>CM046955.1:46235859-47435859 GCA_025698515.1 Gossypium sturtianum
GACCGCCCACACTATCAGCTCCTCTCGGTATACCTAGACTTAATGATTTTGTAAATGGCATGTATAGGTGCTAGGCTAGTTAAGTTATTTTGTTATTTTGGCCAAAGGTGTATTGGCATCTTGTAAGATATTGAAATTTGTAAATTTCCATGCATGATGGCTCATTCTACCTTTTATGAAATTATAAGGTTACCTATGGAAGTCCATGTTGAAGTTATGAGTGTTTATTGGTATATTGAATGGATTCTTGTAGTGTAAGCTATAGGAGTGCTAAGAGCTTGGCAAACAACCTTGCTCTGGTCCACATGGGTAGGTACACGGGCGTGTGTCTAGGCCGTGTGAGACACACGATCAAGCCATGGGCGGGTGCCCTGGCCGTGTGAAGTCTGCACTTTGAAATTAGAATTGGAATGGTCACACGGTTAAAGCACACGGGCGTGTCGAGGCCATGTTGAATAAGTCAGAATACTAAGGTATGGCACACGGTTTAGACCCACGGGCATGTTAAAACCGTGTGTGATTAGTCAGTGTCAACCACGGGTGAAAGGCACGGACGTGTGATAGGGTACACGGGTGTGTTCCTAAAATGCATGGGCGTGTGCCTTAACCGTGGGCAAATTGGCAGAATACTGGGTTTTTAGGCACGGTCTGGGGACATGGACGTGTGTGCCTATGCACGGGCGTGTAAGACCTGTCTTGAAAAGAAAAATTTTAAGAATGGAAAAAGTTTCGGATTAGTCTTGAGGGTCCTCGGGTGCATGTGTTAGGCCTCGTAAGTCGAGAAGGAGGTTTTAGAGAGTAACGACGTAGAGCCTAAGTGGCGATTAAGTGGTTTGAGTTCGGTAACACCTTAGGTCTGGTTCCCTGCGTAGAACCCGGGTAAAGGGGTGTTACACTTAAGCTGATCAAATAAATTGTAACATCCCCAAACCCGGCCCATTCACTACGACCGAATCTGGTTATGTCACTGGGAAAAGACGGTTGAAAATCTTAAAATAAAACATCGTAGTTTGCTGAATTTCGGAAAACATATCTTTGGAACAAAACTTTGCTATTAAACTCATTCATTTTTAAAACTTTAGTTTATAATATCCAATTTGAATAAATAGGTTGCAAACCATAAATCATTTTCACGTAGCAATTTAATTTAAATAAACCATAGTTAAAGTAATACCAAAAACATAAAATGGCCTTTATTACAACCCAACAATTCAAATAAAGTACTTATATCAAAATCAAGCATGGAATAATTGAACATCATCTTTGGCATGGGCCACCTTGTCCTCTCCGATCCCGGTCCGACTTTTATGCACTACGAAATGGTTAAGGAAAAAGGTGAGTCACCCAGACTCAGTGTGCTACCCTTTTTCCCGGATTAGCAAAATATCACATACAAACATAATCATGATCATCATGCATCCCAATCATATGCACCCAATCTTAACCGTCCATACACCTTTTCTACCCGTGTGGTACCAAACCCTTTGGTGGTGCCAAACCACCGGTGACGTATAGTCACAATGTGTTACCAAAACACCGTGACCGAAGTCACAAATCCAATGATGGGGCCAACCCATCGTGTGATACCAAATCACTTTGGCGACAATCCCGTATCTCAAAAGTGGGGCCAACCCACGATGGTGTTAACCACGAGGGGACGAGTCGCAATGAGGTGCCAAACCTCCGTGTCCCAAAGACACAAATGTGGTACCAAACCACCGGTGACCGTAGTCACGATAATCGAGTGATGGGGCCAACCCATCGCGTGTGATACCAAATCACCGGGCGTCAATCCTCAATACCGCCTTGTGGGGCCAACCCACCGTGGTGCAAAACCACGGGGACGAGACGGCGAGGTGCCAAACCTCCGGAGGTGCCAAACCTCCGTGACCCAAAGTCACAAAGTTGTGTTACCAAAACATTGGTGCTCGTCGGCACAAAATATCACTGCCCCCTCCACTCATATCACCCATCATCATACCAACTCATGTATAGTATTCAAATCATGCAAACATGTTTAACGTTGCATCTCATAGCACATACATCATAAATCATGACATCATGTATCAATAACAATACTCATAATGAAACGGACTTACGAATCGCGTGCACATACCCCATAGGGTATCATATCACTCAACCATACTATTTCGGTTTTACCAATCAATCAGTTTATCAAACATATACAAAGCAAGAAGTGTGTTAGCTTACACACCTGATTACTAATGCGACTATCAAATCCCGTAGATCAAGATCTAACGCACTAGATCCCCCATTCCTTAACACTTTTCGAGCACTAGCCACAACCCGAGATATGCGAGATCAAGCCTTCCCCTACAATCGGCCAAAACTAAACAACATAATCATGCTAATCAACCTTTAAGGGTAAAATCGTAATTTTACCTACTAAGGGTATTTTCGTAAATTCACACACCGCAATGGCCTTTCTGAAGGCCTAATGTCGCCACTAGCGACTCACCTACCACTTAGGTTGAAATGGACTATTGGGCCTAAAACCCGATTTTGGCCCATCAGGGCCCACACGCGCTCGTGTGGCCCACCTAACACGAATCTAGCCACGTATATAACTTCCACCTAGTCTAGTTCAACATATACTAACCAATCATGCAATTTACTCATATGGGCCCACGGGCCCATTGGGCCTACTTCGCCCATCGAGGCCCAAGCGCCCCAACCCACGAGAATACTCACCGATGGCCTCAACTATCGAGTCGAAGCCCCACACACGTGCGCCGCACGCTCGTGTGGCTACTATTGCCGTGATCGGCGCCGGCATTTGCCGCTCTACAACTAGAGTAGAGAGAGTTACACACACGATAGGACTCTGGGGCTAATCCGCGCCCGATCACTCTTGTGCCCAACCGCCTCCAAGATGTGTTTACTCTCCTCCTAGGATGCTCCTTATATAGCTAGCTCTTCACCTTCATTCTTTGTGTCTTTCCGATGTGGGATCCCTTCGTCGAGAGTTTAAATTCAACTCAAACTCTTGCCGTCCAATCCGCAAAATAAATACTCAATTGCTTGTCATGAGATTCGAACCTGGCTCCCTTGCTTGCTGCACGCCTTACTTCCAACGCCTGTGCCACTCGGCCACTTTGATTTTATGCCATAAAACCACACCATTTAATCTTTAAAGGCTTCCTACTCAAGCCCCCATCGCATAAGAAAAATAAAACACGCAAAAGCCGCCCGTCGCTCGAACCAGCGCCACGCCGCACCTCCGGCTCCTAAGTGCCGCACAGAACCACTTGGACAAGTTTGCATTTGCGTCAAAACACGCCCCTACTCCTTTTAAGGCCTCCCCTCCTTGTAACGCCGTAACCCAAAAATATTAAAACCCCTTGTAGCGCTGGACTCGAACCAGGCCCTCACCTGGCGCCCTCCCCAAGCTCTTAAGCGCGCACGGAGACCACTCTACCACCGCCTTCCCTTGTGCCAAAAATTACGAGAAAATTATTCTTAAGACCTCCTTGGCCCGATTCCCTTTTCCACTAAAAATCCAAAATTTTCCAAAGTCTCCCCTTTCATCCAAGCATTCTTAAAACCCCAAAACACATCCAAGCACACCCAAGAACCTTCCAACACCTACATTATACTCAAACCGCATAGCCCCTAAACCAGGGTGTTACATAAATTGTCAATACGTGGCAACGGGTATTTGTTCTTAACTGTCACCTTATTGAGCTGCCTATAATCAATGCACATTCTCAAAGTTCCATCCTTCTTTTTCACAAATAGAACGGGTGCACCCCAGGGAGAGAAACTCGGTCGGGCGAAACCTCTATCTGTCAATTCTTGCAACTGAGCCTTCAATTCTTGTAATTCAGTCGGTGCCATCCTGTACAGAGCTATCGAAATCGGAGTGGTCCCTGGCACTAGCTCAATACCAAACTCTACCTTGCGAACGGGTGGCAATCCTCGTAATTCCTCCGGAAACACATCTGGATACTCACTAACAACCTGTACAGATTCAATCTTCTTTTTGGTTACCTTGCTATCAATCACATATGCAAGATAAGCTTCACAACCCTTTCTCAAATACCGTCGAGCCAAAATTAATGATATCACAGCTGGTAACCCATTCAAATCCGCCGATTCAATCCGAAGTATCTCGTTATTCTGACTCCTCAAATCAATAGTCTTTCATCTGCAATTCACTACTGCATCATGTACAGTTAACCAATCCATACCGAAGATAATATCGAACTCGTCAAATGGTAACAGCATCAAATCAGCCGGAAAACACGAGTCTCGAATCATTAAAGGACAATTCTTGCACACTCTATCAACGAGCACACACCGACCCAGGGGATTCGAAACCCGAATCACAAACTTAGTAGACTCAACAGGTAGAGTCTTACTAGATACTAATGTTTCACACACATATGAATGAGTTGAGCTGGGATCAATCAAAGCAGTTACACTAGTATCAAAAAGAGTGAAAATACCGGTAATGACGTCGGGAGATGAGGCCTCCTCTCTAGCACGGATGGCATAAGCTCTAGTCGGTACACGGGCCTCTGATCGAATAGCCACATCTGTAGTCCCCCTCTGTGTACCACTCCTACCTCCCCCAACACGAGATGATCTACCTCTAGCTGTAGGGCCACTCGGTCTCGCGCGCTCGAGCAAAGCACTTTTCAACAGATCTCCGGCGGTCCGAATGAAATGATCTGCGAACCACACCTATAACAAGTGTGATTAATAGATTTACCCCAAAGACTCTCCAAAATGCCGCTGCGCCATCATCACTGACACATAGGTTTGCTCGATCGAGCATTGCCAACACTAGCCACTGATGTAGCCCGAGAACTCATTGGCGGTCGTTCTCGAATTGAAACCCCGGTGTTAGGCTTGGATCGGCTATCATCATTCTTGAACTTCTTCATTGCCATCTGTGAAAATTTACTTGCAGATCTCTTTCGGGAATCTTTCGATTCAAACTCAGCTTTCCGTTTTTCTTTCCCCAACTCTTCAGCTTTACAAGCTCGTTCAACCAACACCACGAACTCGTTAATTTCAAGAATGCCAACCAGAAGCTTTATATCTTCATTCAAACCATCTTCAAATCTTCAACACATAGTAGCCTCAGATGATACACATTCACGTGCGTAGCGACTAAGTCGCACAAACTTGCGCTCGTATTCGGACACAATCATACGACCCTGTTTGAGTTCGAGAAATTCTTTACGCTTGGAGTCTATGAAGCGTTGACTTATGTACTTCTTACGAAATTCCGTCTGAAAGAAATCCCAAGTAACTCTCTCCTTCGGAACAACTGACACGAGAGTATTCCACCAATAGTAGGCAGAATCCTGAAATAAGGATACAGCACACTTCAGACAATCATCAGGTGTGCAAGACAGCTCGTCAAAAACTCGAATAGTATTATCGAGCCAAAATTCAGCTCGCTCTACGTCATCATCATCTTCGGCTCTAAATTCTTGATCCCCGTGTTTTCTGATACGATCAACCGGAGGCTTATTTACTCTTTCAAGATTTACAATCAGGGGTATAATCGGTACTGTAGGGGGAACATTCGGATTCAGGGGTGGTTGAACAGCCGGATTGGTTCGTATATACTGACCAAACCAATCATTCATTATACTATAGAAGGCTTGTTTAGCCCCCCTCATCAGGATTACTCGCAGCTGGTCGAGATTCCTCCAGCGCGGTCCCTGACATGGGAGCGGGTGCCACACTCTCGACGTCATCAGCTACAGCTCGCTTGGGATCAGGATCCATTACTATATATGAGAAACGAATGCATTTCAGTGTCAGGAGTCATCACATTATCATATTACAAAATATGGCATGTATAGCTAGACTCTCACGCGCTACGTTAGTCTGAGAACCGACTAAACCGTAGCTCTGATACCAATAAAATGTAACACCCCTAACCCGTATCCGTCACCGAACTAGGGTTACAAGGCATTACTCGACCGAACACAAATCAATGTACTTTTATAAAAGAAACTAATATTATGATAAATGCATACCAATTCATACCATTACGATTCAACAAGTATATCCCATTTAATATCAAAACATAAACTTACACATCATGAATATTATCATTAACATCTACTAGAAAATCACTACACATTGGGTCATTCAAATGTAAAGGCCGAATAGGAATATGGTAATTATTCATTTATTTCAATTCTATAATCAACATTACACTTAATCATATACCATTTCTAAACATATGCATCACTTTCAATTATGTACATTTCTCATTTCTTTATCACATACAATTATACAATTGCCCAATATATTTATACCACATTCAAATATACTATAAATATAAATACAAACCAACTCATCCATCTCATAGTTACTTATCACCTTCGGCATTAATCATTACCATAAATACACATGCACATGATGTAATATATTTTCTATCTATGTTCAGTCACTTTAATACTTTTAAAGAAAAATGCCGAAACAAATAGTCACCCAAACCTCATCTATACATGTATCTATATATATATATATACATATAAATATTTATTCCATATCTAGTAAGTCAAACTAACATAGATCTATCATGAAATGGTCTTGTAATAAGTAAGTATACTACGATATCCAAATAACAAATTCATAGTTTAAATAAGCTCAACCCAACTTAAATAAAGAAACATATACAAATAAGTTTAAGCCAAAAAGGGGTAAGCCATTTTCGCATGGCATGCAAACATATACATATCATTTGAACCACCTAAGAGAATTAGACTATACATGCCATAAATTCAAAAGAGATACAACTTATGAAATACCAAAATTAAGTGATAATGTGATCAACACTGAAGAAGATCCCCGAGCACGAGCTAGTCTTCAAAGATCTATAAAATAGCCAATTCAACACAAATGGTAAGCTATCTTAGCTTAGTAAGTAATAAGCAATGGAAATCATATACACCTAATACTTATTTCGAATTAAATCAACTTACTCATAATTTTTAATGAACACATAATCACATAAATATGTATATTATATTCCAATGTTTAACATTTATAATGTACTCATGTAACATCCTGAATTAATGGGCCTATGCGTTTAGTGTGGGGATATGTTTAATGTGTTAATTTAAGTGTTAGGGGTCCGAATTGGGCTCAGGATAGGGTCGAGGCCTTGATTAAATTTTCTGATGGGACACTAAAGGGGTTTAAAAGATAGTATCTGTGGTTTAAACTACAAAGTGGGCTTGTGGCTCAGTAACAAGTGGCGCTTCAAAGGAGTTATAAGGTGGCGCCATTAGCAGTTGAAGAGGCCCAAGTTTTGGCCGTAAGGAGCCCATGTCTTTGGGCCATTTTCGGCACTTAAAAGGGGAGCAAGAGGGACGGCAATGAGGCTTAAAATTTGGAGGATTTAGTGACTTGGATAATGGGGATAAGGTCTTGATAAAATAGGGGCGATGGTGTTATCTAGGTCTCTTTCGGAGGAGTGAATGGACTAAGATAGAGGAGAAAAGATAGGAGCTATCTCTGCTGAGTGCAAGTGATGGCCGAATTTCCATCTCTTGGAGGGGGAATAAATCGGTTTCCACATGCCATACGGGTACCAAAATTTCCCTGCTATTTGATTAGTTGTTAGTTATCGGAAGGGCACTTTCAGCTTTTGAAAGGTAAGTGTGAAATTTTCTATAAATAGGGGCTATCTCTTCAATTAGGCATTTGAACCCCATTCTTTTAAAGCTTTTCTCTCATTCTCTATGTCGAAACCCTCGGCCATTCTCTGCAATCTTTCCTTTTGATTCCTTTGAAGTCGAAACCTCTCACTTCACACTCTTTTCTATTCTTTTCCTCTTGTGCCGATTTCTCCATAAAGCCGGAATCGTTTAGAAGTAGCCGAAATCTTCTGTAGAGGTGAGTATCGACTTGTGCTAGTATTTTTGCAATCTTTTTCGGCTTTTGAAGCCAAAGCCGAATGGCTAGTTGGTAGTTAGGGCCATCCTTAGTTTGACGTTTTCCCTGATCTCGTGTTTTTTTTCTTTGGCGGCATTCCGGGATTTGAAGGAGATCTAGTCGCCTAGGTTTCTAAGCCAAAAATCGGTAGCATTCGAACCATATTATTTTCGGGATTTCAAGGTAAGGATTTTGATTCTCCTTAAGTTGATCAATCGGGTTTTTTTTCGTTATTCGTGCCTTAACCTAATGTTTCGTTAAGCAATCATAGTACCTTCTGACCAAGGTCATTCATGGACTCGAATGTCAGTAAATCAAAGGAAGGGGTTGGATCTGTGGTCCCAGCCCCAAAGTTCAAGAAACGAGCGGTGTCGGCGGTTCGGGATTGGGGACCGGGTTATGGACCAGCTTCGGAGCAGAATAGTAGACAGATAGCAGTCGTATCGGCTAATGATAGTGTCGACATAGAAAGTGTCGTCTTAACCGTAATCAGGTGTGTAGATCTCTAACACACTAATTAAAACTGTAATATGTATGTTATGGGCTAAAAGCTGGAAAAGGGCTGTGTGGGTAGTCGTTTTACCCAAACAGGGTAGGCACAGGATGCCAGGTACGTAACCATAGAAACTTCTCTATGTGTGTATCGATGTATGTAAAAACCTGAGATCATTTAGGTAGTATATTGTGTGATTTTGCATGGATGTATGCATGGGATAGGGTTAATGTGATGAAGGGGAAGAGCATGCTAATAGGTCACTCAGTGATCGGTGGTAAAACCACGATATGTACAGTTAGGTCACTTTAGTGATCGGTGGCTCTGCCACACTTGATTATGAGGTCACACAGTTGATCGGTGGCTCTGCCACGATGGATTATAAGGTTACATGGTGATCAAGATTATAACCGATGCATTATCGATATGGTGTGTAGCGGTTGGCGGGTTGATTGTAGAAATCCCCGAGGTGTGTTGGCTGGTACGGGCTGGTGTGTAGAGGATGGACTTTTAGGTTGGGTTGGGCCATGTTGCATGTAAATATGTTGTTGCCGTTATGTATGGGCCAAGGCCCATAATGTGTTTGTGGGCCTAAAGCCTTTCATGTGTTTTGGGATTTGCACATCGAGTCTTGGTGACTCACCTTTTTATTTTACTGACTTTTCAGATGAGCACTAGATCGTGGACATGGGAGCCGAAGCGGACTCGAGGGGCCATCAAGTCCTTTATTTTCATAAACTATTTTCAGTTTTTTTTTAGTTTTAATCTTTGGATTATTTGTGTAATAAGGCCCATGGCTTAGGTTTCGATTTTCTATTTGTTAATGTTTACAATTTATAAATTTATTATCATGGACTTAAGTCATAAGGAGTAATAAAATGGGATTTTCAAACATGTTGAATAAAAAAAAAGAAAACAACGGTTTTCCTCAAATATCATTTTTCTGAAGGAATATCTAAATAAACAAACCAAGATATCAAGTCCCTTCAAAGCAAAGTTTTTAAAGTTCAACCCGTAGCATACCAGATCTGGCCGTAGCATTTGGGTCGGGTTTGGGGTGTTATATTTTTCAATACCCCTGTTTTGCAAAAGTACCGAAATACCCCTATTTTGCAAAATTTCTAAGATACCCCTTATTTTGCCAAATTACCAAAATACCCCTGTAGGGTAGAAATACGAAACCACCCCTGGGTAGTGAAATGACGAAAATACCTTTAGGTGATGAATGTGGATTCATGGAGGTTACTTGTATGTTGATGTATGATGGTTGAATGTGTGTGGAACTAGGAGATATACACTTGAGACTGAATCCTGTAGATATAATTTCAAAATCGAAAGAACTACTCTTAAAACTACTGTCCATAAGATTGTTCGTGGTTAATCAGTGGAAGAAATTAATAATTCATAAAATTTCTAATCAGATAAACGTGAATCGGTAGAATGAGTACAAGGGGTCGTGGACGTCCTGCGCGTGGCCGAGGTAGGGGTAGGATGGCTGTGTCTGAACCAGTAGGATCTGGTTATAGGTCTAGAAATGAGATGCCAGTACCACCAGCTGCGGAGGTGGAATTTCAGGACTAGACGGCCGGAGATGACACGGTGTCCCAGACGATGTTAAGGGTTTTAGAGAGGGTTGCTGGGGCAGGCGTGGGCACAGGAGCCCGAAAATCTGTGTCGGAGCGACTTAGAGCTAATGGGGGGCGAAGTGTTTAGGGAATTTTGGAATAGCCCCAGTATGCAGTGAGTCTTGGTTGGAGACGGTTGAGCGTATAATGGATGATCCGGATTTCACGGAGGAGGAAAAGTGAAAGGGGTTGTATCTCTCTGCGGGACGAAGCTTATCAATGGTGGCTTACGGTTAAGGATGGTACGGTGGTGGCCGTATCACCAGGATTTCTTCAAAGCGCATTTTGAGTAAATACATTGGGACAAGTTATGTGGATGCACAGCGTAGAGCATTTCTGAATCTGGTGCAAGGAAGTAGGTCGGTGGCTGCGTATGAAGCGGAATTCTTACGCCTTAGCCGTTATGCTCGAGGAATGGTGGCCACAGACCATGAACGTTGTGTTCGGTTTGAGGATGGTCTGAGGGATGATTTGCATGTATTGATAGCTCCACAGCGGGAGAGGAAACTTGCTGTGCTTGTGGAAAAAGCTAAGATAGCTGAGGAGGTGAAACGGACAGAGAAACTAAATTGGGATAGAGATAGGGGTGGAAGTAAGAGGAATTTTGGATCGTCGTCGAAGCGGTGGGCGTACTCAAAAGGCCCAGTCGGGGCCGAGAGACGGGATGAGAGACTCTTTGTTGGTCAGACATAGAAGTGTGTTCGATGTGGTAAATTCCATGTAGGCGAGTGTTGGGCAGGCAGTGGGAAGTGCTTTAGGTGTGGATCTACGGACCACCAAGTTAGAAACATGCTCAGTAGCAGCAGAGGCGGTGAAGGGCCCACGGGCCAAGGGAATGCACAGTCAGGAAGAGGTGGTCTGCAGCCACAGAGAGGTTGTGGTCCACCCAGAGGTGGTAACGATTTCGGTCGGGGCCGTGGAGCACCAGGCCAAGGGGCAGGAAACACTGAGGCGAGACAACCGGGGTTAGTCTATGCTGCCAGACGTCGAGAGGAGGCTGACGCACCGGATGTTATAACCGGTACATTTTTAATTTATGGTTTGCCCCATACTGCCTTGATTGATATTGGTTCGACGCACTCTTATGTTGCTAGTGCTATAGCGGGAACTTTGAACTTAGATTATGAGACTTCTTCTAGGGAGATGACTGTAGTGAGCCCTTTAGGACAAACTGTAGTGGTCAACAAACTGTATAAGGATGTACCCCTGGAAGTTCAAGGGGTAGCTTTTTGGGCTGATCTGATGGAACTGCCATTTGGGGAGTTCGATTTGATCTTAGGAATGGATTGGTTAGTGAAGTATCAAGCGAATTTGGACTGTGTAGCCAAGCGTATGGTGTTAAAAACTCCCAAGGGTGGTGAAGTGTTGGTGATAGGTGAAAGGGGGAAACTGTTTGTCAAATGTGGTGTCTGCCTTAAGGGCAGAAAGGATGGTAAGGAAAGGATGCAAGGCAATTCTAATGTTTGTTCGGGCTCTGGAAGCCAAGGAACTAACTGTCGGAGATGTCAGGACGATGAAAGAATTTCCTGATGTTTTCCCAGAAGATCTTCCGGGATTACCCCAGGATCGTGAAGTGGAGTTTGGTATCGATCTTCTTCCGGGAATAGCACCAGTATCTATTGCTCCGTAGGATGGCGTCGAAGGAGTTGGTGGAATTGAAGGCACAGATCCAAGAGTTGATGGATAAAGGGTTTATCCGACCAAGTGTGTCGCCTTGGGGTTTGCTTCTGTATTAGATATTTGGTTGTGTGAAGAGGTTCCAAGCTTAAGTTAGAAAGTGTATTACTGTTTTAGAATCAGAGTGCGCAGCGTGAGTGTAGTGTTGTAGGTTAGGATGTGCGACTGTTTCTATAGCTAGAAATTTCGAGGTCGAAATTTCTTTAAGGGGGGTAGAACTGTAACATCCTGAATTAATGGGCCTATGCGTTTAGTGTGGGGATATGTTTAATGTGTTAATTTAAGTGTTAGGGGTCCAAATTGGGCTCAGGATGGGGTCGAGGCCTTGATTAAATTTTCTGATGGGACACTAAAGGGGTTTAAAAGATAGTATTTGTGGTTTAAACTACAAAGTGGGCTTGTAGCTCAGTAACAAGTGGCGCTGTAAAGGAGTTATAAGGTGGCGCCATTAGCAGTTGAAGAGGCCCAAGTTTTGGCCGTAAGGAGCCCATGTCTTTGGGCCATTTTTGGCACTTAAAAGGGGAGCAAGAGGGACGACAATGAGGCTTAAAATTTGGAGGGATTTAGTGACTTGGATAATGGGGATAAGGTCTTTGATAAAATAGGGGAAGTGGTGTTATCTAGGTCTCTTACGGAGGAGTGAATGGATTAAGATAGAGGATAAAAGATAGGAGCTATCTCATTGAGTGCGATGATGGCCGAATTTCCATCTCTTGGAGGGGGAAGAAATCGGTTTCACATGCCATACTGGTGCCAAAATTTCCCCGCTATTTGATTAGTTGTTAGTTATCGGGAAGGGCACTTTCAGTTTTTGATAGGTAAGTGCCGAAATTTTCTATAAATAGGGGGCTATCTCTTCAATTCCGGCATTTGAACCCCATTCTTTTAAATCTTTTCTCTCATTCTCTATGCCGAAACCCTCAGCCATTCTCTGCAATCTTTCCTTTTGATTCCTTCAGAAGCCGAAACCTCTCACTTCACACTCTTTTCCATTCTTTTCCTCTTGTGCCCGATTTCTCCATAAAGCCGGAATCATTTAGAAGTAGCCGAAATCTTCTGTAGAGGTGAGTATCGACTTGTGCTAGTATTTTTGCAATCTTTTTTGGCTTTTGAAGCCAAAGCCGAATGGCTAGTTGGTAGTTAGGGCCATCCTTAGTTTGACGTTTTCCCTGATCTCGTGTTTTTTTTTCTTTGGCGGCATTCCGGGATTTGAAGGAGATCTAGTTGCCTAGGTTTCTAAGCCAGAAATCGGTAGCATTCGAACCATATTATTTTTGGGATTTCGAGGTAAGGATTTCGATTCTCCTTAAGTTGATCAATCAGGTTCTTTTTCGTTATTCTTGCCTTAACCTAATGTTTCGTTAAGCAATCATAGTACCTTCTGACCAAGGTCATTCATGGACTCGAATGTCAGCAAATCAAAGGAAGGGGTTGGATCTATGGTCCCAGCCCCAAAGTTCAAGAAACGAGCAGTGTCGGCGGTTCAGGATTGGCCGCCGGGTTATGGACCGTCTTCGGAGCAGAATAGTAGACAGATAGCAGTCGTATCGACTAATGATAGTGTCGACATAGAAAGTGTCGTCTTAACCATAATCAGGTGTGTAGATCTCTAACACACTAATTAAAACTGTAATATGTATGTTATGGGCTAAAAGCCGAAAAAGGGCTATGTGGGCAGTCGTTTTACCCAAACAGGGTAGGCACAGGATGCCAAGTACGTAACCATAGAAACTTCTCTATGTGTGTATCGATGTATGTAAAAACCTGAGATCATTTAGGTAGTATATTGTGTGATTTTGCATGGATGTATGCATGGGATAGGATTAATGTGATGAAGGGGAAGAGCATGCTAATAGGTCACTCAGTGATCGGTGGTAAAACCACGATATGTATAGTTAGGTCACATTAGTGATCGGTGGCTCTGCCACACTTGATTATGAGGTCACACAGTGATCGGTGGCTCTTCCACGATGGATTATAAGGTCACATGGTGATCGGCATTATAAGCGATAGCATGGTATCGATATGGTGTGTAGCGGTTGGCGGGTTGATTGTAGAAATCCCGAGGTGTGTTGGCTTGCACGTGCTGGTGTGTAGAGGATGGACTTTTAGGTTGGGTTGGGCCATGTTGCATGTAAATATGTTGTTGCCGTTATGTATGGGCCAAGGCCCATAATGTGTTTGTGGGCCTAAAGCCTTTCATGTGTTTTGGGATTTGCACTTTGAGTCTTGGTGACTCACCCTTTTATTTTCTTGACTTTTCAAATGAGCGAAGAGATCGTGGACATGGGAGCCGAAGCGGACTCGAGGGGCCATCAAGTCTTTTATTTTCATAAACTATTTTCGATTTTTTTTTAGTTTTAATCTTTGGATTATTTGTGTAATAAGGCCGATGGCTTAGGTTTCGATTTTCTATTTGTTAATGTTTACAATTTATAAATTTATAATCATGGACATAAGTCATAAGGAGTAATAAAATGGGATTTTCAAACATGTTCAATAAAAAAAATAACGGTTTTCCTCAAATATCGTTTTTCTGAAGGAATATCTAAATAAACAAACCAAGATATCAAGTCCCTTCAAAGCAAAGTTTTTAAAGTTCAACCCGTAGCATACCAGATCTGGTCGTAGCGTTTGGGCCGGGTTTGGGGTGCTACAACTCAAGTAGTTCCAACCCGAATAGTCATATACTTTATATATATCCCATCTGATCAAAACCAAAATTAATGAACTCACCTTATTGCAAATATTCATGAACTCGAATCAACTTACCTCATTAGCTCTAAGCATTCAACTATCATATATTACTTACCTGTATACCATTTCTCGATTACTTTCATTCAATTATCAAGGTCTCTAGCCAATTTAACCACCCACACACGTAATGCAAATTTTTACGTAATGTATCGCACACTTAGTGCCGTTACTTGCAATGTATCGCACACTTAGTGCCATTGCTTGCAATGTATCGCACACATAGTGGCATTGCTTAGATAATGAGCACACATAGTGCTAAATACCAGTAATGTATCGCACACTTAGTGCCATTACTTGCAATGTATCGCACACTTAGTGCCATTGCTTGCAATGTATTGCACACATAGTGCCATTGCTTAGATAATGAGCACACATAGTTCTAAATACCAGTAATGTATCGCACACTTAGTGCCATTACTTATTTTCTGCACATTTCGTGCCAATCGACCGATTTTGCACACACAGTGCTCGGTGATAAAACTCGCACACATGGTGCCCGTAACCGATTATTTCCTCAATCACATAAGCACATATAATTTCACTATCAACATTATCTATACTCAAATAAAACATCTATTATACATAAATCATTCTTCCATCTCATCCCATCATATTCGGCATCCATTAATACCCATGAAAGTACATAATCACTCATTCGATTATAATTATTTACCCTAACCTCTTTACACACAAGCTCATCCAAATCAAATATCAATGCTTGTATCAAGTCATATGCTAACCAATATACCTTCAACCAATCCATACAAAAATTTCATTATACATTCGGCCATTTGAAATAAAACCTGCTTAATAACATTTAACACATGTATATCGATATAGGCTAAATTTCAATTCTTTCCAATTGCTTAAAACTTACCTCGGATATCGACGAATTAATCTTCCCGACTAGTCGTTCAATTTAGCTTTTCCCCGATCCAATCTCGTCTCCTTTTGTTCTTGATCTAAATATTTCCAATTTAAACTTATTCAAATATATATATTCAATCAATTTTATCCAAAAACATATAATTACACTATTTACAGTTTACCCTTAGCATTTGTAATTTTTACAATTTAGTCCCAATTACAAAACTCACAAAATATTCAAAATTTAAATTTAATCCCTAAGGGCCAAATGTTCTTCCTCCCTATACAAGTCCATACAAACCATTTATTTTGCATTTTAGACCCTCAACTATTTATTTTCACAATTTAAGCCATCATACTCCATTTCATATAAAATTTCATACTTAAAACATGTTGATTTCAAGCATATATTTACTATTCTTCCATCAAGCATAACAAATCACAAACATTCATCAATGGCCGAATCTATAGCATGCTTCAAACTCAAAAATTTCCACATGGGTTCGATAATACTCAAGACCATGAACTCAAAAATGTAAAAATTTTAATAAATCAAGTTCAAATGCTAACCTTAAGATGACATGCAAATGGCCGAATAATGGAAGCTTAAGTTTCCTCTTCTCTCTTCTAATTTTCGGCAATGAATAACCAAAGGTGGAAGATGAACATCCACTATTTGTTTTTTTTTATGTTTTCATTATTTTAATCATATTATAAAAAAATAATATAATATCACTTATTAAAACTATTAATATAATATATGAAGCAACCATCATGCCGTCCACTTAATTGGTTTTAGGGTAATTTGACATGCAAGTCCATACATGCAAGAAAACAAATCAATTAAACCATCCAACTTAATAAAGGCTACTTTTACTACTTTAACAATTTAGTCCTTTCTCTTAAATTAAGCACACCAAAGAGCAAATAAATTCACGAAATTTTTAGCACATACTCAATCATAAATATTTAACACGAAAAATAATATTAGAATATTTTTTCGACTCGGATTCGTGGTCCCGAAACCACCGTTCCGATTAGGGTCGTAATTGGGTTGTTACACCAAAATCCCGTAAATTCGTGATTCACTATTATGTTGGAAAATAGATCATTGTCGATTACAAATCTAATAACCGTGGTATGGCATGAATCGAGTGACTTGCTTGTTCAACACTATTTCTAAAGATCTGTCAAAATTGGTATTAATTTACTAAATTACGAAAATGCCTCTATGGGTCGATTTACCAAAATGCCTCTATAGGCTGAATTGCTAGAATGCCTTAGTGGGCCGAACTATCAAAGTGCTTCAATGGGTCGATTCACTGTAATAATTCACTAGATTAATGGTGGTTATATATATGTGGATATTTTATTTTATTATGTATGTTGCATTCTTTTTACATTTTGCATGGGATGGGAAAAATTGTATGGAGAGCAGTGCAGCCTGGTGGCATAGCCACAGCTTGTTCATTATTATGCTTACTTATGATTTCAGTGGCATGGCCACAATAATAATATATTATAGCAGCTCGACTGCAAATTGGTGTGAGCGGCGGGGTGGGTTGACTTGATCCCCACAGGTGTGATTGACTGGTCAGGGGTGTGATGGATGGATGGGTTGGGTTGCATATTTTTCATTTATATACTGCTATGTAAAATGGGCTTAGGCCCAAGATTATGCTATGTGGGTTCAGACCCAGTGGATGACGGTAAGGGGATTATACACTGAGTTCTTGTAACTCACCCCCTCTTTTCTTTCTTAATCTTTGCAGGTAATGCTCAGTAATGAGGACTTGGGCCCATGGATGACTCGGTGAAGGCCATACTTTGGAAATAATGTTTTTGAACATTAGTAAACTTCTTTTCTATTTTATTTCGTTACTTTTACTATTTTGGGTTTTAAAGTTGTAATAAGGCCTCTGGAATATGTTTTATTTTGGTTTATGTTTAGACGTACTTAATATCTTTCTTGAATTGTTTTAAATAGGGATTTTCTAAAATCATAAATAACGGTTTTCCAAAAAAAATGATTAACAAATGGATTTCATAACAAACTTGTACAATTAATTTAACTCGAAAATTCTCTTTCGAATTATAAATAATATTTTCAAAAGTCACGGTTTTAAAAGATCACTAGTTCGATTATCGATTCTTCAATCAACCTTTCAAGATTAGTAGTATTTTTATCAAATATTTCTAATCAAATTTGTTTTTCTTAAATTATAACCTAATAATAACATCTTTAGCAGGAATCACAAGTTCTTTACTCATTTTCTTCATGTGACATGCCAGATCTGGTCATACCGCATGGGTCGGGTTTAGGGTGTTACATTTTATGGTATCAGAGCCTGGTTACAAAGCTCGACTGTGGTTTGGGTTCAAAAATGTTTTCTAAAGACTGCTTGAAATTCGATTTATAAATACATGTTTTAGAAGAAGTATGGCACCACGGGTATCCGGCACCAAGTCAGTAAGTTTTTGTTTTCATTTTATGATTATTGTGGTATGATTGTAGTATGAAAACTTCACAAAATAGAGATACTCTAGAACTTTTAGCTTAGAAACTATAGATATTGAGACTTTAGGATATGTTTTGCGAAAACAACTTTACTTCCTATATTCCATAAAACATCGTTTAATAAACATTGAATAGCATACTGATTCATAAGACTCTTAATCAGATTAAATCGACTTAGCAAACATGAGCACTAGAGGACATGGATGCGGTAGATGTGGACGTGGTAGAGGCCGAGGTGCTAGAGTTGTATCTGAGGCATTGGGACATATGCTCAAATGGACGTGACGCAAGGCCACTGTGGATCAAGCCGGGTCACATGATCAAATGAGAGAGGACGACTCTCTATCCCAAGCTATGTTACGAGTTCTAGAAAGGGTTGCTGGGGCAAGAACTGGGTCGGCAGCTCGTGGGTCGATATCCAAGCGACTTAGATCGAATGGGGCCAAAGTTTTTAGGGGTATTTCGGGTGTAGCCCCAAGTGTAGCAGAGTACTGGCTTGAGGCGGTGGAGCGGATTATGGACGACTTGGATTGCACAGCCGAGCAGAAACTGAAAGGGGTTGTGTCATTGCTGAGTGACGAGGCGTATCAGTGGTGGCTCACTATTCGGGAAGGTACTCGGGCTGAACGTATTACCTGGGATTTCTTTAAGACATCATTCCAGGGAAAATATGTCGTTGCTAGCTATGTAGATGCCCGAAGAAAGGAATTCCTGAATCTGGTTCAAGGAAGTAGATCTGTGGTAGTTTACGAGGCGGAGTTTCTGCGTCTGAGTCGGTACACCCAGAGAATAGTGCCGACTGATCATGAACGCTGCGTGCGTTTTGAGGATGAATTACGTGATGAGTTACGAGTACTGATAGCCCCACAGAAGGAGATGAATTTTGCTACAATTGTGGAAAAAGCTAAGATAGCTGAGGAAGTTAAGCACTCGGAATGGAAAAATCGAGACAAGGATAGAGGCAGCAACAAGAGAGACTCTGGGTATTCTGGTCCTGCTAGAGGATTTTAAAAGGCCCAAAGAATGAGGACCGATTCGAGTGAGTGCTCCAGCTACTACCAATCAGTTACAGCCTTGTGTGGATTGTGGAAAACTTCACTCGGGTGAATGTTGGAAGAGATTTGGTGGTTGTTTCAGATGTGGATCCAAAGACCATCGGTTTAAGGATTACCCTTGAGAGCCCGCCGACTCGGGTAGTTCAGAATGCATTTGCGCGCAGCCGGCAGAGGCGCCGGCTGCCGCCGAGAGGTCGTGGGCCAGGTTGAGGTGGTAATGGTGTAGGACGAGGTCAGGGTGCACCGGGTAGAGGTACCGGAAATAGGGGCAACATGGAGGCGAGACAGCCAAGGCTGGTCTATGCGGTCAGACGTCGAGAGGATGGTGACGCACCGGACGTCATAACCGGTACGTTTTTCATATCTGATGTACCTTTTACCGCTTTGATAGATATTGGATCCACCCATTCGTATGTTGCATGTTTAGTGTCTGGAACGTTAAATATTAGATCTGAGATTACTGCTAGAGAAACAACTGTAATTAGCCCTTTAGGACAGTTGGTGGTAGTAAATAAGTTGTTTAGGGATGTGCCCTTAGAAATTCAGGGAGTAGTATTTCTGGCAGATTTGATGGAACTACCATTTGGGGAGTTCGACCTTATATTGGGCATGGACTGGCTGGTTAAGCATCGTGTGAACTTGGACTGTGCTGCAAAGCAGATGGTACTAAGAACTTCAGAGGATAAGGAAGTGATGATGATAGGTGAAAGAAGAAATTATCTGTCTAATGTGGTATCTGCTTTAAAGGCAGAAAGATTGGTACGAAAGGGGTGTGAATCATTCTTATCCTTCATTAGTGCTTTGGATGCCAAAGAGTTGTCGGTAGAGAGTGTTAGAACGGTGAAAGAGTTTTCAGACGTCTTTCCCGAGGAGCTTCCAAGATTGCCTCCGGATCGGGAAGTGGAATTTGGTGTTGAGCTGTTGCCAGGAACGGCTCCGGTGTCCATTGCTCCTTATAGAATGGCGCCGAATGAGCTAGTGGAACTTAAAGCTCAAATCCAGGAGTTGATGGATCGTGGATTTATTCGACCAAGTGTGTCACCGTGGGGAGCGCCGATTTTGTTCGTTAAGAAAAAAGATGGGTCGATGCGTATGTGCATCGATTATAGACAATTGAATAAGTTGACGATCAAGAATAAGTATCTGTTACCAAGGATTGATGATCTGTTCTATCAGTTGCGAGGAGCTTCGGTTTTCTCGAAGATAGACTTGAGATTGGGGTATCACCAGTTAAAAGTCAAGGAGTCGGATGTTCACAAGACTGCGTTCCGAATTCGTTATGGGCATTACGAGTTCTTGGTGATGCCGTTTGGGTTGACAAATGCACCAGCTGCATTTATGGACATGATGAACCGAGTCTTCCAACCCTATCTAGATCGGTTTGTGGTGGTGTTCATAGATGACATCTTGGTGTACTCAAAGACAGAAGAGGAGCATGATTCGCATCTACGGGTAGTATTGCGAGATATTAAGGAGAAGAATCGTATGCCAAATTCAGTAAGTGTGAATTTTGGCTGAGGGAAGTGACCTTTTTGGGGCATGTTGTGTCTGCCGAGGGAATTAGAGTTGATCCCCGCAAGATAGAGGCTGTATTGGATTGGAAGCCACCGAAGTCAGTGGCAGAAATTTAGAGTTTTCTAGGTTTGGCTAGGTATTACAGGCGGTTCGTTGAGGGGTTTTCGTTGATTGCTGCACCCCTAACTAAGCTGTTGCGTAAGGGAGTACCGTTTGTGTGGACAGATAAGCAGCAAGAGAGTTTTGAGAAATTGAAGAAGATTCTGACGGAAGCGCCAGTATTGATTCAGCCTAAGGCTAGTAAGGAGTTTACTGTTTATTGTGATGCGTCACACACGGGCTTGGGATGTGTGTTGATGCAAGGGGGAAAAGTGGTGGCTTATGCATCTCGTCAATTAAGGTCGCATGAGATAAACTATCCCACACATGATTTGGAGTTAGTTGCTGTGGTATTTACTCTAAAGATATGGAGACACTATCTGTACGGGGAGAAGTTGATTATCTACACGGACCATAAGAGTCTGAAGTACCTCCTTACCCAGAAGGAGTTGAACTTAAGACAATGGAGGTGGATAGAATTGTTGAAAGATTATGACCGCTCAATCGAGTATCATCCAGAAAAGCTAACGAGTGGCGTATGCGTTGAGTTGTAAGGTGATATCGTAATTGAGAGCGATGTTTGCTCATCTCAGCCTTTATAAAGATGGTAGCTTGTTAGTTGAACTTCAAGTGAAGCCTGCGTGGGTAAGTTAGATTAAGGAAAAGCAGATGTTGGATGAAAGGTTGGGCTCTCGGCTTCAGCAAGTGGAAGGTGGTGAGATAGGGGATTTTGGATTAAATAGTGATGGAGTATTGTGTTTCGCGGAAGAGACCAGATGCCCAAGGATTCGAAATTGAGACAAACGATTCTGCGTGAGGTGCATAGTAGCCCATACGCTATGCACCCCCGGGGAAACAAAATGTATCGAGACCTCCGTGAGCAGTATTGGTGGCCAGGGTTGAAACGAGAGGTTACCGACTTCGTGAGCAAGTGCTTGACATGTCAGCCAGTGAAGGCGGAACATCAACCGCCTTCGTGGTTACCAGAACCGTGAAAATTCCACTATGGAAATGGGAAAGGATAACGATGGATTTTGTTAGTGGGTTACCCTTAACGCCTACTAAGAAAGATTCAGTATGGGTGATAGTGGATCGGTTAACGAAGATCGCCATTTCCTACCGCTCGCACGGATTACTCATTGCGAAGTTGGCCAAGTTGTATGTAGCGTAGATCGTGAGGTTGCATGGGGTACCAATGTCTATCATATCGCACGAGGATCCTAGGTTTACATCACGGTTTTGGAAGGCTCTACATGAAGCTTTGGGTACAAGGCTAAATTTAGCACGGCTGCGTTTCATCCGCAGATCGATGGTCGATCGGAGAGAGTAATCCAGATTTTAGAAGACATGTTGTTGGGTCTGTGTGATCGACTTGAGGTAGTTGGGAAGATGTTCTACCATTGGTAGAGTTTGCATATAACAACAACTATCAATCCAAAGATCCGATGGCACCCTATGAGGCGTTGTATGGTCGTGAGGTGTCGACTCTACTTGGCCGGATCGAGCCGGGGAGCGACAACTATTGGGTCCTGAGTTAATCTCGGAGACGGAGGAAAAAGTTAAGGTAATTCGGGCTCGGTTAAAAGAAGCTTCAGATAGACAGAAATTGTACGCGGATCTGAAGCGGAAGGCGATAGAGTTCTCTGTGGGTGATCAGGTCTTTTTGAAGGTCTCACCTTGGAAAAAGATCTTAAGATTTGGAAGGAAGGGCAAGTTGAGCCCTAGATTTATCGGACCTTACCGTGTATTGAAGCGCGTTGGGCCAGTGGCTTATCAGCTTGAGTTACCTCCGGAGTTAAGTCAGATACATAGCGTATTCCATGTCTCGATGTTAAGGCGTTATCGTTCGGATCCACCTCATGTTGTACCAGTGGAGGAAGTTGATATAAGACCTGACTTGTCTTTTGAGGAGAACTAGTGCAGATTTTAGACCGGGATATTAAGGTGCTGAGAAGGAAGTCGGTTCCGGTAGTCAAAGTATTATGGCGTAATCACGGGTCAGAGGAAGCTACATGGGAGCCAGAGGACACGATCCGGCAGTAATATCCTCATCTCTTCTAATCAGGTAAATTTCGAGGTCGAAATTTCTTTAAGGGGGTAGAATTGTAACATTCTGAAATTTGGGATTATATGTTTTACATTATACCATGCGATAGGCTAGTTAAGAGTGTTAATTGTGTATGTTTAGGGGGTCCTAAGAAGGCTTGGGGTTGAGTTGGGCCTTTGCAAAATTTTTGTGTTTAAGCACTTAAGGGGGAGAAGGCAAGTGGCATCAAGACTTAAGGAAATAAGTGTGTATTTTGGTAGCACAAGTGGAGCTAGTAGCAGAGTGGTGTGGCGTCACATGAAGGGGCTTAAGGGGTGGAGTTCGAATCCCACCTATTGCAATTTTTTTTTGGATTAATTTTTGTACTTCTTTTCCAAAGTGTCGGCCATGGTTCTAAAGAAGGTAAGGGAGACTTTCTAATGATGGAAAGAAGACTAAGGAAAATGGTAAGGAGGAAATCAAGGGAAAAAGAAGGAAATAAGTAAAGGAATTGTGGAAAAAGGGGGAACATGTTGGCCGGATTTTTGGAAGGAGCTTGGGGAAAGAATTTTGGTCAACACCCATCTTTTTGGTAAAGGTGGTACACGGTTTTAGTAGGGGGAAAAGGGGAGCCAAAATTCTTTTGGTCATTTTGCAAGTTTGTGCATGAAAGGCTTGTTTTCCTTGTAACATTTTGCTACTCTCTTTTCCGATCCTTTCTCTTTGTTTTGCCGAAACACTCAAGCAATTTGTTCACTTTTTTCCTTTGTTTTGCCGTATTACTCAATCCATTTTGTTCATTCTTCCTTGGTGTTAGCCGAAACCCTCTAACACTTATCTTCAATCTCTTCTTTTCTTTTTGACCATTTCTTCAACCCTTCTCTCTTTCCTTAAATCGACATTACCTTGTGGCCGAATCTTGTTTGTTCATTTCTCTCCAATAGCCGAACCTTTTAACCCTTAGTCTTTTCTTCATTATTTCTTTCTCTTTCGTGTTGGCACTCTCTTCTTTGATCGAATCGTGCTATAGTGGGAAAGCCGAATCTTATACCTTTGACTCATCCATAGCCATAAGTCCAATCGGTGGGAATCGGATTCATCATCGTTAAGGTAAGGAGTTTTTTCATGGTTCATTTTGATCTATTTCATTGCTCGGTTAGTTGCTTAACGGATCGATGGATTTGACTAATCGGTTATTATAGGGACTAGATCGCTCGTTCTTATCCACTCGTTGTTCCTTCGGAAGTGGTGGTAAGCCAAAATCCTCTCCCTAAACAATTACATTCTCTCATCATAGTATTATTCTAACCGAGACTCTTTCAATGGAGGCTAAGTGGTAGCGTTATTAAAAGAAAATCGATAGGAGGGAAAATAGGGAGTGGACTTGCAATCTCTACTCCCAAGTTCAAACGTAGGGCGGTATCGGCAGTTCAGGATTTCCCACCGGTTTGTGGACCATCATCCGGTGAGAATAGGCAAATTGTGGTCGTTCACCATTCTAAGGGTGCTGACGATCAAGAAGGTTTAGTTCTTACCGTAATCAAGTGTGTAATCTCACACCGAAATCCCGTAAATTTGTGATTCACTATTATGTTAGAAAATAGATCGTTGTCGATTACAAATCTAATAACCGTGATATGGCATGAATCAAGTGACTTGCTTATTCAACACTATTTCTAAAGATCTGTCAAAATCGGTATTAATTTACTAAATTACAAAAATGCCTCTATGGGCCGATTTACCAAAATGCCCCTATAGGCCGATTTACCAAAATGCCCCTATGGGCCGATTTACCAAAATGCCTCTATGGGCCGAATTGCTAGAATGCCTTAGTGGGCCGAACTATCAAAGTGCTTCAATGGGTCGATTCACTGTAATAATTCACTAGATTAATGGTGGTTATATATATATGTGGATATTTTATTTTATTATGTATGTTGCATTCTTTTTACATTTTGCATAGGATGGGAAAAATTGTATGGAGAGTAGCAGTAGTTCGGTGGCATAGCCACAACTTGTTCATTGTTATGCTTACTTATGATTTCGGTGGCATGGCCACAATAATAATATATTATAGCAGCTCGATTGCAAATTGGTGTGAGCGGCGGGGTGGGTTGACTTGATCTCCACAGGTGTGATTGGCTGGTCGGGGGTGTGATGGATGGATGGGTTGGGTTGCATATTTTTCATTTATATACTGCTATGTAAAATGGGCTTAGGCCCAAGATTATGCTATGCGGGTTCAGACCCAGTGGATGACGGTAAGGGGATTATACACTGAGTTCCTGTAACTCACCCCCCTCTTTTCTTTCTTAATCTTTGCAGGTAATGCTCAGTAATGAGGACTTGGGCCCATGGATGACTCGGTGGAGGCCATACTTTGGAAATAATGTTTTCGAACATTAGTAAACTTCTTTTCTATTTTATTTCGTTACTTTTACTATTTTGGGTTTTAAAGTTGTAATAAGGCCTCTGGAATATGTTTTATTTTGCTTTATGTTTAGACGTACTTAATATCTTTCTTGAATTGTTTTAAATAGGGATTTTCTAAAATCATAAATAACGATTTTCTAAAAAAATTGATTAACAAATGGATTTCATAACAAACTTGTATAATTAATTTAACTCGAAAATTCTCTTTCGAATTATAAACAATATTTTCAAAAGTCACGGTTTTAAAAGATCACTAGTTCGATTATCGATTCTTCAATCAACCTTTCAAGATTAGTAGTATTTTTATCAAATATTTCTAATCAAATTTGTTTTTCTTAAATTATAACCTAATAATAACATCTTTAGTAAGAATCACAAGTTCTTTACTCATTTTCTTCATGTGACATGCCAGATCTGGTCATACCGCATGGGCCGGGTTTGGGGTGTTACATAGTTCCTGGTACTGCACCTATTTCGATTGCTCCGTACAGAATGGCTGTGACCGAATTAAAGGAGTTAAAAACTCAGTTGCAAGAATTGACGGATAAAGGTTTTGCGAGACTTAGTTTTTCTCCGTGGGGTGCACCAGTATTATTTGTGAAAAAGAAAGATGGATCTATGAGGCTTTGCATTGACTACCGACAGCTCAATAAGGTGACCATAAAGAATAAGTATCCTTTGCCGGGAATAGATGATTTGTTTGACTAATTGAAGGGAGCCACAGTATTTTCTGAGATTAACTTGAGGTCTGGTTACTACCAGTTGAGAGTTAAAGACTCGGATGTGCCGAAAACTACTTTTCGGACGAGGTATGGTCACTATGAATTTTTGGTTATGCCTTTTGGTTTAACGAATGCTCCTGCTGTATTTATGGATTTGATGAACCGTATTTTCCAACAGTACTTGGATAAATTTTTTGTTTTTTTTATTGATGATATATTGATTTATTCTCATTATGAGACCGAGCATGCCAAGCACTTGAGAATGGTTTTGCAAACTTTGAGAGATAAACAGTTGTATGCTAAGTTTAGTGAAAGTGAGTTTTGGCTTCGAGAAGTCGGATTTTTAGGGCACATTGTTTCGGGTGATGGTATTTGAGTTGACCCGAGCAAGATTTCAGCAATTGTTGATTGGAAACCGCCGAGAAATATATCCGAGGTTAGAAGCATTCTAGGCTTAGCCGATTATTACAGACGATTTGTTAAAGGATTTTCCATGATTGCTACTCCGATGACAAAATTGTTACAGAAAGATGTCAAATTCGAATGGACAGAAAAGTGCCAACAGAGTTTTGAGAAACTAAAGGCATTGTTGACCGAGGCTTCAGTTTTAGTACAACCTAAATCGGGAAAAGAATTTTTGGTTCTTAGTGATGCATCCTTGAATGGCTTGGGTTGTGTACTTATGCAAGAAGGCAAGGTGATAGCTTATGCCTCGAGGCAGCTGAAATCGCATGAGAAGAATTATCCGACACACGATTTGGAATTGGCTGCCATTGTGTTTGCGTTAAAGATTTGGAGACATCATCTGTATGGTGAGAAATGTCGTGTGTATTGTAACACCCCTAACCCGTATCCATCGCCAGATTAGGGTTACGAGGCATTACCGTACAAAACACAGTTCAACACAGTCATTTATCACCTTTCATGTACCAAATAATAACGATACATTTATAACATTATCAAACTTGAATATCCACAATTCACTATTTTAAATTCGAATACATGAATCATAATTCCAATTCAAATTAATCAAACCTTACTAATCATGTATCACAAATAAGCACATTTCAAAATTTCAACTAATTCAATTAGAACATACATCAAAACTCAATTGAACATGTTCCATAATTACCAAATTTGAACCAAACTTCTATACATCAAAGCCATGTTCACATATTTAATACTTTCAATATTCGATTCCCTATATCCATAACATTAATGAAATTTTCATAATTAAATCATATTCAAGCATATATCCTCACTTTTCATATACAGAAAATATGTCAGTACATAATTTCATTAGCTAAGTATCAAACATTTCATTTCATAACTTCTGTATATGTACATAATGAAACCAATTGAACCAATATGTATACAACTTAATGTCCAATCACACATGTGACATTAGCAACATTACAATATGGCCATACATACCTTTGATGTCATTATATTATACGCATTTTACCCTAAATGCATTCGCCCTTTTCTATGTATATTTACCGAATCAATATTAACCTATTCCATTAATTAAGTCATGACTATACCAATTCACATGTTATGCATGTTTGTCTAGATTTAAACATCCACACGGCATTATAGGCATGCGTATATAATACACATAAACAAGCATCTCCATTTAACCACATACAATTATGATTATTACCAATTTTAAACGCTATTACCGAAGCAAATCATACCAAAGTACCTATCTATCATATACCAAATTATTTAACCACAAATATGGCACATTTTCAACTCAAATATTAAACCTAACATTTTGATCTTTCATTACCGAACCTCAAACAAAGCATATCAACCAAAACAATCATATAACATATTCATTATTTGCCTTCACCAACCGTACCTAATTAGCAAACCATTCAAGCATAATATATGTGCATACATTGCCATTACAAACCGAATCAAAATAACCAACACACAATCGAATATATAATCATCATTTTACCCAATTACTAAGCCGAATTATAAAACCATTCACAAAGACAAAACATACTATGCATCAAGCTTACCAAAAATGAGTTTATACCATGACCGGATATTTATATACCACACTAGCATCATGATCAAGCCATTTTCGCATAGCTATATATATACAATTCAAAACCAACCATATCAAGCTAGACTATACATGCCATATGTCATAAACACAAGTTTTCTTTCAAGGTACCAAAATAGATATCGATAGTGTGATGACGTTCCTCGACGATCCCGAGCTCGAGCTAGCTTTAAATATCTATAAAACAGAGAAAGAATATACAAAGTAAGCTTTGAAAGCTTAGTAAGCCATAAGCAAATAAATTAACACAAGAAAATTCATAATTCATTTCGAAACAACCAAACCTAATTAATTCCATATACATATATAATCCCAATTCTCATAAAGTTTACATAATCACTTTAATCATCAACACTTACCTTTTCTTTCAAAGTTCGTATAAACTTAATACATACCTGAATCGTTTAAATCGAACTCACATCTGGTCTTGCCATGTCTTTTCCTGTTGAACCATTCAGAATTGTTAAGGATACACAAAAATCATAATATGCTCGTACATTGCCATATCCCGGATATGGTCTTACATGCGATCACATATCGATGCCACTGTCCTAGACAGGGTCTTACACGAATCATATACGATGCCAATGTCCCAGACATGGTCTTACATGTTTTCTCACTTCGATGCCAATTTCCTAGACATGGTCTAACATGAATCACACATCGGAAATCCTAATGTCATGACATACGTATCCTATACTATTCCTATGGTTCGTACGGGGCTTTCGAACTTCGTAATTCAATTAATTCGAGCTTGATACAAGTCATACCATGCTTATATCAATTCGACAATATGTCAAATAAATACATACGATTTCGGTAACATTTAAAACATATGCATTCGAATTTAACAACATTTATTTACTTATGAACTTACCTCGTACAAACACGAACGGACCGGAACGACTATTCGACAACTTTTGATTTCCCCCGATCCAAATCTGATTTCCTCTTTTCTTGATATAAATTAATACAAATTTCACTAATTTAATCACACATTTAATCAATTCAATCCACAAATACATAATTAGGCCTTTTTACACTTTGGCCCTTATAATTTCACACTTTGACATTTTAGTCCTTATTTCACAAAACACAAAATATACATAATTTCCTTATATATATGCTTGGTCGAATATTCCATTAATTCATATAAGTCCATATCTTTCATTTATTTCACATTTTGACCCCTCAATTTACAAATTTCACAATTTAATCCTTAATACACATTTTTATCAAAAATCACATAATTAAACATAATAATCTATCAACAAAGATCTATTTTTCATCATCAAACCAAAAAAATCTCAAGCTATCAACAATGGAAAATCACAAAATCCACAACCAATTCAAAAATTCAAGCATGGGCTAGCTAGTATTCGAAACAACGATCTCAAAAACGTAAAAATTATCAAAAACCGAACAAAATCCATACCTTAATTAAAGAAAACCAAGGCCGAACCTAGCTTGCTCTTTTTCTTTCTTTTTCTTTTGTAGTTTCGGTCAAAAGATGAACAACATGCATGGCCATTTTAATTTTTTTATTATATTATCATTTATTAACTTAATTACCTTATTAACTTTAATGAAATAATATAAAAGCTTTATAATGGTTGTCCACTACCGTCCATGCTATTATTTAATGGCCTAATTTCATTTTAAGGCCTCCACATTAAAAAGAACATAGCAATATAACACTTTAACAAATAGCAAGTCATTTTTACATTTTACGTGATTAAATCCTTTTATAAAATCGAGCAAGCAAACAATAAAATTTTCACACAAAACTTTCACACATATCAATTAACATACTGTAAACACCAAAATAATATTAAAATAATTTTACGACTTCGAATTTGTGGTTCCAAAACCACTGTTCCGATTTAGCTAAAATCGGGCTGTTACATGTATACTGATCACAAAAGTCTAAAATACTTGATGACTCAAAAGGATTTGAACCTAAGGCAATGAAGATGGCTAGAGTTGATAAAAGATTATGAGCTAGTGATTGACTATCACCCGGGAAAGGCGAACATGGTCGTCGATGCCTTGAGTAGGAAATCCTTGTTTGCATTTAGAGCTATGAATACACGGTTGGTTTTATCAGATGATGGTTCTATTCTAGCTGAGTTGAGAGCTAGACCGATGTTTCTCCAAGAGATTTATGAAGCTCAGAAAAGTGACAGTGATTTGCAAGACAAGAGAGTTCAGTGTGAGTCGGGTCTTGAATCAGACTTTCAGATTAGTTTTGATGGATGTTTGATGTTCCGAGATAGGGTTTGTGTACCGAGAGATGATGAGCTTATTCGAAAAATTTTGTAACACCCCAAACCCGGCCTAGAAGTTAGGCCCGAATCTAGTGTGTCACATGGAAGTAAAAACCATCTTTGCGATAAAAAAAAACTTGCTTGAGAAATACAGCCTCTTTGTTAAAACCAAAAACACTTAAGCAATTGTTAACTACTTGAAAACATAATAATCTTTAAAAACCTTTTCGTTTGTGGAAGCATATTTGAAATAAACAATTTACGAAAATGTGACGTTTATAAATAGAGTTGCAGAAGCATTTTGAAAACGTTGCGGAAACGTAGATAAAATACAAGTATTTTGAGAGGTTGTTTGATAAATCGATAACCGAAACTAATGATCTTACAAAACCGTGACTTTTGAAAACGACGTTGAAAATTCAAAAGAGAATCCAAGTCTTTTGAAAATATCGTTAATAGTTCGAGAGAAAATATCCGTGTTAAAAATATTTGTAAAAGTTTATTTTAAAATCCATTTGTTAATCGATTTTGGAAACCATTGTTTAAGTTTTTAGAAAATTCCCCTTTTTAAACAATTTAAGAAAAATAATAAAAACATCCCAACCAAAAAGCAAAAATAAAAATAGTCCAGAGGCCTTATTACAACATTTAACCCAAAATAGTAAAGTAATAAAATAAACGAGAAAGAAGTCTAAAGTCCAAATAAACCATTTCCGAAGTATGGCCTCCCTCGAGTCATCCATAGCCCAAGTCCATATCATCAGGCATTACCTACAAGGGTTAAGAGAAAGGGGGGTGAGTTACAATAACTCAGTTTGAAATCCCCTTACTGTTATTCATTGGGCCGGAACCCAATTAGCAATATTTTGGGCCTAAGCCCATAAACAAATAATAAATAAATGAAATGAATGCAACCCATCCCATCCTACCAGCCGTCTAACTCTCCATCCGTACCAACCAATCTCTCATGTGGGGATCAAGTCAACCCACCCCGCCTTGATCTCTCCAATTTGCGTCAAGCTGCCATTTATACTATTTGTGTTTGAGCCACCGTAATCATATACGGTAATATAATCGGCACACAGCCTCGGTAAAAAAATGATCGACACAGAGTCGTTAATTCATATGTTAGGCACATAGCCCCGGTAAATACGTTTAGCACAAAGCCATAATCACGATGGCACAAAGCCAAATCACGTTTATATTGGCACATAGCCTTAATCACGATGGCACAAAGCCAAATCACGTTTATATTGGCACATAGCCCTTATTGGTATTTGTGGCAATGCCACCGGTCTATACTTCTCTTCATTCATATTTTCCCATCCCATGCAAAATTATGTAAATGCAACATTCATAGTAAGGCATCATATTTACAAATATAAACAACAATTATTACTCCAGAGATTTGTTACGATAAATCGACCCATTATAACACTTTACAATTCGGCCCATTAAGGCATTCTATCAAATCAGCCCATAGGGGCATTTTCGGTAAATCGGTCCATAAGGACATTTCGGTAAATCGGTCCATAAGGACATTTCGGTAAATCAGTAATTTTACCCACTAAGGGTAATTCGGTAATCTCGTAACCCAGGGGTATTTCGGTAATTTACCCTCCAAGGGTTATTTGGTAATTCGGCAACCCCGGACTTAACTACTAATTTGAGCATAGAAAATTGAAATTGTCCATCTGCGTCATATTGACTAAACTGACCATAACTCGGATTAGGAAACTCGAAATTTAGATCCGTAAATTTTCCTTGAAACTAGTCTCATATATATTCTTACGATAATTTTTCCAGAATTTTTGACTTAACCATTTAGTACAGTTTATTCCTTAAAGTTTCCCTTGTTTCACTGTCCAATGATTCTGACCTCTCTTAACTTAATTTCAAATATCTCACTATACGGTTTTCATATACTGCTCCCACTTGTTTCTATTGAAAATAGAATCACTAAGGAATCTGTACATATAAACTATAACTCCTAATTCACTTTGTACATTTTTATACAATTTTTCCAAGACAGATTAGGGAACCACGAAGTCATTCAGAACCAGTCTCACTAAAATTAAGATATCTCAGAATATAAAATTCTTTTTCCTTCTCCGTTTCTTCCATATCAAAATAGACACAGTAAGCTTTAATTTTATATCTTATTCCCTTTTTAATTCCTTTTATCCTATTTTTCGTGATTTTTCAAAAACACATCACTGCTTCTAATTGAAACTGTTTTATTACAAAATACGATTACCACTACGATCATACGCACGCCCGAGTGATCACGAATGCCGGTTTTCGATTTTCTTTGGTATTTTGACCAAATCACAGAACATATCATACAAAATTTCAGAGAGATGTGAGATTACACAGCATATCAAACATGTATACGAAAGGTACGGGATTACACACCTGATTTTGATTTCCTAACGAACCACTCGTCGATGACCTAGAACAATACCAACCAAAAGTTAGCCTCGGATTTCCAAAAGATTTCGTATCACTTACACTTGAATCACTTACCACTATGTCCGAAGGTAGAATATATCGAGTGATTTCATCCCTAAAACATATAGTCGATTAGTCGAAACTTCAATCCGATTTGCAACATAGCCAAATAGAGATATAACGAAAAATCCAAAAATGAACCCCCTTACCTTATCGATATTGGATCTAATTTCCACCATTTGACTTCGGCTAGAACAATACATGGTCTCCCACTTAAAGCACTACAAAAAGAGAGTGATTAAGACATGAAGAAGTGAAGGATAACACCATTTTCGGTTACGATCACGATTTACACCCGAATAGTGATAAATACTTATTCGGCTAAAGAGAAAAGAATATGATCATAGAAAAGAATTCACTTACTGATTCAATCGAAGAAAAGAGTGTCAACCCACTTGAGAAAATGATAAAGAAGAGATGAATGAACAAATTTTGGTCTCAATGGTTTGGGTACATTCGGCAACAAGAAGAAAGAAAAGAAGAGAATATGTTCTTTAGTGGCTTGTAATTTCGGCACAAGGTAGAAAGAAATTTGGAGAATACCAAATAGTGCAAAGAGAAAGGTTTTGGCCTAACAAGTACCAAAAATTCAATCAAAAGGCAAAGGAGAATTCGGCTATCAAGGAAGGTGGAAAGAAAATGAGTATGTGACCAAACAAAAGAGAAAAACAATGCACTATTGTGCTAATATGTTTCGGCAAGGAGGGTTGCAAATTGGGAGAAATGACACAAAGTTGCCAAAGGGAATTTTTGCCAAAACACTACTAAGTCTTTACCAAATGCCAACTAAAAATTCAGCTACCTATTCTCCCCAAAACCGTCCACATGCATCCCCCCTAGGATAAGAGTTTGGCCACCCAAGCTTTCCAAAACATCACCCACGAAATAAGCCTCATGTCCCCCTTTCTTTCCTATTTCCCTTGATTCTTTTCCCCAACTTCAACCTTGCATTATTCATATAGCCACCTTACCAAAATAATGAAGTCAACCTTGCCATGAATGCCTCTTGGCCGACACTTAAGGAAAGGGTGCAAAAATATAAATCAAAATTTGCACACAAAGTGATTTGAACCTCTTCCCTCAAGGTACTACATGTGGCGCCATAACCCTTTTACCAATTGCTCATTTATGCTAGTAATTTACTCTTTTATTTCCATAAGCCTTGATGCCACTTACTATCTCTCCTTAATAGGCTTAAACACAAAATTTTACTAAGGCCCAACTTGAACCCGGAACTTCATAGAAACCTCGTAACTTTCCAAAATTACCTTCTTAATAAGTCCAACTTGAAATAATGTCGTTCTCTTGTTCTCTTGTCACAATGATGCAAAAAAGGGCATCCCGACGTCGATCCCTCGTCGCAACGATATTCGAACGTCATCGCGACGTTGCCTGCAATTTCTGTAGAAACAGCCTAATAACCTGTAGTTTCTAACTTTGGTCACTCCCAAACATACCATTTTCTGCATTTAAACCTATTTCACATTTCTAACAAGTCATATTCCCCAAAACTCACATTTAAAACATGCTCTAACATACCATAACTCACAAAAACATATTTTGACACTTTAAGTAAATGTTTATGCTACCATATACACTCTTAACTTAAGTAAATCAATCACACAACATACACATATCAGCATACCATAATTTCCTAAGGCTCCCACATATTCAAATTAAGTCATTTGTTTATTTTTGACATGCCAAAATTTCCAGAATTCTGTTTTAGTTTTTTTTTTTTTGCACTTTTTAACCATATTCCATGCTTTTTTAACACTCAAACTCCGATTAGACATAACGTGCATCATCAACAATATTCTCAAGCACCTGAAAACCACAAATCAATGTTCAAAGTCCTTATTAACAATCCAAAGCCTAGTCCCACATGACAACCCACATTGCATTTATTCAAAGAGTTCAAAATCATTATAACATATTCAAATGTTATGCCTTGTAGGGATCACCTCTCTTGCCCACTTTACACTCCTCGTAGCACTACTTTTCTGCAAGGTAAATGAAAAACAAGGGTGAGTTTAACCAAACTCAGTGAATGATCAAAAGCACTACAATGGAAACACGAAATCAAAGGTTAAGCAAAAGCATGCTAAAAGCAATCTCACAAACACTTTCTCACCATGTCAAATCATCATTCCCATGATCCATTTTGCCCACATAAGAAGGTTAAACATTTTTGCATTATACTTACATAAGACACCGAAGAAACATCATGATTTTTCTCTTACGCAAGACATTTGAGGCATAATTCAAACACTTCAATTTTGATATATTGGCTCCTTATGACTATGAAACATATGTACATAAGCACATTTCATTACATTAGATGAACGAATCTCCAACACACCAATGAATCAAAGAGTTTATCATGTCCCAAAAAAAAAATGAAGCGTTAAGCTAATACTCTCCAACACACCAACCATGTCCATATGAATGGAGCTTAGCTAAACATTCCATTTTTGCCTAACATGTCCCGAGCCTCAACGCCCATATACAAAGGACATGTGCGAGTACTCAAATCCTATGGCATGCCACTATATGTAATGGTTTCAAAAATATCACAAGGCCAACATATCCACTTTTTTGCATGTTTAGTTACTGTGTTATGCACATTTTCTCTATTCATATTCATCATAAGCACAAACAATCATTTTCACATAGCATGCTTGTCATATTCACATTTGATCCACTTGCAAGTGCTAACACAATGCTCAATAAGCCAAACCATATTAAATCACATATATGTGCATAAAACCAGTAATTTCCATATCATATACCAACACATTTACATATTACTTGCTGCATTAACACATCATATTACACAACATCACATAGGCACTAGTTTGCAAAATGAGGCAAAATGAGTAAGAAAGCTTACACACGAAACTTAGGATAGGTGTTTAGGCTAACCTAAGCTCCTGATTAACTCAATGAATCGTGTGTACAAGCAGCGACTGCAAAACACTCACCGAATCAGCTTTCTCTTGCACGCCAATAGCTTAAACGAGCTTCATCTTGCCATTCACCTTACTCATAGAGGGCTACGATGGATCTGAAACTTCACATACACATTACACACAATACAATATGATCATTAATAGGCATAAACACATCTGAATCTCAACAAAAATACAAATCCACACTACCCTCTCATAAGCTAAAAATTTAATTAGTTTAGTCAAAATCTTCGATTTCTTAACTATATCTTGTTTCCATTGCTTAAAACTAATTCTAATCATCTTATTAATCACTTTAGGATGAAGCTAAACTACTTAGAACACTTAAGAACTCATAATTAAGTTTTCAAAAAAATCACCTGAGAACACCTTGAATGAACAAGAAAAATAATCAAATCCTTAAAATCTCGTAATGATCTATTAAAACAAGATTAGAAACCTTTTAATCTCATTAAAATATGATGGAAATCATTTAGAAACCGAATTTTAGCTTGGAAATATGAATATCGCCATTTTAGAGCTTAATTTCGACATATTTCTTTAGATCTTTAAAAATCTTGTTTTAAAGGACCAAATCTTGATTTGAAAATGCAAAATGCATAAAAATAGAATCTCACCTTGTTTGGAGAAGAAAAATGAATTAGAGCTTGAATTTCTTAAAAATCCTTTAAAAATAAATAAGGAAATTGATGAAGATTTTGATAGTTTTTTAGAAAATTGAAAGGAAATTGAGTGTTTGGGAGAAAAGAAAATAAAGGTTGTTAGTTTGTTTTGAGAGAAAAATGTGTGGATTTTGTTTGGAAAAAATTTCAAATGAAAAGGAATAAGGAGGGAAGGGACATGAATAGGGGGTTTTAAAGCTACACGGGAAGAATTGATTTTTAAAACAAATGTATAATTGCTTTTGGGTAACTCTGAAGTTTGACCATTTTAAAAATCAATCCTCTTTTCTAATTAAAAGTCTTTTTCTCGATCCTTTTTAAAATCTATTTTATTTTTTAAAAACCATTTTAAGGAAAAAAAATTACGGACACCTAATTCCAATTTCCAGAACCTAACTTTAGGCCCTATTTTCGCAAATCCTCTCGGGATCCAAATCAAATACCCAATCCACTAACCCGAATCTACTAGACCAGATTTTGGGATGTGACAATTCTCCTCCTCCAAAAAGAATTTCATACTTGAAATTTACTTGAGTCAAACAAATAAGGATACTGATGTCTCATTACGCCCTTGGCTTCCCAAGTAACATTGTTCATTTTGTGGTTACTCCACAAAACCTTAACCAACTGAACTCTTTTATTACGCAACACTTTCTCTTCTCGAGACAAAATCTCAATCGACTCCTCATACGTAAGATCAGGTTGAACCTAGATCTCCTCAACCAACACTATGTAACACCCCTGACCCGTATCCGTCGCCAAAATAGGGTTACGAGGCATTACCGATCAGATCACAACATACAACATACATTTATCAAACATAATTCATTATCACATAAACATCAATCAAACATAATCACATTGTCCCTTATAAGGCTCTACGAGACCTTAAAACATTCTTGGAAGAGGTTCGGGACTAAACCGATAACATTTGAAATCTTTGAGAAACTTATAAAAATTTTCATGCATACAGGGTTCACACACCCGTGTGAACAGGCCGTGTGCCTCACACGGTTCCAGACACGCCTGTGTCCTTGGCCGTGTGAAAACAGGTCATACATACTAACTTGGGTCACACGGCTGACCACACGCCCGTGTGTCTAGCCCGTGTGCCCTTCGAAATGGCCACACACGCCCATGTGCAAGGCCGTGTGTTAGGCCGTGCCAAACCTGTAGGGTATACTGACTTATGCAACACGGCCAAGTCACACACCCGTGTGCTAGGCCGTGTGCCATTTAAGGGGGTATACTGACTTGTGCCACACGGTCGGTCACACGCCCGTGTGTGAGGCCGTGTGGAGCATACTGACTTCAATTTAGTTCCAACACACCAGGGGACACACGGTCGTGTATCATGACCGTGTGTCGCACACGGCTGAGAGACACGCCCGTGTCTCTGCCCGTGTGGACAATAATAGGCCATTTGCAAGGCCAATTTGCCACCCTTTCTCATGCTCACCTAAACAAACAAAATAATACCATTTCAACACATTTATAGGCAACCAAAACATACCAATTCATATACATATCAAGCCATTTCATCTTCAACCATTTCAGTATTCAAATCATAACCATAAACATACCAAAACAATATATCATCACCAACTATTTCACCTATCTTCCCTATGCATTTTTATCATCATTTTATCAACTAATTCATGCCACAAAATATACCAATTCCTCATCCCTATATCATACCAAACCAACCATGATATATCATTGGTAATTAATCAAAACAATTAACCACTTAGCTATCACAACAACCATACCAAACATGCCAAAACACAAAGCCGTATATACATCATATATCACTTACCAAATTCATAAATTAAGCCAACTTAGATGACCAAATACACACCAACATGTACATCATCTACAAGCCAACTCTCATGGCTAAAATCACAACTCAAAACATATCACCTTAACACCAGCATATACATGCCATATACCATATTTACAAAGCATCAAAAGTACCAAAAAGTTGTTCGATAGTGTGACGATGTTCCTGATGATCCCCAAGTCCGAGCTAGCTTCGATTATCTATAAAATAGGGATAGAACACACAAAGTAAGCTTTAAAAGCTTAGTAAGCCATATAAAAATAAAATTACCACATGAATCAATATCATTTTCAATAATAGGCAAATCATGAATAAGCATATAAAAACTCACAAACCTTTCCCATTGAACACATATTCAAATTCATAAGAGAATTCAACAAATACTTCCATTTTCAATACTCTTATGAATCTCGTACGTACCTAAGTCACTCAACTCATTCAAACATTCTTTCTCGACTTGACTTTGCCTGTTGAACCATTCGGAATCGTTAAGGATACTCAAAAATCACATATAACTCGTACAATGCCATATCCCAGATATGGTCTTACATGTTATCACATATCGATGCCACTGTCCCAGACAGGGTCTTATACGAAATCATATAACGATGCCAATGTCCCAGACATGGTCTTACACGTATCACATCTCGATAATCCTAATGTCATGACATTTGTATCCTATACTATTCCTAAGGTTCGTACGAGACTTTCAGATATTATAACCCTATCGATTCTTGCTCGTATTTGATCATTCAACATTCATAGCAGTTCAATGACAATTAAACATATATAATTCAATTTAAAGACATTTATTTGTATATGACCTTACCTCGTATATACGATGAACGAATCGGATCGACTACTCGACAACTTTCGATTTCCCTCGATCTAAATCCGATTTCTTTCTTTCTTGATCTATATGAATTCAAATTTAACTCATTTATTCATCAAATCATTCAATTCAGTCCACAAATACATATTTGGGCATTTTTACACTTTAGCCCCTAAAATTCCATATTTTTATAATTTAGTCCCTAATTCACAAATACACAAAATTCATGAAATTTCATTAAACCCAAGTGTAACGCCCCAAATTTTGGGCCTAGAAGAATTGGGCCTTGGGCATGGGAGCGCTTAAAATTTTTGAGAACAAGAGAACAACACAATTGCATGTTAGATCTGTTGCGTGAGTGATTTTGGAAGGTTAAGGGGCTTCAAGGAAGTCCTGGGTTCAAGCCATGTTATATGGGAAATTTTTATTTTTTAGCATTAGGGGAACCATGACTCCTGGTTTTAAGCCTTTTAAATAATTGTGATTAAAAAGAGACACAAAAGAGCCTGTAGTGTTGTGGCAATATAGCGACACATGTGTGGCAAGGAGGTCAGAGGTTCAAGTCTCACTGCATGCAAATGGGATTATTTATTTTGCTCATGTGTGGGCAAGAGTTGGTGTTGGATTTGAACTCTGTGTTGAAGGTTTTGAATGGGTCAAATGAGTGATTTAAGGAGTGGCTCTTGGAGGAAATTAAGGAGGGGAGCATGGAGAGATAAGGGAAGGAAATCAAGGGAAGTTGGGTAGGTGAAAGTTGGTGCCGAAATAGGGTCTTTGCTCTTGAAAATTTGGCTAGTGTGTGGTAGGGATGCTGTTTTTCTTTTAGCCATTTCGACTTTTAGCTCATTTTGTTCGGTTTTGAAATAGTGATATAGGTAGTGGCTGATTTTATTCTAGTCATTCCTTTCATTTTAGTTCTTTTTGCCTTTTACCAAAATCGAGCAATACCCCTTTTCTCTGCTATTTTCTTTGCAACAATTGTTGCTTGTGTCGATTCTCCCTTTATTCTCCTCCTCTTGGCACTTTTTTGCTCTTCTTGTTTCTCAATTTGACCGAACCAATCCCTTCTCTCCCTCATTTCTTACTCATTCGAAGTTCTTCTTCTCATTTATCCAAAACCAAATTCTCCTTCTCTCTATTTCTTTTTCTGCAACTTTTCATCTCTGTCAACCTTGAATATTATTTCTTAATCTGGAATTAGGCTGAATATTAGTTATCTTTTCTTCTTCTTCTCTTCTGATTTGGTCAACATTTGATTGCTGTTCTTGACCAATTCTATTCCTTCCCATCTGCTTTAATCCGCATCGTCAAAGGTTTATTGGTTCTGTGGCCGAACGTTGTAGCCGAATACACCCTGTCCTTGTAAGCGAATATTAATCTTTCCTCCATCTGTTGCTCCAGCCTCTGAAGTGCCAAATCTGTTCTTCTCTTGAGGGTTGTCTGAGTTCAATTTATCTATTGGCCGGTTGTTAGGGGTAGGTGGTTTGTGCTTTCAATCATTGACCGAATGCTAGTTCTCTTGTTGGTCGTGTGTTTTGCTTAGGTTAGTAGTCGATTAACCTTGGTTATTGGATATTGATGCTTAATAATGGTTGTGGTACAGATAAACCACAAGGAGGTGAGATCGATTTATAATCACGGCTTGGGAAGTATAAGCCGATTCAGTTAAGGTAGGTATTAACCTTGGGTTCGACTTCTGTATTAGAAAGGCTTATTAAATCTTATTAATCGAATGGCTAACCGAATACCTGAATCGAATATAGGTTCTACACTCGTGGGCTACTGCATTTTTCTCCATCAAGGTGTGTACACACACCACTCCAATTGTAGATCGGCAAATGTCGAAATCCCGAAATGTTGAGAAGCCGAAAGGCCGAAAGTACGGCTACGGCTATCACACAAGCGCACGAACGCACGTGTGGATAACTTGATACAACGACAGAGGTCACCATGAGCATCTCGTGGTCTTAGGCCATTTTTGGGGCCAAATGGACCGGAATGGGCCGAGTGGGCCCAATGGGCCCGTGGGCCCTACGCGAGTAATTTTTTGGATGAATAGGAAATAATGATCCGACCATGATGATCACATGGCCAAAGGCAGTTTTGGGCTTAGTGGGCCACACGAGCGTGTGGGCCCAGGCGGGCCATATAATGGGCTTGGGACCATTAATGTGTTTTGATTGCATAAGGTTATACAAGTCATGCAGGATGATAAATCGTAATAGTAACATATTTTAGTCCCACATTTAGCATGCTTTTGGATGATTTATCCCTTGAATTATGGAATTTGGTGCTCTTAATCCTTTAATTTCAAGTTTTATACTCAGGACAGCATAGGAGGATGAAAAGAACGAGAAACATGCTTAAAATGAGCCAAATGGGCCAAAGTGAGAAATCGACATGGCACGGGTTTCACCACACGATCGTGCATCCTTAGCAGGCTCAACCACGGCCTACAACTCGACTTACACGGGCGTGTCCCTGCCGTGAAAAAGAAGAATTTTATTTGGATTAGGGTACTTAGAGTCAAAGAAACACATTCCAAAAGCCTATATAAACACCCTAAAGGCCAACCTTAAGGGCGGCGTCCCACTAGGCCAAGGAGCCAAGCGGAGAGGTCGAATTGTGAGATTTACTCAAGAAAGCCGCTTGATTCATCTCAAGAAGTCTGAGTCATACTCAAGCGGAAGATCTTCTCTTCAATTCCTTCAGGAGTTTTAGGGTTTTTCTTATGTTTTGTTTTATCTTTTCTTCCGAGATGTATATTTTTATGATTATGAACTAAACCCTCGGATACCGAGGGGATGAAACCTAAGACGGATCTTGTTATTGTTTTTCGAGCTATATGATAAATACTTGATTTGTTCTTAATTATGTGTTCTTAATTCTTGTTTTGATATTTCAGATATTGATTCAAGTATTGATGTGCTTAGGTAGAGGAGGAATAGACCCTGCCTAAGAGTAGATCTAGAATAATTAAGCGGAGTTGCTCGCGCGCCTAGAGATAGGGTGACGAAAATCTGTCGGATTAGGGTCAAACCTAATATGGGAGTCCATAGATCGAGTTAATGCAATTCTAGGGGTTTTAATTAGAAAGAGATTTCAATTAATCAACCTAGGGTTAGATGTTAGTAGCCTCGAGAGAGGTATTAATATAAATTAGGAATCCTACGGATCAAGTCAAGTGAATAAATAAATTCAGTCTTGAGTTAGATAACAAGTGAAGTCTAGGTGGATTCTTCCTTGGGTATCGTCTTAATCAATTGGTTTTTCCCACAAGTATTTCCCCAATTCTTTCTCTTTGTCTTAGCGTCTTTAGCTTAGTAGTTAGTTAATTTTAGATTAAACAATAATTCACTTCAATTCTTAGGCTAAATAATAGAAAGAAAGTTAGTATTAGTACTTTTGGTTCCTTTGGGTTCGATATTCCGGTCTTGCCACTAAACTATACTACTGTTCAATAGGTGCACTTGCCTCAATCGTTGTCACAGTTAGTTTCTAGGCTAGATCATTCATTATATAAATTTTAAGACTCTGACATAACGATCAAGTTTTTGGCGCCGTTGTCGGGGAACTAAAATATTAAGAACGCTCAATTTTTATTACTTTAGCCATTTTTTATTTTTGCAATTTACTTTTATTTTATTTTAACTTTGCTAATTTTTCTCTTTCTTTGTTCCTTGCAGGTACCTCTAGTTTATGACTAGAAGGAACCCGACAGGACCCTTAATTTACTGACATGTTGATATTGAAGGAACCGTTAGTAGAAATCGTAGAGAAATAAGGCGAAGCTTAACTTACATAGAAGAAGAGCAAGAAGACGAGAACAATACTACCGAAGATGTAACATCCCAAAAACGGGGCTATTTTATTCTTCTTATGTATGAACTGCTGAGTCATTATTTATGGAATAATAATGGTCAATTTAAGGCTTTGTGTTGGCTCGATTTGGTAGGAAATTTTAGTTTTTTAACTTTTAAAAGAAGGGAGCCTTGGTAAGTGGTGTTATAAGAATAAGTGTGGGTAATGTAACACTAAAAAGCCCTTGGTAAAGTGGCAAAAAGAAGCCCACTTAAGAGCTACATGTGACGCCACCAAGGAGCAAGGGAGAGCTTGTGTTCGAGTCACAAAATCCTCCTCTTTTTGTTTTTATTTGGACGGCACAAGGGGGGGAGAGTTTTTCTCCCTTCAAACTCTTTTTAGGTGTAATTATTAAGGGATAATTTAAGCATTTTAATTAGTTTTAATTTGCTTAAACCTTTTGATAATACAAGAGATATGATAATTGCATCAAGGATATTATTTAAATTAAAAGGATTATTAGGTGATTAATTCAAAATTATTTGAATTAAATTAAATGGGTGGCTTGGAGCAAAAATAGGTGATGGCCGAATTTCAAACTCCTTGGTGGAGTAGTGTGGACGGCAAGGGTGCTTGGTGGCTATAAATTCGTGAGTTGATCTCCTTGTTTTTCTTTTCTTCAAATTTTTGCTAAGTGCCAAATCCCTAGCCCTCTTTTGCTCTTTGCGTTTTCACCATTCTCTCAAGCTCTTTAGCCGAAACTTCCTCCCTCCCCTATTAACTCTCTCTGGCCGAATATACCATTGGGAGTGCCGATTTCTTCATAGCCGAATTTCCCCTCTTCATATTCCAAGACTTGGCCGAATAGCAAGCAGGAGTAATCTCCTCTAGACTCTCCTTCAATCGGCTCATAAGGTGGTAAGTGATCTTGGCCGAATGTCCATCCTCCCTTTTCTCTCTTTCTGTCGATTTCTTTTACAAGGAGAGGTGCCGATTTCGGCAATGGCTTCTAAAACGGTTAGTAACCGATTTCTTATAGGTATTCAGGGAAGTAAAACAGTCGACTCACAGCCTGATCTCTAGTGTTCAATTTCGGTAAGTGGTGGTAAGATCAATCTCCTTATTCTGGCGATTTGTTTAAAAGCCGAAGGTTATTGGTTTACTTGCTAATCAATGATGGCTGATGAGCAGATTCGAGTATCAAGTTCGGTAGATAATAGCAAAGAGTGTTAAGGTAAGATCTCGGGTTCACAAGGAACCCCTCCCAAATAAGTTAATTAGGCCGAATAGGCCATAAGACTAATCCATAGTTTTGGCCGAATATAGGAACAAGTGGATCTTGGGAGGCCGATTTCTTTAATCTTCGGGATTAGACTCCTCGTTGGTGACAGGTGTGTACATACACACTTATAATAGTTAATAACGTGTATTAAGTGTATGTTATGTGTAAATCTGCTTTACGTAGATATGGCATTAGTACCTTAATGGTACAAGCGAGGATCCCGGTAAGTCTCTATTCGTATGAGATTGATAATATGCTTTTGGGAAGCATGGATTATTTGATACATGTGATATATGTATGTTCTGTTATTAACCGCTTGACATGGGTTGATGAGAGGAGGGCGGTGATATCGTCGTCGACGCGAGCACCGTTGCTTTGGTAGCACATGTGACTATATGTCACCAGAGGTTTGGTACCTCCAGAGGTTTGGTACCTCATAGCGACTTGTCCCCGTGGTTAACACCACCGTGGGTTGGCCCCACTTGAGATATGGGATCGCGCGGTGATTTGGTATCACACGATGGGTTGGCCCCATCACCCGATTTGTGTCTCACGGACACCAAGTGCTTTGGAAGCACATTGTGACTATATGTCACCAAAGGGTTTGGCACCACCGGTGTTTTGGTAACACATCGTGACTACGGTCACCAAAGTGGTTTGGTACCACGTGGGGTAGACGAAGGTGTTTGGTTGGCTAGGTTGGGTACATGATACTTTGCTTAATTAATCGTTATATGTTGTGTATGAAATGTTGTATTAACAGGGGAAGGGTTACATATCGAGTCTTGGTGACTCACCTTCTCCTTTAACATTTTTCAGTGACTCGTAGATGGCGGTTGAGGAGCCGGTGGGACTCGAGGCGCCATGCAAAGGATTTTAATTTACGTAACTTTAAATTTGTTTAATTTTATTTTGGGTTGTAATAAGGCCTCCATAAACTATAGTTGCGTTTTATTTTTTTTTTATGTTGGATATTTACTTAAAACTATATCATTAAATTGAATTAAATCACATGTTTTCTTAAGTTAACACGAAAAAGTTTAATCGTGCCATCGGGTACACTTGAAATCTGTAAAACAATTGGACTTAATTAAAATTCCAAATTAATCTAAGGGTAGCTTTGACAAGATAACCGCAAACGAGAAGTTTTCAATATAAAACTTAAATGGGTTTCGAAATGGTGTTCACAAGGTTTTACTTCGTAATAACTCAGATTCGGTCGTAATGTTTGGGCCGGGTTTGGGTTATTCTACAGTGCACTGTATCGAGCCCAGTTCAAAGCTCGGCTGGTGGGGGGCCCAAGGCCCAAAAATGTTTTTTGTAGGCCTTATGGTATGATTTGGGGGTTTTTAAGCCGCATGGCCCGAGTCTCCGGCACCTCCGCCCAGGTAAGTACATCTAAACCTTTTCGTGAATTATATTCGTAGAAGGGTAGGAAGCATGGAACGTAGATAGACTTATAGGACTTGGACCCTAAGGTTAGATTACTCAAACACAACGAAGCATAAGACTTAAGGAACTAAACCAACCTATGACTTGGTCAATGAGGTAGGGTGTGGTAACCCCTGTACACATGTCTAGGATTGGATCCGGAAGAGCTTGGTATTTAAGCAGTCCTCGTGACTCACCTCCTCTTCGTAGGTATCCTACCTGGTGCGTAGCTCTGGTTCACCCTAACTCGGAGGGCTCGGTGGTGTGGTAACCTCAGGCGCATGTCTAGAAAGGTTCAAAGTGAGAGCTTGGTATTTAAGCGGTCCGCGTGACTCACCTCCTCTTCACTTGAATTACGCACTGGTGCGTAGCTTTGGTTCACCCTGACCAGGAGGGCTCGGTCATAGGCTAAACACAATGATTAAAACCCGAAAAAGGGAATTAGCCATGTTTTCGAAAAAGAAGGAAACAACAAGCCCTAATGTTTTCAAAACTTGTCCAATAACCCTCTTAAACCCTAGAACACTACGTATACAATGTTTTTCTCGGAAAACTTGATTTATTACAGAAATACCCTTAGTAGTAAAATTACCAAAATGCCCCTGACCCATAAAATATTAATTCGACGGTTTTGCTTAAAAATTTCAACTATGTTACAAATACCAAGTAGCTTAGCTTTGGAAATCATCAGTAAAATATTTTAGTCCTGGAAAATTACGAAAAAACCCCTGTAGGAAAAAGACGAAAATACCCCTGGGTTAGAAATGGGCAGAAATGTCCGATGAGTGAATAGGTATGGAAAGTATTAAGGAATGGATGCATGAACTTCTTTGTGTGAACTAGGATAGGAAACTGAAACATTGTTTGCTCGAAAGAATCTCTGATTAAACCTCATCCATAAAACTTCTTCGCGAGTAATAAAGTGAAACAAATGCTAACGCATAAAATTTCTCTTAATCGATTAAAAGCGCGGTAGATAGAATGAGTTCTAGAGGACGTGGGACGCCGTGGACGTGGTAGGGGTAGGATGACGGTGTCTCCGAACCCACCGTCAGTCGGGACAAGGTTGAGAAAATGAGGTACCACCGCCACCACCACCTCCTACTTTTAGAGCCGAGGAGCCGGAGCGCACCGGTGGCGAGTCTCCATCGCAAGTCGTGTTGCGAGTCTTGGAGATGGTGGTCGGGGCTGGTGGAAATGTTGGAGCTCGGAAATTGTCTCTCGGCGACTCCGATCTAACGGAGCGGAGGTATTCCGAGGGTGTGTCGAGTGGCACCCGGTCTGTGGAACGTTGGCTAGAGTCGATTGAAAGAATCATGGATGACCTTGACCGACCGAGGAAGAGAAGCCGAAAGGATGGTCAAGAAGGGTTGTGAGGCCTATTTGGTTCAAATCAGTGCTTTGGAAGCTAAGGAGTTGGTAATTGAAAAGGTCCGAACGGTTGGGGAATTTACGATGTGTTCCCGTAAGAACTTCGGGTTTGCCTCCGGATCGAGAAGTCGGTCGGTATAGACTTGCTACCGAACGGCACTTTGTGTCCATAGCACCATACCGAATGGCACCAAAGGAATTGGTGGAGCTAAAGGCTCAAATTCAGGAGCTCTTGGATAGAGGGTTTATACGACCAAGCATATCTCCGTGGGGAGCACTGTGTTGTTTGTCAAGAAGAAGGACGGTTCTATGCGGATGTGCATCGATCTACCGTCGATTGAATAAGTTAACGATCAAGAACAAGTATCCGTTGCCTCGGATTGACGACTTGTTCGATCAATCAAGGGTGCCTCGGTGTTTTCGAAGATAGACCTTAGGTCGATATCATCAACTTAAGGTAAAGGAGGTCGATGTTCACAAAGCGGCATTCGAACTCGGTATGGGCATTTCGAGTTCTTGGTGATGCCATTCGGGTTGACTAATGCGCGTGGCGGCATTCATGGACTTGATGAACAGAGTATTCCAAAGAAGATTTGGACCATTCGTCGTGGTGTTCATAGACGACATATTGGTTTACTCAAAGACGAGAAGAGGAGCATGACAAGCATTTACGGATAGTTACGCAAGTATTGAGGGGGAAGCGAGTTATATGCCAAATTCAATAAGTGTGAATTTTGGCTTAGGGAAGTGGCTTTCTTAGGGCATGTAGTATCGGTGAAGGAATTAGAGTAGACCTCGCAAGATTGAGGCAAGATATTGGAGTGGGAACCACCTAGGACGGTGGGTGAAATACGAAGCTTTCGGGTTTAGCAGGATACTATCGGAGATTCGTGGAAGGATTCTCTCTAATAGCTTGCGCCGCGTTGACTAAGTTTTGCTAAGGAAAGGTGTCCCGTTTGTATGGACGGAGAAGCGCAGCAAGAAAGCTTTGATAAGTTAAGGAAGATTTTGACGGAAGCTCCGGTTTGTGTGCACCAAGCAGAAAGTTATTCACGATTTATTGTGATGCATCTCACACCGGCTTGGGATGTGTGTTGATGCAGGATGGGAAGGTAGTAGCCTATGCATCCCGTCAATTAAGATCGCATGAGGTTAACTACCCAACTCACGACTTAGAGTTAGCAGCGGTCGTCTTCGCTCAAGATATGGAGACATTACACCGTATGGAGAGAAGTCGATGGTCTACACGGATCACAAAAGCTTGAGGTATCTTCCGACTCGAAGGATCTCGAATCACGAGGCGGCGTCGATGGATTGAACTACTAAAGGACTACGATTGTTCAATCGAATACCATCCGGGAAAGGCTAATGTGGTAGCTGACGCATTGAGCCGGAAGGTGGTGACGGACTTGAGAGCAATGTTCGCTCGGTTAAGTCGTATGATGATGGGAGTCTTTTGGCCAGAACTTCAAGTAAAGCCGACTTGGATTGAGGAGATTAAAGAAAAGCAGTTAATGGATGAAGGCTTGAGCTCTAAGAGGGTACAAGTTCAAGACGGTGGTTTGGAAGGGTATAGTCTGTCTATTGATGGAGTGCTTTGTTTTCAAGGACGAGTATGTATGCCAAAAGATACGTAATTAAGGCGAGAAAAATTCTCCAAGATGCACATAGCAGCCCATACGCTATGCATCCTGGAGGAAGCAAAATGTATGGAGACTTGCGGAAACAGTTTTGGTGGCCGGGGTTGAAGCGTGAGATAACGGAGTTCGTAGGGAAGTGTCTGACGTGTCAACGAGTTAAGGTGAACACTACCACCATCGGGACTACTTCAACCGATAAAGATCCTCGGTGGAAATGGGAGAGGATCGCCATGGATTTTGTTAGTGGGCTACCCTCACGCCCACCAAGAAGGAAGCGATCTGGGTAATTGTGGATCGCCTAACTAAGTCACTCACTTCATGCCGGTGAGAATGGATTACTCACCCGAAGCTAGCAAGGTTATATGTGGTGAGATAGTCGATTGCATGGTGTGCCAATGTCGATTATCTCGGATAGGGATCCGAGGTTCACGTCGAGGTTTTGGAAAGCGTTGCATCAAGCTTTGGGTACACGGTTAGATTTCAAGACGGCTTTCCATCCACAAATCGACGGACGATCGGAAGGGTGATCTGATTTTAGAAGACATGTTAAGAGGTCGTGTCTTGGATTTTAGTGGTAGTTGGGAGAGAGTACCTACCATTAGCGGAATTCGCTTATAACAATAGTTATCAGCGAGTATTCAAATGGCTCCATACGAAGCCCTATATGGACGAAAGTGTCGTACTCCTACGTGTTGGACGGAGTTGGGAGAAAGACAAGTTCGGGTCTAGAATCGTAACCGAGACGGAAGACAAAGTCAAGGTGATTCGGTCTCGTCTCAAGGAAGCATCGGATAGGCGAAGTCTTATGCCGATCTCAAACGCAAGGAAGTGGAGTATCTTTGTGGGAGACAAAGTCTTTCGAAAGTGTCGCCTTGGAAAAAGGTGTTGAGATTTGGACGGAAAGGAAGTTAAGCCCAAGGTTCATCGGGCCATATACTGTTGTGAAGCGAGTAGGACCAGTGGCTTATCAGCTAGAGCTGCCGGCAGAACTGAGTCAGATTCATAACGTATTCCATGTGTCAATGCTAAGACGGTATCGGTCAGATCCTTCGCACATTGTGCCGAAGAGAGAGATCGAGGTGAACACGGATTTATCTTTTGAGGAAGAACCTGTTCAGATTGTAGATCGAGATGTGAAAGTTCTACAAAGGAAGGCGGTGCCTTTAGTAAAAGTGTTATGGCGAAACCACGAGTGGAAGAAGCTACGTGGGAGCCCGAGGAAGTGATGCGGCAAAGCAATACCTCACCTCTTTTGATCAAGGAATTTCGAGGACGAAATTTATTTTAAGGGGGTAGAATGTAACATCCCAAAACGGGGCTATTTTATTCTTCTTATGTATGCTCTTTGAGTCATTATTTATGGAATAATAATGGTCAATTTAAGGCTTTGTGTTGGCTCGATTTGGTAGGAAATTTTAGTTTTTAACTTTTAAAGAAAGGAGCCTTGGTAAGTGGTGTTATAAGAATAAGTGTGGGTAATGTAACACTAAAAGCCCTTGGTAAAGTGGCAAAAGAAGCCCACTTAAGAGCTACATGTGACGCCACCAAGGAGCAAGGGAGAGCTTGTGTTCGAGTCACAAAATCCTCCTCTTTTTGTTTTTATTTGGACGGCACAAGGGGGAGAGTTTTTCTCCTTCAAACTCTTTTTAGGTGTAATTATTAAGGGATAATTTAAGCATTTTAATTAGTTTTAATTTGCTTAAACCTTTTGATAATACAAGAGATATGATAATTGCATCAAGGATATTATTTAAATTAAAAGGGATTATTAGGTGATTAATTCAAAATTATTTGAATTAAATTAAATGGGTGGCTTGGAGCAAAAATAGGTGATGGTCGAATTTCAAACTCCTTGGTGGAGTAGTGTGGACGGCAAGGGTGCTTGGTGGCTATAAATTCGTGAGTTGATCTCCTTGTTTTTCTTTTCTTCAAATTTTTGCTAAGTGCCGAAATCCCTAGCCCTCTTTTGCTCTTGCGTTTTCACCATTCTCTCAAGCTCTTTAGCCGAAACTTCCTCCCTCCCCTATTAACTCTCTCCGCCGAATATACCATTGGGAGTGCCGATTTCTTCATAGCCGAATTTCCCTCTTCATATTCCAAGACTTGGCCGAGTAGCAAGGTGAGTAATCTCCTCTAGACTCTCCTTCAATCGGCTCATAAGGTGGTAAGTGATCTTGGCCGAATGTCCATCCTCCTTTCTCTCTCTCTCGTCGATTTCTTTTACAAGGAGAGGTGCCGATTTGGCAATGGCTTCTAAAACGGTTAGTAACCGATTTCTTATAGGTATTCAGGAAGTAAACAATGACTCACGGCTGATCTCTAGTGTTCAATTTCGGTAAGTGGTGGTAAGATCAATCTCCTTATTCTCGCGATTTGTTTAAAAGCCGAAGGTTATTGGTTTACTTGCTAATCAATGATGGTGATGAGCGATTCGAGTATCAAGTTCGGTAGATAATAGCAAAGAGTGTTAAGGTAAGATCTCGGGTTCACAAGGAACCCTCCCAAATAAGTTAATTAGGCCGAATAGGCCATAAGACTAATCCATAGTTTTGGCCGAATATAGGAACAAGTGGATCTTGGGAGGCCGATTTCTTTAATCTTCTGGATTAGACTCTCGTTGGTGACAGTGTGTACATACACACTTATAATAGTTAATAACGTGTATTAAGTGTATGTTATGTGTAAACCGCTTTACGTAGATATGGCATTAGTACCTTAATGGTACAAGCGAGGATCCCGTAAGTCTCTATTCGTATGAGATTGATAATATGCTTTTGGGAAGCATGGATTATTTGATACATGTGATATATGTATGTTCTGTTATTAATCGCTTGACATGGGTTGATGAGAGGAGGCGAGTGATATCGTCGACGAGCACCGTTGCTTTGGTAGCACACTCGTGACTATATGTCACAGAGGTTTGGTACCTCCGAGGTTTGGTACCTCATAGCGACTTGTCCTCGTGGTTAACACCACCGTGGGTTGGCCCCCACTTGAGATATGGGATAAATGCGCCGGTGATTTGGTATCACACGATGGGTTGGCCCCATCACCCGATTTGTGTCTCACGGACACCGTGCTTTGGAAGCACATTGTGACTATATGTCACCAAAGTGGTTTGGCACCACCGGTGTTTTGGTAACACATCGTGATTACGGTCACCCGGTGGTTTGGTACCACGTGGGGTAGACGAAGGTGTTTGGTTGGCTAGGTTGGGTACATGATACTTTGCTTAATTAACTGTTATATGTTGTGTATGAAATGTTGTATTAACCGGGGGAAGGGTTACATACTGAGTCTTGGTGACTCACCTTCTCCTTTAACATTTTTCAGGTGACTCGTAGATGGCGGTTGAGGAGCCGGTGGGACTCGAGGCGGCCATGCAAAGGATTTTAATTTACAGAACTTTAAATTTGTTTAATTTTATTTTGGGTTGTAATAAGGCCTCCATAAACTATAGTTGCGTTTTTTTTTTTTTTATGTTGGATATTTACTTAAAACTATATCATTAAATTGAATTAAATCACATGTTTTCTTAAGTTAACACGAAAAAGTTTAATCGTGCCATCGGGTACACTTGAAACTGGTAAAACAATTGGACTTAATTAAAATTCCAAATTAATCTAAGGGTAGCTTTGACAAGATAACCGCAAACGAGAAGTTTTCAATATAAAACTTAAATGGGTTTCGAAATGGTGTTCACAAGGTTTTACTTCGTAATAACTCAGATTCGGTCGTAATGTTTGGGCCGGGTTTGGGTTGTTACAGAAGAGATGGCTGAGAATAATCCGCTAACTCCAGAGGTGGCCAAAAATCATGCTCCTCGTACTATGTATGATTATGCTAAGCCTAGTTTAGTTGGTACTGAATCAAGTATTGTTAGGCCTACTATTGCTGCAAATAATTTTGAATTGAAACCTATCACTATACAGATGATACAACAGTTTGTTCAGTTTGATGGTTTGAAGGATGAGGATCCTAACACACAATTAGCGAATTTTCTTGAATTCTGTGATACCTTCAAAATAAATGGCATTTCTGATGATGCCATTCGTCTTCGGTTATTTCCCTTTTCTTTGAGGAATAAAGCCAAACAGTGGTTGAATTCTCTTCCACGAGGGTCAATCACTACATGGGAGCAAATGACCGAAAAATTTTTATTAAAATATTTTCCGCCGGCTAAAATGGCTAAGTTAAGGAATGATATCTCTTCTTTTGTGTAGATGGATTTAGAGACACTTTATGATGCATGGGAGAGATAAAAAGATCTATTGAGAAGGTGCCCACACCATGGATTACCATTGTGGCTACAAGTCCAAACCTTTTATAACGGTGTTAATCCTTCAACCAGCGATTGATTGATTGACCGCTTGGTGAACCTTGAATAAAAAAACTCCTGAAGCGGCCTACGAGTTTATTGAAGAGATACCACTGAATAACTATCAGTGGAAAGTCACAAGGACAAGGCCAACAAAAACAGCCAGAGTTTTCAACCTCGACGTAGTAACCATGCTATCCAATCGTAGAGCGTTAAATAAAAAGATTGATAGTTTTTGTGGTTCTTCACAGTACATCCGATTATGCAAAGGCGACACAAATGGAGGAGGAATGAGCAACACAGAATATCCACTTTACAACCTGAGCACAAAAAGCGAGCAGATGAACTATATAGGTAATACTTTTAGATCTCAGAATAACCCCTATAGTAACAATTATAATCCAGGTTGGAGGAACCACCCCAATTTTTCGTGGGGAGGTCAAGGAAATCGAGAGACAAGACCCCCCTCCAAACTTCCAACATGACCCTACCCACGGAAAAGAAGCCGAACCTTGAGGAGGTGCTTGACAAAATTCATAGCGGTGTCAGAAACACGTTTCTAAAACACCGAAACAACACTCAAAAAGCAAGAAGCATCGATTCAAGAGATCCAGAATCAGGTAGGTCAACTTACCAAGATCATGTCAGAATGACCACAAGGTAGATTTCCAAGCAACACTGAAACTAACCCAAAAGAGCAACTTCAAGCCATAACCGCTCATGATAGTAAAGGGTTAGATGAGCCCAAATTAAGGCAAGAGGATGTGGTAGAGGAAGGTAAGCTCGAGGTAAGTCATGATAAATCAAAACCGGTAATCAAAGAGTACCAACCTCGCATACCATATCTCGAAGCAAGGAAAAAAGATAACACAGAGGAACAGTTTGGTAAGTTTCTTAAACTTTTAAAGAAATTACATATTAACTTACCGTTTCTCGAAGCTCTTTCGCAGATGCCAGATTCAAGGAAATTTTTAAAAGAGCTTCTAACAAACAAACGGAGGTTAGACAATTCGTTGCATGTGGAGCTAAACGCAATGAGCTCAGTGATTCTACAAAACAAACTACCACAGAAATTAAAAGATCCAGGGAGTTTTACGATTCCATGTTTAATTGGTAGTTTATCTATTGATAACGCTTTAGCTGATTTAGGGGAAAGCATAAGTTTTATGCCTTATAAAATGTTTAAACAACTAGGTCTAGGGAAACCCAAACAAACTAGGATTAGCATTCAATTAGCTGATAAGACTATTCGAATTCCTAGGGGTATAATCGAAAATGTTCTCGTAAAGATTGATAAATTTGTATTCCCAGTAGACTTTGTAATTTTAGACATGGATGAGGACAATAGTATCCCCTTAATTTTAGGAAGGCCCTTTTTAGCAATCGCGAACTAAAGCGATGTTGGTACAGGAGAACTCATACTCCGTGTAGGTGATTTAATCAATCGTCTTGAGCTCTCGACTCAACCAGGACATCAAGTGATAGAGGTGAGAAAGTAAATTCAATTGATAACCAATTAGTTAAACATTCTTTTCAGGAAGCACCACGGAACAACACAACTGAGCCAGATCATATACCTCATGCCAACAAAGAAATAACTCAGGAGGAACGAAGGCTTCAAATCAATGAACTAGACGAGTGGAAGACGCATTTCAAGGAAAAACTAGGGATACACGAAGCAGAACCAAAGCCACTCTATGGGATAGACAAATTCAAAATCGGAGATTAGGTATTATTAGATAAAACAGACCCTTGAATATCTCCTTCAGACCTTAATACAAACGAAGAAATCTCTTTTAAGGTAATTAATGTTTTCCCATACGGAACAGTCGAGGTAAGTAACCCTATTTTTGACACTTTTAAAGTAAACGCTACTCGACTCGAGTTATATCATGATAGTAGAACTGATAGCATGAGAGAGGATGTTCAACTCTTCAAACCACCCTGATTATGCGAATGAGAGGTGAGTCTAGCTTAAGACTCTAAACGAGCGCTTCTCGGGAGGCAACCCGAGCACTAAATCCGTTCATTCTTTTTTGTTTCTATTTTTAATTTTACTTTTTTCCTTTTTAGCACCTAACGATGAACTAACCAAAGTGTAGATTTCCATACCACACGGCCATGGCCGTGGCCGTGTGGATACTACGGACTTCCGTACTGAAATAGCAGAGGTAGTACGAGCCAATAACGAAAGATTCCCAGATCCCGGATGACTATAAATTGCCACGACCGTGCGATATGGCCGTGGCCGACACTAAGGGAAGTCACACGGGCTCCGACTAAACACCACGGCCGTGTGATACAGCCATGGTCGACACTATTTTATCAAACACGGGCGTGGTGACCATGAAACGGGCGTGGGAGAAATGAACGAAGCACAACACGGCCGTGCGATACGGCCGTGTGACCCAACACGCCCATGGAACACGGGCATGGGGATGTACCAAACATCAAAACTCTATTTAAACCACCCCCTCTTCTCAACTACTCCCCATTCCCCTTCCTCCATACATTCTCAGACCCCCCTTCCATATTCTCCTTCCTTGGCCCTTTTCCAAACTCTAGATGTACACCATATCCATGTCGAAGAAGCGAAAGGATCCTAGCACAGTCTTCCCCTGTGGGAGACCAATCTACATAAGTTCATGCCGGCCGCTTCATCCACTCGACAAGCCAAGGATATTTGAGGCCATTTAGTTTTTAATTTTCTTTTTCCTTCTCATTTATTTTTCTTCTCTTTATCTTCCTTGTCCTTAAATAAATAATTAGTTTATTTTGAATTTTTCTTAGTATTTCCTGGCTATTTCTTCACAGGCTACCCAATTTCTTCATCTAGCGCAGTAATAGTGGGCAGCCACCATACCACCACCAGAGACGCCTCCTCTAACTTATCTTTCACCTCCGAATCAAGTTTCCACACCTCCAACTCAAGGAATCCATCCAAAATTTAGGAAGTTTCATCTCTCCCTATCTTTTATGAATTCCTATCTATCTTTGTACATTGAGGGCAATGTACATCTTAAGTGTGGGGGGTGAATCTTAAAAGTGCCTAACTTTTTGCATTATTCTCAAATTCCTGAATTATGTCTTGTTCTTAAGTAAAATTTCTCATATTACTGTTAAAATGAAATTTCCTTTGATTTATAATTTTTATTGATATGTTTTGGATTAAGTCATTGATAATTATACAGTGATGATTTAAACTGTAGGAAACTAGAGAATCAAGCAGGATAAGTCTATTTTTTAGAAGTAAAAATTTTGTTAGGTTGTCTACCTGAATCTAATTATTACTTTGAAGTTTGAAATTTACAAGGTTGATATCAGAAAGCCCATAATTTTTGTGAGATTTTGAGCCTTTTAGAGCATACATTCCTTTTCGTGCTCACTTTATTGATTATGAGTGTGTCAACATTGATTTGTTATTCTAGAACTTGTATCGATTATACATGTCGAGACCACACCTTTGATTTGATATACTAAGATGATAAAGGCACCTAGGTTTTAACCCACTTACTCCATAAAAAGCCTACCCTCACAATTAACCCTTAGTGAACCCCTTTAATCCTAACAACCCTTTTTATTGACTCACCCACTAATATTAACCCAAAACCAACTTTGTATTTGTTATCACCATTTCTCTTGACTACCCCTATATTGAGATTTGATTTGATCGGTTACTTAACTATTTTCTTTATTCCAATTATTAAATTCTATCTTATTATTATTGTACTTGATTTGTTCTTAAAAAAACGAAGTATATTCATTATTAGTTCTATGTTATTTGAGCTTAAACTGTTAATTCCATTATCTTTAGAAGAAGCTCATTTTATTAGTATTAAGTTTCCATGATGTAATTATTTAGTATTAGTACAACTTTTTAGTTAGGTAATTTGACAATTCAATCTCGATTCTAACCCTCTAATTCAGCCTTTATCCACACATTTAACCCAAGCCCCGTTACAACCCATAAAAGACCTTTTGATTTGTGTATCATATCATTTTACAGTGGTGGAGATTTGATTTTCATGCAAGCCTATGGGATTAACTTTTCATGTTCGACTTCTGAGTGCTTAATTTTGAACTTTAAACACTTCGAGTGATTTGAGTGAATCTTTAGTGAGGATGTCAATTTTTGTCGATTTTGAATTAAAGGTAATTATTTATGTAAGGGGAAACACCTATTTTTCATACTATAAAAACTATGACTTTGATTGTTTGAATCTTTAGGAACTTTTTGGTTAAATTATCCATGTACAAATTATCTATGAATTATGATGAAACATTATTGATGAAGGTTATGAATTGAGGAAGTTCGTTTTAATTGTGAGTTGAGATTTTTGCTTGAGGACAAGCAAAAGCTTAAGTGTGGGGGTATTTGATAAACCGTAATAGTAACATATTTTAATCCCACATTTAGCATGCTCTTGGATGATTTATCCCTTGAATTATGGAATTTGGTGCTCTTAATCCTTTAATTTCATGTTTTATACTCAGGAGAGCATAAGAGGATGAAAAGAACGAGAAACAGGCTTAAAACGGGCCAAATGGGCCAAAGTGAGAAATCGACACGGCCTGGGGTTTCACCACACAGCCGTGCATCCTTAGCAGGCTCGACCACAGCCTACAACTCGACTTACACGGGCGTGTGCCATGGGCGTGTCCCTGCCATGGAAAAGAAGAATTTTATTTGGATTAGGGTACTTAGAGGCAAAGAAACACATTCCAAAAGCCTATATAAACACCCTAAAGGCCAACCTTTGGGGCGGCGTCTAGCTAGGCCAAGGAGCCAAGCCGGAGAGGTCAGAATTGTGAGATTTACTCGAAGAAAGCCAGTTGATTCATCTCAAGAAGCCGGAGTCATACTCAAGACGGAAGATCTTCTCTTCAATTCCTTCAGGGGGTTTTAGGGTTTTTCTTATGTTTTGTTTTATCTTTTCTTCTGAGATGTATATTTTTATGATTATGAACTAAACCCTCAGATACCTGAGGGGGATGAAACCTAAGACGGATCTTGTTATTGTTTTCTGAGCTATATGATAAATACTTGATTTGTTCTTAATTATGTGTTCTTAATTCTTGTTTTGATATTTCAGATATTGATTCAAGTATTGATATGCTTAGGTAGAGGAGGAATAGACCCTGCCTAAGAGTAGATCTAGCATAATTAAGCAGAGTTGCTCCCGCGCCTAGAGATAGGGTGACAAAAATCTGCCAGATTAGGGTCAAACCTAATATGGGAGTCCATAGATTGAGTTAATGCAATTCTAGGGGTTTTAATTAGAAAGAGATTTCAATTAATCAACCTAGGGTTAGACGTTAGTAGCCTCGAGAGAGGTATTAATATAAATTAGGGAATCCTACGGATCAAGTCAAGTGAATAAATCCTCTGGTTCAGAGTTAGATAACAAGTGAAGTCTAGGTGGATTCTTCCTTGGGTATCGTCTTAATCAATTGGTTTTTCCCACAAGTATTTCCCCAATTCGTTCTCTTTGTCTTAGCGTCTTTAGCTTAGTAGTTAGTTAATTTTAGATTAAACAATAATTCACTTCAATTCTTAGGCTAAATAATAGAAAGAAAGTTAGTATTAGTAATTTCGATTCCTTTGGGTTCGATATTCCGGTCTTGCCACTAAACTATACTACTGTTCGATAGGTGCACTTGCCTCAATCGTTGTCACAGTTAGTTTCTGGGCTAGATCATTCATTATATAAATTTTAAGACTCTGACATAACAATCACGGGACGATTGTGAGCCTATTGACGGGTCGATATGTGTACTCAGGACCTAAGGGAGAAATGACCGTTATGCCCCTGAAGGGCAAAATGACTAAAATGTCCTACATGTTATATGATTGTTATTGTATGCCATTTATGGTATGTTTGCATTCATGTGATATTATGCTGCATGGGGGATGGGATCTTTGATTTGGAGAAAGTATATGATTTGTTAGGGTCGCATGGTCGCTTGACGACTGTGGATCCACCGATGGCTTTAAGCTGATTATGTGACTTGCAGCTCTGCTGCAACATTGGTTAGTACCGGAACCGGTGTTACATAAGGAGTGTAGGGATGGGTGGGTCGATTTAATCCCCACAAGAGTGTAGGGTTGGGCAGGATTCGGAGTGCAGGGTTGGTTGGGTATTTGTGCATTGCATGATCTGATTTGATTGAGATATGGGCTCAGGCCCAGCTGAGGCTATTATGGGCTAAGGCCCAAATGCCACCGTTACTGTAATGGGCTTAGGCCTAGATTGATGTGATGCATGCTTTATGATCGATGAGGGTTGTACACACTGAGTTTTCATAAACTCGCCCCCCCCCCCCCCTTTTTAATTTTTCAAGTAATCCTCAGTAAGCGGTTCGACGTACTGGAGAACTTGGAGGTGGCCACACTACGAACAACTTTAAATTTTAGTATTCTATTTTATCTTACTTAAACCACTTTCTTATTGGGTTGTAATAAGGCCTCTTTTAATTTCTGGTTTTTAATTTGGGAGTTTCAGTTTATTACGTTTTCTATCTGTTAGAAGTAGATCGCGATTTTCCAAATTAATAACCATTTTCTAACACTACGTTTCCGCAACTCAATTTTTAAATATCACGTTTTCGTAAATCATTTGCTTTAAATTTAAGCTTCCGCAACAAATAAGGTTTTAGAAGTAATGACGATTTAAAATGATTAACAAAATGCTGGTATAATATGAGTTCTAACAAAGAGGCTTCAACCTCCAAACGAGTTTTTTTATCAACAAGAAAAATGGTTTCCAAAAAGCACTCCAATGTGACACGCCAGATTCGGCCATAACGTCTAGGCTGGGTTTGGGGTGTTACATTTAGTGGTATCAGAGCCAAGTTGCAAAACTCGACTGTGGAATGGGTTTTCAAATCTTGGATTTCAATAAGTTATTTTTTTCAATATGTAAAGGGGTTAAAATATTTCCTCTGAAAAGTGTGGCACACCGAGTCTCCGACGTCGGACCAAGTAAGTTCTCCTGATATTGAAATCTGTTTTAAACTGTTATACTATAAATAGTTACTGGGCTTACTTTAGATGATAGACTATACTGAGACTCTTTAGCTAGAGTAAACTGAGAAACTATAGGAAACTAAAACTGTAGTGAGCTTGCGATTGCGAAAACAACTCTTAATTACTACTTCCATAAAACATCTATTTAATTATTGAATCTATGAGCTAAATTCATAAAATTTCTAATTCAGATATTACGCGAAGCGTTAATGAGCACTAGAAGAGGTGCAAGAGGCTGCAGCAGAGGCCGTGGAAGTGCTAGGGCTGGATCTTCGGCATTAGGCCATATGCCCAATGTTGAAGCGAGAGAGGCTCTGGCTTCACCGGTACCCGAGATAGGGTCGTATGATTGGGCAACTGGGGATGACGCATTGTCCCAATCAATGCTAAGAATTCTGGAAAGTGTCGCTGGGCCCAACAATAGCATTGGAAGCCGTGGGTCAATTTCGGAGCGACTTCGATCAAATGGAGCAGAGATTTTCAAAGGTATCACGGGAGTGGCCCCTAATGTGGCCGAATATTAGTTGGAGGCCACCGAAAGGATAATGGATGACTTGGATTGCACTTCGGAACAAAAACTGAAAGGTGTGGTATCGTTGCTGCGAGAGGAAGCCTACCAGTGGTGGCTTACCGTGAAAGAGGGCACTCAGCTTGACCGGGTCACTTGGGAGTTCTTCAAGTCCACATTTCAAGGGAAGTACGTAGGCGTAAGCTATGTGGATGCCCGGAGGAGGGAATATTTGAACTTGACTCAGAGAGATAGATTTGTGGCAGAATACGAGGTGGAGTTCCTACGACTCAGTCGGTATGCTAAAGGAATAGTGGCAACAGATTATGAATGTTGTGTTCGGTTCGAAGATGGCCTCAGAGACAGTCTTCGAGTATTGATTGCTCCCCAAAGGGAGCGAGATTTTGCAGCATTGGTGGAGAAAGCAAAGATCGCTGAAGATGTGAAGCGCTCTGAGCGCCTAAACCGAGAAAGAAAAAGGGGCAGAAACAAGAGGGATTCTGAGCACTCCAATTCTGATAAGAGACCTAAGAGAAGGGCCAGAGTGGATGGGCCAGTCAGAGCTGGGCCCCCTATTGCTACTACTGGGTTACCACCTTGTGCTATTTGTGGGAAAGGTCATGTGGGCGAGTGCTGGAGGATGACGGGAGCTTGTCTGAGTTGTGGTTCCATGGAACACCATCTCAGAGAGTGTCCCAGAAGACCGGATCGGATACAAGTTTTTGGTAAGGGTGATGTACAGCCACCTAGGGGTAGATAGTAGCCGCCTAGAGGCCATGGACAGGCCAAGGGTGGAAACGGTTTGGGTCGTGGAGCTCCAGGTAGAGGTGCTGGTCATGCAGAGGCAAGGCAGCCAGCTTTGGTTTATACAGCACGTCGCCGAGAAGACGGAGACGCTCCAGATGTGAATACTGGTACGTACTTTACCCATAGTGTACTGTTTACCTAATTTGCAATTAGGATTAGAGTGCATAGCAAAAGCGTAGTGGTGTAACCTGTGTTGTGCGACTATTAGATAGTTGGAAATTTCAAGGACGAAATTTCTTTAAGGGGGTAGAGTTGTAACGCCCCGAATTTCGGGCCTAGAAGAATTGGGCCTTGGGCATGGGAGCGTTTAAAATTTTTGAGAACAAGAGAACGGCACAATTGTATGTTAGATCTGTTGGGTGAGTGATTTTGGGAGGTTAAGGGGCTTCTAGGAAGTCCTGGGTTCAAGCCATGTTATATGGAAATTTTTTATTTTTTAGCATTAGGGGAACCATGACTCCTGGTTTTAAGCCTTTTTAAATAATTGTGATTAAAAAGAGACACAAAAGAGCCTGTGGTGTTCTGGCAAGATGGCGACACAGGTGTGGCAAGGAGGTCAGAGGTTCAAGTCTCACTTCATGCAAATGGGATTATTTATTTTGCTCATGTGTGGGCAAAAGTTGGTGTTGGATTTGAACTCTGTGTTGGAGAGTTTGAATGGGTCAAATGAGTGATTTAAGGAGTGGATCTTGGAGGAAATTTAGGAGGGGATCATGGAGAGATAAGGGGAGGAAATCAAGGGAAGTTGGGTAGGTGAAAGTTGGTGCCGAAATAGGGTCATTGCTCTTAGAAATTCGGCTAGTGTGTGGTAGGGATGCCGTTTTTCTTTTAGCCATTTCGGCTTTTAGCTCATTTTGTTCGGTTTTGAAATAGTGATGTAGGTAGTGGCTAATTTTATTCTAGTCATTCCTTTCATTTTAGTTCTTTTTGCCTTTTGCCAAAATCGAGCAATACCCCTTTTCTCTTGTAACACCCTGGTTTAGGGGCTATGCGGTTTGAGTATAATGTAGGTGTTGGAAGGTTCTTGGGTGTGCTTGGATGTGTTTTGGGGTTTTAAGAATGCTTGGATGAAAGGGGAGACTTTGGAAAATTTTGGATTTTTAGTGGAAAAGGGAATCGGGCCAAGGGAGGTCTTAAGAATAATTTTCTGTAATTTTTGGCACAAGGGAAGGCGGTGGTAGAGTGGTCTCGTGCGCGCTTAAGAGCTTGGGAAGGGCGCCGGTGAGGGCCTGGGTTCGAGTCCAGGCGGCTACAAGGGTTTTAATATTTTTGGGTTCTGGCGTTACAAGGAGGAGGCCTTAAAAGGAGTAGGGCGTGTTTTGACGCAGCAAACAACTTGTCCAAGTGGTTCTGTGCGGCACTTAGGAGAGCTGGAGTGCGGCGCGTGGCGCCTGGTTCGGCTGACTGAGCGGCTTTTGCGTGTTTTATTTTTCTTATGCGACTGGGGGCTTGAGTAGGAAGCCTTTAAAGATTAAATGGTGTGGCTTTATGGCATAAAAATCAAAGTGGCCGAGTGGCTGGGCGTTGGAAGTAAAGGCGTGCAGCACAAGGAGCACAGGTTCGAATCTCATGACAAGCAATGGAGTATTTATTTTTGCGGATTGGACGGCAAGAGTTTCAGTTGAATTTAAACTCTACTGACGAAGGGATCCCACATCGGAAAGACACAAAGAAGGAAGGTGAAGAACTAGCTATATAAAGAGCATTCGGGAGGAGGGTTGACACACCTTGGAAGGCGTTTGGGCACAGGAGTGGTCTGGGCGCGGATTAACACGAGTCCTATCGGTGTGTAACTCTCTACTCTAGTTGTAGAGCGGCAAATGCCGAAGTGCTGGTCCACGGCAATAGTAGCCACACGAGCGTGCGAGCGCACGCGTGTGGGGGCTTCGACGCGATAGTTGAGGCCATCGTAGTATTCTTGTGGGTTGGGGTCGCTTGGGCGCGATGGGCGAAGTGGGCCCAATGGGCCCGTGGGCCCTTATGAGTAAATTGTGCGATTGTGTAGTATATAGTGAACTAGACTAGGTGGAACTTATATACATGGCTAGATTTGTGCTAGGTGGGCCACACGGCGTGTGGGCCCGAATGGGCGAATCGAGTTTTAGGCCCAATCGTCAGACGACCAGGAAATGGTAGTGAGTGAGTCGCTCGGGGTGACATTTGGGCCTTTGGGTAAGGCCATTGTAGGTGCAAAATTACAAAAATACCCTTGGTGGGTAAATTACCAAAATACCCACAGAAGGGTATATTGCGAAAATACCCTTAGTGGGTAAATTCTTTGAAATACCATGAAGGGTAAATTACGAAAATGCCCTTGGTGGGTAAATTACCGATATACCCTTGGTGGGTAAATTACTGAAAATACCCTTAGTAGGTAAAATTATGATTTTACCCTTAAAGGTTGATTAGCATGATTATGTTGTTTAGTTTTGGCCGATTGTAGGGAAGGCTTGATCTCGCATATCTCGGGTTGTGGCTAGTGCTCGAAAAGTGTTAAGGAATGGGGATCTAGTGCGTTAGATCTTGATCTACTGGATTTGATAGTCGCATTAGTAATCAGTGTGTAAGCTAACACACTTCTTACTTTGTATATGTTTGATAAATCGATTGATTGGTAAAACCGAAATAGTATGGTTGAGTGATATGATACCCTATGGGGTATGTGCACGGATTCAGTGTAAGTCCGTTTCATTATGAGTATCGTTATTGATACATGATGTCATGATTTATGATGTATGTGCTATGAGATGCAACGTTAAACATGTTTGCATGATTTGAATACTATACATGAGTTGGTATGATGATGGGTGATATGAGTGGAGGGGGCGGTGATATTTTGTGCCGACGAGCACCAAGTGTTTTGGTAACACAACTTTGTGACTACGGTCACGAGAGGTTTGGCACCTATAGAGGTTTGGAACCTCGCGCCTCGTCCCCGTGGTTTTGCACCACGGTGGGTTGGCCCCACAAGGCGGTATTGAGGATTGACGCCGGTGATTTGGTATCACACGATGGGTTGGCCCCATCACTCGATTATCGTGACTACGGTCACGAGTGGTTTGGTACCACATTTGTGTCTTTGGGACACCAGAGGTTTGGCACCTCATTGCGACTTCGCCCCCGTGGTTAACACCACCGTGGGTTGGCCCCACTTTTGAGATACGGGATTGTCGCCGGTGATTTGGTATCACACGATGGGTTGGCCCCATCATTGGATTTGTGACTTCGGTCACCAGTGTTTTAGTAACACATTGTGACTATACGTCACCGGTGGTTTGGCACCACCCGGTGGTTTGGGTACACGGGGGTAGAAAAGGTGTATGGGACGGTTAGGATTGGGTGCATATGATTAGGATGCATGATGATCATGATTATGTTTGTATGTGATATTTTGCTAATCCGGGAAAAAGGGTAGCACACTTGAGTCCGGGTGACTCACCTTTTCCTTAACCATTTCGGAGTAGTGCATAAAGTCGGACGGGATCGGAGAGGACAAGGTGGCCCATGCGAAGATGATGTTCAATTATTCCATGCTTGATTTTGATATAAGTACTTTATTTGAATTGTTGGGTTGTAATAAAGGCCATTTTATGTTTTTGGTATTACTTTAACTATGGTTTATTTAAATTAAATTGCTACGTGAAAATGATTTATGGTTTGCAACCTATTTATTCAAATTGGATATTATAAACTAAAGTTTTAAAAATGAATGAGTTTAATAGCAAAGTTTTATTCCAAAGATATGTTTTCCAAAATTCAGCAAACTACGATGTTTTTTTTAAATTAAGAAGATTTTCAACCGTCTTTTCAGTGACATAACCAGATCGATTAAGTAGTGAATGGGCCGGGTTTGGGGATGTTCTGATTTGGTATCGAGCCCGGTTCAAAACTCGGCTTTGAGGTTTTGGGCCCAAAAACATTTTCAAAATGGGCTTTTCAAAAATATGGGTTTTTATGAAAAGGTTTTGAGTTAGGTGGCATGGCACTGTACCTCCGACCCAAAGTCCACGGTAAGTACCCTTACTATTGCTTGTGAGTTATTGATGTGATCGGATGATTGCAATAGTGGATTACTTTAGAAACTGAAACTTTGATTGCTCGAAAAAGAACGACTTCGAAACTTCTGTTCATAAAATTTGCTCGTGGATTAAGCGGTGGAACAAAATTTCTAATGCATAAAACTTTTAATCGATTAAATCGCGACGCTAGATATGAGTTCTAGGGACGTGTTGTCGCGGGCATGGTCTAGGTGGAATGACGACTTGTTAAGATCAGTGAGTGCGCAGCATAAGCGTAAGGTGGTAAGATAGGTTGTACGGACGTTCGCTAGTAAAGTAATTTCGAGGACGAAATTATTTTTAAGGAGGGTAGAATTGTAACACCACGGTTTAGGGGGCTATACGGTTTGAGCATAATGTAGGTGTTGGAAGGTTCTTGGGTGTGCTTGGATGTGTTTTGGGGTTTTAAGAATGCTTGGATGAAAGGGGAGACTTTGGAAAATTTTGGATTTTTAGTGGAAAAGGAATCGGGCCAAGGGAGGTCTTAAGAATAATTTTCTGTAATTTTTGGCACAAGGGAAGGCGGTGGTAGAGTGGTCTCTCGTGTGCGGCTTAAGAGCTTGGGGAGGACGCGGTGAGGGCACAGGTTCGAGTCCAGCGGCTACAAGGGGTTTTAATATTTTTGGGTTACGGCGTTACAAGGAGGGGAGGCCTAAAAAGGAGTAGGGGCGTGTTTTGGCGCAAGCAAAGAACTTGTCCAAGTGGGTTCTGTGCGGCACTTAGGAGCTGGAGGTGCGCGTGGCGCTGGTTCGAGCGACAGGCGGCTTTTGCGTGTTTTATTTTTCTTATGCGATCGGGGCTTGGTAGGAAGCCTTTAAAGATTAAATGGTGTGGCTTTATGGCATAAAAATCAAAGTGGCCGAGTGGCACAGGCGTTGGAAGTAAGGCGTGCAAGCAGCAAAGGAGCACTGGTTCGAATCTCATGACAAGCAATGGAGTATTTATTTTTGCGGATTGGACGGCAAGAGTTTGAGTTGAATTTAAACTCTCATGTGAAGGATCCCACATCGGAAAGACACAAAGAAGGAAGGTGAAGAACTAGCTATATAAAGAGCATTCCGGGAGGAGGTTGACACACCTTGGAAGGCGTTTGGGCACATGTGGAGTGGTGGGCGCGGATTAACACGAGAGTCCTATCGGGTGTGTAACTCTCTCTACTCTAGTTGTAGAGCGGCAAATGCCGAAGTGCGGTCCACGGCAATAGTAGCCACACGAGCGTGCGGCGCACGCGTGTGGGGCTTCGACGCGATAGTTGAGGCCATCGTGTAGTATTCTTGTGGGTTGGGTACGCTTGGGCGCGATGGGCGAAGTGGGCCCAATGGGCCCGTGGGCCCTTATGAGTAAATTGTGCGATTGTGTAGTATATAGTGAACTAGACTAGGTGGAACTTATATACATGGCTAGATTTGTGCTAGGTGGGCCACACGAAGCGTGTGGGCCCGAATGGGCGGAATCGAGTTTTAGGCCCAATCGTCGTCAGAATCTGACCAGGAAATGGTAGTTGAGTCGCTCGGGGTGACATTTGGGCCTTTGGGTAAGGCCATTGTAGGTGCAAAATTACAAAAATACCCTTGGTGGGTAAATTACCAAAATACCCCTGAAGGGTATATTACGAAAATACCCTTAGTGGGTAAATTACTGAAATACCACTGAAGGGTAAATTACGAAAATGCCCTTGGTGGGTAAATTACCGATATACCCTTGGTGGGTAAATTACGAAAATACCCTTAGTAGGTAAAATTACGATTTTACCCTTAAAGGTTGATTAGCATGATTATGTTGTTTAGTTTTGGCCGATTGTAGGGGAAGGCTTGATCTCGCATATCTCGGGTTGTGGCTAGTGCTCGAAAAGTGTTAAGGAATGGGGGATCTAGTGCGTTAGATCTTGATCTACGGGATTTGATAGTCACATTAGTAATCAGGTGTGTAAGCTAACACACTTCTTGCTTTGTATATGTTTGATAAACTGATTGATTGGTAAAACCGAAATAGTATGGTTGAGTGATATGATACCCTATGGGGTATGTGCAGATTCGAGTAAGTCCGTTTCATTATGAGTCTTGTTATTGATACATGATGTCATGATTTATGATGTATGTGCTATGAGATGCAACGTTAAACATGTTTGCATGATTTGAATACTATACATGAGTTGGTATGATGATGGGTGATATGAGTGGAGGGGCGGTGATATTTTGTCTTTGTGAGCACCGATGTTTTGGTAACACAACTTTGTGACTACGGTCACGGAGGTTTGGCACCTCCGGAGGTTTGGCACCTCGCCTCTCGCCCCCGTGGTTTTGCACCACGGTGGGTTGGCCCCACAAGAAGCGGTATTGAGGAGGGGCGCGGTGATTTGGTATCACACGATGGGTTGGCCCCATCACTCGATTATCGTGACTACGGTCGGTCGGTGGTTTGGTACCACATTTGTGTCTTTGGGACACGGAGGTTTGGCACCTCATTGCGACTCGTCCCACGTGGTTAACACCACCGTGGGTTGGCCCCACTTTTGAGATACGGGATTGTCGCCGGTGATTTGGTATCACACGATGGGTTGGCCCCATCATTGGATTTGTGACTTTGGTCACGGTGTTTTAGTAACACATTGTGACTATACGTCACGGTGGTTTGGCACCACCGGTGGTTTGGTACCACACGGGGTAGAAAAGGTGTATGGGCGGTTAGGATTGGGTGCATATGATTGGGATGCATGATGATCATGATTATGTTTGTATGTGATATTTTGCTAATCCGGGAAAAGGGTAGCACTGCTTGAGTGCAGGTGACTCACCTTTTTCCTTAACCATTTCGGAGTAGTGCATAAAAGGTGGACCAGGGATCGGAGAGGACAAGGTGGCCCATGCCGAAGATGATGTTCAATTATTCCATGCTTGATTTTGATATAAGTACTTTATTTGAATTGTTGGGTTGTAATAAAGGCCATTTTATGTTTTTGGTATTACTTTAACTATGGTTTATTTAAATTAAATTGCTACGTGAAAATGATTTATGGTTTGCAACCTATTTATTCAAATTGGATATTATAAACTAAAGTTTTAAAAATGAATGAGTTTAATAGCAAAGTTTTATTCCAAAGATATGTTTTCCAAAATTCAGCAAACTACGATGTTTTATTTTAAATTAAGAAGATTTTCAACCGTCTTTTCCCAGTGACATAACCAGATTCGGTCGTAGTGAATGGGCCGGGTTTGGGGATGTTACATCTCTGCTATTTTCTTTGCAACAATTGCTGCTTGTGCCGATTCTCTCTTTATTCTCCTCCTCTTGGCACTTTTCTGTTCTTCTTGTTTCTCAATTTGACCGAACCAATCCCTTCTCTCCCTCCTTTCTTACTCATTCGAAGTTCTTCTTCTCACTTATCCAAAACCGAATTCTCCTTCTCTCTATTTCTTTTTCTGCAACTTTTCATCACTGTCAACCTTGAGTATTCTTTCTTTGTAACACCCCTAACCCGTGTCTCTCGTCGGACTAGGGTTACGAGGCCTTACCGAACAATACACATTTCAGTATGGTCATATATTGCAATTCATGCACAATGCCATATCAACTTCTATAATTTACTTTATAATCAAATAGCAATTATCTACTCTATCAAATCAGCCAAATTTGCACATTTATAATGCATAGCCAAATAAGATCATACATGCTATATTTTCTACATTACATGTACAGAGAAATATCAACTTCTTTACCATACGGTCATTCGATTCAATTATGCACAAAGTGTTATTAACTCCTTTACAAACAATTTTAAACTCGAATAGTAACCATCTACTCAATCATATAAATCACATTCGATCATATGAACCACATGACCAACAAAATCATATCATGCTTATTTAACTCTTTCACATATACAGAACATTTTTATTAATTTACCTTATTAGTATCATTTATCAATTCACAAATGCAAAATGTAGCATGTATCAACCTTACCAAAATGAGCCAATTATAAGCCATACATATCACTACTCAATGATGAATTTATATAACCAACACCACATGTTCAAAGACCGTAAGGACAAACTTCCAAAATAGACTTATAGCAAAACCAAAAATATACCAACATTAACATTACAATCAAGCCATTTTTGCATGGCTATACATACGCAAATCAGAATAAACCATATTAAAACTAGCCTATACAAGCCACATAACCAAAACTCAAAGATTTTATTTACCGAAACAATAACCGGATAGTGTGATAAGGCCTCCTGCGACTTCCAACCCGAGCAAATCTCTGAAAATCTATAAACATAGGACAAACGCACAGAGTAAGCTTGAAAGCTTAGTAAGTTGCCATATTAATAATAATAAGCAATTTAATTAACAATACTAACCCATTTCTCAATAAATATGCTCAAGGAAATAGAATCAATATTCACATAATTTCACATTTTTCTTAAGTTCAGCTTAGGCTGTTTTTCTGCGTCATAGTCACTGATTTAATTATTTCATAAGCTACAGAACTCGAAATTAAGTTTTGTGAATTTTACCTGAAATTAGACCCATATAACTTCTTGCCATAAAATTTACAGAATTTTTGGTCCGGTCAATCAATACCAGATTGTTCTTAAATTTTCCCTTATTTCACTGTTTGACAGTTCTGACCTATCTTTACAAAAACTCAGTTATCTCATTGTACAGAATTCAAATAATTTTCTAATTTATTCCAATAAAAAATATACTCATAAAGGATTCTAATAATATAAACTATGATCCATGATTATTTTTTTACAATTTTTAATAATTTTTCCAAGTCAGAACAGGGGATCACGAGGTCATTCAAAACCAGTCTCACTAAAATTTAAATATCTCATAATTTCCACTTATTTTCCTTACTCTATTTCTTTTATATGAAAATAGACTCAATGATATTTCAATTCATATCTCTTTCACTTTCTAATTCAAGTTCCACTATTTTCGGTGATTTTTCAAAAGTACACAATTGCAGTTGTCCAGTACTGTTTTAATGCAAATTTCACTTTTTCATGATTTCCATGTATTCACTTTCATTTAAATTCAATATATTTAATTATAGGACCGAATTCTCATATTAATCTCACATATACTTATCATTAATATTATCCATGATTTAACATAAAATTTCAAAATATTTACTTACCTTAAATTTTTCATAGATATCAAGATAATATATACTTGTCCATTTAGCTTGAATAACATACTCAATTACCACATCAGCATAAATCTTTAAAACACAAACTCATACATAATCACGGCATAAAGCCTGCTAGGCATATAGCCCGATATCTTTCACGGTACAAAGCTCCGCTAGGCATTTAGCCCGATACTATACACCAGGCACAAAGCACGCTAGGCATAAAGCCCGATTCCTTTCACCAAAGACAATGCTTGCTAGGCCCAAAGCCCGAATAACAATACTATAGACTAACTCATACACATTTTATATATCGAATGATTCAGATATTTCACATAATTCATATGAACTTTCAATTATTATATCTTAATCAATATAACTCAAACACAATATTCTCTTTTATGCTATTTCACATATTCGGCAAGCTCACTAACAATTCCACAATTTCAATTCAGCATATTAATAAACTACATTTCAATTTAACGATGTTTAATTGCTTAAAGACTTACCTTTCATTTTCAAACATAATATATATTTTCAACGTACCTGAATCGGAATGTCATTCACTTAACCATTTATTTATCGGAATGCCCGTTGAACCATTCAGAATAAATAAGGATACTCGGATAGCTTGGAAAGCTCATACAATGCCAATGTCCCAGACGTGGTCTTAAATGTAATTAAATATCGATGCCACTGTCCCAGACAGGGTCTTACACGAAATCTTATACGATGCCAATGTCCCAGACATGGTCTTACACGTAATCTCTGATCGATGCCAGTGTCCCAGACACAGTCTTACACGATATCACAAATCGTTGCCAACATCCCAGACGTGGTCTTACACGAAATCATATCTCGGAATCCTATGTCATGACATATGTATCCTCTACTATTCCTAGGGTTCGAACGGGGCTTTTCGGATGTCGTTACGTTATCGGAACTTTCTCGTATTCATATATCCTGCTTCTCGAATAATTCAATATCATAATAACATATATATAACTTATTCAAAATACATACATTTGCATTACCATTCGGCATTAAGTTCAATCATACAAATAATATGCATTTATAACATAATTTTGTAATGTTTATTAAAATACGAACTTACCTCGATACCAAAACGGCCATTTTACCAACTTTCCCGATTTTCAATTTTCCTCCCGTTCTAGGTCCAAATCTCATTTTTCGGGGTCTAAAACATCACATTTCACTTATTTAATTAATGTACTATTCAAAACAGTCCTTAACTCAACTTTTGCAAAATTATAATTTTGCCCCTAAACTTTTACATATTTACACTTTTGCCCCAATACTCGAAAATTAAACTTCAGCCCTTATTATTATGTTTTATAACATGCTGATCATTTTTCCCTTCTATGGAAACATCAAATTCTTACTCTAACATACACTTATGAACAATAATAATTTTTACCGACTAGCTTGTTTTACTCGTTTTCACCGAAAATCACTTAGTAAAAATCGTTCCTCTACTCATTAACATGCATAATCTACCATCAAACATTAAAATACACAAGCTTTCAACAATGGCATAATTCAAAATATTCACCAAAATAAAAAATTCAAGCATGGGTTTTGTAGATAACTTAGAAACGATATCAAAAAACGTAAAAATTATTAAAAATCGAACAAAAACGGGCTTACCAATAAGCTAAGAAGCTTGGCCGAATGCTTGAAGCTTCCATGGCTGTTCATCTTTCTCATTTTCGGTGGAAGATAATGAATAGAAAGATGAAATTTGGCTTTATTATATTTTATTATCATTATTTACCTTTTTACTAAATTAACCTTTAAAAATAATCAAATTTACACAAATGCCAAACCAAATATCATCCACTAACTCACAATTGGATTAATTATCACCTAAGGACCTTTCCTTTATTTTTCTATAGCTATTTGACACTTTTAACTTATAGAACCCAACTTTTACGCTTTACGCAATTTAGTCCTTTTACAAGAATTAACCACTTAAACGATAAAATTTCTTTACTGAAAATTTCACACAACTCTAATATCGTGCTGTAAATATTAAAATAATAATAAAATAAAATTTTCAATGTCGGATTGTGGTCCCGAAACCCTTTATTTCGACTAGGGTCTAAACCGAAGTACATTACAACTCTCCCCCTTAGGGATTTTAGTCCTCGAAAATCTTACGAAATGAGGTTTAGTATCTTTCTTATAATTTCCAACATCACTAAATAATCTTTTTTAAGACGATACTTTGAAACACTCATCATCGATCTGAATCCCAATAGAACTCGGTGAACTCTGTCAAACAAAGAATCGATACATATTGAAATTATTATGCTAATTCAGTCAAACGTTCGAAAACAACCCACTAGCATTTCTCTTGATCTGAAGATTGAGGGAAACCCGATACGAAATTCACAATAGTCCTGCCTTATTATCATTTTAATATTATCACTGATATCATTAATCCTGAATACACTTAACATTCAACTTAATTCCGTCGACATATCAACATCTGAATACAGAGTCAGAAGTACCAGGTTCATATTCGTATGCCCAAAACATTTACTTCAAATCATTGTACTTATTGGTTACTCCTTGAATGGATAAACCAAATATTACTACTAATAACTCTAAACAAAATTTTCTGCATAAATCCAGAGTTCCACAGTACATGAAGTCCACCTCCGAATAATAATAATAATCAAATCCAATTTGAAGCTCAGAATCAATAGTCGATCCTCACTATACTTATTTAGCTGATCACCCACTAACACATCCTAAGTTTCTCAAATTCACAAGTATACATCACTTTAGCTTTTTACTTAACCAAAATCAAACTATCATTTAATATGATCTATCAGGTAACCAACTCACACAAAATAAACGAGGACTTTTCATACAAACATCTGTAATTAGACTTGGCTCCCCACAGATCAATCGATAATCAATCACAATCTTTCAATAGCTTAATTCATCACCACTGTCTTAAACTCAAATTTTGTTGTGCCATCGGATATATTAAACTCTCGAAACTGGAAACATATGACAATCCTCGTTAAACAAGCAGTGTCATCAAATTTTTCAATACTGAGACATAATAATAACCATCTCTATATTACTAACAAAACGACTCTTTTTAATATAATATTAACCTTACGTAAACATGACCCATTACTTTACATTCTAGAGAATATACACATTCAAATCCGTTCACTAGTGCGTTACTGAAAAATCATAATTCCATTGCTCAAAGAAAACTAAATTCGAGCTAAATCTCGATTAATCATACCTTCAAGCTGCTTCAACTTTGTTAGCATGCCTAAATTGTTCAAACTTTCATAATTGGAATAACTTGAGCTTCTTGAAAAGTATCATAATTACGGAGGAAACAAAATCATTATATCATTGGAATTTGATTGTCACAATTCACACTTTTGTCGATATCCGATTCAATGATAAGTCACACTTGATAAGTAAACAATAAGGATGGAAAAGAAAACCAAGATAATGAAATCCGAGATACAAGACCACACTGAATATCCTCGGAATACCATTCATACTAAATAATAGAAATCACGACGATCCCGTAAAGAAAACCGGAAGAGAAAGAAACACGGTTCATATGTTCCAAGTCGATTATAATGAGAGATAAAACATATTCTATCTGAGATATAAAGCAGAACAATAGCGTAAGAAAAGCAGTAGAGAATCATTTCATATAAGTTCATCTTTGTCAACTCTTATCTTACACGTGCGAAATTGAATTCCAATAAAAGATAGTGGAATACCAATCATAGATCAATCAAAAGCGCGATTCTTTACTCAAAAACAAGCAATCATAATTGTCTCTCGAAAGATACGAACACATAGAATGCCCAGAAGAGATAGTCGTAAATTGCTCAACTATGATTGTCATACTTAAACATCTTCACATGTCAAACATCATTCTTCCGACTAATTACGCCTCACTAATTTCCACGTTATTCCTTTCACTAAAGAAAATCGATTCGAGAAAAATTTGATTAATACTTCCTTTCGATTATCTTATTTGAATAAGTCGATTTATCAAAGTTAAATTTTTCACTAATTATGATCTTGTATAAACCAAATAATTCTTGAGTCAATCTGATATTTCTCTAAATCTGTCCTTCACTTGTCAACCATCCTCAGTCTCTGATCAAATCTATAGTCATTCTATTACTGAACTCTTTGATTCCACACTTAGGAACTTAATCAACATGATTCTCATGAATTTCCGTTATAAACACCTCATCGGTAAGGGGGTGAGGTCGTACAGCCTCTAACTCGATTCTTACACGTATATATACATATGACACATCTTTCATTATCAACATATGTCATTATAACTATACTACCCACTTCGAACAATTTATCATTCATATTTGCCTTACGTAAAATTTCCAATTATCTCATTCAAACAAGTGCACTCATTAATACATTCTACGAAATTTGAATAACTTACTTATCACATTCACTAATCAATTTTAGTCAAGCATGCTATAGTATGTGAAGGCCAGAAAAATATGAATAAGCAAATTACTGTATAAACTTTCATTTCACACATTATCACATATACACATTACGAATTCTTATTCATACTTTTCCGAATTTAACTCATCATACCTACACTTATTCAAATACTTCGGTATCACTACCAATTGGTCGGATATAGCTCGGTTGGAGAGTACTTCTCTTTTAACAAGATAGTCCTCAATCGCGTCGGAAGGCATCACACTATCACATATTGATGGCATGTATAACTAGACTCTCACACTTGCTATGCTAGTCCGAGAACCGACTAAACCATAGCTCTGATACCAACTAAATTTAACACCCTTAACCCGTGTCTCTCGTCGGACTAGGGTTACGAGGCCTTACCGGACAATACACATTTCAGTATGGTCATATATTGCAATTCATGCACAATGCCATATCAACTTCTATAATTTACTTTATAATCAAATAGCAATTATCTACTCTATCAAATCAGCCAAATTTGCACATTTATAATGCATAGCCAAATAAGATCATACATGCTATATTTTCTACATTACATGTACAGAGAAATATCAACTTCTTTACCATACGGTCATTCGATTCAATTATGCACAAAGTGTTATTAACTCCTTTACAAACAATTTTAAACTCGAATAGTAACCATCTACTCAATCATATAAATCACATTCGATCATATGAACCACATGACCAACAAAATCATATCATGCTTATTTAACTCTTTCACATATACAGAACATTTTTATTAATTTACCTTATTAGTATCATTTATCAATTCACAAATGCAAAATGTAGCATGTATCAACCTTACCGAAATGAGCCAATTATAAGCCATACATATCACTACTCAATGCTGAATTTATATAACCAACACCACATGTTTAAAGACCGTAAGGACAAACTTCCAAAATAGACTTATAGCAAAACCGAAAATATACCAACATTAACATTACAATCAAGCCATTTTTGCATGGCTATACATACGCAAATCAGAATAAACCATATTAAAACTAGCCTATACATGCCACATAACCAAAACTCAAAGATTTTATTTACAGAAACAATAATAGGATAGTGTGATAAGGCCTCTGCGACTTCCAACCCGAGCAAATCTCTGAAAATCTATAAACATAGGACAAATGCACAGAGTAAGCTTGAAAGCTTAGTAAGTTGGCATATTAATAATAATAAGCAATTTAATTAACAATACTAACCCATTTCTCAATAAATATGCTCAAGGAAATAGAATCAATATTCACATAATTTCACCTTTTTCTTAAGTTCAGTTTAGGCTATTTTTCTGATTTAATTATTTCATAAGCTACAGAACTCGAAATTAAGTTCTGTGAATTTTACCTGAAATTAGACCCATATACCTTGTTGCCATAAAATTTCCAGAATTTTTGGTCTGGTCAATCAATACCATATTATTCTTAAATTTTCCCTTATTTCACTGTTCAACAGTTCTGACCTATCTTTACAAAAACTCAGTTATCTCATTGTACAGAATTCAAATAATGTTCTCGTTTATTCCAATAAAAAATAGACTCATAAAGGATTCTAATAATACAAACTATGATCCATGATTATTTTTTTACAATTTTTAATAATTTTTCCAAAACAGAACAGGGGATCACGAGGTCATTCAAAACCAGTCTCACTAAAATTTAAATATCTCATAATTTCCACTTCTTTTCCTTACTATATTTCTTTTATATGAAAATAGACTCAATGATATTTCAATTCATATCTCCTTCACTTTCTAATTCAATTTCCACTATTTTCGATGATTTTTCAAAAGTACACAATTGCAGTTGTCCAGTACTGTTTTAATGCAAATTTCACTTTTTCATGATTTCCATGTATTCACTTTCATTTAAATTCAATATATTTAATCATAGGACCGAGTTCTCATGTTAATCTCACATATACTTATCATTAATATTATCCATGATTTAACATAAAATTTCAAAATATTTACTTACCTTAATTTTTTCATAGATATCAAGATAATATATACTTGTCCATTTAGCTTGAATAACATACTCAATTACCACATCAGCATAAATCTTTAAAACACAAACTCATACATAATCACCGGCATAAAGCCTACTAGGCATAGAGCCCGATATCTTTCACCGGCACAAAGCTTGCTAGGCATTTAGCCTGATACTATACACCGGCACAAAGCCTACTAGGCATAAAGCCTGATTCCTTTCACCAGCACAATGCTTGCTAGGCCCAAAGCCCGAATAACAATACTATAGACTAACTCATACACATTTTATATATCGAATAATTCAGATATTTCACATAATTCATACGAACTTTCAATTATTATATCTTAATCAATATAACTCAAACACAATATTCTCTTTTATGCTATTTCACATATTCGGCAAGCTCACTAACAATTCCACAATTTCAATTTAGCATATTAATAAACTACATTTCAATTTAACGATGTTTAATTGCTTAAATACTTACCTTTCATTTTCAAACATATTATATATTTTCAACGTACCTGAATCGGAATGTCATTCACTTAACCATTTATTTATCGGAATGCCCGTTGAACCATTCAGAATAAATAAGGATACTCGGATAGCTTGGAAAGCTCATACAATGCCAAGTCCCAAACGTGGTCTTACATGTAATTAAATATCGATGCCACTGTCCCAGACAGGGTCTTACACGAAATCATATACGATGCCGATGTCCCAGACATGGTCTTACACGTAATCTCTGATCGATGCCAATGTCCCAGACACGGTCTTACACGATATCACAAATCGTTGCCAACGTCCCAGACGTGGTCTTACACGAAATCATATCTCGGAATCCTATGTCATGACATATGTATCCTCTACTATTCCTAGGGTTCGAACGGGGCTTTTCGGACGTCGTTACGTTATCGGAACTTTCTCGTATTCATATATCCTGCTTCTCGAATAATTCAATATCATAATAACATATATATAACTTATTCAAAATACATACATTTGCATTACCATTCGGCATTGAGTTCAATCATACAAATAATATGCATTTATAACATAATTTTGTAATGTTTATTAAAATACGAACTTACCTCGATACCAAAACAGCCATTTTACTAACTTTCTCGATTTTCAATTTTCCTCCCGTTCTAGGTCCAAATCTCGTTTTTGGGGTCTAAAACATCACATTTCACTTATTTAATTAATGTACTATTCAAAACAGTCCTTAACTCAACTTTTGCAAAATTATAATTTTGCCCCTAAACTTTTACATATTTACACTTTTGCCCCAATACTCGAAAATTAAACTTCAGCCCTTATTATTATGTTTTATAACATTCTGATCATTTTTCCCTTCTATGGAAACATCAAATTCTTACTCTAACATACACTTATGAACAATAATATTTTTTACCGATTAGCTCGTTTTACTCGTTTTCACCGAAAATCACTTAGTAAAAATCGTTCCTCTACTCATTAACATGCATAATCTACCATCAAACATTAAAATACACAAGCTTTCAACAATGGCATAATTCAAAATATTCACCAAAAAAAAAAATTCAAGCATGGGTTTTGTAGATAACTTAGCAACGATCTCAAAAAATCGTAAAAATTATTAAAAACCGAACAAAAACGGGCTTACCAATAAGCTAAGAAGCTTGGCCGAATGCTTGAAGCTTCCATGGCTGTTCATCTTTCTCATTTTCGGTGGAAGATAATGAATAGAAAGATGAAATTTGGCTTTATTATATTTTATTATCATTATTTACCTTTTTACTAAATTAACCTTTAAAAATAATCAAATTTACACAAATGCCAAACCAAATATCATCCACTAACTCACAATTGGATTAATTATCACATAAGGACCTTTCCTTTATTGTTCTATAGCTATTTGACACTTTTAACTTATAGAACCCAACTTTTACGCTTTACGCAATTTAGTCCTTTTTACCGAATTAACCACTTAAACGATAAAATTTCTTTACGAAAATTTCACACAACTCTAATATCGTGCTGTAAATATTAAAATAATAATAAAATAAAATTTTCAATGTCAGATTGTGGTCCCGAAACCACTGTTTCGACTAGGGTCTAAACCGAGCTGTTACAACTCTCCCCCCTTAGGAATTTTCGTCCTCGAAAATCTTACCAGAATGAGGTTTAGTATCTTTCTTATAATTTCCAACATCACTAAATAATCTTTTTTTAAGACGATACTTTCAGAAACACTCTGTCATCGATCTGAATCCCAATAGAACTCGGTGAACTCTGTCAAACAAAGAATCGATACATATTGAAATTATTATGCTAATTCCGTCAAACGTTCGAAAACAACCCACTAGCATTTCTCTTGATCTGAAGATTGAGGGAAACCCGATACGAAATTCACAATAGTCCTGCCTTATTATCATTTTAATATTATCCACGATATCATTAATCCACGAATACGATTAACATTCAACTTAATTCAGTCGACATATCAACATCCGAATACTGAGTCGGAAGTACGAGGTTCATATTCATATGCCCAAAACATTTACTTCAAATCATTGTACTTATTGGTTACTCCTTGAATGGATAAACCAAATATTACTACTAATAACTCTAAACAAAATTTTCTGCATAAATCCAGAGTTCCACAGTACATGAAGTCCACCTCCGAATAATAATAATAATCAAATCCAATTTGAAGTTCAGAATCAATAGTCGATCCTCACTATACTTATTTAGCTGATCACCCACTAACACATCCTAAGTTTCTCAAATTCACAAGTATACATCACTTTAGCTTTTTACTTAACCAAAATCAAACTATCATTTAATATGATCTATCAGGTAACCAACTCACACAAAATAAACGAGGACTTTTCATATAAACATCTGTAATTAGACTTGGCTCCCCACAGATCAATCGATAATCAATCACAATCTTTCAATAGCTTAATTCATCACCACTGTCTTAAACTCAAATTTTTTTGTGCCATCAGATATATTAAACTCTCGAAACCAGGAAACAGATGACAATCCTCGTTAAACAAACAGTGTCATCAAATTTTTCAATACAGACATAATAATAACCATCTCTATATTACTAACCGAACAGCTCTTTTTAATATAATATTAACCTTCTGTAAACATGAACCATTACTTTACATTCTAGAGAATATACACATTCAAATCCGTTCACTAGTGAGTTACTGAAAAATCATAATTCCATTGCTCAAAGAAAACTAAATTCAGAGCTAAAGCTCCAGTTAATCATACCTTCAACTGCTTCAACTTTGTTAGAATGCCTAAATTGTTCAAACTTTCATAATTGGAATAACTTGAGCTTACTGAAAAGTATCATAATTACCAGAGGAAACAAAATCATTATATCATTGGAATTTGACTGTCACAATTCACACTTTTGTCGATACCGATTCAATGATAAGTCACACTTGATAAGTAAACAATAAGGATGGAAAAGAAAACCAAGATAATGAAATCCGAGATACAAGACCACTTGAATATCACGGAATACCATTCATACTAAATAATAGAAATCACGGCGATCCCAGTAAAGAAAAACCGAAGAGAAAGAAACACGGTTCATATGTTAGAAGTCGATTATAACGAGAGATAAAACATATTCTATACTGAGATATAAAGCAGAACAATAGCGGAAGAAATAGTAGAATCATTTCATATAAGTTCATCATCAAGCTGTTATCTTACACGTAAACTAAATTGAATTCCAATAAAAGATAGTGGAATACCAATCATAGATCAATCAAGCGGCGATTCTTTACTCAGAAAGCGAGCAATCATAATTGTCTCGAAAAGATACGAACACATAGAATGCCGAGAAGAGATAGTCGTAAATTGCTCAACTATGATTTGTCATACTTAAACATCTTCACATGTCAAACATCATTCTTCCGACTAATTCGCGCCTCACTAATTTCCACATTATTCCTTTCACTAAAGAAAATCGAGTTCGAGAAAAATTTGATTAATACTTCCTTTCGATTATCTTATTTGAATAAGTCGATTTATCAAAGTTAAATTTTTCACTAATTATGATATTGTATAAACCAAATAATTCTTGAGTCAATCTGATATTTCTCTAACTCTATCCTTCACTTGTCAACCATCCTCAGTCTCTGATCATATCTATAGTCATTCTATTACTGAACTCTTTGATTCCACACTTAGGAACTTAATCAACATGATTCTCATGAATTTCCGTTATAAACACCTCATCGGTAAGGGGGTGAGGTCGTACAGCCTCTAACTCGATTCTTACACGTATATATACATATGACACATCTTTCATTATCAACATATGTCATTATAACTATACTACCCACTTCGAACAATTTATAATTCATATTTGCCTTACATAAAATTTCCAATTATCTCATTCAAACAAGTGCACTCATTAATACATTCTACGAAATTTGAATAACTTACTTATCACATTCACTAATCAATTTTAGTCAAGCATGCTACAGTATGTGAAGGTCAGAAAAATATGAATAAGCATATTACTGTATAAACTTTCATTTCACACATTATAACATATACACATTACGAATTCTTTTTCATACTTTTCTGAATTTAACTCATCATACCTACACTTTATTCAAATACTTCGGTATCACTACCAAATGGTCGGATATAGCTCGGTTGGAGAGTACTTCTCTTTCAACAAGACAGTCCTCAATCGCGTCGGAAGGCATCACACTATCACATATTGATGGCATGTATAACTAGACTCTCACACTTGCTATGCTAGTCCGAGAACCGACTATGTAACACCCCAAACCTGGCCCAAACACTACAACCGGATCTGGTATGTCACTTGAGTGATTTTGCAAAACATGTCGCATTTTGGAAAACGATCTCTAGGTTTAGTCATTAATACCGAAAACTTAATAATTTATTAAGTCATATAAGATATAAAGTTATAAATTGCCTTGATCAATTTTAATTAAAGTCCAAAAAAAAAAAGAAACCTTGTACATGTCTTAGCTTAATTTTAATCATAAAAATAAAAATGTCTAATAATTAAACCCAACTTGTAACACCCTGGTTTAGGGGCTATGCGGTTTGAGTATAATGTAGGTGTTGGAAGGTTCTTGGGTGTGCTTGGATGTGTTTTGGGGTTTTAAGAATGCTTGGATGAAAGGGGAGACTTTGGAAAATTTTGGATTTTTAGTGGAAAAGGGAATCGGGCCAAGGGAGGTCTTAAGAATAATTTTACGTAATTTTTGGCACAAGGGAAGGCGGTGGTAGAGTGGTCTCGGCGCGGCTTAAGAGCTTTGGGAGGGCCGCCGGTGAGGGCTGGGTTCGAGTCCGCAGGCGGCTACAAGGGGTTTTAATATTTTTGGGTTACGGCGTTATAAGAGGGGAGGCCTTAAAAGGAGTAGGGCGTGTTTTGACGCAAGCAAAGCAACTTGTCCAAGTGGTTCTGTGCGGCACTTAGGAGCTGGAGGTGCGGCGTGGGCGCTGGTTCGGCGACAGGCGGCTTTGCGTGTTTTATTTTTCTTATGCGACTAGGGGCTTGAGTAGGAAGCCTTTAAAGATTAAAGGTGTGATTTTATGGCATAAAAATCAAAGTGGCCGAGTGGCACAGGCGTTGGAAGTAAGGCGCGATGCAGTGACAAAGGAGCACAGGTTCGAATCTCATGACAAGCAATGGAGTATTTATTTTTGCGGATTGGACGGCAAGAGTTTTAGTTGAATTTAAACTCTCTTGTGAAGGGATCCCACATCGGAAAGATACAAAGAATGAAGGTGAAGAGCTAGCTATATAAGGAGCATCCTAGGAGGAGAGTAAACACATCTTGGAGGCGTTTGGGCACAAGAGTGATCGGGGCCTTGGATTAGCCCCCGAGTCCTATCGGTGTGTAACTCTCTCTACTCTAGGCGTAGAAGCGGCAAATGCCGAAGTGCGGTCCACGGCAATAGTAGCCACACGAGCGTGCGGCGCACGTGTGGGGCTTCACGCGCGATAGTTGAGGCCATCGTGTAGTATTCTCGTGGGTTGGGGTCGCTTGGGCCTCGATGGGCGAAGTGGGCCCAATGGGCCCGTGGGCCCATATGAGTAAATTGCATGATTGGTTAGTATATGTTGAACTAGACTAGGTGGAAGTTATATACGTGGCTAGATTCGTGTTAGGTGGGCCACACGAGCGTGTGGGCCGGATGGGCCGAAATCGGGTTTTAGGCCCAATCGTGCCGTACAACCGGAAGTGGTATTTGAGTCGCTAGTGGCGACATTAGGCCTTCGTAAAGGCCATTGCAGTGTGAATTTACGAAAATACCCTTAGTAGGTAAAATTACTATTTTACCCTTAAAGGTTGATTAGCATGATTATGTTGTTTAGTTTTGGCCGATTGTAGGGAAGGCTTGATCTCGCATATCTCGGGTTGTGGCTAGTGCTCGAAAAGTGTTAAGGAATGGGGATCTAGGGCGTTAGATCTTGATCTACGGGATTTGATAGTCGCATTAGTAATCGTGTGTAAACTAACACACTTCTTGCTTTGTATATGTTTGATAAATCGATTGATTGGTAAAACCGAAATAGTATGGTTGAGTGATATGATACCCTATGGGGTATGTGCGCGGATTCGAGTAAGTCCGTTTCATTATGAGTCTTGTTATTGATACATGATGTCATGATTTATGATGTATGTGCTATGAGATGCAACGTTAAACATGTTTGCATGATTTGAATACTATACATGAGTTGGTATGATGATGGGTGATATGAGTGGAGGGGCGGTGATATTTTGTCTTGACGAGCACCGATGTTTTGGTAACACAACTTTGTGACTTTGGGTCACCAGAGGTTTGGCACCTCCGGAGGTTTGGCACCTCGGCGTCTCGCCCCGTGGTTTTGCACCACAGTGGGTTGGCCCCACAAGGCGGTATTGAGGATTGACGCCGGTGATTTGGTATCACACGATGGGTTGGCCCCATCACTCGATTATCGTGACTACGGTCACCGAGTGGTTTGGTACCACATTTGTGTCTTTGGGACACCGGAGGTTTGGCACCTCATTGCGACTCGTCCCCCGTGGTTAACACCACCGTGGGTTGGCCCCACTTTTGAGATACTGGATTGTCACCGGTGATTTGGTATCACACGATGGGTTGGCCCCATCATTGGATTTGTGACTTGGTCACGGTGTTTTGGTAACACATTGTGACTATATCGTCACGGTGGTTTGGCACCACCCGGTGGTTTGGTACCACACGGGGTAGAAAAGGTGTATGGACGGTTAGGATTGGGTGCATATGATTGGGATGCATGATGATCATGATTATGTTTGTATGTGATATTTTGCTAATCAGGGAAAAAGGGTAGCACATCGAGTCCTGGGTGACTCACCTTTTCCTTAACCATTTCAAGTAGTGCATAAAGTCGACGGGATCGGAGAGGACAAGGTGGCCCATGCCGAAGATGATGTTCAATTATTCCATGCTTGATTTTGATATAAGTACTTTATTTGAATTGTTGGGTTGTAATAAGGGCCATTTTATGTTTTTGGTATTACTTTAACTATGGTTTGTTTAAATTAAATTGCTACGTGAAAATGATTTATGGTTTGCAACCTATTTATTCAAATTGGATATTATAAACTAAAGTTTTAAAAATGAATGAGTTTAATAGCAAAGTTTTATTCCAAAGATATGTTTTCCAAAATTCAGCAAACTACGATGTTTTATTTTAAATTAAGAAGATTTTCAACCGTCTTTTCCCAGTAACATAACGATTCGATCTTGGTAGTGAATGGGCCGGGTTTGGGGATGTTTCTGATTTGGTATCGAGCCCGGTTCAAAACTCGGCTTTGAGGGTTTTGGGCTCGAAACAGTTTTCAAAACGGGCTATTCGAAATATGGGCTTTTATAAAAAGGTTTTCAGGTTAGGCTGGCATGGCACCTGTACCTCCGACCCGAAGTCCACCAGGTAAGTACCCCTTACTATTGCTTGTGAGTTATTGATGTGATCGGATGATTGCAATAGTGGATTACTTTAGAAACTGAAACTTTGATTGCTCGAAAGAACGACTTCCAGAAACTTCTGTTCATAAAATTTGCTCGTGGATTAAACAGTGGAACAAAATTTCTAATGCATAAAACTTTTAATCAGATTAAATCGCGACGCTAGATATGAGTTCTAGGGGACGTGTTGTCGCGGGCATGGTCTAGGTGGAATGACGACTTGTTAAGATCAGAGAGCGCTGACATAAGCGTAAGGTGGTAAGATAGGTTGTGCGGACGTTCGCTAGTAAAGTAATTTCGAGGACAAAAATATTTTTAAGGAGGGTAGAATTGTAACACCCTGGTTTAGGGGCTATGCGGTTTGAGTATAATGTAGGTGTTGGAAGGTTCTTGGGTGTGCTTGGATGTGTTTTGGGGTTTTAAGAATGCTTGGATGAAAGGGAGACTTTGGAAAATTTTGGATTTTTAGTGGAAAAGGGAATCGGGCCAAGGGAGGTCTTAAGAATAATTTTCTGTAATTTTTGGCACAAGGGAAGGCGATGGTAGAGTGGTCTCCGTGCGCGGCTTAAGAGCTTGGGGAGGACGCCAGTGAGGGCCTGGGTTCGAGTCGAGCGGCTACAAGGGGTTTTAATATTTTTGGGTTCAAGCGTTACAAGGAGGGGGAGGCCTTAAAAGGAGTAGGGGCGTGTTTTGACGCAAGCGGCAACTTGTCCAAGTGGTTCTGTGTGCGGCACTTAGGAGCTGGAGGTGCGGCGTGGCGCTGGTTCGAGCGACGGCAGGCAGCTTTTGCGTGTTTTATTTTTCTTATGCGACTGGGGGCTTGAGTAGGAAGCCTTTAAAGATTAAAAGGTGTGATTTTATGGCATAAAAATCAAAGTGGCCGAGTGGCCTGGGCGTTGGAAGTAAGGCGTGCAAAGCAGCTAAGGAGCCAGGTTCGAATCTCATGACAAGCAATGGAGTATTTATTTTTGCGGATTGGACGGCAAGAGTTTGATTGAATTTAAACTCTCATGTGAAGGGATCCCACATCGGAAAGATACAAAGAATGAAGGTGAAGAGCTAGCTATATAAGGAGCATCCTAGGAGGAGAGTAAACACATCTTGGAGGGCGTTTGGGCACAAGAGTGATCGGAGCGCGGATTAGCCCCAGAGTCCAATCAGGTGTGTAACTCTTTCTACTCTAGTTGTAGAGCGGCAAATGCCGAAGTGCCGGTCACGGCAATAGTAGCCACACGAGCGTGCGAGCGCACGTGTGGGGCTTCGACGCGATAGTTGAGGCCATCAGTAGTATTCTCGTGGGTTGGGGCTGCTTGGGCCTCGATGGGCCGAAGTGGGCCCAATGGGCCCGTGGGCCCATATGAGTAAATTGCATGATTGGTTAGTATATGTTGAACTAGACTAGGTGGAAGTTATATACGTGGCTAGATTCGTGTTAGGTGGGCCACACGAGCGTGTGGGCCGGATGGCCGAAATCGGGTTTTAGGCCCAATCGTCCGGCACAACCGGAAGTGGTAGTGAGTCGCTAGTGGCGACATTAGGCCTTCGAAAGGCCATTGCGGTGTGAATTTACGAAAATACCCTTAGTAGGTAAAATTACGATTTTACCCTTAAAGGTTGATTAGCATGATTATGTTGTTTAGTTTTGGCGATTGTAGGGGAAGGCTTGATCTCGCATATCTCGGGTTGTGGCTAGTGCTCGAAAAGTGTTAAGGAATGGGGATCTAGTGCGTTAGATCTTGATCTACTGGATTTGATAGTCGCATTAGTAATCAGTGTGTAAACTAACACACTTCTTGCTTTGTATATGTTTGATAAATCGATTGATTGGTAAAACCGAAATAGTATGGTTGAGTGATATGATACCCTATGGGGTATGTGCACAGATTCAAGGTAAGTCCGTTTCATTATGAGTCTTGTTATTGATACATGATGTCATGATTTATGATGTATGTGCTATGAGATGCAACGTTAAACATGTTTGCATGATTTGAATACTATACATGAGTTGGTATGATGATGGGTGATATGAGTGGAGGGGGAAGCGGTGATATTTTGTCTTGTGAGCACCAGTGTTTTGGTAACACAACTTTGTGACTTTGGGTCACCAGAGGTTTGGCACCTCGCAGGTTTGGCACCTCAGCGTCTCGTCCCCGTGGTTTTGCACCACGCGGTGGGTTGGCCCCACAAGGCGGTATTGAGGATTGACGCCGGTGATTTGGTATCACACGATGGGTTGGCCCCATCACTCAATTATCGTGACTACGGTCACCAGTGGTTTGGTACCACATTTGTGTCTTTGGGACACCAAAGGTTTGGCACCTCATTGCGACTCGTCCCTGTGGTTAACACCACCGTGGGTTGGCCCCACTTTTGAGATACGGGATTGTCGCCAGTGATTTGGTATCACACGATGGGTTGGCCCCATCATTGGATTTGTGACTTCGGTCACGGTGTTTTGGTAACACATTGTGACTACACGTCACCAGTGGTTTGGCACCACCAGTGGTTTGGTACCACACGGGGTAGAAAAGGTGTATGGACGGTTAGGATTGGGTGCATATGATTGGGATGCATGATGATCATGATTATGTTTGTATGTGATATTTTGCTAATCCGGGAAAAGGGTAGCACTGCGAGTCCGGGTGACTCACCTTTTCCTTAACCATTTCGGGTAGTGCATAAAGTTGGGACCGGGATCGGAGAGAGGACAAGGTGGCCCATGCCGAATATGATGTTCAATTATTCCATGCTTGATTTTGATATAAGTACTTTATTTGAATTGTTGGGTTGTAATAAGGGCCATTTTATGTTTTTGGTATTACTTTAACTATGGTTTGTTTAAATTAAATTGCTACGTGAAAATGATTTATGGTTTGCAACCTATTTATTCAAATTGGATATTATAAACTAAAGTTTTAAAAATGAATGAGTTTAATAGCAAAGTTTTATTCCAAAGATATGTTTTCCAAAATTCAGCAAACTACGATGTTTTATTTTAAATTAAGAAGATTTTCAACCGTCTTTTCCCAGTGACATAACCAGATTCGGTCGTAGTGAATGGGCCGGGTTTAGGGATGTTACACAACTTAAACCCAAAAACATAAATAATAGTCTAGTGGCCCAAGGCCTTATTACAACGAAATATAAAACCCACTTAAGATAAATTTCTTAAAAATAAATAAAATAAAGTCTTTTTTTCGGAATCCTCGTGACTCTATCGCATGGCCACCTTGCTCTCCTCTCGGCCAGGTTCGATGCACTAAGTGCTACACAAATTGTTAAAATAATAGGGTGAGTCGTGAGACTCGATGTGCAACCCACATGCACCATTAGATTTGGGCCTTAGCCCCACGAACATATATCGAATATATTATAATAGAAATTATGCAAAGCCCAACCCAACTCCTAGGTTTCCAACCGCTACACACCACCCTTACACGCCAATCACACCATTGGGGATTTCTACAATCAACCCACACCGCTTACACACCATCGATGGCGGTCATGCTGCATTTAGTCGCTCATCGTCAAATCGTGATGAGTCACCAGGCTGAAATGGCATAAGCCACCAGAAAACAGAGTTGTGACAGAGTCACCAGGCTGAAATGGCATAAGCCACCAGAATAGAACACTTCCCCCTTTTCATCAATTACCCTACCCCGAGCATACATAGAAATTTACATGCAAAACATATCTTTTTAACAGAGACATTCACTGAAGAATGGCAGAAAGCACTAACCTGATATTTAGCCTTTACCCTTCTCGGGTTTTCAAACGTTATGCCGGGATTTCGGCATTTAACAGAGTATAGCAGATTTATTACACATATACATATATATATATATGTATAAACAATCTAATCGTGTGAGAAGTTACACACCTGGTTACCGTTAGGACGACACTCTCTATGTCGACACTATCAGAAGCTGCTAAAACTGCTATCTGTCTAAGATTTTGTTCGGATGCCGGTCCACAACCTACTGGCCAATCCCGAACTGCTGACATCGCTTGCTTTTTAAACTTAGGGATTGGTTTTACAGATCCAATCCCCTTCTTTGCCTGATCCATATTTGATTCCATCGAGGGACTTTATCAGTTGCTACCATCGTAACGTGTGGTTGTTGATCCATAACATAGGGTTAAGATTACGAATACGATAATCTAACGTAACGAAAATCTAGAGAAAACTACCTTACCTTAAAATCCCGAAAAGAGGCATGATACTTAGAGACTAACGATTTTCGGCTTTTAGATCTAGACGATCAGGTCTCCTTCAAATCCCGAAATGCCGCCCAACATAGCACCATTAAACTATTAGTTTTTCGACTTTTGCCTTTCAAGAACCGAAATAGAATATGAGATCTAATGTAAGTCGACACTTACCTTAGTATAGGGAATTCGGCTAGCACTTGGAGAGAAGATTCGAGAATGTCAAAGAAAAGATTTAAATGCTTGGGATGAACTAATTCTCAACTAGGATGAATAAAGAAAAACTATGGAGATTTCGGCTTTTAGAGAAATCGGCTCAAAGGAAAAAGAATGGAGAAGAGGTTTCGGCTTTTGAAGAAATTGAAGAAAAGAAATTGGAGAGGGAGAGACTAAGAATTTCGGCACAATGGAAGGAGAAGAAATTAGGGTTTAAATGTCAGAATCAATGAGATATCCTCCCCTATTTATAGAAATTTCGGCACCTATTGTTCAAACCCGAAAACGCCCTTCCTGATAACTAAAAGTCAAGCTAAAAGAAAAGGGAAAATTCGGTACCCATATATACTAAAATAAATAAATAAATAAATAGAATAAACCTACACTTCCTAATCAACTCAAACTTATCACTAATTAAATTCCTTTATTATCTTAAAAATTTATCCTCATCAAAAAGTCCTTTTATTTAGCCCAAAAATTCAATTTGAATTTCATTCAAATAGCTTCCCGAACAGCAGCCATCTTTTGGCATTTTGGTCCAATTCAAATACCTTCCCACGCCAGCAGCAAAATTTCAAGCTATTGCGCACAAGGCAACTCGAAACCAAAACCTCCAAGCACCACCACACGCTACCAGCCACTGCACCACAACCATTCTTGTGATATATTCCATTGTCAACTTCTTTTAAAGTATACTTTCCAGCGACCGAATCATCCTAAGAAATCCAAAAATATTAACCGACACCCAGATTCGAACCTCCGCCCTTTTCACTATGAGGCACGTCCCTTGCCACTGCGCCACCCGTTTCATTTGAGTCATAATTCCTTCCCAATTAATTATCAACCTTTATTCTGTGCTCCAGATTTACTTAAAAAAACCCAACATTTCGCGCGACAACGTGACTAGAACCTTGTTCCCCTACTACTCCTAACGCCTTTTTACATTGGGCAAAGCGTTTCCTTGTGTCATGAAACAGCCCCAACTAATTATAAGGCCTAAACTCTGACCTTCATACTATCATATGCGCAATAAAAATTTTTGCCATACCCAAGACTTGAACCTTTGACCTCCAGCTTATTCACAACGCCCCAAACCACCAGACCACCTACTTCTTTGTGATATCTTTTAACCCAACAATATTTTAAAAGCCTTATGACTACCACCAACCTCCCTAAAAAAACAACATTTTTGCTAAAGCCCTAGATCGAGCCTAGGACTTTTCCAACACTACCAACCCTTCCTAAACCTCCTAAAAATTAAACTAAACATACAATAATATTATTTTTAAAAGACAATGTCCATTCAAACTTTTCATGATAAAATAATTTATTTCATTTGAATAATATTTTAAGAAAAATTAACTATTTAAATGCATTAGTGACATTATAAAAGTAGAGGGACAAAGCGTGTAAAAGTAAAGCATATAAATCAAATCCCCAAATTTTAGCATAATCTAGGGTCAATTAAAATTTGACCATTATCTTATTTTAGTATAAACCACATATTAATTTTTTTAGTACATTCAAATTATATATACTCATATTGTATATTAACGAAAATTTAACGATAGAAATTGATATTATAAAAAAATATAAGAACTAAATTATATTAAAATATAAAAATTAAATCGAGAATAATAGAAAAATTAATATTTCTAAATTATAACCGTTCATCACAATTGATAACATAAATAAAACAATTAATTATATGACAAGGACAAAGTTATGGAAAATATTTGATAAATTGATGCATAAATTGACTACATAGAGTTTAATATTATGCCACATTAAATTTTATTATAATTCAGTTAATATATTTAAAAGGGAGGAAAAATTAGTAAACAATAATTACAAGTTTTTTTTTTACGACAAAAATCCATTCTCTCGACACACGAACCCACTTATTCTAAGCCCAAATTCAGGGTGTTACAGACTAAACCATAGCTCTGATACCAACTAAATGTAACACCCCTAATCCGTGTCTCTCGTCGGACTAGGGTTACGAGGCCTTACCGGACAATACACATTTCAGTATGGTCATATGTTGCAATTCATGCACAATGCCATATCAACTTCTATAATTTACTTTATAATCAAATAGCAATTATCTACTCTATCAAATCAGCCAAATTTGCACATTTATAATGCATAGCCAAATAAGATCATACATGCTATATTTTCTACATTACATGTACAGAGAAATATCAACTTCTTTACCATACGGTCATTCGATTCAATTATGCACAAAGTGTTATTAACTCATTTACAAACAATTTTATACTCGAATAGTAACCATCTACTCAATCATATAAATCACATTCGATCATATGAACCACATGACCAACAAAATCATATCATGCTTATTTAACTCTTTCACATATACAGAACATTTTTATTAATTTACCTTATTAGTATCATTTATCAATTCACAAATGCAAAATGTAGCATGTATCAACCTTACCAAAATGAGCCAATTATAAGCCATACATATCACTACTCAATGCTGAATTTATATAACCAACACCACATGTTTAAAGACCGTAAGGACATACTTCCAAAATGGACTTATAGCAAAACCAAAAATATACCAACATTAACATTACAATCAAGCCATTTTCGCATGGCTATACATACGCAAATCAGAATAAACCATATTAAAACTAGCCTATACATGCCACATAACCAAAACTCAAAGATTTTATTTACCGAAACAATAACCGGATAGTGTCATAAGGCCTCCTGCGACTTCCAACCCGAGCAAATCTCTGAAAATCTATAAACATAAGACAAACGCACAAAGTAAGCTTGAAAGCTTAGTAAGTTGGCATATTAATAATAATAAACAATTTAATTAACAATATTAACCCATTTCTCAATAAATATGCTCAAGGAAATAGAATCAATATTCACATAATTTCACCTTTTTCTTAAGTTCAGCTTAGGCTGTTTTTCTGACTCACAGTCACTAATTTAATTATTTCATAAGCTACAAAACTCGAAATTAAGTTCTGTGAATTTTCCCTGAAATTAGACCCATATACCTTCTTTCCATAAAAGTTCCAGAATTTTTGGTCTTGTCAATCAATACCAGATTATTCTTAAATTTTCCCTTATTTCACTGTTCGATAGTTCTGCCCTATCTTTACAAAAACTCATTTATCTCATTGTACAGAATTCAAATAATGTTCTCGTTTATTCCAATCAAAATAGACTCATAAAGGATTCTAATAATATAAACTATGCTCCATGATTATTTTTGTACAATTTTTAATAATTTTTCCAAGACAGAACAGGGGATCACGAGGTCATTCAAAACTAGTCTCACTAAAATTTAAATATCTCATAATTTCCACTTCTTTTGCATACTCTATTTCTTTTATATGAAAATAGACTCAATTATCTTTCAATTCATATCTCCTTCACTTTCTAATTCAATTTACACTATTTTCAGTGATTTTTCAAAAGTACACAATTGTAGTTGTCTAGTACTGTTTTAATGCAAATTTCACTTTTTCATGATTTCCATGTATTCACTTTCATTTAAATTCAATATATTTAATCATAGGACCGAATTCTCATATTAATCTAACATATACTTATCATTAATATTATCCATGATTTAACATAAAATTTCAAAATATTTACTTACCTTAATTTTTTCATAGATACCAAGATAATATATACTTGTCCATTTAGCTTGAATAACATACTCAATTACCACATCAGCATAAATCTTTAAAACACAAACTCATACATAATCACCGCATAAAGCCTGCTAGGCATATAGCCCGATATCTTTCACCGGCACAAAGCCTGTTAGGCATTTAGCCTGATACTATACACCGGCACAAAGCCTGCTAGGCATAAAGCCTGATTCCTTTCACCAGCACAATGCTTGCTAGGCCCAAAGCCCGAATAACCATACTATAGACTAACTCATACACATTTTATATATCAAATAATTCAGATATTTCACATAATTCATATGAACTTTCAATTATTATATCTTAATCAATATAACTCAAACACAATATTCTCTTTTATGCTATTTCACATATTCGGCAAGCTCACTAACAATTCCACAATTTCAATTCAGTATATTAATAAACTACATTTCAATTTAACGATGTTTAATTGCTTAAAGACTTACCTTTCATTTTCAAACATATTATATATTTTCAACGTACCTGAATCGGAATGTCATTCACTTAACCATTTATTTATCGGAATGCCCGTTGAACCATTCAGAATAAATAAGGATACTCGGATAGCTTGGAAAGCTCATACAATGCCAAAGTCCCAGACGTGGTCTTACATGTAATTAAATATCGATGCCATTGTCCCAGACAGGGTCTTACACAAAATCATATACGATGTCGATGTCCCAGACATGGTCTTACACGTAATCTCTGATCGATGTCAGTGTCCCAGACACGGTCTTACACGATATCACAAATCGTTGCCAACGTCCCAGACGTGGTCTTACACGAAATCATATCTCGGAATCCTATGTCATGACATATGTATCCTCTACTATTCCTAGGGTTCGAACGGGGCTTTTCGGATGTCGTTACATTATCGAAACTTTCTCGTATTCATATATCCTGCTTCTCGAATAATTTAATATCATAATAACATTTATATAACTTATTCAAAATACATACATTTGCATTACCATTCGGCATTGAATTCAATCATACAAATAATATGCATTTATAACATAATTTTGTAATGTTTATTAAAATACGAACTTACCTCGATACCAAAATGGCCATTTTACCAACTTTCCTGATTTTCAATTTTCCTCCCATTCTAGGTCCAAATCTCGTTTTTCGGGGTCTAAAACATCACATTTCACTTATTTAATTAATGTACTATTCAAAAAAGTCCTTAACTCAACTTTTGCAAAATTATAATTTTGCCCCTAAACTTTTACATATTTACACTTTTGCCCCAATACTCAAAAATTAAACTTCAGCCCTTATTATTATGTTTTATAACATGCTGATCATTTTTCCCTTCTATGGCAACAGCAAATTCTTACTCTAACATACACTTATGAACAATAATAATTTTTACCGATTAGCTCGTTTTACTCGTTTTCACCGAAATCACTTAGTAAAAATCGTTCCTCTACTCATTAACATGCATAATCTACCATAAAACATTAAAATACACAAGCTTTCAACAATGGCATAATTCAAAATATTCACCAAAATAAAAATTCAAGCATGGGTTTTGTAGATAACTTAGCAACGATCTAAAAAACGTAAAAATATTAAAAACCGAACAAAAACGGGCTTACCAATAAGCTAAGAAGCTTGGCCGAATGCTTGAAGCTTCCATGGCTGTTCATCTTTCTCATTTTTGGTGGAAGATAATGAATAGAAAGATGAAATTTGGCTTTATTATATTTTATTATCATTATTTACCTTTTTACTAAATTAACCTTTAAAAATAATCAAATTTACACAAATGCCAAACCAAATATCATCCACTAACTCACAATTGGATTAATTATCATATAAGGACCTTTCCTTTATTGTTCTATAGCTATTTGACACTTTTAACTTATTGAACCCAACTTTTACGCTTTACGCAATTTAGTCTTTTTTACTGAATTAACCACTTAAACGATAAAATTTCTTTACGAAAATTTCACACAACTCTAATATCGTGCTGTAAATATTAAAATAATAATAAAATAAAATTTTCAATGTCGGATTGTGGTCCCGAAACCACTGTTCCGACTAGGGTCTAAACTGAGCTGTTACATTCTTAATCTGGAATTAGGCCGAATATTAGTAATCTTTTCTTCTTCTTCTCTTCTGATTTGGTCAACATTTGATTGCTGTTCTTGACCGATTCTCTTCCTTCCCATCTGCTTTAATCCGCATCGACAAAGGTTTTTTGGTTCTGTGGCTGAATGTTGTAGCTGAATATACCCTGTCCTTGTAACCGAATATTAATCTTTCCTCCATCTGTTGCTCCAGCCTCTGAAGTGCCGAATCTGTTCTTCTCTTGAGAGTTGTCTGAGTTCAATTTATCTATTGGCCGGTTGTTAGGGGTAGGTGGTTTTTGGTTTCAATCATTGACCGAATGCTAGTTCTCTTGTTGGCCGTGTGTTTTCCTTAGGTTAGTAGTCGATTAACCTTGGTTATTGGATATTGATGCTTAATAATGGTTGTGGTACAGATAAACCACAAGAAGGTGAGATCGCTTTATAATCACGGCTTGGGAAGTATAAGCCGATTCAGTTAATGTAGGTATTAACCTTGAGTTCGGCTTCTGTATTAGAAAGGCTTGTTAAATCTTATTAATGGAATGGCTAACCGAATACCTGAATCGAATATAGGTTCTACGCTCGTGGGCTACTGCAATTTTCTCCATCAAGGTGTGTACACACACCACTCCAATTATAGATCGGCAAATGCCGAAATCCCGAAAAGCTGAGAAGCCGAAAGGCCGAAAGTACAGCTACAGCTATCACACGAGCGCACGAACACGCGTATGGATAAGTCGATACAACGACAGAGGTCACCATGAGCATCTCGTGGTCTTAGGCCGTTTTGGGGCCAAATGGACCGGAATGGGCCGAGTGGGCCCTACGCGAGTAATTTTTTGGATGGATAGGAAATAATGAGCCGGCCATGACAATCACATGGCCAAAGGCAACTTTGGGCTTAGTGGGCCTCACGAGCGTGTTGGCCCACGCGAGCCATATAATGGGCTTGGGACCATTAATGCATTTTGATTGCATAAGGTTATACAAGTCATGCGGGACAACTATGAGCCTATTGATGGGTCGATATGTGTACTCAGGCCCTAAGGGAGAAATGACCGTTATGCCCCTGAAGGGCAAAATGACTAAAATGTCCTACATGTTATATAATTGTTATTGTATGCCATTTATGGCATGTTTGCATTCATGTAATATTATGCTGCATGGGGGATGGGATCTTGGATTTGGAGGAAGTATATGATTTGTTAGGGTCGCATGGTCGCTTGACGACTGTGGATCCACCGATGGCTTTAAGCCGATTATGTGACTGCCAGCTCTACTGCAACATTGGTTAGTTCCGCAACCGGTGTTACATAAGGAGTGTAGGGATGGGTGGGTCGATTTAATCCCCACAGGAGTGTAGGGTTGGACGGGATTCGGAGTGCAGGGTTGGTTGGGTATTTGTGCATTGCATGATCTGATTTGATTGAGATATGGGCTCAGGCCCAGCTGAGGCTATAATGGGCTAAGGCCCAAATGCCACCGTTACTGTAATGGGCTTAGGCCCGAATAGATGTGATGCATGCTTTATGATCGATGAGGGTTGTACACACTGAGTTTTCGTAAACTCACTCCCTCTTTTTAATTTTTCAGGTAATCCTCAGTAAGCGGTTCGACGTACTGGAGGACTCGGAGGTGGCCACACTACGAACAGCTTTAAATTTTAGTATTCTATTTTATCTTACTTAAACCGCTTTCTTATTGGGTTGTAATAAGGCCTCTTTTAATTTCTAATTTTTAATTTGGGAGTTTCATTTTATTACGTTTTCTATCTGTTAGAAGTAGATCGCGGTTTTCCAAATCAATAACCATTTTCTAACACTACATTTCCGCAACTCAATTTTTAAATATCACGTTTTTGTAAATTATTTGCTTTAAATTTAAGCTTCCGCAACAAACAAGGTTTTAGAAGTAATGACGATTTAAAATGATTAACAAAATGCTGGTATAATATGAGTTCTAACAAAGAGGCTTCAACCTCAAAACGAGTTTTTTTTTATCAACAAGAAAAATGGTTTCCAAAAAGCACTCCAATGTGACACGCCAGATTCGGCCATAATGTCTAGGCCGAGTTTGGGGTGTTACACCAAGCCTAGCCGATTTATACTTGAATCCCTAGCAGCCCAAAACTTTCATTTATTTCACATTTTAACCCCTCAATTTACAAATTTCACAATTTAGTCCTATTTAGGCATCTTCATCAAAAATTCCTTTACCAAACATGAAAATCTATCAACAAATATTCATTTTTCATCATCACACATTCAAAATCTCAAGCACTCATCAATGGCATTTCATGAAATCATCAACAATTTCAAAAATTAGGGCATGAGCTAGCTAGATTACGAAGCAACGATCACAAAAACATAGAAATCATTAGAAACTGAGCTCAAAACATACCTTAATCAAGCTATATGCTAGCCGAACCCTAAAACAACATTTTCTTCTTCTTTTTCTCTTGATATTCGGTTATGGATGATGATAATGGAGCTAATTTTTCTTTTGTTTTATTAATATTAACATTAATAACCATTTTACAATTTTAACCTTAATTAAAACCATTTAAAAGCATTCATTTAATGGACATTTATGTCAAATTCCACTATCAATGGTCTAATATCAACATAAAGACCTTTCATTTAATAAATCATAGTAATTAGACACCTTTATCAAAAAGAATGCAACTTTTGCATTTTATGCGATTTAGTCCTTTTTTATCAAATTAGACATCCAATCGATAAAATTAAACCACGAAACTTTCACACATATATGCTATCATGCTGTAAACACATAAAATAATATTAAAAATAATTTTTGACCTCGGATTTGTGGTTCCGAAACCACTGTTTTGATTTAGCTAAAATCGGGCTGTTACACACTATATGCAATAGGTCAGATCGATACTTCTGCAACATGGACACATGAAACACATCATGAATACGCTCAAGTTTTGATGGAAACTTGACTCGATAAGCCACCGGTCCAGTCCTCTCAACAACCTCATAAGGTCCAATAAATCTCGGACTCAACTTACCCTTCAATCCAAATCTTAGAACCTTCTTCCAAGGTAAAAATTTCAAAAACACTCTATCTCTGACTTGAAACTCGTTATCATGATGTTTCAAATCTGTATAAGACTTCTACCTATCAAAGGCGACCTTCAATCTCTCACAGATCAACTTCATATTTTTCGTAATCTCCCGAATCAGATTTGACCTAATAATCCGCTTTTCATTTAGCTCAAACCAACACAAGGGAGTTCTACATTTCCTACCATACAACACATCAAACGATGCCATCTAGATACTCATCTGGGAATTGTTGTTATAGGCAAATTCCGCTAAAGGTAGATATCATTCCCAACTTTAACTGAACTAAATAATGCAACCGTGTAGCATATCCTCAAGAATCTGAATCACCCTTTCCGACTAGCCGTTCACTTGAGGAGTATAAGTAGTACTAAAATTAAGCTTCAAACCCAAAGCTTCCTGCAAACTCATCCAAAACCTAGAACTAAACACGGATCTCTATCTGAAATGATGGAGATAGAAACACCATGGAGAGCATGATCTCTACTATGTACAGCTCTGCTAACCTTTGTAAAGAATAATTACTACGCACCGCTAGAAAATACGCACTTTTCAAAAACTGATCAACAATCACTCATATTGAATCTTTCTTTTTCAAGGTCAAAGGCAAACCCGAGACAAAGTCTATAGTGACTCTCCCCCACTTCCGTTCTGAAATCTTAATCGGCTAGAGCAACCTTGAAGGATACTAATGTTCCGCTTTGACCTTCTAGCCAACTAGGCACTTAGACACAAAACTCGTAACATCTCATTTTTGTCCAGGCCACTAATACATTTCTCGTAGATTACGATATATCTTATTACTACTAGGATGCATAACTGTAACATCCCAAATGTGGGGTTATTTGGAAATAAATTATTTTTCTTATGTATGAACTGCTGTGTCATTATTTATGGAATAATAATGATCAATTTAAGGCTTTGTGTTGGTTCGATTTGGTAGGAAATTTGAGTTTTTAACTTTTAAAAAGAAGGGAGCCTTAGCAAGTGGGTGTTTTAAGGAATAAAGTGGGTAATTTTAACACTAAAAAGCCCAGGTAAAGTGGCAAAAAGAAGCCCACTTAAGAGCTACATGTGACGCCACCAAGGAGCAAGGGAGAGCCTTGGTTCGAGTCACAAAATCCTCCTTTTTGCTCTTTATTTTGGACGGCAAAAGAGAGAGAGAAATGCTCAATTCAAACACTTCAGGATAATAAGGATTTTATTTGGATTTTATTTGAATATTTGATTAAAAGTTGGCAGAGAGAAAAAGTAGGAACCTGGTTAATTCAAACTCTTTTGAATAATTTCAAACAAGTGGCCTAGAGTTGTTTTAGGTATTTGCCGAATTTTGAACTCTTTGCTCAAAGAGAGTGGACGGCAAGGGAGACTAGGAAAAGGGGAGGGTGCCGAATTCTTTTGAGTCTTCTTGATAATTTCGGCTAGCACCTCTTTTTGTTTTTCAAACTCTCTCAAGAAGGAAAAAAAACTGAAAACCATTCTTCTTTTCTTTTTGCCGAAATTCTCTACTCACTCTCATCTTCCATTTTCCTCTTTTCTTCTCTTCCTTGAACCGAAACTCTCCTCTACTCTCTTCTTTGTCGAATCCCCAATCCTTCCTCTTCTCTTTTTCTTAGTTAGCCGAATCTACTCCCTAGCCATAGCCGAATTTCCCCTCTCCATATTTTCAAAGTTTTGGCCGAATATACCTCTCTAGAGTGCCGAAATTCCCTTCTCCTCTTTGGATGCACTTTTGCCGAACCCTAAAGGTGGTATAAGACTCTTCGAGACTCTCCTTCAATCGGTTCATAAGGTGGTAAGTGATCTTGGCCGAATGTCCATCCTCCCTTTTCTCTCTTTGTCTGTCGATTTCTTTTACAAGGAGAGGTGCCGATTTCGGCAATGGCTTCTAAACGGTTAGTAACCGATTTCTTATAGGTATTCAGGGAAGTAAAACAGTCGACTCACAGCCTGATCTCTAGTGTTCAATTTCGGTAAGTGGTGGTAAGATCAATCTACTTATTCTAGCGATTTGTTTAAAAGCTGAAGGATATTGGTTTACTTGCTAATCAATGATGGCTGACGAGCAGATTCGAGTATCGAGTACGGTAGATAATAGCAAGGAGTGTTAAGGTAAGATCTCGGGTTCACAAGCAACCCCTCCCAAATAAGTTAATTAGGCCGAATAGGCCATAAGACTAATCCATAGATTTGGCCGAATATAGGGCAAGTGGATCTGTGGTGACCAACGCTTTCTTTCGGGATTTAGGACTACCATCGATAACAGGTGTGTACATACACACTTATGATAGTTAATAAAGTGTATTAAGTGTATGTTATGTGTAAATCTGCTCTATGTAGATATGGCATTAGTACCTTAATGGTACAAGCGAGGATCCCGGTAAGTCTCTATTTGAATGAGATTGATAATAATGCTTTTGGGAAGCATGGATTATTTGATACATGTGATATATGTATGTTCTGTTATTAATCGCTTGACATGGGTTGATGAGAGGAGAAGCGGTGATATCGTCTTGACGAGCACCGGTGTTTTGGTAACACACGCGTGACTATATGTCACCAGAGGTTTGGTACCTCCGGAGGTTTGGTACCTCATAGCGACTTGTCCACGTGGTTAACACCACCGTGGGTTGGCCCCACTTGAGATATGGGATAAATCGCGCGGTGATTTGGTATCACACGATGGGTTGGCCCCATCACCCGATTTGTGTCTACGGACACCGGTGCTTTGGTAGCACATTGTGACTATATGTCACGGTGGTTTGGCACCACCGGTGTTTTGGTAACACATCGTGACTACGGTCACCGGTGGTTTGGTACCACGTGGGGTAGACAAAGGTGTTTGGTTGGCTAGGTTGGGTACATGATACTTTGCTTAATTAAGCTGTTATATGTTGTGTATGAAATGTTGTATTAACCTGGGGAAGGGTTACATCTGAGTCTTGGTGACTCACCTTCTCCTTTAACATTTTTCAGGTGACTCGTAGATGGCGGTTGAGGAGCGAGGTGGGACTCGAGGCGGCCATGCAAAGGATTTTAATTTCTGAGAACTTTAAATTTGTTTAATTTTGATTTGGGTTGTAATAAGGCCTCCATAAACTATAGTTGCGTTTATTTCTTTTTATGTTGGATATTTACCTAAAACTATACCATTGAATTGAATTAAATCACGTGATTTCTTAAGTTAACACGAAAAAGTTTAATTGTGCCGTCGGGTACACTTGGAACAAGCATAATAATTGGACTTAAGTAAATTTCAAACTAAACCTAAGTATCACTTTGGCAAGATAACCAAAGATGAGAAGTTTTCTATAAAAATTAAATGGGTTTTGAAATGGTGTTCACAAGGTTTTTCTCCGTGACAAGTCAAATTCGGTCGTAGTGTTTGGGCCGGGTTTGGGTTGTTACTGACTGGTATCGAGCCCAGTTCAAAGCTCATTGTAGGGCCCAAGGCCCAAAAATGTTTTTGGTAGGCCTTATGGTATGATTTACGGGCTTCTAAAAAGCATGGCCCGAGTCTCCGGCACCGATCCGCCCAGGTAAGTACATCTAAACCTTTCTGTGAATTATATTCTGTAGAAGGGTAGGAAGCATGGAACGTAGATAGACTTATAGGATTTGGACCCTAGGGTTAGATTACTCAAACACAACGAAGCATAAGACTTAAAGAACTAAACCAACTTATGACCTAGTCAATGAGCTAGGGTGTGGTAACCCCTGTACGCATGTCTAGGATTGGATCCGGAAGAGCTTGGTATTTAAGCAGTCCTCGTGACTCACCTCCTCTTCGTAGGTATCCTACCTGGTGCGTAGCTTCGGTTCACCCTAACTCGGAAGGCTCAGTGGTGTGGTAACCTCTGTGCGCATGTCTAGAAAGGTTCAGTGAGAGCTTGGTATTTAAGCAGTCCTCGTGACTCACCTCCTCATCACTCGAACTCTGCCTGGTGCGTAGCTTTGGTTCACCCTGACCAGGAAGGCTCGGTCATAGGCTAAACACAATGATTAAAACCCGAAAAAGGGAATTAGCCTTGTTTTTCGAAATGGAATGGAATAACAAGCCCTAATGCTTTCAAAACTTGTCCAATAACTCTCTTAAACCTTAGAACACTACGTATACAATGTTTTTCCCGGAAAACTTGATTCGTGAAAAATTACAGAAATACCCTTAGGAGTAAAATTACCAAAATGCCCCTGACCCATAAAATATTAATTCGACGGTTTTGCTTAAAAATTTCAACTATTTTACAAATATTAAGTAGCTTAGCTTTGGAAATCATCAGTAAAATATTTTGGTTCTGGAAAATTACGAAAATACCCTCAGAGGAAAAAGGCGAAAATACCCCGGGTTAAAATGGCGAAATGTCCGATGAGTGAATAGGTATGGAAAGTATTAAGGAATGGATGCATGAACTTCTTTGTGTGAACTAGGATAGGAAAGCTGAAACATTGTTTGCTCGAAAGAATCTCTCGATTAAACCTCATCCATAAAACTTCTTCGCATGAGTAATAAAGTGAAACAAATGCTAACGCATAAAATTTTTCTTAATCATTAAAAGCGCGATAGATAGAATGAGTTCTAGAGGACGTGGACGCCGTGGACGTGGTAGGGTAGGATGATGATTGTGTCGAACCCGTCAGTCGAGGACAAGGTTCGGAAAATGAGGTACCATCGCCACCACCACCTCCTACTTTTAGAGTGAGGAGCGGAGAGCGGACGGTGGCGAGTCGGTATCGCAAGCTGTGTTGCGAGTCTTGGAGATGGTGGCTGGGGCTGGTGGAAATGTTGGAGCTCGGAAATCTGTCCCCGAGCGACTCCGATCTAACGGAGCGGAGGTATTCCGAGGTGTGTCAGGAGTGGCACCCCAGCAATGAAATCTTGGCAGAGTCGATCGAAAGAATCATGGATGACCTTGACCTGACTGAAGAAGAGAAGTGAAAGGGGGGCGTGTCGCTTCTAAAGGATGAAGCGTATCAGTGGTGGCTTACGGTTCGAGATGGGGCTACAGCAGATGATTTGACTTGGGAGTATTTCAGAACCGCCTATCAGAAAAAGTATGTGGGCATCAGCTACACTGACGCGCAGAGAAAGGCTTTTCTGGGATTAGTTCAAGGAACTAAGTCCGTGTCGGAATATGAGGCGGAATTTCTAAGGCTGAGTAGATATGCGAGAGGCATCGTGGCTACTGAACATGAGCGATGTGTCCGCTTTGAGGATGGACTCCGAGATGATTTAAGGTTACTGATTGCCCCACAGCAGGTTCGTGAGTTCTCATCCCTAGTGGAGAAGGCTAAGGTAGCCGAAGGGATCAAGGAGGCTGTGAGGCAAAGTTATAGTAAGAACAATCAGAAGAGAAGTTTTGGGTCAGCTGGGTCAAGCGGAAGTGCTCAGAAAAAGGCTAGGCCAAGTGGGCCCAATCAGGCAGCGAGGCCCACGACTGCTAATCAGAGGCCGACTCAGTGCAATCGCTGTGGAAAGACCCATTGGGGAGGATGTTGGACCGGTGATAAGGGATGTTTTGAGTGTGGGTCTTTGGAGCATCGCGTCAGAGATTGTCCCCAGAAACTAGCTAAGAAGCGGCGGAAGGGACGTAATCGTGCTCGGGATAGAAATGTGGGACCACGAGAGGGTCGTGGTAATGGTAGAGGAAACAACGGTCCTAACCGAGGTCGTGGAACTCAAGGCGCAGGTACAGCAACACAGAGGCTAGGCAGCCTGGCTTAGTTTACGCAGCAAGGTGTCGCGAAGAAGGTGACGCACCGGATGTCATAACCGGTACGTTTCTAATTTTCGGCTTTCCTTATGTTGCATTGATTGATGTGGGTTCGACGCACTCGTACATTGCTAGTAGTGTGGTAGGAACTATGGACCTAGACTCTGAAACTGCTTCTAGGGAGATGACTGTAGTTAGCCCCTTAGGTCACTCCGTAGTCGTAGATAAACTCTATAAAGGCGTACCCCTAGAACTCCAAGGGGTAGTATTTGTAGCTGATCTAATGGAACTACCGTTTGGGGAGTTCGATTTGATTCTCGGTATGGATTGGTTGGTTAAGTACCAAGCAAGGTTGGACTTGTGACCAAGCGCATGGTTCTTAAGACGCAGAAGGTGATGAAGTGGTTATGATAGGAGATAGGAGGAATTACCTATCCAACGTAGTGACCGCCTTGAAGAAGTGAAAAGATGGTCAAGAAGGGTTGTGAGGCGTATTTGGTTCAAATCGTGCTTTGGAAGCTAAGGGGTTAGTAATTGAAAAGGTTCGAGCGGTTGGGGAATTTCTTTGATGTGTCCCGAGAAGAACTTCCGGGTTTGCCTCCGGATCGAGAAGTCGAATTCGGTATAGACTTGCTACCGGCGGCACTGTATCCATAGCACCATACCGAATGGCACCAAAGGAATTGGTGGAGCTAAAGGCTCAAATTCAGGAGCTCTTGGATAGAGGGTTTATACGACCAAGTATATCTCCGTGGGGAGCACTGTGTTGTTTGTCAAGAAGAAGGGCGGTTCTATGCGGATGTGCATCGACTCACCGTCGATTGAACAAGTTAACGATCAAGAACAAGTATCCGTTGCCTCGGATTGACGACTTGTTCGATCAAGCGAAAGGGTGCCTCGGTGTTTCGAAGATAGACCTTAGGTCGAGTTATCACCAATTAAGGGTAAAGGAGGTGATGTTCACAAAGCGGCATTCCGAACTCGGTATGGGCATTTCGAGTTCTTGGTGATGCCATTCGGGTTGACTAATGCGCGGCGGCATTCATGGACTTGATGAATAGAGTATTCCAAAGAAGATACTTGGACCGATTCGTCGTGGTGTTCATAGACGACATATTGGTTTACTCAAAGACGAGAAAAAGAGCATGACAAGCATTTACGGATAGTTACGCAAGTATTGAGGGGAAGCGGTTATATGCCAAATTCGATAAGTGTGAATTTTGGCTTAGGGAGGTGGCTTTCTTAGGTCATGTAGTGTCGGTGAAGGAATTAGGGTAGACCCTCGTAAGATTGAAGCGATATTGGAGTGGAAACCACCTGGGGACGGTGGCGGAAATACGAAGTTTTTCGGGTTTAGCAGATACTATCGGAGATTCGTGGAAGGATTCTCTCTAATAGCAAATAGCCATTGACTAAGTCGCTAAGGAAAGGTGTCCCGTTTGTATGGACGGAAAAGCAGCAAGAAAGCTTTGATAAGCTAAGGAAGATTTTGACGGAAGCTCCGGTTTTGAGTGCAACTGAAGCAGAAAGTTATTCACGCAGTTTATTGTGATGCATCTCACACCGGTTTGGGATGTGTGTTGATGCAGATGGGAAGGTAGTAGCCTATGCATCCCGTCGATTAAGATCGCATGAGGTTAACTACCCAACTCACGACTTAGAGTTAGCGCGGTCGTCTTCGCTCCGAAGATATGGAGACATTACCCGTATGGAGAGAAGTCGATGGTCTACACGGATCACAAAAGCTTGAGGTATCTTCGACTCGAAGGATCTCGAATCGAGACAGCGTCGATGGATTGAACTACTAAAGGACTATGATTGTTCAATCGAGTACCATCAGGAAAGGCTAATGTGGTAGCCGACGCATTGAGCGCGGAGCGCGTAACGGACTTAAGAGCAATGTTCGCTCGGTTAAGTCTGTATGATGATGGGAGTCTTTTGGCAGAACTTCAAGTTAAGCCGACTTGGATTGAGGAGATTAAAGAAAAGCAGTTAGTGGATGAAGGCTTGAGCTCTAAGAGGGTACAAGTTCAAGGCGGTGGTTTGGAAGGTACGACCGACTAGTGAAGGAGCGCTTTGTTTTCAAGGACGAGTATGTATGCCAAAGGATCCAGAATTAAGGCAGAAAATTCTCCAAGATGCACATAGCAGCCCATACGCTATGCATCCTGGGGGAAGCAAGATGTATGGAGATTTGCGGAAAGCTTGATTTTGGTGGCACTGGGTTGAAGCGTGAGGTAACGGAGTTCGTGGGGAAGTGTCGCGCGTGTCGCGAGTTAAGGTGAACATCGGTCACCATCGGGACTACTTCAACCGATAAAGATCCTCAATGGAAATGGGAGAGGATCACCATGGATTTTGTTAGTGGGCTACCTTACGCCCACTAAGAAGGATGCGATGCAGGTAATTGTAGATCGCCTAACTAAATCAGCTCACTTCATGCCGGTGAGAATGGATTACTCTCTCCAGAAGCTAGCAAAGCTATATGTGGGTGAAATAGTGAGGTTGCATGGCGTGCCAGTGTCGATTATCTCGGATAGGGATCCCAGATTCACGTCAAGGTTTTGGAGAGCGTTGCATCAAGCTTTAGGTACACGGTTAGATTTCAGTACGGCTTTCCATCCACAGTCTGACGGACAGTCGGAAAGGGTGATACAGATTTTAGAAGACATGTTAAGAGGCTGTGTCTTGGATTTTAGTGGTAGTTGGGAGGAGTACCTACCACTAGCGGAATTCGCTTATAACAATAGTTATCAAGCGAGTATTCAAATGGCTCCATACGAGGCCCTATATGGACGAAAGTGTCGTACTCCTACATGTTGGACAGAGTTGGGAGAAAGACAAGTTCTGGGTCCAGAGTTGGTAACCGAGACGGAAGACAAAGTCAAGGTGATTCGGTCTCGTCTCAAAGAAGCATCGGATAGGCAGAAGTCTTATGCCGATCTCAAACGCAAGGAAGTGGAGTATGCTGTGGGAGACAAAGTTTTTCTGAAAGTGACGCCTTGGAAAAAGGTGTTGAGATTTGGACGGAAAGGGAAGTTAAGCCCAAGGTTCATTGGGCCATATACTGTGGTGAAGCGAGTAGGACCAGTGGCTTATCAGCTAGAGCTGCCGGCAGAACTAAGTCAGATACATGACGTCTTTCACGTATCAATGCTGAGACGGTATCGGTCAGATCCTTCGCACGTTGTGCCAGTAGCAGAAATCGAGGTGAACTCGGATCTATCTTTTGAGGAAGAACCGGTTCAGATTATAGATCGAGATGTGAAAGTTTTACGAAGGAAGGCAGTGCCTTTAGTAAAAGTGTTATGGCGGAACCACGGAGTGGAAGAAGCTACGTGGGAGCCCGAGGAGGTGATGCGGCAGCAATACCCCCATCTCTTTTGATCAAGGAATTTCGAGGACGAAATTTATTCTAAGGGGGGTAGAACTGTAACATCCCAAATGTGGGGTTATTTGGAAATAAATTATTTTTCTTATGTATGAACTGCTGTGTCATTATTTATGGAATAATAATGATCAATTTAAGGCTTTGTGTTGGTTCGATTTGGTAGGAAATTTGAGTTTTTAACTTTTAAAAAGAAGGGAGCCTTAGCAAGTGGGTGTTTTAAGGAATAAAGTGGGTAATTTTAACACTAAAAAGCCCTGGGTAAAGTGGCAAAAAGAAGCCCACTTAAGAGCTACATGTGACGCCACCAAGGAGCAAGGGAGAGCCTTGGTTCGAGTCACAAAATCCTCCTTTTTGCTCTTTATTTTGGACGGCAAAAGAGAGAGAGAAATGCTCAATTCAAACACTTCAGGATAATAAGGATTTTATTTGGATTTTATTTGAATATTTGATTAAAAGTTGGCAGAGAGAAAAAGTAGGAACCTGGTTAATTCAAACTCTTTTGAATAATTTCAAACAAGTGGCCTAGAGTTGTTTTAGGTATTTGCCGAATTTTGAACTCTTTGTTCAAAGAGAGTGGACGGCAAGGGAGACTAGGAAAAGGGGAGGGTGCCGAATTCTTTTGAGTCTTCTTGATAATTTCGGCTAGCACCTCTTTTTGTTTTTCAAACTCTCTCAAGAAGAAAAAAAAACTGAAAACCATTCTTCTTTTCTTTTTGCCGAAATTCTCTACTCACTCTCATCTTCCATTTTCCTCTTTTCTTCTCTTCCTTGAACCGAAACTCTCCTCTACTCTCTTCTTTGTCGAATCCCCAATCCTTCCTCTTCTCTTTTTCTTAGTTAGCCGAATCTACTCCTAGCCATGGCCGAATTCCCCTCTCCATATTTTCAAAGTTTTGGCCGAATATACCTCTCTAGAGTGCCGAAATTCCCTTCTCCTCTTTGGATGCACTTTTGCCGAACCTAAAGGTGGTATAAGACTCTTGAGACTCTCCTTCAATCGGTTCATAAGGTGGTAAGTGATCTTGGCCGAATGTCCATCCTCCCTTTTCTCTCTTTGTCTGTCGATTTCTTTTACAAGGAGAGGTGCCGATTTCGGCAATGGCTTCTAAACGGTTAGTAACCGATTTCTTATAGGTATTCAGGGGAAGTAAAGCGATCGACTCACGACTGATCTCTAGTGTTCAATTTCGGTAAGTGGTGGTAAGATCAATCTACTTATTCTAGCGATTTGTTTAAAAGCCGAAGGATATTGGTTTACTTGCTAATCAATGATGGCTGACGAGCAGATTCGAGTATCGAGTACGGTAGATAATAGCAAGGAGTGTTAAGGTAAGATCTCGGGTTCACAAGCAACCCCTCCCAAATAAGTTAATTAGGCCGAATAGGCCATAAGACTAATCCATAGATTTGGCCGAATATAGGGCAAGTGGATCTGTGGTGACCAACGCTTTCTTTCGGGATTTAGGACTACCATCGATAATAATGTGTGTGTACATACACACTTATGATAGTTAATAAAGTGTATTAAGTGTATGTTATGTGTAAATCTGCTCTATGTAGATATGGCATTAGTACCTTAATGGTACAAGCGAGGATCCCGGTAAGTCTCTATTTGAATGAGATTGATAATAATGCTTTTGGGAAGCATGGATTATTTGATACATGTGATATATGTATGTTCTGTTATTAACTGCTTGACATGGGTTGATGAGAGGAGGGGCGGTGATATCGTGGTCGACGAGCACCGGTGTTTTGGTAACACTGCGTGACTATATGTCACCGGAGGTTTGGTACCTCCGGAGGTTTGGTACCTCATAGCGACTTGTCCCTCGTGGTTAACACCACCGTGGGTTGGCCCCACTTGAGATATGGGATAAATGCGCGGTGATTTGGTATCACACGATGGGTTGGCCCCATCACCCGATTTGTGTCTCACGGACACCGGTGCTTTGGTAGCACATTGTGACTATATGTCACCAGTGGTTTGGCACCACCAGTGTTTTGGTAACACATCGTGACTACGGTCACCAGTGGTTTGGTACCACGTGGGGTAGACAAAGGTGTTTGGTTGGCTAGGTTGGGTACATGATACTTTGCTTAATTAACTGTTATATGTTGTGTATGAAATGTTGTATTAACCGGGGGAAGGGTTACATACTGAGTCTTGGTGACTCACCTTCTCCTTTAACATTTTTCAGGTGACTCGTAGATGGCGGTTGAGGAGCCGGTGGGACTCGAGGCGGCCATGCAAAGGATTTTAATTTACAGAACTTTAAATTTGTTTAATTTTGATTTGGGTTGTAATAAGGCCTCCATAAACTATAGTTGCGTTTATTTCTTTTTATGTTGGATATTTACCTAAAACTATACCATTGAATTGAATTAAATCACGTGATTTCTTAAGTTAACACGAAAAAGTTTAATTGTGCCGTCGGGTACACTTGGAACCGGCATAATAATTGGACTTAAGTAAATTTCCAAACTAAACCTAAGTATCACTTTGGCAAGATAACCAAAGATGAGAAGTTTTCTATAAAAATTAAATGGGTTTTGAAATGGTGTTCACAAGGTTTTTCTCCGTGACAAGTCAAATTCGGTCGTAGTGTTTGGGCCGGGTTTGGGTTGTTACAATAACATACAGGCCACTATGCGCTTCGGTGAGAATCGCATGCCTTAAGTTCACATCATTAGACACACAAAGTCTCTCTTAGAAACTCAATATACCATCTGCATTAAGATCAAAATCTCCACTTCCACATTTCTCAACCTGACGAATCTTCTTTACCAAACTCTCATCTACCAACTGCTCCTCCTTAATCTACTATGACAAAGTCGACTTCACCTAAAGTTCAACCTGTTGGAAAAATTTCGGTTTGAAAACAGTTTTCTTGCATAGCGAAATTTTGAAAATCGACTTGATTTGTGATATTTATAGCAATAAAACTTAACTGAATACGTACATGTGTTTTTGAATAAGTGGATCCTTGAAGCATTACAGCTTTCAACCAAACGATCCTCTTCGCTATTCGCATACCACAAACTGCTTTGAGTGTGGGCTCGAACCAACTGAAACCAAACACAAAACTAGAAAAAAATTTCTTTTAGGGGTGAAAACGGAAATTCTCTCTACTTAATAGAAACTGGAAAAATTGTTATTTTGGAAAAATATATTTAAAAGTTGAGAATAAATTCTCTCTATTTTTCGATAGAATAACAATATCTCAGAAGATATGTAAATAGCTCTACCAGTGCCATCTATTTATGGGAAGAGAAGGCAGAACCTTTTTATTTTAAATAGAATAAAAACATACTACTTAGAGTTGGAGAGGAGTGAATGTCCCACCCTTGTAATTCTACTAGGTTTGTCGCTCCCTTCATGTTATACAAGGGGTTTTGGGCCTCTCTCACATCGAGTCCAATTACGTGTACTCTTGGGCCCCTTTTTTTACCCAGTACTCTATAATGTGATCCAACCCGATTCAGTTTTTCTATTTCCCAAAATAAACTTTAATATTTACATATTAAATAATTTTCTCATCCCAATTTTACCCTAGAAAAAATTTGATGATTTTACCCTAGTAAAAATTTGACGATTTTACTCCCGGTAAAATTTCAAGAAAATTCATTCAATATGTCACAACTCAACATGTTCACTATAACTGAATGATTTATTTTCATTTCTGAGCTTCAAAACTGTAACACCCCTCACCCGTATTCAACGCCGGAATAGGGTTACGGAGCATTACCGGACTTACAACACTTATAAACATACATTTCATATACAATTTATCTTACCAAATACAATTCAATCACAACCAATGATAGCGTCCCTTAAACGAGCCTACGAGGCCTTAAACATGCATTAGAAATAGTTTAGGACTAACCGATAACTCGGGAAATTTTTGTGAAACTTAGAAATTTTTTTTGCTTCAAATAGAGGACACACGCCCGTGTGGCCAGCCCGTGTGTTTCATACGGCCACCAGACACATCCATGTGAAAATAGGGGGTACATACTGACTTGGGTCACACAGCCAACCACACGCCCGTGTGTCTAGCCTGTGTGCCCTTCGAAGTGGCTGCACATGCCCGTGTGCCAAACCGTGTATTAGGCCGTGCCAAACCTATAAGGTATACTGACTTATGTAACACGGCCAAGTCACACGCCCGTGTGCCAATTAGGGAGGTATACTGACTTGTGCCACACGACCGATCACACGCCCGTGTGTGAGACCGTGTGGAGCATACTGACTTCATTTCAATTTCAACACCAGGGGACACACGGCCGTGTAACATGACCGTCTGTCACACACGGCTGAGACCCACGCCTGTGTCTCTGCCCGTGTGGACAAAAATAGGCTATTTACCAAGCCATTTTGCCACTCATTTTGCACATACCTACACATGCTTAAATGGTACCATTTTAAGACACAAATATGCAACCAAAAGTCATCAATCAATACACAATTCATACTATATCTATATCCACTATTTCAATACTCAATTCAATTCCATTTACCTATTCAAATACCTATCAATTCAACTTATTTTACTAAACATAATACATCTAATTCATCATCCAAAACAAATCCACATCAAACATATCTCATACCTTAATAAATATTTGAGTATTATAATTTAACATCAACCATATCACATGGCAATATACATAACAAACCACATAACTTCCATAAGCTACCTCTTATGGCTCAAAATACATTTCCATTAAACACACCAAAATGACCAAAGCCTATACATGCCATATACCATATATACACAACTCAAAAGTACCAAAATAGATGTCTGATAGTGCGATGAAGTCTCTGACAATCCCCGGTTCAGAGCTAGCTTCGATATACTATAAAACATAGAAGAAAATAAGCAGAGTAAGCTATAAAGCCTAGTAAGTTCGTATGTAAATATGAAATAATCTCCATCATTCATTAGTATTTCCAAATATATAACATAAATTGCATTTAAAACATCAATCAATTAGATAACATAAAGTTTAACCACATAATAAATCATAAATTCTCAACTTTTTTTAGCTCATTATTCGAATAGTTTTCCGCACATACCTGTACTGATACATATCTATTTCTCATCAATTCTCTTATCAAACCACTCCGGTTTATAAATACTTCCGATACAAATTCATCGATTTTCCAATGCCATAGTCCAACTATGGTCTTACACATACATTGCCAAGGCCCTGCCGTGGTCTTACATTCACATACCATAACCCAGTTATGGTCTTTTAACCCATAACACATTTAGCCATAGAATAAATAAAATCTCAATACCATCCATCAATTGAATAAATACACATTCAAGTTCAATTATACGAACTTACTTCGTATATGGAAATGACGAAACGGACCGACTATTCAATTACTTTACTTTTTCCCCGGTCTAAGTCTGAATTCCTCTTTTCTTGATCTATAAGAAATAAAAATCAACTTATTTATTCTTATATTTATTCAATTCAATCCAAAATATACATTTGAGCTATTTTACACATTTGCCCCTAAACTTTTACATTTTTACAATTTAGTCCTTATTTCATAAAATCACAAATTCATACAAATTTCAAAACAACCATGCTTAGCCAAATTACCATTATACCCCTAGCAGCCCATTTTTTCATTTATTTTACATTTTAACCACACATTTTTACATTTCACAATTTAGCCCCTAATTTGCATTTTCACCAAAAATCACTTAACAAAACTTGTTTAACTAACACCAAATATTCATAATCTATCAAGAAACTTCAAAATACACATGTATTATCAATGGCATCATTCAAAATCTTTAACAGTTTTGCAAAATAGTCCCTGGGCTAGCTAGTACTAGTTGCAACGATCACAAAAACATAGAAATCATTAAAAACCGAGCAAAAATGGACTTACATGCTTAAAGATTTATGGCCGAACCTTTGAAGCTCTTTTAATGGTGTTTTTTTCCTAATTTCGGCTAGATGAAGAAGAAAACAAGATGATATCTTGTTTTTCTTTAATTTAATTCATCATTTAATACCAAATTACATTATTAACCTTTGTTATAATTCATTAAAAATCATTTAATCATGTCCAAGAATGTCCACTTACAATATTAATGGTATAATTACCACATAAGGACCTTTACTTTAAGGTTCTATAACTATTAGACACCTTTAGCTAAAAGAACAACACTTTTGCATTATACGCGATTTAGTCCTTTTTCTCAAATTAACCAATTTAACGATAAAATTTCTAAACGAAATTTTCACACCAACATAATACCATACTGTAAACATTAAAATAATAATAAAATAATAATTTCAACTTCATATTTGTGGTCCCGAAACCACTATTCTGATTTGACCAAAAACGTGCTATTACAACAACAATCCAAAAATATAAACTCATTCTTCCATCATTTTTTAAGTAATCCTATATAGGATTGCAAGTTTCCATTTCTATTTCCATGTCCATTTTTGGAAACCTACATTCATTTCCAAATGATTCCATTTCTCCATTTCAGAGAAAACCATAATCATTCCTAAATGTTTCCCATTTCACTTTTTTATTCATTTCGTTCATTTTTATTCAAACACGCAATTCATTTCTAGTTTCAACGAGCTAGCGGAGAGACCAATTGGACATATGTAGTTGAGGCTCAAATGATTTATAATTAATTTCTAGCTTTTCACCTATTAATTATAAACACATTTAGCCATGAAGTCATTCCATTATAGTATCATGACTGAGCTCTCCCCAACGACATGCCATTACGAAAGTAACTACTCAATGCTCATCCAATGACCTTGTCATAAGTGTGTTACCCTCATAAAATATCCTTGATCTCTTTGAGATAATATTCGCTTTCCGAATATGATCCTACTTTATCTCATGGTAATCATTACATCTTCCTTTATGAAAACTCAATCACTATCAAATAGTGATCAAGTTATCCATCACAAAGATAGACAACCTGTGACTATGTTTACTTTTCATCAACCATGTAATGCCAATGAGAGGATATCATTTACCCATGTTTTGGGCTATGAATTCCACTACTGTGAATGACTTTACATACTACAGAAGTCGTACATCCAACGCACTAGCTTTCAGTTCCTTATCTATTTTAACTCAAGCTTTTAATTACATCAAAGTGTACGGGTACACATACATAGTCCGCCATCCACTCAGGATTTAGGTATGCCACACTATGAACGTCACAAGTGAATAAATCCATAAACAGATTCATGATCTATTTTGCTTCGGTCCTATCTGATGTCCAGTCAGTCACATCTATGTCTTTATCTTCTAGGAGTCATCCGCTCCGATTCCCAAGACAAGGCATCTCCCCAATTGGACTTGATAGACAACATATTAGTCTTTCAATCTGCTTGCTCATTTCTGATTAGACTAAGGACATGTTTAGGTTCATCTACTAATACAAACTATCTTTCTGTACTACGATCCAACTGCGTAATACTGTTTAGTATTAGTTAAACATTAGATAACTAATGAGCAACATTTGCTTCCATTTTTCTTTGCATGGAAAACCATATGAGGAAAATAATATAAATTATATTAATGTAATCAATAAATTTGTTTTATTAAGCAATCTATTTGAAAAATTACAAGTGTCTATTAACGAAAATACTACACTTAGGGCACCAGATCCAACACAGCCAACAACCCACCATCTCCAGTCATACTCAAACATACAAATGTAGCTCGCAACTCAATCGTCGATTTCCTGCTCAAAGCATCAGCGACTACATTCACCTTACTAGGATGATACTCAATCAAAAAATCATAGTCCTTCAATAGCTCAATGTATCATCTTTGTCTTAAATTCAACTCTTTCTAAGTGAGAAGATACTTTAGAATCTTATGATACATGTAGATAACATATCTCTCACCGTACAAGTAATGATGTCAAATCTTAAGTGCAAATACCACCGCAACTAATTCCAAATCATGGGTCAGATAATTACACTTATGTGGTTGCAATTGTCTTGAGGCATATGTAACGGGATTTTTGTGCAAGTGTACACAGTCATTCAAGTAATAAGTAAGTAAAATAAGTTATCGTCTCCACAAAGACTGTGTGTGTTAATCGATTATTTGAAAAATTATAAATTCACAATCTGGTATAAAAACACAATAATTTGATTGATGATGATTTAACTAGATTAATTTAACTAGACGCAAAATTGATCCCTAATGCAATTTTAAACTAAGTATGCAAAATTATCTAAATGTATGAATGAAATTTAGTAACAGAAACACAACTTCAACAATCAATAACATGTATCGGCTAGGATAATTACATTAATCAACTTAATTCATTTTCATCATGCTTAACAGTGTTCGGAAAACATTCCATGGCAACTCAATCCTTCACGAGTTTAGAAACCAAATTAAGTCCTTTCGGATCTTTTACTTAGTGAAACATGCATTTTACTGATCATATTAAACTAAGGGTTTCTTAGTATTTTTGAGGGGTATCAGGGACAATTAAGTTTGAAACAATTAATCACATAAATCTAAAAACTATGAAAGATAATAGAGCTAACTAAAGATATTATGAACTTCTAATTTAGTCGGGTTTAATGATCTAAATTGAGCATTGCACTTTTCAATTATGTGTCTACTAGCCGTCGTCTGGTTAGGATCACTCAGCTAATCTGAATGCATCCAATCACGTATCAGTGAAATACATCTTGATTTTAATTGAAAACATGATCGATTGAGGCACAAACACGTTAAACATGAATCAAACAAATATTATTGAATTAACATAATCATCCTAGCTAAATAGAATTAAGCTATCATTGTTCATTGATCAATAAACACTTAGCAAACATGTTTAAATTAAACAACAAGGAGGAAAGAGTAAACTTTAATTCAATTCAGCAGCCTTTCGGATATTTCTGATTGAGGTGTTTCTCCGATCCGCCCATTGCTCTTTTGCTAAGGGTTTCTCAAGGTGGCCGACCAAGAGATGGTCTTGTTAAGGCTTTTGTTTGCTAAAGAATGGAAGGGAAAATGGAGTGGCTAGGCGTGGGGAAAAAGGAAAGAGAAATGGAATGAGAGAAAAGAATATAGAATTAGAGATATGTTATGAATGAATGGATGAAGAATGAAATATGAGTAGTGAGGTATTTATAGGTGAAAGTGAGGGTGAAGTTTACTAAAAATAGAGTTTAATATCCCTCCATCTTCTCCATTGCATGCCCGGCCACAAATTGTGGAAAGGGAGGTGGTTTGGTTGATTATTTCAAACATAAAATCATGCTATAATTAGCATAAAATAGATGGTTTCGAAGGCATAGTTTGTGTGCCGATTTCTAATTAAATTGCAATTGCAGGGACCTCCAATGAAATATCCCAAAGCTAATTTTTGGGCAGCCATATGCTTGTGCCGAAATTGGGCTTGACTCCCCCTTGTTGTATGATTTCATGATCCAAAAATTAATCAGACATGTCCACTTTGTAACACACTTTAATTGGGTCAAATTAGCATCCTTATAACCCAATTTTGCATGGTATTACCGTCCAAGTAAGGTGGATGTGTCCATGTCCATGCATCCTTATGGTAATCTCATATTCCACGGACACATTGCATAATAAAAATCACATATTAATAATTAACATGAAAATAATATAATTTATGCACAAAAATCATGTAATAAAGCATAATTTCTCATACTTAATAAATTCATGTCTCATATTAATATTTAAGCAAAATCCACTAAATTTATTAACAATTACTGAAGATTCATATAATTATTAAGTCAAAAGGTGGTACAAATATATAGAAAAATCCTATATAATTTCAAGTTTACAGCATACACCACTACCTTCCCATCCTGCATCAATACACATCTGAGACCCATATATGAAACATCGCTATAGACCACAAAACTTATCAACATTGGAGCTTTAGTCAAAACTGCTTTATGCTTCTCAAATCTCTTCTGTCTCTCATCAGTCCACTCAAACACCACATTCTTTTGCAGTAGTTTCGTTAAGGGTACGACAATAATGGAAAACCCTTCAATGAACCTACGGTAATAACTGACTAGACCCAAGAAACTTCAAACTTCAATAACACTCTTCATCGGATTTCACTCCAGAATAGCCTCAATCTTCTTCAGATTTACATGAATTCAGTCTGCTGATACAACATGACCTAGAAACATCACCTCTTTCAGCCAGAATTCGCACATACTCAACTTCGCATATAACTGCTTCTCCTGCAATATCTATATAATAATCTGCAGATGTGCATGATGATCATCCTCGGTACGTGAATACATGAGAATGTCGTCTATAAAAACAACCATGAATTGATCTAGATACGAATGAAAAACATGATTTATCAAGTCCATGAACACAGCTGAGGCATTAGTCAAACCAAATGACATGACCAAAAAATTATAATGACCATACCAGGTCCTGAATGCAATTTTCAAGACATCTAACTCCTTCACCTAAACAAACAATACTTGCGCACCCTAAGGGGACACACTCGATCGAATGAAACCTCGGTCAAGCAATTCTTGCAACTAAATTTTTAGCTCCTTAAGCTCCTTTGGTGTCATGCAGTATGGTGCAATGGGCACCGGTGCAGTACAAGGGAAGAGCTCAATATGAAACTCTACCTCACAATCCAATGGCAAACCAGACAACTCTTCCGAAAACACGTCAAGAAGTTCCCTCACTATACGGATATCCTGAACTCTCTCTTCCCTGTTTCTCGAATTCAACACATAAGCTAAATAAGCTTCACAATATTTACCCATCATCTTCTCAGCTTTAATCATTGAAACCACGTTAGAGAGAAATTTAGGTCTCTCCCCAACTACCACAATCTCCATCCCATCTTTCCCTCGCAAGGTAATATGTTTCAACTCAAAATCCACTTTTGTCTTATGCTCAGTCAACCAATCCATACCAAGAATCACGTCGAAACCATGAAAAGGAAACTCCATCAAATCTACGAGAAAACATGTCCCTAAATCAACAAAAGACACTTACGACACACCCTATTCATTACAACACTCTCACCCAATAAACTAGTGATAATCATATCCAATCTAATTATCTCTACCAGAAGCCCCAACTCACCAACTAATTCGTCCAAGATGTATGAATGCGTAAAATCAAAATCAACTAACAAAAATAACGAAATTGACTACAAAGTAAAGGTACTTGCAATCACGTCGGTCGAATCACGGTCCTGCAGCTTCTTATAGGCATAAACTCCCGCTGGTCCCTAGGTCTCAGCGTGTGCAACAATGGCGTGTGTGATAGTCTGACGTCCAATCTGTCTCCCATTACAACCTCTACCTTGGCCTCGATCTTGAACTCTAGCGGGTGCAGGTGTAGAACCTTGAGTCTGGGAAACCTCAACTTTCCTAGAACAGTCTTTCAACTGATGCTCCCTAAAACCACATCGGAAACATCCCCTAGTATGCTTCCTACACTCACTTGGATACCTACGGCCACAATGATCACAAAGCGGCCATCTCGAAGCTCTCGATGTCCCACCATTACTACCACTACACTACTCTTCTACTTAGATTGGTTTGGTCAGATTCCACATCGAGCACCTCTACTAGATCCTTGTGAATCACGAACTCTTTTAGGCGATTGTCCCATTACACCAGAATGATCAAAGGCACTCTTTCCAGATTTAGTCACCACTGATCATGGCAGCTCGACCAATGTTTCCTCTATAGCCTTAGCCTTCTTAACCATCTCATCGAAGACCTCCATACCATGTGTTACTAGGTATACTCGAATGTCTTAATTCAGTCCAAACTGGAACCTCTTGCATTGGTCTTTCTAAAAAAGAACCATCTTCGAAGCATAATGGCTAATTTGAAAAAACTCCGACTCATACTCAACCCCTGTCATGATGCCTTGAACCAAATCAAGGAATTCTCTCCTACGGGCTTCAATATATTGTTCCCCCAACTAATCCCAAGCCAGATAGTCAGTTGTAGTTCCTCTCAGCATTGCGTTCCACAAACGGTGGGCTTCACCGTCAAGTAGGGATATGGTACAACCCAACTTCTCTTCACCAATGTAAGACATCTCCTCAAGGATCCTCTCAACTCCTTCATGTAACAGTCTATTTTCCAATAGTTTCAGGACCACAACTCTGATGTGTTAGTCTGTAAATATTAATTATTTATTATTTACAAGGTCATTAGTATTGTATTAAAAATTGATTAAGAAATTTTATAGTTTAAAAAGTTAATTAAGTAAAAAAGACTAAATCATAAAAGTTGAGAAAGTTGATTGTTGTCAGTTAAGGTTGTCAACTAGCTATAGAAAGGTAAATTAAAGGACTTGAATGGTAATTAAACCACCACTAACTATAGTAGATGGTAATGGGCTTGAAATTGTGAATGTTAGATGTAAATTGGAAGGGTAAATTTGTAATTAGATAGATAAGTGTAATTGAAACAAAATATAATGGAAATTCATTATCATCTTTTTCTTTCAACCCTTCCAAACCAATAAACCATTGAAGAAAAGAGGAACTTTCGGCCAAGCTAGGTCTCTTCGATTGGGTAGGTAAATCTTGCTCATTTTTAGTGATTTTATGTTTTTGAGCTCGTATTAGCTTGATCTAGCTTACCCGATGACTAATTTGTAAAACTGTCAAATGTTACAGATTATTCCATTGATGAGTTTGGTGTGTTCTTGAAGTTTTATAACAGATTATTAATCTTGGTTGTTCAATAGGACTATTTTGTAAAGTAGTTTTTGATAATTTTAATGTTTAATGACTAAAATGTGAAAATAGTAAAATACTTGTACTTGTTTTGAATTAATAGTAAATAGGGACTGTAGTGATATCCTAGATGGTTCAAATAAGCTGGGATTTAGTTAAAATTTGTTAAATTGCGAGTTTTGGACTTGGGGACTAAATTGCATAACAGGTTAAAATGTTGGGGGTAATTTTGTAAAAGTGTATAAAAGGACTTACTAGCATAAAATGAGTTAATTTTGCTATTGAAATGGGTTAATTTAATGGAATTGTTATTCTAGATCAAAAAAGAGTTGAAAATCGAGGAAAAGAGAAAGTTGTTGAATAGTCCCTAAACTTTTGTCATTGTTGCAGTTTAGCTTGGTAAGTTTATTCGGTTCAATTTTATTTAACTTGAAATGTTTTGAATTATAAATTGCTATTGAATGTCCAATTAAGCATTCTATGTTAAGGTGATGAAAATTGAAGTTATGAATTATATGCAACACTGATTAGAAATGTGATCTCCTTTATCGGATGAGCGTATGATAAAGTACGATTGGCATGCCAATAGGTTATATTGCGCGCTGCACAGGTTTGACTTGAGATGAGATGTTGATTCATGATTTACTCCTGTTCATTGAATATACCGAAGTCCTGCATTTTTTGCGGACTAATCGTGTTATATTATAGTGTTTTTCTGGCGTGTTACCGGGGGCAGATGTTAGCCTACGGGCTAAGCACTTAGTGCCGAGGCGTGTTATCGATTGGATTTGCTCATATGAGCGTTTGGTGTGTTTTCAAATGGTTAACCGTGTACTCATATACGTATATCATTCATCAAGCAATATTCTTGTGATAACGAATGTTATTGAAATTCGAAAAGCTTGAATTGCATTCTTAATAGTACAGTGATTGACTAATGAATGATCTCATTCTTGTTAAGTATCAACTCACCTATTGTGAATTGTGGTTGACAGGAAACTCTGTTTAATTATCTTCTTAATTGAATTATTATGTTTAATTCAATAAGCTTTATTGTTTTAATCGTCAAACTTACTAAGCTTTATAAAAGCTTACTCGTGTTATATGTCTTGTTTTCTTATAGATAGCCTTTTGTGGAAAATCAAGCGATCAGATCAACCTGAAGAAATCACACTATCTGAGAACCTTTTGGTAGATTTTGAATACAAATTTGGCTTATATGGCATGTAATAGGCGAATTTGAATATGTTCTGTAATGGTTCATAACTACTCTTATTGTATAGCTTGATGTGTATGTAATGTTGTTATGTTGAGTAACCACTTGGATATGCATGCTTAGTACTAAGTTAAAGCATACTTGATGTAGTTGAATGAGTATGAAATGGTAAGCTTGATATAGATTAATGGGTGCTAGTTGGAAGTATGAATTTATGACTTGAAGGTTTAGCTATGTTAATGGTTTGATAGGTGTTTGAATTGTGGAGTCATTTAAGGCACATTAGTTAGTCTTAGATTGATTGTAAAATGTTTTTAGGTACTTTTGAATGGGATTTGAAGGGTTATAAACATGTGGTATTGGTGTATTTTGGTACTTAGGCAAATGGGTTTGAAAATGGCTTGTTCAGGGCAAATTGGGTGCACATGACTAGGACACGAGTTGCCACATGGTCGTGTGCCACACATGATCAACCCACACGGGCGTGTTCCCCTTATTGTGTTAGATGCAGGGTACACACAGGCTGGCACACGGCCTATGACACAGCCGTGTGGCCCAAGTTAGTGAGTTACACGGGTGGACATACGGTCTGGCACACGGGTATGTAGAGTAGCCACACGGGCGTGTTGAATAGCCACATGGTCATGTTTGAGCCACACGGTTTTTAGGCCGTGTGACCTCTATTTTGAAATTTTTTATATTTTCCCTAAATCTTCTAATTTGTTTCGAATTGGTCCTTGATTGTTGCTAAACTATTTTTTTAGGCCTCGTAGACGCGATTTAAGGCCCATAAATGTATGTTTTACTTTAATTTAAATGATATAGGAATGTTGATAATTAACTTGTAAACTTGACGTTATTTGATATTGAATGTTCTGATTTGTACTGTAATATTTTGTAACCCTAATCTGGCGACAGAAACTGGTTATGGGTGTTACTCTTCGAGCCAATACTCCACTACAGTCGGATCAGCTTCTTTCGCTCCCCTGAACTCCTTACCACCCAAAGTTTGCATACGTTCAAGTGGCAATCTCCTATTAGCTGGAGCAGGGTTACCATCAGCAATCCACTGGAGTTCTCCAATCATAGCTTGCATCAGTGGGTCAACACTTGCTTCTAGTACATTTCGTCTCGGAGGTGGCACAGGTGGTGCAGAGGATGTATCACCCTTCTTTGCATTCACATTTACTCGTCTAGGAGGCATATTGTATATAATATAAACACAAAATAAAATGAGAGTGTGAATAGTGGCAAGTGATCCAAGGCATTTTCCTATAAAAACATTTTATAAAGGCAATGTGTTCTCGTTCCTACCGTGAAAACAAACAATTTCATTCAAGGGTATTTTAGTCAAAGGTACTTCAGTAACCTAGGCTCGAGTGTTGCAAACCTCCCTTTGATACCACCAAATGTGGTAGCCCAAACCTAGCCAAGACTGTTTGACCCGAATCCAAAAACGTCACATTAGTCACCGAGGTGACTCAAAGCACATCGCAATATTTACACGCACAAATATTTTTTTTCTATTTATCTAATTAATAACGAAAATCATTGAAATGGAATTCAATCATACATAATCATGAATAAGCAAACAAGCCTAGTTACATGCTTTAACTAACACAAATCGTTCAAATTGCAACCATGGGCAAAATTGTCATTTCACATCCAACATATGAACACATTCGTATAACAACAATTTAAAAATAAATTTTAATTATAAAATCCTTTTAAAACCATTGTTGAAAGAATCAACTTATTTCGATTAAGCATTCTCAGTTAATTTTGAAGACAAGGGTTTTAGGGACTAAATTGAAAAAGTGACAAAATATCATAAATAACCACATTACAAAATTATCTTTGGATTTACAAAATTAGACATCTAAATCTTAGTTATGTATGTTTTCAAAGCATTTTATAGCATTTTGGACTCCAATTGCATCACTCAAACATTAGGACTAAGTTGCAAAGTTACAAAATCAACCCACGTCTTGACAACGCGATTCACCACATCACACGTGATATGGAAGAGGCCTTTCATACGAAGATGTGAAAAAAGAGCGCCTCGATGCTGCTCTCTCGTCGCAATGACATCCAAACGTCTTCGTGACGTCGCCTGCAATTTCTACAAAAACAACCTAATAACCTGAAATTTCTAACTTTTGTCACTCCCAAGCATGCCATTTCGTGCATTTTAGCATATTTCTCATTTCTAAAAAATCGTATTCCCCACAACTCACATTTAGAACATGCTACATGTAACACCCCTAACTCGTATTCATTACCGGAATAGGGTTACGAGGTATTACCAATCAATACATAACACATAGCTTACATTTATCAACCTCAAGCAATCATTCTCATACATCATTCAATACAATCACGCTGTCCCTAATGAGGGCCTACGAGGCCTTAAACATGCTTTAGAAGTGGTTCGGGACTAAACCGATAACATACAAAAATTTTAGAAAACTTAGAAATTTTTCAATCATATAAGGGTCACACGCCCGTGTGAACAGGCCGTGTGCCTCACACGGCTAGTAAACACGCCCGTGTCTTAGGCCGTGTGAAAACAGGGCATACATACTGACTTGCATCACACGGCCGAGGACACGCCCGTGTGCCAGGCCGTGTGAAATCTGGAGAGTATACTGACTTGGGTCACACGGCCAATCACACGCCCGTGTGTCAAGCCCGTGTGCCTTACGAAATGGCCACACACGCCTATGTGCTAGGCCGTGTGCTATTTAGGGGGTATACTGACTTATACCACACTGCCAGTCACACGCCCGTGTGTGAAACCGTGTAGAGTATACTGATTCACTTCAATTTTAACACCAGGGGACACACGGCCATGTAGCATGACCGTGTGTCGCACACGGCTGAGACACACACTCGTGTCTCTGCCCGTGCGGACAAAAATAGGCCATTTGCAAAGCCAATTTGCCACCCTTTTTACACATACCTACACAAGCTCAAATGGCTTCATTTTAAGACACAAATATGCAGCCAAAAATCATCAACCAATACACAAACATACCTAATCCGTTTCAACCATTTCAATACATTTATAGGCAATCAAAATATGCTATTTCATATACAAATCATGCCATTTAAAATCCATCCATTTCACTACTCAAATCATAACCCAAAACATACTAAAACAATATGCCATTACCAACAATTTCACCTATCTTCTCTATGCATTTTTCTCATCATCTAATCATCTATTTTAAACCTCAAATCATACCAATTAATCATCACAACATCCATCACAACATCCATATTCAATATCATAAGTGAATTCATCAAATACTTCCATTTTCAATACTTATATAAATCTCGAATGTACCTGAGTCACTTAACTCATTCACACATTCTTTCTCGACTTGACTTTGCCCGTTAAACCTTTTGCAATTTTTAAGGATACTCAAAAATCACATATAGCTCATACAATGCCATATCCCAGATATGGTCTTACATGTTATCACATATCGATGTCGATAGCCCAGCTATGGTCTTACTCGAAATCAAATAACGATGCCAATGTCCCAGACATGGTCTTACACGTAATCACATAATGATGCCAATGTCCCAAACATGGTCTTACACATAATCACATCTCGTTAATCCTAATGTCATGACATTCGTATCTTATACTATTCCTAAGGTTTGTACGGGACTTTTGGATATTGTAACCCTGTCGATTCTTGTTCGTATTTGATCATTCAACATTCATAGCAGTTCAATGATAATTAAACATATATAATTCAATTTAAATACATTTATTTGCATATGAACTTACCTTGTATTCGGAATTAACGTATTGGGTCGACTATTCGATAACCTTGCTTTCCCCCCGATCTAAATCCGATTTCTTTTATTCTTGATCTATATACATTCAAAATTAACTCATTTATTCATCAAATCATTCAATTCAGTCCACAAACACATATTTGGGCATTTTTACACTTTAGCCCTTAAATTTCCATATTTTTTTTACAATTTAGTCCCTATTTCACAAATACACAAAATTCATGAAATTTCATTAAACCCAAGCCTAGTCGAATTTCATATAGGTCCCTAGCAGCCCAACACTTTCACTTATTTCACATTTCAACCACACAATTTTCACATTTCACAAATTAATCCCTTTTTGACATTTTTGTCAAAAAATCACTTTACAAAACTATTAAATCTATCAATAATTAATCATTTTCCATTATCAAACATTTAAAAGCTCAAGCACTCAACGATGGCACTTCATGAAATCATTAACAAATTCAAAAATTAAGGTATGGGCTAGCTAGAATACAAAGCAACGATCTCAAAAACGTAAAAATCATCAAAAACTGAGTAAAGAACATACCTTAATCAAACATTCACATGACCGAACCCTAGCCCTCTTGTTTCTCAAGAAAATCAGTTGAAGATGATGAAATAAAGACCAATTTTGATTTTGTTTTACTTAATAATAAGCTTATTTACTAATTTCCAATTTTAACCTTTAATTAAAAACATTTAAAGCATCCATTTAATGCCCTTTTATGTCAAAATCCACTATCAATGGTCTAATAACATCATAAGACCTTTCATTTAATAAACCATAGCAATTAAACACATTTAACAAGTAAAATGCAATTTTTGCATTTTACACGATTTAGTCATTTTCTCAAATTGGGCAATTAAACGATAAAATTAGCTCACGAAATTTTCACACGTATCAAATAACATGCTATATTCACAAAAAATATTATTAAAATAATTTTCTGACGTCAAATTTGTGGTTTCAAAACTATTGTTTTGACTTAGCTAAAACCGGGTTGTTACAACTCTCCCCCTTAGGGATTTTCATCCCCGAAAATCTTACCAATGAATAGGTTAGGGTATTGATTTCTCATAGCTTCCTTGGGTTCCCACGTAGCTTCTTCAACCCCGTGTCGATGCCATAATACTTTCACTAATGCAATTCTCTTATTTCTCAGCTCTTTGATTTTACGAGCTAGAATTCGAATCGGTTCTTTAGCATATGACATATCTGATTGAATTTCAATCTTATTCGGGGAAATGACATGTGAAGGGTCGGATCGATATCTTCGAAGCATCGAAACATGAAATACATTATGTATTTTCTCTAACTCAGATGGTAAAGATAGTCGATATGCCACTGGTCCAACTCGCTCTATAATCTCATACGGTCCGATGAATCGCGGACTCAATTTCCTTTTCCGACCAAACCGTAATATCTTTTTCCACGGCGACACTTTTAGAAACACTTTATCCCCGATCTGGAACTCAATATCTTTCCATTTCAAGTCTGCGTAAGATTTTTGTCGATCCGATGTTGCTTTCAAACTATCGCGAATTACTTTCACTTTTTCTTCTGTTTCCCTGATCTAATCAACTCCGTGAATCTTATTCTCGCTTAGCTCAGTCCAATACAATGGTGTTCGACATTTAGACCGTATAGAGCTTCTTATGGTGCCATATTTATACTTGATTGAAAGCTATTATTGTCAGCAAATTCAATCAGCGGTAGATATTTCTCCCAGCTACCTTGAAACTCAAGAATGCAACATCTCAACATATCTTCAAGTATCTGAATAACTCGTTCAGATTGACCATCCGTTTGCGGGTGAAACGCAGTGCTAAAATGTAGCTTTGTACCTAAAGCTTCTTGCAATTTCTTCCAAAATCGCGATGTGAATCTTGGATCTCTATCCGAAACAATAGATAACAACACTCCATGCAATCGAACAATATATGAGATATATAACTCAGCCAATTTATCAAGCGAGAAATCTGTATGTACCGGAATGAAATGGGCTAATTTTGTCAATCTGTCAACAACAACCTAAATCGCATCTTTCTTTCTCGGAGATAAGGGCAAACCCGATACGAAATCCATTGTTACTCTATCTCATTTCCATTCTGGAACCATAATAGGCTGTAATAAACCTAACGGCACTTGATGCTCAACTTTGACTTGTTGACAAATCAAACATTTCGAAACAAATTCTGAGATATCCCGTTTCATCCCATGCCACCAATAAAACTGTTTCAAATCATTATACATTTTTGTGCTTCCCGGGTGTACTGATAAACAATTACTATGTGCTTCGTTAAAAATCATCTGAATCAACTATGAATTTCTCGGAACACATATTCGATCTCTAAATCTCAAACAATCATTGGAATCAACTTGAAAATTGGAATCAACTTGAAACTCTGAATCAGAAATTGACTCACACTGAACCCGTTTTGCTTGCAGTTCATTATCAAACTTTTGAGCTTCATAAATCTGCTGTATAAACAACGGTCTCGCTTTCAACTCGGTTACTAACGAACCATCGTCAGACAAAGCCAAATGTGTGTTCAAAGCACGTAAAACAAACAAGGACTTTCTGCTCAAAGCATCAACAACTACGTTCGCTTTCCCCGGATGATAGTCAATTACCAAGTCATAGTCTTTTAACAATTCTAACCATCTCCGTTGTCACAAATTCAAATCTCTCTGAGTCATCAGATATTTCAAGCTTTTTTGGTCAGTATAAATATTAAATTTCTTACCAAACAAATAATGGCGCCAAATTTTCAACGCGAACATAATCGCAGCCAATTCTAGATTGTGTGTCGGACAATTCTTTTCATGCGACTTCAACTGACTCGAGGCATAAGCTACAACTTTGCCTTCCTACATCAAAACACAACCCAGACCATTTAATGATGCATCACTGAAAACTACAAATTCTTTACCCGACTCAGGCTAAACTAACACTGGTGCCTCTGTCAATAATGCTTTCAACTGTTCGAAGCTTTGCTAACACTTATCTGATCACTCAAATTTAACATCTTTTTGAAGTAATCGTGTCATCGGAGTCGCAATCATCGAGAAAACTTTCACAAATCGTCTATAATAGCCAGCTAGTCCCAGAAAACTGCGGACTTTGGATACATTTCTTAGAGGCTTCCAATCTATAATCGCAGAAATTTTGCTCAAGTCAACTCGGATACCCGAGGCTGAAACTATATGTCCCAGAAAACCAACCTCTCGTAGCCAAAACTCACATTTGCTAAACTTTGCAAACAACTGTTTATCTCTCAAAGTTTGTAGCACAATTCTCAAATGCTCAGCATGCTCCGATTCATCACGAGAGTAAATCAAAATGTCATCAATGAACACAACTACAAATTGATCTAAATACGGCCTGAAAATCCGGTTCATCAGGTCCATAAAAATAGCAGATGCATTCGTTAATCCGAAAGGCATAACAAGAAATTCGTAGTGTCCGTACCTTGTTCTAAATGTAGTCTTTGGCACATCTGAGTCTTTAACTCGCAACTGGTAATAACCCGATCTCAAATCGATTTTCGAAAATACTGTTGCCCCTTTTAATTGATCAAACAGATCATCAATCCGCGGTAGAGGGTATTTATTCTTTATAGTAACTTTATTCAGCTGTCTGTAATCAATACACATTCTCATCGTGCCATCTTTCTTTTTCACAAACAACATCGGTGACCGCAGGGAGAGAAACTCGGTCTAGCAAAACCTCTATCTGTCAACTCTTGCAACTGAGCTTTCAAATCTTTTAACTCTGTCGGTGCCATTCTGTACGGAGCTATCGATATCGGTGTTGTACCCGGTACTAATTCAATACCAAACTCAACTTCTCTGATAATTGGTAAAACCGGTAACTCTTCGGGAAATACATCTGGACAATTCACACACAACTGGTACTGATTCAATCTTTGCTTCGATCACTTTTGTATCAAGTACATAAGCAAGGTAAGCTTCACACCTCTTTCTCACAAGTCTTTGAGCTAACATAGACGAGATTGCAACTGGCAAACTAGTTAGATCATCAGATTCAATTCTAGTAGTCTCATTATTCAGACACTTTAGTTCAATTGTCTTTTGTCTACAATTCACTACAGCACCATACATCGTTAACCAATCCATACCCAAAATCACATCAAATTCATCGAGCGACAACAACATCAGATTAGCCAGAAAATAGAAATCCTGATGCATTAACGGATAATTCTTGCAGACTTTGTCAACCAAAACACATTTGCCTAAGGGGTTTGATACTCTAATCACAAATTTAGTAGACTCTACAAGCAAAGTCTTACTGGATGCTAAATTCATGCATATATAAGAATGAGTTGATCCTGGATCTATCAATGCAATCACATTAGTATCATAGAGAGTGAAAGTACCAGTAATCACGTCTGGCGAGGATGCCTCCTCTCGTGCACGGATAGCATAAGCTCAGGTAGGTGCTCGTGCCTCAGACCTCATAGTAGAGTCTTTTGTCGCTCTCTGACTTCCACTCACATTACCAGTATATCTGGGTGGTCTTCCTCTAACTGCAGTATTACTCGGCCTCATACTCTGAGCGTTATCTTTTTTAGCTAACTCTGGGCAATCTCTGATAAAATGATCTAACGATCCACACTTAAAACAAGCCCGATCATTCAATCTACAATCACCGAAATGTCGTTTTCTACACTATCTACATTCGGGTCAATTTGGTTTCGCACTCTCGACACTAGCTATAGAGATAGCCGGAGCTTTAAAGCTCGAATGTTGCCTTTCACGATCTCTATTTGAATGTCCCACTAATGCATTAGAACGATTAAACGAGTCTCAGAATTTCTTCGATGAAGATTGATACGGCTTACTCATTGATCTTTTTTTCGAGTCTTTAGCTTCTGAATTTGCCTTTCTCTTTTCTTTACTAAGATCCTCGGTTTTACAAGCCCTCTCAACTAGAACGACAAATTCTTTCAACTCTAGAATTCCGACTAGTAATTTTAAATCTCATTCAATCCATCTACAAATCGTTTGCACATGATTTCTTCAGTGGAAACATATTCCCGGGCATACTTGCTTAACCGTACAAATTCTCTTTCATACTCAGTGACAGTCATCCGACCTTGTTTTAACTCCAGAAACTCTTTATGCTTCTGATCAATGAATCTTTGACTGATGTACTTCTTTCAGAATTCGGATTGGAAAAACTCTTAAGTAACCCGTTCTTTAGGAACCACGGATATCAACGTTTTCCACTAATGGTACGCATTATCTCTCAGCAAAGATACAACACATTTGGTACATTCATCAGGAGTACAAGACAATTCATAAAATACTATGATTGTATTTTTGAGCCAGAACTTAGCTCTCTCCGCATCATCATCAACAATAGTCCGAAACTCTTCAGCCACATGTTTCTGAATCTTATCTATTGGCGGCTTGTTCAATCGTATCGGATCTATAACTTGAGGAAAAATAGGGATTTGTTGAGGAACAGGTGGGGGTGAAGGTTGTTGAGCAACCGGATTTGTTCGAACAAACTCCGTGAACCACTCACTCATCATCTGGAAAAATGTTTGTTTAGCCTCACCTCTGTGACTACTCGACACGGGTTTAGATGCAGTAGGCACTGTCCCTTAAGCGGGAGCAGGCACATTACTCTCTACATCATCCGCTATAGCTCATTCGGGATCCATTGCTATATGAAAACACAATTTAAGCTGTCAGGAATCATCACACTATCGCAGAGTATATATAGAATGTATAGCTAGACTCACACACACGCTACGTTAGTCCTAGAATCGACTAAACCGTAGCTCTGATACCAATAAATGTAACACCCTTAACCCGCATTCAATACAATCACGTTGTCCCTTATGAGGGCCTACGATGCCTTAAACATGCTTTAGAAGTGGTTCGGGACTAAACCGATAACATATGAAAATTTTAAAAAACTTAGAAATTTTTCAATCATATAAGGGTCACACGCCCGTGTGAACAGGCCGTGTGCCTCACACGGCTAGTAGACATGTCCGTGTCTTAGGCCGTGTAAAAATAGGGCATCTATACTGACTTGCATCACACGGCCGAGGACACGCCCGTGTGCCAGGTCGTGTGAAATCTGGAGAGTGTACTGACTTGGGTCACACGGCCAACCACACGCCCGTGTGTCTAGCCCGTGTGCCTTACGAAATGGCCACACACGCCCATGTACTAGGCCGTGTGCCATTTAAGGGGTATACTGACTTATACCACGCGGCCAGTCACATGCCCGTGTGTGAAACCGTGTGGAGTATACTGACTTCACTTCAATTTCAACACCAGGGGACACATGGCCGTGTAGCATGACCGTGTGTCGTACACGGCTGAGACACACACCCGTGTCTTTGCCCGTGTGGACAAAAATAGGCCATTTGCAAAGCCAATTTGCCACGCTTTTTACACATACCTACACAAGCTCAAATGGCATCATTTTAAGACACAAATATACAGCAAAAGTCATCAACCAATACACAAACATACCTAATCCATTTCAACCATTTATATACATTTATAGGCAATCAAAACATGCTATTTCATATAAAAATCATGCCATTTAAAATCCATCCATTTCACTACTCAAATCATAACCCAAAACATACTAAAACAATATGCCATTACCAACAATTTCACCTATCTTCTCTATGCATTTTTCTCATCATCTAATCATCTATTTTAAACCTCAAATCATACCAATTAATCATCAAAACATCCATGACAAACATGCCAAAACACAAGGCCATTTATATACATCATATTTCACTTACCAAACTCATAAAATAAGCCAACTCAAATGGCCAAATACATACCAACATTTACTTCATTTATGAGCCAAATCTCATGGCTAAAATCATATCTCAAAACACATCATCATATCACTAGCCTATACATGCCATATACCATATTTACAAAGCACCAAAAGTACCAATAAGTTTATCAATAGTGTGACGGTGTTCCTGATGATCCCCGAGTCCGAGCTAGCTTCGATTATCTATAAAACAAGGAAAAACACACACCAAGTAATCTTTAAAAGCTTAGTAAGCCATATACAAATAAAATTACCACATGAATCAACATTATTTCCATCGATAGGCAAACTATGAGTAAGCACATATAAGCTCACAAACCTTTCCCAATGTATACATATTCAATATCATAAGTGAATTCATCAAATACTTCCCTTTTCAATACTTGTATGAATCTCGTACGTACCTGAGTCACTTAACTCATTCACACATTCTTTCTCGACTTGACTTTTCCTGTTGAACCTTTTGGAATTGTTAAGGATACTCGGAAATCACATATAGCTCATACAATGCCATATCCCAGATATGGTCTTACATGTTATCACATATCGATACCGATAGCCCAGCTATGGTCTTACTCGAAATCAAATAACAATGCCAATGTCCCAGACATGGTCTTACACGTAATCACATAATGATGCCAATGTCCCAGACATGGTCTTGCACATAATCACATCTCGTTAATCCTAATGTCATGACATTCGTATCCTATATTATTCCTAAGGTTCGTACGAGACTTTCAGATATTGTAACCCTATCGATTCTTGTTCGTATTTGATCATTCAACATTCATAGCAGTTCAATGATAATTAAACATATATAATTCAATTTAAAGAAATTTATTTGCATATGAACTTACCTTGTATTCGGAATTGACGTATTGGGTCGCCTATTCGATAACCTTGCTTTTCCCCCGATCTAAATCCGATTTCTTTCGTTCTTGATCTACATACATTCAAAATTAACTCATTTATTCATCAAATCATTCAATTCAGTCCACAAACACATATTTGGGCATTTTTACACTTTAGCCCCTAAATTTCCACATTTTTTTACAATTTAGTTCCTATTTCACAAATACACAAAATTCATGAAATTTCATTAAACCCAAGCCTAGCCGAATTTCATATAGGTCCCTAGCAGCCCAACACTTTCACTTATTTCACATTTCAACCACACAATTTGCACATTTCACAAATTAATCCCTTTTTGACATTTTTGTTAAAAAATCACTTTACAAAACTATTAAATCTATCAATAATTAATCATTTTCAATTATCGAACATTTAAAAGCTCAAGCACTCAACAATGGCACTTCATGAAATCATTAACAAATTCAAAAATTAAGGCATGGGCTAGCTAGAATACAAAGCAACGATCTCAAAAACGTAAAAATCACCAAAAACCGAGCAAAGAACATACCTTAATCAAACATTCACATGACCGAACCCTAGCCCTCTTGTTTCTCAAGAAAATCAGTTGAAGATGATGAAATGAAGACCAGTTTTGATTTTGTTTTACTTAATAATAAGCTTATTTACTAATTTCCAATTTTAACCTTTAATTAAAAACATTTAAAGCATCCATTTAATGCCCTATTATGTCAAAATCCACTATCAATGGTCTAATAACGTCATAAGGACCTTTCATTTAATAAACCATAGCAATTAAACACATTTAACAAGTAAAATGCAATTTTTGCATTTTACACGATTTAGTCCTTTTCTCAAATTTGGCAATTAAACGATAAAATTAGCTCACGAAATTTTCACACATATCAAATAACATGCTATGAACACCAAAAATAATATTAAAATAATTTTTTGACATCAAATTTGTGGTTCTGGAACCACTGTTCTGACTTATCTAAAACTGGGCTATTACACTCCAACATACCATAACTCACAAAAAACATAATTTGACACTTCAAGTAAATGTTTATGTTAGCATATACACTCTTAAGTAAATCAATCACACAACATACCATATCAGCATACCATAATTTCCTAAAGCTCTCACATGTTCAAATTAAGTCATTCGATTATTTTAGACAGGTTAAAATTAAGTGTGAGCTTAACCAAGCTTAGTGAATGTTCAAAAGCACTACAATGCAAACATGATCTCCAATATATGTACATAAGCACATTTCATCGCATTGGAAAAACAGATCTCCAACACACCAATGTGTCAAAGAGTCTATCATGTCCCAAATAAAGTGAAGTGTTAAGCTAACACTCTCCAATAAACCAACCATGTCCCAATGAATGGAGCTTATCTCAACATTCCCTTTTCTCTCCAACATGTCTCGAGCTTTGATGCCCATATACAAAGCATAGGCAAGTACTCAAATCATATGGCATGCCACTATATCCAATAGTTTCAAAAAGATCACAAGGCCAACATATCCCCTTTTACGCATGTTTAGTTATTGTTTTATGCACATTTTCTTTGTTCATATTCATTATAATCACAACACTATCATTTTCACATAGCATGCTTGTCATATTCATATTTGATGCACTTACAAGGATTAACACAATGCTCAATAAGCCAAAACCATATTAAATAACATATATGTGCATAAAACCAATAATTCCCATATCATATATTGACACAATCACACATTACTTGCTGCATTAACACATCATATTACACATCTCACATCACATAGGCACTATTTTGCAAAATAAGGCAAAATGAATAAGAAGGCTTACACAATGGACTTATGTAGGTGTTTAGGCTAACCTAAAATCCTGATTAACTTAATGAATTGTGCATACAAGTAGTGACTCTGGAACACTCACCAAATCAGCTTTCGCTTGCTCATCGAAAGCTTAAACAAGCTTCGCCTTGCCGTTCGCCTTACTCGTAGAGGGCTCTGATGAATCTAAAACTTCACATGCACATTACACACAATAAAATAAGATTAGTAACAACCACAAACACATTAGAATCTCAACAAAAACGTAGATCCACAGTACCCTCTCATAAGCCAAAAATTTAACTAGTTTTGTTGAAATCTTCGATTTCTTAACTATTTCTTGTTTCCATTACTTGAACCTGATTCTAATCATCTCCTTAATCATTTTAGGATGAATCTAAACTACTTACAACACTCAATAACTCAGAATTTAGTTTTCCAAAAAAATCACCTAAGAATACCTTGGAGGAACAAGAAAAATAATCAAATCCTTGAAATCTCGTAATGACTTATTAAAACAAGTTTAGAAACCTTTTAATCTTACCAAAATAAGATGGAAATCATTTAGAAACCAAATTTTAGCTTGGAAATATGAACTTCTCCATTTTAGAGCTCAATTTCGACATATTTCTTTAAATCTTTAAGAATCTTGTTTTAGAGGATCAAATCTTGATTTGAAAAAGCAAAATGCATAGAAATAGAATCAAGAAATAGAATCTCACCTTTCTTGGAGACGAAAAACGAGTTAGAACTTGAATTTATTGAAAATCCTTTAAAAAAGAATGGGGAAATTGATGAAGATTTTGATAGTTTTGATAAAAATTGAGAGGAAATTGAGTGCTTGAGTGAAAAGAAAGTCAAAGTTGTTAGTTTGTTTTGAGAGAAAAATGTGTAGATTTTGTTTGGCAAAAATTTCAAATAAAGAGGAATAAGGAGGGAAGGGACATGAATAGGGGTTTTAAAGCTACAGGGGAAAAACTGATTTTTAAAACAAATGTATAATTGCTTTTGGGCAACTGTCAAGTTTGACCTTTTTAAAAATCGATCATCTTTTCTAATTAAAAGCCTTTTTCTCGATTCTTTTTAAAATATAATTTATATATTTTTAAAATCATTTTATGGAAAATAATTTTCAGACATTTAATTCCAATTTTTCAAAATTAACTTTAGGCTCTATTTTCACAATTTCTTCCAGGATCCAAATCAAATATCCGGTCCACTAACCCAAATACTAGACCAAATTTTGGGATGTGACAACTCTCCTCCTATAAAAAGAATTTTGTCCTCGAAATTTACCTGAGTTAAATAGATAGGGATACTGATGTCTCATCACGTCCTCGGCTTTTCAAGTAGCCTTTTCCGTTTTGTGGTTACTCAACAAAACCTTAACCAACTGAACTCTCTTATTACACAACACTTTCTCCTCTCGAGACAAAATCTCAATTGGCTCCTCCTTATACGTAAGATCAGGTCGAATCTCAATCTCCTCAATCGACACTATATGCAATGGGTCAGATTGATACTTCTACAACATGGACACATGAAACACATATGAATACACTCAAGTTTTGACGACAACTTGAGTTGATAGGCCACCGGCCCAGTCCTCTCAACAACCTCATAAGGTTCAATAAATGTCAAACTCAGCTTGCCATTCTATCCAAATCGTAGAACCTTCTTCCAAGGCGAAAAATTCAAAAACACTATCTTTGACTTGAAACTCGATTCCACGGCGTTTCAAATCTGCATAAGACGAACAACCTATGGTCGCGTTTACTTTTCATCAACCATGTAATGACAATGAGAGGATATCATTTACCCATATCTCGAGCTATGAATTCCACTGTTGTGAATGACGCTACATACTATAGAAGTCGTATACCTAACGCACTAGCTTTCAGTTCCTTATCTTTTTGAACGCAGACTTTTACTTACATCAAAGTATACGAATCACACATACATAGTCTGTCATCCACTCAAGATTAAGGTATGCCACACTTTAAACGTCACAAGTGAATAAATCCATAAACGGATTTAGGGTATATTCTTCTTGGGTCCAACCCGATGTAATGTCAGTCCAGTCAATCACATCTATGTGCCTATCTTTTAGGAGTCATCCACTCCAATGCTCAACACAAGACATCTCCCTAATTGAACTTGATAGACGACATACTATTCTTTCAATCAATTTGCTTATTTTCGATTAGACTAAGGACATGTTTAGGTTCGTCTACTAATATAAGTTGTGTTTTCGCATTGCAATGCGACCACGTACTACTACTTAGTATTAGTTAAACATTAGACAACTGGTAAGCTAATATTTGCTTCTATTTTGCTTTACATGCAAAAAAACATATGTGAGCATTATACAAAAGATATTCATGAATAATTTTATTAACCAATCTGTTCGAAAAAAATTACAAGTGTACATAGACGAAAATATTACACTTAGGGCACCAGATCCAATAATTTAGATACTTCTTATTCAATTAAGCCAATTCATAAAAAGAATTTTATCTTTTTATAATTTTTAAATAAAATTAGAGTTAAATTGATATAAAATATAAATATTGAGGATTAATATTATTATTATACCAATAAAAAACTGTTTATTAGTTAAGGATTAGGTAAAATGTTTTTTTTTTTTTATTTGGGAGAAGTAAAAAACATTTACTAACCTAAAAGAAAAAAAAAAAAAAGAGAGCAGAGTTTGCTACATTTGTTTACTCACAAAATAAGTGAATCTCCTAATTCCCCTCTAACCCGCATGGAGTAAAACATCATAAACATTTAGAGTGATCAAAATTGTTAATGATGAAATTGTAATTTTTTGTGGTTGAGTGATTAAAATAAAAGATTATACATATTTGGTTGATCACTAATGTAGCTTACCCAAAAAGAAAGATTACGTGATTTTGGTTTTGCTGGGTGAGATGGATGAATTGGGATGCCTTCTCAAAGCCAATTCAGACCCTTAGCCCATAATTCCATTGGGCTTATTTCCTTTGATTATGGAGGGAGGCATTGCTACAAAATCTGGATTTTTCTTGTTTCTACTACTATTATTACAAAATCTGTTAGTTATGGCGTCAAAATTCCTTCCTTCAAGACTTCCTTTGCCGCTCAGCTCTCTACGTTTCCACCGTCTTCCTTCAACCAACAAAACAATGATCCCAATCGCCTCTTTCTCTTCTTCTTCCCCTTTAACGTCATCTGTAGACAACTCCGTTAGAAAACAAGAAGAAGAAGAAGAAGAGCTGCAAGAAAAGGTATCTCAAGCCCTCACATACCATCATCAAACGAAGCATGGTTTCGCCAACTATGCCAGAGGACCGCGTGGCCTTGACTGGGCCAATCAACCTAACCCTTTCCGTCGCTACATCTCTGCTCCTCTGCTTCCTCTCCTCCACTTTCCCACTGACAAACCAATAGTTGCGGTGACAGATGATGCTCCTTTGTATTCATCTCTCTTCCATTCTCTTCCTCCTCCTAAACCCATCTCCCATTCTTCTATCTCCCAACTCTTTTTCGATTCTTTGGCTCTTTCAGCTTGGAAAACCACCGGGTTTTCCACTTGGTCCCTTCGGGTTAACCCCAGCAGCGGCAATTTGCATCCCTCCGAGGCTTACCTTATTGCCCCTCCTATTCAATCAATCTCTGATTCTCCTTTTGTAGCCCATTATGCTCCCAAAGAACACTCTCTCGAGCTTCGTGCCACAATCCCATCTGGGTTTTTCCCCAACTTCTTTCCTGATAATTCATTTCTCATTGGAATTTCTTCTATTTTCTGGCGAGAAGCATGGAAATACGGAGAACGTGCGTTTCGTTACTGCAATCACGATGTGGGTCATGCAATTGGAGCTATTGCAATGGCTGCCGCAACGCTTGGTTGGGACGTCAAGCTTCTAGATGGGTTTGGATACAAGGATTTGGAGAAGCTAATGGGGCTTCAGTTTTTCCCGGACTTTAAAATCCCATCAAGACCAATCAAAGGCAAGTTTCCTGAGATAGAATTGGAGCACCCAGACTGTTTGATTATTGTTTTTCCTAACGGGAGTAATCCATTCGATGTGAACTATAAGGAATTGAGTTCCGTAGTAAATGAGTTTACGAATTTGGAGTGGAAAGGGAGGCCAAATTCGCTTAGCAAGGAACATATTTGTTGGGACATAATTTATAGGACAGCCGAGGCAGTTAAAAAGCCATTGACGATTCAAAAGGGTGAAATTCTAGTTGATCAATTTAAAAGCAGTGGAATTTGTAGTGAAAACTCTTACAAAGGTTTTACAATTAGGGAAGTTGTTAGGAAAAGGAGGAGTGCAGTTGATATGGATGGAGTAACTGTAATGGATAGGCAAACATTTTATCAGATTTTTTTGCATTGCCTTCCATCAGGGAAGGGGGAGAAGCATAGAAGACAATCAACATTGCCATTTCGGGCTCTCTCTTGGGATGCGGAGGTCCATGCTGCTATATTTGTTCATAGAGTGATAGGTTTGCCCAAGGGATTGTATTTCTTGGTAAGAAATGAGGATCATTTAGAGGAGCTTAAGATGGCTACCAGGTCTGAGTTTAAGTGGGAGAAACCAGAGGGATGCCCTGATGATCTACCTTTGTACGAACTGGCAAGTAGTGACTGTCGAGAGCTTGCCAAGCGCCTTTCATGCCATCAGGTGTGTGCCATTTCTCTCCTTTTTCATTTTCTTTGTGGTTTATATACACTGCCAAAACAAATTGCTTAGGAAGAGCTTGATTCGGTAAATAGAAACAGGTTTATTAACAATATATCGATATCCTTTGTTCATCAATGCATGAAGTTTAAAAACATAAATACTGGTTGTTGGATATGAATAATAGAGGTGGAGGAAGAGCCGTTTGCAAAATGCTTGAGAATATTATTGTTTTGAATGACCTTTCCTGCAGAAGGCTTCTTTGTTGCAGAGTGCAAACCTGCAAAGCATAGTTTCTATATGTAACTGAAACACTGAACTTCTACACACAGGATATTGCTAGCGATGGCTGCTTCAGCCTTGGAATGGTGGCTCATTTTGAACCTACCTTAAGTGAGAAGGGTGCCTGGATGTATCCTAGATTGTTTTGGGAAACTGGAGTTCTTGGCCAGGTGCTGTACCTTGAAGCACATGCTGTTGGCATATCTGCAACTGGAATTGGTTGCTTCTTTGATGATCCTGGTATGTCTTTTCATTTTCACCATTATTCTAAACTTGTATTCCGAATCAACAGTGATTATATATGGTATCCTAGTCTTCTAATAAAATTCTTCATCAAATATAGGTTAGACATCTCATCTAAATGATACTGCTTCCTTGTCAGTAGTTTCATAAGGTAGTCTCATCTTTGGTGAGGGTGTTTAAGGCAGTCTCATTGCAATTTGTACATTGATATAAGATTATTTGCAATGAACTGAGGAAATAATACCCTTAAGGAGCATACCCTTTTTTCAGGAGTAACACAAAAATCCGAAGCCTGCCCTTGCCTCAACTTCCCCTTATAACTACAAAGTTGAACCCATCATTTCCCAAAGATCAAACATTAATGACGTCTTTTTTTTTTCTTTTTCTTTTTATACTTTGCAGTGCATGAACTTCTTGGGTTTAGAGGATCAAAGTTTCAGAGTCTGTATCATTTCACTGTTGGAGGCCCTGTGTTGGACAAGCGGATTATGAGCCTGCCAGCATATCCGGGGCCTAGCATTGGTGCATGATTGCTGGGTCATTTTTATGTTCAAGATTAGATGCTGTTGTTTAGCACAGAGTAATCATCAGTGGAGCCCATACTATGAAAGGCCTATCAAATGGTTTCTATCTTATAGCCTCCAGATTGTTTTCAATTTGGTAGGTTTATATAGAAGTTTGTGGCAATTGTTAACTGTTTTCAATCTGCTGTATACTGTAAAGTTTACATTCTTTACTAATCAATGTAAATTAAAATTAATGCATATAGGTTTTATGATAAGATAATTTAGTATAGAGCGAATGATCTCATATTTTCATTTTACAACAGTATCTTAAACTGTTTTGTTGAGCAGTTGTAGAATTTAATATTCAACATTAGAAGCTTTTCGATGGAAACTGTGTTCTTCTTTATTTTTTATTCAGAGGAATGTAATCAAGATTGTTTAAGCTTTTGTCATAGACTACATTTTAAGCTTGTGTATCTCTCAAGATCAGGAAGAAGAGCAGCAATGGGGAACTAAGTTGGAGCTGACTGCTGGCCATTAAATATACTAGCTCTCTCCATACCAGTTCTAAACTCCAGTTTTGAAGAAAAAAATTGGTATGCCTAAGTCAATGCTTTCCTTTTTTGGATTCAGTGAAGCTTATAATTGTTAAATACATGTGGAAATTGGATTTCTGTCTATTTGGATAAGTTTAATTGTGCAATTTAGTGCCATTTTTGTTTAGAAAACTGAAGGGCAAGGGAAACGATAACTGCTGTAATATCTCTTTAAGCCCGCAGTTATCCACGATGCCATTCTTTTGTGGGTGTGACTTGCTGCTAGGCATGTGAATATCATTAGCACTGTAGTTGTGGTTATGAAAATGAATGGAACTGTAAAATAACAGTCGCTGCATCCCATCAGGTTGCTTAACTCCCTTCTTGCCATCTATCTTTGCTAGTATTTTGGGAGTTACGTCTCCCTTATCAATTAGGGCCTTGTTGAGAGTACCTTGGAGTAAACTTAGAAGTTCCAAGGCCCTAGGCAAGCCTATGTATAAAAGTAAGAAAATTTCTCATTCTGTGGTAGTGGGGTTATTAAATTTTGTAAGTATGGTTAAAAGAGTGACACATGTTCTTATGATCTATATTCTCTAGACTAGACAGACAAATGAAAAACAAACTCTCTACAGGTAATGTGTAGAACAACTTGGAATTCTCGCTACACTAAACTTTTGCATAACATTTTTTCAAGTAGATAAGACAGTCATATTATATTACCGGTTCTTGCTCCGTGGCTTTCTTATTAGGTATAAAGCCTTACATTCTGATTTTAGTGCATCAGGTTGTTTGTTCAGGCGAACAAAATAAATTACCAATGGAAGTGGTGTGGACCTAGGATTCTTGGGTAGGACAATACATTGTTTTAGGACTCTTAGAATAGAAGTTGTATTTCATATGGTTTTATATAGTTGATATATATTTTTATTTAATTATTGTAATCTCTATTTAAAGGAATGTATGTTTTTGGTCTGAGTCGTATGATTTCAGTCTTCCTTCAACGAGTTGGACGGTTCCGATCTTCCTTCGATGAGCTGAGCTATCAATCCCAAAGCCAACGATCTTCGGCTGTGGCAGAACAGTGTTTGCCAGTGGCGAGCAGAAATACCCAATAAACTTGGGTATGCAAACAAAGATGCTTGATTGTACATTGCAAGATCTTCATAGAAGTATTGTTGTAACCAAAACCAAACTAATTGATGAACTGCATGAAGGAATTGATAAAATAATTATTGGTAAATAAGTTAGTAACTATATGGTAAAAAAAAGGTAGACCTTTTAGCTGGCATCAAACCCTCTTAAGATCATCTCGATTATCACAAGCAACTTCACTCTTTTATCTTATCCTAGAAACCACTTTTAAACTCATATGCAACAATCCATCATGTAAATTTGTTGAGGTATTTTTGAAATTTGTGAAATTAATGCTTTATGAAAAATGATTAATACCTTCTGTCTCAATTTGTTAGTGCCTTTTTTCGGAGAGGTTGATAAAATTTATTATTTATTTATTTCCTTTAGGCTAAGGTTTTAAAAAAGAGTTTTCTAGAATGTGTAACTCAGTCCAAAGTTAACCCCTACACTTGAGTGATCATTTTCTTCCTCTTTGAATAAGGAGATTAGGAAGGTTTTTCCTAGAATCTCTCTTTATTTTAATTTAGGATTTGATTACTACTAGAATTATGTATAAAATTGGTGGCTTTCTGTTTTTGAAATTTTTATATATAAACAGTTTTTGTCTATATATAAAAAGGTAGACCTTTTAGCTGGCATCAAACCCTCTTAAGATCCATCTCTCACTTCTGTTTTCTTCTTTGAAGTTCTACATGGTATGAAAAATGATTGTTCTACGAAGAAATGGAAAAACCAACCTTAGAACTCAGCCATCAAAATTCATCAACCAATCCAACTCCTATCGACAATATGACTGCAACATGCTGTATTGCTCAAATAGCCTATGAGCCACCCAAACTCTTGGATAGTATACTCGGGTGCATCGGATCATATAGCTACTAATGCTTCCATTGTCTAAAGTGGCAGGGATAGAATCAGTAGTTATCATCCAAAGCCTGATATTGAATGCCAATACTAGGAGGATGATAGGCGGTGCTAACGCTCCTAATAATCCCGGAAAACAAATCCAAATTGCAAGTAGTGTGTCAGTTCACTGTAATGCAAGGTCACCTCAATTTCCAATATTTAAAAACACTATTCCCAACTCTTTCAATCAAACGAGCCTTTCCAATTTTAAGTATTCAATCTGATGGCATAAAACATCTCATTTTTTTGCAATGATTCATAGTGATAATATATATCTATTAATCATAATTAGAATTAATTTAATATAAAGGTTAACGAACTAAAAATTAGAATATATTCGGGCTTACATTAGAATAAATTTGGATAATATCTATACATGATGAGATATAATTTAAACCCAAAATAATTTAAAAAACAAACTTCACGCATGATAATTACGTATGATAGAACTCAAACTTGAGCCATCAAGGTCCTAAGGTATCAACCAGACCTGTCCATGGGATGGGCCACCTAGCCTGAAGGTTCGCTCAAAAAGTGGGAGAGTTTGGTTAAAAATATAGACCCGAAAAATGGCATTGAACAAAAAAGTTTACTTGTTAAGTTGCACCTATCTTAGTATTATTTAAGTATATATATTTTTTAAAATTTATTTTCAATTTGTTGGGAAACATTTATTTCAATGTTTTTAGTATTTTTCATGTATTATATGATCTAAAATTTTTTTTTATATAATACATAATATAAAAAAATTAATATAGTCGGGCCAGGCTCGAGTTTTAGCTTTTTTATACGGGCTGGCTTGGGCAAATTGTTAGGCCCATTTTTCAGGCTGGGTTGGGATAGGGCCTAGCAAATAGACCTAGAATTTTGGTTGGGCCCGATTCGGCCCATGGACACCTCTAGTCTCAACTTTGCCAACACAAATAAAACATCGTTGGCAAGGCTTGGGCTTTAAGTTAATGGGTTTGGGTTTATAATTAGTAACTTTTAAATATATAAAATTGGATCGAGTTGACCTTGGGCTAAAACAAATTTGTTCAAAGCCAAAACCAAATGGAAAACAGGTCTAAAACCTTATCCAAACTCATTATTTAAGCTTTATACTTTTATCCAAACTCTCTTATATTTTGAGTTCACTTTTGAACTAATAAGTCTAATATGCATGAATAAAAAATTTATTTAAGCAAAAAATAAGTAAAATTGCATTATACTCAATAGATTCAAATCTCATTAATTACTTAAAAATTTAAAAAAATATATAAAATCCAAAAATTTTCAATTATTAAAACCCATTTTCTGCTGTTTAAGTTTCAACATATTCAGTCATATATATACAATAGTGAACTGAACAAGTCGTTGGTTTCCATTTTCTGCTGGTTACATATTCATAATCTGATTGGCTGGTCTAGTCCCCTTTTTCCACCATTCACAAAAAGAGATGCCAAAAGCTAAAACTATCACTATAGATACATGAGAAGAAAAATATACATGGAAGGGTAATGTTAGCTTTGTACACTAAAAACCCCATCCAACCATAACCACAATACAAGTAAACTCCTCTTGCCCATCACATGCTATGCTATTCTAGTAACCCCAACAAATTCCTTGAAATTTCATCAAGCAATAAGTGTGGGGACTCAGTGTGTTACGTTGTGGCTATGTACTAAGTGGGTGGTGAAAACAGTTGAAAGAAGATTGGATCAAGCTTCAGGCATTTTGCGGAAACCATTCTCCATTATGACGCAACTGTCCACTTGTCAAGACGTGCTTTCCGTATGACCTGCTGGATTTGCCTCTCGTGTTCTTTAAGTATATCCTCAATGTTTCCTCCAGGAGGCACCATTGGTCCTGAGTATTGGATCTTCGTCTTCCTTGGAGCATAACCCTACCATTGCCCCATAACATTAGTTTAATTACTACATCTTGAGGATGATGTACACTTAAAACAGTTATAGTTCAGTAAGCTTATGAATTCATGCATTGGGTTCCATATCTCATCCACTGTATACAATGATGATGATGGTGGTGGTGGTAAACAATAATATACAGTAACAAAAATTACGCAGAAAGAGTTGGTTATTTACCGATGCAGGATCTTCGTTGGATGCTTTATCACCTTTCTTATGGGAAGTATTAGCTTCCTGAGACATTTGTGTTCTGAAGCTGCCACGGTTTCTTGTAGAATCTGCATTAGTATCTGATCCTTCTGGTGTAGGCACTTCCTTAAAATCTCTTGAACGTCTTCTAACAGATTCAGGTCCTCTCCCCTTTACAGCCTCTGCTTTTTTCCTGATGTTACACCAGAGAATTCAGGTTTATCAATCCAAAAATGAAAAAGAGAACAATAATAGAAAGATCATACAAAATGAACACTAAATGGAAAAATATAATATGAACACAACATGAATACACGAGAAGTGAGAACTGTAAAAGATTGACAATAAGGACTGAAAAGAGTACCTTCTTGCTTCATCATCTCGACGTTTGATATCTAGTTCTTTGCTGGGAGAATACTTAGGCAAACTTGCTGGATCACAAGGTAAAGGTTCTGTTGTAAAGAACTGAGCTCTAAGTGCAGAAGCAACGGAGCCTCGATTTTCGGGTTCCATTGCTAGGAGTTTACCAACAAGAGACAAGGCAGACTGAGGGAAGTTTTTGAAAGTGGCAGCAATACGACATTTGTAAGGTTTTTGGGGTTTGAAACTTGATGCATGTGGTAGCTCTGTTTTCTGCCAGTACTCCTCTGAGGGTGAACCACACAGCTTAAATATCTTGTGCATTTGCTCTACCTGCAGATATTATTAACTAAGTACACTACGTATCAGGTTCAGGGGTTTAAATTGTGTTTATAAAGACAGACTTACCTCTGTTCTTCCAGGCATAATAGGCTTCCCAGCAAATAACTCAGCAAGTATGCAACCAGAACTCCACAAATCTATAGAAACTCCATATTCAGTGGCACCAAGCAAAAGCTCAGGTGCCCTGTACCAAAGAGTTACCACACGACTTGTTAGTGGTTGCTTAGGATCAGCCTGGAAAAATGTAGCCAAACCAAAATCTGCTATCTTAAGAACTCCATTGTCGTCAATCAGCAGATTTGCTCCCTTGATGTCTCTGTGCAGGACACCCCGGCTATGGCAGTGTTCGAGGCCACGAAATAGTTGTTGCATGTAACATTTAATCTACAACCAAATTTGTAAACACTTGAGGTTAAAGATAAAAGCAATTCAACATCTGAGTTTATTGTACCTCACCTGTGCTTCAGTGAAGTCTATGCCAGGAGTTGCTGCAAGCCCTGCAAGGTCATGCTCCATGTACTCGAAAACAAGATACAAACTCCGCGACATCCGAGAAGTGACTATACCTTCAAGCTTCATAACATTTGGATGGTCAAGTTTCCGCAAAATATTGATTTCCCTAGCCATGAAACGAACACTCTCCGGATCCATATTAATGAACCGAACCTTCTTCATGGCAACTATTTTGCCAGTTACTAGATCCCGGGCCTTGTATACACTACTGTAAGTTCCTTCACCAATCTGCATATGCAACTTACTATGTCAATATGGACAGCAAAAAACATGGAGAGCCACGCATAATTTGACATTCACATGATAACATTGCATAAAAATATGATATTCACGTATGCAGCTGCAAATGTATATCAAATGCCATGAAGCAACAAGTATCCCAGTTTGAAGAGATCGTTTAATATGGACATCCTTAAATGAAAACCCCAATGGCCAATGCTCAAGATGATTCATCCAACAGTAGGTACTAGATATGAACCAAAAAGAAGTGGAGAGTGCAGAACTTTTTGTATATAGAAAAACAGGTAAAAGAAGCATTGAGGAAGAGAGTAATTACTTTTTCTAACTTCTCAAAAGAGTCAGCCCGGCGAGGCTGCCATCCTTTAACAGCATCTCCTGCAACTGAAGCTAACCATGATGGCCATCCAGCAGCATCTGGTTGATCACCATCACCGAGCTGCTTTGGAACAAAGGATTGCTTGTCTCCATCATTGCCACCTTCTAAAATGTCTTGTTGTGTGGATGAAGGAGCAACCAATTGCACTGCTGCCTTGTTTTTTCTTTTGTTCAAGTGTTTCTCGTTAATGTTGTTATCTTTGGCTCCTTTTGAGCAAAGGCAGCCCATAATCTCTCCTCAACAATCCTTTGTTCTTGAATTGATGGCTAAACATGCATACCCTAACTATCTACAAAAGCCAACGTTGTTTTCACCATGCATTAAACAAAAAAGGAAACCCTGAATACATTATGGGATTCCCCCACGTCCACCATTAATTGTTTCAAAATTTTAACCTCACTACACATATGACATTAAATTCTCAACCATTTTCAGTCCTACCAAGCATTCAACGCTATTTCTTGATAATCAATATATATTTATTTTCAAGTTTTTCTATATGAAATATTTAAAATTATGTAATTATCAACAGTGAAACAATTAAAACATGAGGAACCGTAAAATGATCATGATGAGTAAAACAATATTTTTTTACAAATATCTAAGGTTAAAAGAGAAATGAGGAAATGGTTGATAGATAAAAACTACTAAAAATCTAAAAGCATGAAGGAAAAGAATGAAAACCCAGATAAAAAATCTCACGAATGAAAAAAAATATAAAAAATTATTTGTTTCCGGAATAACAAAAATCAACGCTTTTTTGTTTATCCCGGGACATAAACCTAGAAATGAAATGACAAGAGGACAATATTGGGAAAAAAAGGAAAAAGTATAAGAAGCAGAAGGGAAAGTGGGAGAGAAACAAAATGTAGACGGTATTTGTGAGATTCGCTCCTACAATTATGTAAAACCAAAGATTTTTTAGATGTGACTGTTCTTTTCATTTAGGTAAATTATATCATCATAACACCAATGATAAGAAATTAATGTATACAATTATAACAAAGTTTTACATGAATATCCTTTTCACCCTTTTTCTCCCATAAATATATGAATACATTTAACAACGGTGGTTTTTTATTGAACAAATTTTACTATTTAAAATAATAAATTTTATATAATATCAAATTTACATACTATAATAACCAGGGGCGAAGTCGGGGGTGGCATGAGCCCCGGCCCCCCTAAAATGTAAAATTGCTATTTAGACCCTTAAATTTTTTTAAAAAATTTAAATTAATAAAGGTAAAATTGCACTTTGGTCCCCCCCTAAAATTATAAAAATTCGATTTAATCTTTTACAAATTATAAAGATATAAACTATAAAAAATTAAAATTTCATCCGGCCCCCCCTAAAAAATTGTTCTGGCTTCGCCCCTGGTAATAACATATGTGACTTGAAATATCATATACTATATAACAAGTTTAATGTGTACATTATGCTACCGTATATGTAATTTTACCTTTATGCGATGTTTCTGTGAAGTACTTATTAGTTGACATGGCATATTTCTCATTTATAGAGTTTTTGCGTACTATACTTTTTGATTTTCTAATCTTATGCCACTCAGATTCAAATACAAATGTTGGTTATAAATATGTATACAATAGTATATATTTATTTTTTAAAATATATTTTGATATATTTGAAATATTATATTTTTATATCTCAAATATGTGCATTAAAATGGATATCAAATACGAATACCTAAAAAGCAGTTAAGGTAACATAATTCTTCTAAGCTCATGGTGCAAGAAGAACTTCCTACTGGTCTCACAATTGCAGTAGTTGCATCCTTTTAAACTTAGTTTATTGTCTTTTAATTTGTGTTGCTAATTTGATAATTAATTTTGGATTTCGCATACGTATGTATTATGCTGAGGATAAGTTTCTCTGCTCATCAAATTGCGCATTAAAGAGAACTTATAGAAGAAAGAGTTTTTTTTTATAAATAAAAAATAGAGAATATTTGATGAACAAACATTATATAGGTTTTGTGCACTATTAATAAGTAATAACATGACATCATCATTGAATAAGATAAAAAATAATGAAAAATTCCTTTTTTTTTGTAAATATTAATAATTTTATTTAAACAAAATTAAATATTAAATATAATTATTATATTAATTTTTCAACCATTTTCAATCCCACCAAGCATTCATCATTCTTTCCTCATAATCAATATATTACTTTGTAGTTTTTCTATATGAAAAATCGAGAAATTATATGATTATCAACAGTGAAGCAATCAAAACTTGAGGAATTGTAAGTGATCATGTTGAATAAAACAATATTTTGTTAGAAATATCTAAGGTTGTAAGAGAAATGAGAAAATGGATGATAGCGAGAAACTAGTAAACATGTAAAAGCATGAGGGAAATAGAATTATAGATATTCAGTTTTGGCTGCTAACCTTTTATCTTTTCCTTGAGATAAATAATATTATATTTTAGTAAATTGTATTAACAAACATGAAATAAGTAGCATTGTTATTTCACTTGATATCTTTTTTAGAAAACAATTATTGTTTAGAATAGTTGTTCAAAACAACTGTTTTTTATGTTTGGAATAGTTATATTCAAAACAAGATTTCAGTTTAGAACAACTATCATCCAATGTAGTTATTATTTAAGAACAACTTTCATTGAGAAAAACTAAAGTTTGAAACAACTCTTGTTTAAAATAACTATATTCCAAAAATAGCTATGCTCAAAACAAGCACTATTTAGAAGAATTTTTATTTAGAATAATTGTGTTTTTAAGAACAAGATGACAATATTGAAAAAAATGGAAATAAAAAAGAAAGGGAAGAAGGGGAGAAAAAAGTGGGCGAGAAATTAAATGTATTGATAAAAAATTAAAGAATGAGATTGTAACAAATTTTTACATGAATACCTTTCCACCTATTTTCTCCTTATGAATACATCTAGCAATAAAGTTTTTTTTTTTTATTAGTCCTTTTGATTTATTTTATTTAACAAATTCTTTTATTTTAAATAATAACTTTTCGTTATCATATAAAAAAATAAATACATAACCAAAAATTATCATCAAATAGATGATAAGTTTTTTTTATATAAAATAATATAAAATTAATTGAAAAAAATTATATAGAAACCAAGATAAAAGTATGTCGTCCTTACTCAAGTCAATTTCGTATCAATTTCAAAACTAGTTTATTGGGGATGGGATTGCAGTTGATGAAAAAAATCAAGCTTAAACATAGGATTACATGAAATTAAAAATTTAATAAATGTACATGATAATACTGTTTAAACTATATATTAAGTTTTACCTTTTTTCTAGATAGTAAATATTCTACTATGTTTTGTAGGCCACTCTTCCCTTACTCTCAAGTTGAGCGATGATTATTAGGTATTTATAGGTTAGGTTTGGTTTAGTTAAGATTTATAGATAGTGTTAATATTGTACACAATTATCTAAACTTGTTCGACTTGAAATATGGGTTTCAAATTTTGCTTAGGCATGTTTATATATATAAATTGCTAACCTAATCTCGTTAGGTATTTCCATATAATTTTTATTTTTTAAAATTTAATTATTTTATTTAATATAATATCATTATTTATTTTAATTACTTTTCTAAACATAAAAAAATTAATATATTTTATATTATATAAATTACATAATATATCAACAAAAAGAAAAGAAAAACATATTATAAACTTGAAAACAAGTTGGACCAGGTTCAGGCCTTAAATATTGAAGCTCGAGTTCCACTTATATTTTAAATAATTTTTTTGTCCAAACCTATTTTTCAAGTATAATATTTTTGTCTAAACCTTCTTAAATTTGAGCAAACTTGGGCAAACAACTCAACTCATGAATAGGTGTAGTAGTGATGGTGACTTGAGTAGGGTGGACTTTTTTTAGGGTCTTTCTTATTTTATTTCCAGTCTTCTTTGGCATGAATTTGAACTCTATGCTTGTCTGGTTCTTGCTTGAACTTGTGTCTTGTATGAGACTTGAGCTTCTCTTTTCATAAATGAAGTTTCTCATTTAATAAAAAAGAACATCTATTATGATATAAGCTAACTATTCCTTCAATCGAAACATTTACAAAATCACTTTCATATTAAATATCATGCTTTACAACATTTCTTAAATGATAAATTACTAGTGTCTATGAATAGTTGGAGCCTAGCTAATTATATACATAGCTCAACAACATGCAATCAATCAAAACTATACATATTTTCTTTGTCCTATGAAAGCAACCTAAATATTTGTTACATGTACAACTGAGGAAGTGTTTCTTTTGTTCAAGTGTTTTTTATTAATGTTGTTATCTTTGGCTTTTTTTTTTTAGCAAAGGCAGCCCAGAATCTCTCCTCAACAATCCTTTGTTCTTGAATTGATGGTTATACATGCATGCCCTAACTATCAACAAAAGCAAACATTGTTTTCACCATGCATTAAACAAAAATGGAAACTCTGAATAAATTATGGGATTCCCCCACGTCCACCATTAATTGTTTCAAATTTCCAACCTCACGACATACATGATATTAAATTCTCAACCATTTCCAGTCCCACCAAGCACTCAACACTGTTTTCTGATAATCAATATATATATTTACATCCCAATTTTTCTATATGAAAGATCCAAAATTACATGATTATCAACAGTGAAGCAATCAAAACATGAAGAACTAAACATGAATAACTGTAAAATTATCATGATGAGTAAAACAATATTTTCTTACAAATATCTAAGGTTAGAAGAGAAATGAGAAAATGGTTGATAGCGAAAAACTACTAAAAATCTAAAAGCATGAAGGAAAAGAATGAAAACATAGACAAAAAATCTCACAAATGAGCAAAAATATAAAAAAGTTTCTTTGTCTGGAATAAAAAAAATCAATGCTTTTTCTGTTTAGCTCGGGACATAAACCTAGAAATGAAAGGCCAAGAAGACAATATTGTGAAAAAAAGAAAGACAAAAAGAAAACGTATAAGAAGCAGAAGGAAAAATGGGCGGTATTGTGAGAAGGTAAGTGGTATAGAGATTCACTCCTAAAATTATGTAAAACCAAAGAATTTTTAGATGTTTCTGTTCTTTTTTTTCATTTAGGTAAACTATATTATCCTAATACTAGTGATAAGAAATTAATGTATACGATTATAACAAAGTTTTACATGAATATCCTTTTCACCCTTTTTCTCCCATAAATATATGAATACATTTAGCTTGTTGAACAAATTTTATTATTTAAAATAATAAATGTTATATAATATCAAATTTACATATACCATATAACAAGTTTAGTGTGTATATTATATTACATTATATGTAACTTTACATTTATGCAATGCTTCTGTGAAGTACTTATTAGTCGAATGGCATATTTCTTATTTATAAAGTTTTTGAATACTATATTTTTTTATTTTTCCATTCCTATGCCACTCAGATTCAAAGAGAAATGTTGGGTATAAATATGTATACAATCCAAATATATTTATTTTTAAAAGATATTTTATATATTTGAAAGACTATTTTTATATCTCAAGTATGTGCATTGAAATGGATATCAAATACGAATGCCTAAAAAAAGTTGAGGTAATATAACTTTTCTAAGCTCATGGTGCAAGAACTTCCTACTGGTCTCACAGTTGCATGCCTTTTAATTTGTGCTGCTAATTTGTTAAATAGTTTTGGATTTCAATCATACTAAGGATAAGTTTTTCTGCTCAACAAATTGCGTATTAAGGAGAACATATAGAAGAAAGAGTTTTTAATAAATAAAAAGTAGCGAATATTTGATGAAATATATAAGTTTTGTGCCCTATTAATAAATAATAACATAACACATCATCATTGAATAAAAAAATAATAAAAAATATTAATAACTTCATTTAAACAAAATTAAATATTAACTGGAATTTTTAAATTGATTTCTCAACCATTTCCAATTCCACCAAGCATTCAACATTATTTCCTCATAATCAATATATATTTACTTTGCAGTTTTTTCTATATGAAAAATGGAGAAATTATATAATTATCAATAGTGAAGCAATCAAAACTTGAGGAATTATAAAATGATCATGTTGAATAAAACAATATTTTGTTACAAATATCTAAGGTTAGAAGAGAAATGAGAAAATGGATGACAGAGAAAAACTAGTAAACATGTAACAGCATAAGGGAAAAAGAATTATAGGTGCTAAGTTTTGGCTATTAGCATTTTATCTCTTCTTTGAAATAAATAATTTTATAGTTTAGTAAATTGTGTTACCAAGCGTGAAACAAATAGCATCGTCATTTCACTTGATATCTCTTTTGGAAGCAACTATTGTTTAAAATAGTTATTGTTCAAAACAATTGTTGTTTGAGAATTGCTATGTCTGGAATAGCTATATTCAGAAAAAAAGTTTTAGTTTAGAACAATTGTTGTCCAGTGTAGTTGTCATTTAAGAACAACTAAGTTCAAAACAACTTCTATTTAGAATAATTACATTATAAGATCATAGCTATGTTTAGAACAACTACTATTTGGAACAATTTTATTTAGAATAATTGTATTTTTAAAGATAAGAGGACAAAATTGAAAAAACAATGAAAAAAAAAAAAGAAAATAAAGAAGGGGAGGAAAAGTAGGCGAGAAATGAAATGTATAATCATAACAAGATTGATAAGAAATTAAAGTATACGATTGTAACAAATTTTACATGAATATTTTTCCACTCATTTTCTCCTTATGGATACATCTAGCAACAAAGTTTTTTTATTAGTCCTTTTGAGTTTTTTATTTAAAATAATAAAATTTTCTTATCATATAAAAAGAAATAAATACATAACAAAAAATTATCATCAAATAGATTATAAGTTTTTTATAAAATAATATAAAATTAGTTGAAAAAATTATATAGAAACCAAGATAAAAATATGTCATCCTCGCTCAAGTCAATTTCGTATCAATTTCAAAACTAGTTTATTGGGTATGGAATTGCAGTTGATAAAGATGTAACGCCCTGACTAATTTAACTTTGTTTCTGTGAATTTTATCATAAATGAGTATTTGCTTTAGTGATTAAGTGATTTGAGTGTGTGCTTAAGGTCTTGGGTTCAAGTCCTGTTTTTGGAAAAAAAATTCTATTATTTTTTTATCCTAGCCTTATCCTTGGCGATTTGGGAGATAATTTTTGCTTCGGTTGTGTGGTAGAAGTTCGGTGGAGTTGAAATTCTGAGGTAGTTAGATGTGGTTAGTGGGTAAGATTCTGTGGGATAAGGTTGGTAGTGGGGGGAGTTAGGATTATTTGTTAAAATTTGGATTTAATTTTTATTTTATTTTCTTTCCCAAAATTTTTCCCTCTCTGCCGTTTCTTTTCCTGTTTCCACTATCAAACTTTCATTTTCTCTCCTTTTGATTTCTATCGAAATTTTCCCTTCAAATCGCAATACTTTAATTTTTTGGTTCCTTCGTACTGCTTCGTAGGTAAGGGGTTCGTTATGATTTTGAGGGAGTTTTGATTAATGCTTTAGTTTCTGTTGGTGTATAAGATTGATTCGGTATACCATTTTGCTAGGTGTTTTTTAGGAAATCCAAGACGCTTCGGTTGTGTAGTAAAGTTTAAAGGTTTCCGTAGTCGAGGGTAAGCTTTTGAATGGTCTTAGTACAGTTTTTCTGTTGAAATTATGCGTTTGGTTATGTTGTATTTGAGTGGTGACTCGATTGGAATTGATAAATTGAGTTTGATTGTGGGCGTTTTATTGTCGATTTTAGGTACTGTTCACTCCAGGGGTGCAATTGCTTCGGAAACAAACCAGGTGTGTAACGATAACGCGAGAAAACGAAGTTCAGCGAAAGTCGAAAAAGTGGCCTATCGATGCCACATGGGCGTGCGGCCGGCCGTGTCTCGCACACGATCGTGTGACGGGTGTGTGTGGCTGTGTGGGTCACACATTCTAGGTCAATTCAGGCGTGTGGGCCCACACGGGCAAGCCAAAAGGGCATGTGGGCCTAAAATACAGTATTATTCCCTAGGGTCACACAAGTCGTTTCGATTGGCTGTGGGTTTTTCGTAGGGTCGGTAAGGGCAAAACAAACCCTAATGCATGAGATATGCTATTCTGATAGACTGATTAGAATATTTAGAAAATCGATATGTATGATTTGACCGTTCTATATAAATATGTATGATATATGTATATGAGCATGTGGGACATGTGAATTCTGTTATATCTGTTTATCTATTATCTTTATCTGTATATGGGGTGGGATTTGTATAAGTGGAGGAAGTGTTCTGTAAGGCGACATTATGCCGATATACTGGCAGAATGGCTGCAATCTATTCTGTTAAGTGTCGTATAGACACTATGTAGTGTATAGGGATGAGTGGGTGTTTTATACCCCTCGTGGTGTGTTGGGATGGTCGGAGTTGGTGTGTAGAGGATGGGGGTAGGACTTTGCATATCTGCATAATTCTAATATGATCTGATCTTATGTCCACTTTTGATCTGTTATGTTGGAAATCTAAATTATATGTATGTATGTTTCGTTGTGTTACACACTGAGTTTTTGAAAACTCACATATGTTTGTCTGTTCTATTCAGGTAATCCTTAAACATAGGCGAGTCGGTGCGACAGAGGCTCCACGGTGACCACTAGTCAGGAAACTATCTTTTAATTAATAATTTATTTAATTTACTGGGTTTTTTCTTTGAGAGTTTTGTAATTTTGGAACTCTCTGGACTGTTTGTTTTTAATTTTGGTTTAGGATGTGTTTTATTATTTTTATACTGCGATGTTTGTCAAAACCATGGTTTTACACAAACAAATGTTTATTTTTTGAAAATACAAGCTCGGTTTTCAAATATTAATACTTTCAAAATTCCACTGCAAAATTATGTTTTATTTAAAAGGACAAACAAATGAGGGTTACACTAAAGAGTATGATAAAATGTTTTCCTAAAATATGGACTCTTCTAGTAACAACCAATAAGAGAAATTTAACATGTTAAGATTGGTTTTAAAACCCTTCTTCGTAACACTCCCAAATTCGGCCATAACGTCTAGGCCGGGTTTGGGGTGTTACAGAAGAAATCAAGCTTAAACATAGGATTACATGAAATTCAAAATTTAATAAATGTACATGATAACACTGTTTGAACTATATATTAAGTTATATTTTTTTTCTGGATAGTAAATATTCTATTATGATTTGTAGGTGACTCCTTCCTTACTCTCAAGGTGAGTGGTGATTATAAAATGTTTATAGGTTGGGTTGGATTTAGATCAGATCTATGGATAGTGTTAATATTGTACATAATTGTCTAAATTTGGTTCGACTTGAAATATGAGTTTCAAATTTTGCTTATGTCTGTCTATATTTATAAATGGCTAGCCCAATATCATTAGGTATATCCATATAATTTTTAATTTTTAAAATTAATTATTTTTATTTAATATAATATCATTATATATTTTAATTACTCTTTTAAACATAAATATATTAACATATTTTATATTATTTAAATTACATAGTATATCAACAAAAAGAAAAAAAAAACATATTATAAACTTGAAAACAAGTTAGGCCAGGATTAGGCATTGAATTTGAAGCTCGAGCTCCACTTATATTTTAAACAAATATTTGAAACCCATATTTCAGATAGGGTTTTTGAATTCCACATTCCTATGCTACTTAGATTAAAATGCAAATGTATGAATATGTACACAGTACATGTATTATTATTTTTTAAAAGATTTTTTTAATATAATTTCAAAGATAATATTTTCATTCCTCAAATATGTGCATTGAAATTGTAACTCCCCAAATTGGGCCCAGACATTACGGTATGATTGTGGAGGTTACATCATATGTGAAAACACTAACGCTTAATTTTGATGAAAATCCACTTTCAGCTTAAAGGAAATCCAATTTGATTACCTCATTGAAAAACATATCAATTCTGAAACCTGTGAGTATTTTGATGAAAAATTGTATTGTATTAGCTTTGTTTAGACAGATCTAATGGACTTAACCCATTTACGAGTTAAAATATTGTAACGTCTTAGTCAAAAACTTTGCAGCAGAAAAATACGATGACGACTTAATCTTATAAAACCTTATTCATTTGTTAATCATGTTGTTTTGTCTAAAACACCGGTTAAAATTAAATATTTTGTAAAACAAATACCAAAATAAAATTTAAAGTCCCAAACAAAAATTAAAATGTCCAATAGTCTGAAATGTCCAAAGAAAGTCCAAAACATACTTTAAACACAATATGCAACCTAATAATGTGGAAACTGAGCTCCAAAGTCACCGTTCAATCCTAAGGATGATGATCACCTAAAACAAAATAATCAAATGCGTGAGCTTTACGCCTAGTGTGTGATTTGGCCCACATCTCATGCAACATCTCATAACATATCTCATATCATTTCATATCATATCTCATATCATATCCTACCCCTATCTGCTACACACCATCTCCGACCAATCAATCACACCATTTAGGACTATAAGAGTCCATCCATCCAATCACACCAAAATGTGGCGGTATGCCACTCATAAATATGCAGCTGAGCTGCCGGACAGAAAATTACGGTCTAGCCACTGTAATTGCAGTAATAACTGCCATATCACACTTCCTCCATACAACCATAAACCCAACCCTATGCAAATGCAAAACATAATAGCATACATATATATTTATCACAACTTGCATGGCATGCATTCTTATTTATACATACTTTACGGAACATAATATATCATAAACGTATATGAAACATAATTTACTTAACTTACTTCCTAGATTTACCCATGCATATATATACTGAAACCTACGCTTTTTTGGGCCTAAATAATGCCCTCAAACTCAATTTTCAAGTCCCTTAACTGCCCCCTAAACGACCCAAAAATTGGCCAACAAGGCCCACACGGCCTGGCACACCGCCAACCTCATGGCCTGTGACACTGGGCAGTTTCGAAAACAACCCCTGTTTTGCAATTTTCTAGAGTTCTGAATAAGTTTTCAGGTTAATTTCACACACCTGATGACGTAATTGATTAACCACACTATCGAGAACTTAAAAATCCTATAATCAACCAAAAAATTACTCCAATTAATCATCAAAGACCTATCCAAATTAGCATTCTTTTGACAAAATTCAGTCCCTAAAGTGAGGTTCATATACTTACTACTCAAAAACAACGCCAAAAATGAGGACTACTCCATTGGGGGAAGTTGATTCTCACCCTCTTTGCCTAATTAAAAACACAAGAACATTTATCATAACTAAGAACAAGAATTAAGCATAAGCACAATTCCTATCTTGATCAAGAAATGATATCAAAGCAAAAGAACATGAATAATTCGACCAAACTTACACCACGTTCAAGAATACTACCAAATAATGAAAATCGTGCACAAACACAAAGAAAAAAAATGGAATAACAACAAGTAAGAACCAGCAGAAAAGAAGAATGAGAAAAGAAAACCCCAAAAGAAAAAAAGAAGAAAATAAGAAAAAGAAAGAAAGATGGACGTGAGAAGAGAGGGGTGGTTAGACGTGCAAAAGAAGAGTGATTTTAGGGATTTGTTTTTGATAACTTAAGAAAATAAAAATAAAATATTTGTTAACATCCTATTAGATATAATTAGAGTTTGAAAGTAACTCAACCTCTGACATAGGACAAGAACAAAAAGAATTTCCACATTGCAAACACCGAGATTCAAATACAAGACCCTAAGATAAGCTAACATCTTACCACTGAACCAACAGGCTTATTCTATCATAACTTGCACAGAAATAAGATTTAAGTCAAAAGACTAGGGATATCGATTGAGCTAAAAATTAACAAAATTTCAAGAAAATGGCTCGAACCCAGAACCTCACACACACCACCCCAATACTAAATCACTGAACCAATCTTAAATTACTTGACATAATTTACATCCCATATTTAAGAAATTTGGGGCGTTACAAAAATAGACATAAAAAACGAATGCTTAAAAAACTATTGGGGTAACATAATTTGTAATGGCTCGATTTTTAGTGGTACTGGAAAATGCGATTTTGGAATCCTATTTTCATAAATCGAGTCCATAAATATAAAAATAAGAATATTTACAAAGTTAATATAAAAATATATGGATGAATGGTTAAGTAATTTTTTTGATTAAATAGCCAATAAAAGCTTAGAGACTAAATTGTAAAAGTCCAATCACTATAGAGTTTTAACCAAGAAAAGGCTTGAGGACCTAGTGTTGGATTTGGTGCCGTGAGTGTAGTATTTTTGTATATATACACTTGTACTTTTTTTGAACAGATTGGTTAATAAAACAAATTCATTAATTACATTAATATACTTTATATAATTGTCCTCATGTGATTTTTGCACACAAAGCAAAATAGAAGCAAATGTTGCTCATTGATTGTCTAATGTTTAAACTAATACTAAGCAGTATTACGTGGTCGGATCGTAACAAGTAAAGACAACTTATATTAGTAAACGAACTTAAAAATGTCTTTAGTCTAATTGGAAATGAACAAACCGATTGAAAGACTAATATGTCATTTTTCAAGTCCAAATGGGGAGATGCTTTGTCTTGAGCATCGGAGTGGATGACTATTAGAAGATAGACACATAGATGTGATTGACTAGAATGACAGTACATCAGACTGTACACAAGAAGAATAGATCCTAAATCTGTTTATGGATTTATTCCCTTGTGATGTTCATATTGTGGCATACCTAAATCTTGAGTAGATGACGGACTATGTATGTGTGACCCATACACTTTGATGTAAGTAAAAGTTGAGTTCAAATAGATAAGGAATCGAGAGCTAGTACGCTGGGTGTACGACTTGTAACAACCCAATTTTGGGGCTAGTCGGAACAGTGGTTTCGGGATCGCTAATCTGAGGTTGAAGAAAATTATTTTGATATTATTTTATGTGTTATAGCATGTTTATAAGGATGTGTGAAAATTTTGGTGCATTAATTTTAGCAATTTAATGCTTAATTGTGAAAAAGGACTAAATCGCATAAAGTGCAAAAGTTCTATTATACAATGTAGAGGTGTCTAATAGCCATAGAATATTAAATTGGAGGTCCTTAAAGGAAAATTAGGCCATTAAGGGTGTATTGGCCGGCCATAGGAAACAAGGGAGACAAGAGCATTAAATTTGGTCAAAATTTGGTGAAATTAGGTGATAAAAAATGAATAAAATAAGATGAATAAAAGAGATATCATCTTTTACTATTCATGCTTCTTCTACCACCAAAAATTGAGAGGAAATAAGGGTTCTTGGAGTTCAAATTTTCATCAAAACAAATCTCTTGCAACTAAGTGATTCTAGGGGTCTTTCTTGATAATTTTTGTACTTTTGGAATCCCTAAAGCTTAAGCTAGCTAATGAGGGGACTAATTTGCAATATGGTTGAAAGTTTAGGACTTGCCATGAGAGTGTTCACGTTGTTTTCTGAGTTTTTATGGAATAAAATGGATGTTAGTGAGTTAAGGAACAACTTTTGTGAAAGGTGTTACCATGAAAACACCTAAATAGGACTTATTTGTAAAAGTGGAAATTGTGTAATAAATGCATGAAATAATAAGTTTTGTGAGTTGTTGCAAGTGAAATAAATGTTCAGCTAGGCTTGTTTAATGAGAAAATGTGATGAAAAAATGATTTACGAGCCTAGGGGCAAAATCATAATTTTGCCAAATTATAAGGGCAAAATGGTCATTTTTGCCTAAGTAGAAATTTTGATGTATCATGAATTATAAAGTAATTGAATGAGTGAATTTTATTATTATAGATCAAGAAGAATGCAGAAACAACCTTGATTGAGGAAAAGGCAAGGTTATGGACTAAGTCATCGACTAATACATTTTGCACCGAGGTAAGTTTATGTGTAAATGGTACATCTTTAATACATATGTTGTTACTCATTGGTGCACCGTATGAATGAGATCAATTATGATTGTGATTAATTGATATTGATATTGATAGATAATGAGTAATTCTCGTATGAACCTCGGAATAGATATTTAAATAAGGAAAAATACCACCGTAATCATCCTTTTTGGTGGGCTATGTACGATACCACCTTATTACTTATTCACGATGGGCTGAGTGCGATACCATCGTTTATATTACCATTTGGTGGGCTCTGTGCGAAACCACCGTAAATATTCTTGTTGGTGGGTTATGTGCGATACCACCCTATTATTGACTAATGGTGGGCTGTGTGCGAAACCACCGAATACTTAGCACTATTTCGAGGGGTTCATCGAGAAATTGTATAAGTAAATGTTTCATGTTGCTTTGTGGTGATGAGTGCAGGGAATGTGTACAAGTAAATGTGAGCAATATAATTGTTATATGGTTGGAATGTGGTAAGAGATGGAATGAGTAAGCATGATTATGGGAATGTGAATTATTCTTGCTTAGTATGTGATATTATTGATTGAAAAGCATATATTGTGATGTTTATTGTTTGCATGTAAACTTACTAAGCTTAAAGCTTACTCCCTTTCTTTTTCCCTTATTTTATAGTGTCAAAGATCCGATTCGAGATACGAAGATAATCGGAAGATCACCCACACTATCAGCTCATCTCGGTATATTTAGTCTTAGCATTTTGTGTATGGCATGTATAGGGGCTAGGCTTAGTGTTATGTCTTGTTATTTTGGCCAAGTCTATTGGCTCCTTTAAAGATGAACTTTTTTAAATAGCCATAGTTGATGGCTTATTGTTATTAATATTTGAGAAGATGAGGTTATTCATGAATGTGTATGATGCATGATTGAGTTGCTTGGTGAATGGTTGAATGTGATTGATGTTGCATGAATTAGGGTGATAAAAAGAGCTTGGCAAATAGCCTTATTCTTGTCCACACGGGTAGGCACACGGGCGTGTGTCTAGGCCGTGTGTGACATACGGTCAGTTCCATGGGTGTGTGACCAGGCCGTGTGTCCCCTGCATATTAGTGTTGCAAGTTAGTGTCAACCACGGGCTAGACACACGGGCGTGTGACTAGGCCGTGTGCCTCATATATGGTTACTGACGTCACAAATAGAATTCCCAGGTTTTTCACACATGGGTGAGGACACGAGCGTGTCTAGGCCGTGTGAGGGACACGGGCCATTGACACGGGCGTGTGTCTGGCCGTGTGAAAACCCCTATAGGTTAGAAATAAAAAATAAATCCCTTACGGGCTGGGGACATGGGCGTGTGTGACCACACGGCCTGCCCACACGGGCGTATCCCATTTCATACGGGCCTGTGGCCCTATTAAGGCAAAATTTTTATAAGTTTACAAAATTTTTCGGTTTGATTCTGAAACCCACCATTTGCATGTTTAAGGCCTCGTAGGCCCATAATAAGGATGATATGAATGTGAATGGGAAGTTTTAAGTTGGAATGAAATTTTATAGCCCAAAGTTGTACGTTCAAGGGAGTTCAGTCTGGTAATGCCTCGTACCTGGTTCCGGCGTTGAATACGGGTAAGGGGTGTTACTGCTATGGTTTAATCGGTTCTCGGACTACCGTAGCATATGTAAGAGTCTAGCTATACATGCCATAAACGTACATTGATAGTGTAGTGACTTCTGACAATTCTAAACTTTGTTTTTATATAGTAAATGGATCCCAACCGAAGTGCGTGATGATGACGCTAATGTAACGCTTGACTTCTGCGTAAGGGACCGCACCTGTAGAGAGTAGACCCGATACTATGGGTCAAGGAGAAGAGGCTCGGGAAGCCTTTCTCCAAATGATGAGTAATTGGTACACGGAGTATGTACGAGCGAACCCTAATGCTTAACCTCCTCCACCCCTCCTATACCTCAGCCAGTTTCTGAGGCTCCTCAAGGTATAGATTTGGTGAGAATGACCAAACCCCCGGTCGATAAGATTCAGAAATAGGAGGCCGAAGAATTCAGAGCTAATATAGACGATGACCCCGAGAGAGTGGAGTTCTGGCATGAGAACTCAATGCGAGTATTCGATGAACTCTCCTGCTCACCTGAGGAGAGCTTGAAATGTGCCGTGTCATTGCTGAAGGACTCAGCTTATCATTGGTGGAAAATATTGACGTCGGTGGTTCCAAGGGAGAAAGTGACGTGGGACTTCTTTTTGGAAGAGTTCTGAAAGAATTATATAAGTCAGAGATTTGTGGACTAGAAAGGGAAAGAATTCTTTGAGTTGAAGCAAGGTAAAATGACTGTGGCAGAATATGAGCGCGAGTTTGTTAGGCTCAGCAAGTATGCACAAGAGTGTGTGTCCACAGAAACTATCTTGTGCAAGAGGTTTGAAGATGGGCTGAATGAGGATATCAGACTTTTAGTTGGGATCTTAGAATTGAAAAAATTTGTGGTGTTGGTTGATAGAGCATGAAAGGTCGAGGAACTGAATAAGGAAAAGAGAAAATCCATAAGTGAGGCCCGAGATGCAAGAAAGAGGCCAATGACTAAAGCGTACCAAACTAATCAAAGAGGTCCAAGGAAATGAACCCTCGGACGACTGCGTCAGTTGGGTATTCACATCGAGATCGAGGTAATACATACTCGAGCTCGAGAATTCAAGCCACCTCGATGGCAAGCGTGAGCAATCCAAAGTTAAATAAACCATAGTGTCCAAATTGTGGTAGGCAACACACTGGGGAGTGTTGGGGGAATAATCGTAACTGTTACAAGTGTGGTTCACCCGATCATTGTATCCAGAATTGTCCTGAGAGGGATGAGAAGGAAAGAAAGCAAGAAATAAGATCAAGCAATGTATCTTCGAGGGGTAGATCACAAAAGAACCCGGGAGGTGGGACTAGTAGTAGGGGTGCGCCTAGAGATTCTGTTGTGAGATTGGAGGGTCGAGCACCTGCAAGGACTTATGCCATTTGCGCTGGTAAAGAGGCATCCTCTCCAGATGTGATTACGGGTACTTTTTCTCTTCATGATATCTCTGTTGTTGCTTTGATTGATCCGGGGTCTACCCATTCTTACATTTGCATGAAATTGGCGTCTAGCATGAGTATGATTATAGAGTCTACGGAATTTGTAATAAAAGTGTCAAACCCGTTAGGCTAACATGTGCTAGTTGACAAGGTGTGTAGGAATTGTCCTTTGACAATTAGAGGTCATTATTTTTCGGCAAATCTCATGTTGTTGCCGTTTGATGAATTTGACTTGATTCTTTGTATGGATTGGTTGACTGCTCATAATGTTTTAGTGAATTGTGGTAGTAAGTTTATTGAATTGAAATGTGTAAACAGAGATGTCATTCGGGTTGAATCAGGTAGATTGGATAGTTTGCCTGTGATAATTTCATCTATGGTAGCCGAGAGATACTTGAGAAAAGGATATGAGTCCTATCTCGCCTTTGTGTTGAATACTCAAGAGTCAGAGGTAAAGATTGAATCAGTGCCGGTGGTATGCGAGTAACCAAATGTGTTCTCGGAAGAGTTACCCGGATTACCTCTAGTTAGAGAGGTCGAGTTTGTGATAGAGTTAGTTCTGGGTACGGCACCTATTTCGGTTGCTCCGTATCGGATGGCACTATTGGAGTTTAAAGAATTAAAGGTTCAGTTGCAAGAGTTAACGGAAAAGGGTTTTGCAAGACTGAGCTATTCACCGTGGGGTGCCTCGGTACTTTTTGTGAAGAAGAAAGATGGGTCGATGAGATTGTGCATAGACTACAGACAGCTCAACAAGGTGACAGTGAAGAATAAGTATCATTTTCCAAGGATAGATGACTTGTTTGACCAATTGAAGGGAGCTACGGTGTTCTCTAAGATAGACTTAAGGTCTAGCTATTACCAGTTGAGGGTTAAGGAGCAAGATGTGCCGAAAACTGCATTTCGGACGAGGTATGGCCATTATGAGTTTCTTGTCATGCCATTCGGCTTAACGAATGCTCCTGCGATTTTTATGGATCTAATGAACCGTATCTTCCGACCATATTTGGATAAGTTTGTAGTTGTCTTTATCGATGACATACTGATTTGTTCTTGGGATGAGAGTGAACATGCAGAGCACCTGAGAATTGTTTTGCAGACTCTAAGAGACAAGCAGTTGTATGCTAAATTCAGCAAGAGTGAGTTTTGGCTTCGAGAGTTCGGATTCTTTGGACACATTGTGTCAGGTGATGGCGTTAGAGTTGATCCGAGTAAGATCTCAGCTATAGTAGAGTAGAAACCGCCAAGGAATGTGTCAGAAATTAGAAGCTTTCTAGGTTTGGCGGGTTACTACAGACGGTTTGTCAAAGGGTTCTCCATGATTGCTACCCCAATGACGAAACTGTTGCATAAGGATGTTAAGTTTGAATGGACTGAGAAATGCCAACAGAGTTTCGAGAAATTGAAAGCATCGTTGACTGAGGCACCGGTTTTAGTACAACCTAAGTCGGGGAAAGAGTTTGTGGTCTATAGTGATGCGTCATTAAATGGTCTCGGTTGTGTGTTGATGCAAGAGGGTAAGATAGTAGCTTACACCTCGAGACAGCTAAAACCCCATGAGAAGAATTATCTGACTCATGATTTGGAGTTGGCTGCGATCGTCTTTGCTTTGAAGATTTGGCGTCATTATTTATATAGCGAGAAGTGTCAAATCTTCACTGATCACAAGAGTTTGAAGTACTTGATAGACCAAAAGGATTTGAATTTGTGACAACGCCGGTGGCTCGAATTATTGAAGGATTATGAGTTAGTAATCGATTACCATCCAGGGAAGGCGAATGTGGTTGCAGATGCCTTGAGCAGAAAATCCCTGTATGCTTTGAGAGCTATGAGTACGAGTTTAGCATTGTCAGATGATGGTGCTATATTGGCCGAGTTGAGGGCTAGACCGTTATTTATTCAGTAGATATGTGAAGCCCAAAAGAATGATAGTGAGATGCAAGCTAAGAGAGCTCAGTGCGAATTGGGAGATGACTCTGATTTCCGGGTTAGTTCAGATGGTTGTTTGATATTTCATGACAGGGTTTGTGTACCCAATGATGATGAGTTGATTTGGAAAATTTTACATGAAGTGCACAGTGGTTGCTTGTCAGTACATCTGGGTAGTACGAAAATGTACAATGATTTGAAGAAATTGTATTGGTGGTCGGGTATGAAAAGAGACATCTCTGAGTTTGTTACGAAATGTTTAGTTTGTCAACAAGTGAAAGCCGAGCATCAAGTGCCCTCGGGATTACTTCAACATGTGATGGTTCCCGAGTGGAAGTGGGATCGAATCATGATGGATTTCGTAACGGGGTTACCTATGACTCCGAAAAAGAAAGATGCTGTGTGGGTTATTGTGGAGAGATTAACAAAGTCAGCTCACTTTATACCGGTGCATGTTGATTATTCACTTGATAAGTTGGCCGAGCTGTATATTGCTGAGGTGGTGAGATTACATGGAGTGCCTGTATCTATTATCTCGGATAGAGATCCGAGATTTACTTCGAGCTTTTAGAAGAAGTTGCAGGAAGCCTTGGGTACAAGGTTGAATTTTAGTACTGCATTCCATCCTCAAACCGATGGCCAATCCGAAAAAGTGATTCAAGTTCTGGAGAATATGCTCCGATGTTGTGTGTTAGAGTTCGAAGGTAGTTGGGAAAAATATCTACCTTTGGTCGAGTTTGCCTATAAAAACAGTTATCAGTTGAGTATAAGGATGGCACCGTACGAAGCTTTATATGGTCGCAAGTGTCAGACTCCCTTGTATTGGACCGAGCTTAGTGAGAAGCAAATTCACGGGGTCGATCTAGTTAAAGAGACCGAGGAGAAAGTGCAAGTGATCCGTGATAGTTTGAACGCTGCTTCGGATCGAAAAAAGTCATATGCGGATTTAAAAAGGAAAGAAATCGAGTTTCAAGTGGGCGACAAAATATTTCTGAAAGTATCCCCGTGGAAGAAAATATTGAGATTTGGTCGAAAGGGCAAATTGAGTCCACGATTCATAGGACCGTATGAGGTTATTGAAAAGATTGGGCCAGTAGCATATTGGTTGGCTTTGCCGGTAGAATTAGAGAGAATACACAACGTGTTTCATGTGTCGATGTTACGGCGATATCGTTCCGATCCTTCGCATGTGATTCCTCCAACAGAAGTTAAAATACGACCGGACATGACTTATGAAGAGAAACCAATTAAGATATTGGCTTGAGAGGTTAAACAGTTGAGGAATAAGAACATAGCCTTAGTAAAGTTGTTATGGCAAAAACACGGTGTGGAGGAGGCTACGTGGGAACCGGAAAAAGCCATGAGGGAACAATACCCAAACCTTTTTACCGGCAAGATTTTCGAGGACGAAAATCTCTAAAGGGGGAGAGTTGTAACAGCCCGATTTTAGGGCTAGTCGGAATAGTGGTTTCGGGACCGCTAATCCGAGGTTGAAGAAAATTATTTTGATATTATTTTATGTGTTATAGCATGTTTATAAGGATGTGTGAAAATTTTGGTGCACTAATTTTAGCAATTTAATGCTTAATTGTGAAAAGGGACTAAATCGCATAAAGTGCGAAAGTTCTATTATACAAGGTAGAGGTGTCTAATAGCCATAGAATATTAAACTGGAGGTCCTTAAAGGGCAATTAGGCCATTAAGGGTGTGTTGGCTGGCCATAGGAAACAAGGGAGACAAGAGCATTAAATTTGGTCAAAATTTGGTGAAATTAGGTGATAAAAAATGAATAAAATAAGATGAATAAAAGAGATATCATCTTTTACTATTCATGCTTCTTCTACCACCGAAAATTGAGAGGAAATAAGGGTTCTTGGAGTTCAAATTTTCAGCAAAACAAATCTCTTGCAACTAAGTGATTCTAGGGGTCTTTCTTGATAATTTTTGTACTTTTGGAATCCCCAAAGCTTAAGCTAGCTAATGAGAAGACTAATTTGCAATATGGTTGAAAGTTTAGGGACTTGCCATGAGAGTGTTCATGTTGTTTGCTGAGTTTTTATGGAAGAAAATGGATGTTAGTGACTTAAGGAACAACTTTTGTGAAAGGTGTTACCATGAAAACACCTAAATAGGACTTATTTGTAAAAGTGGACATTGTGTAATAAATGCATGAAATAATAAGTTTTGTGAGTTGTTGTAAGAGAAATAAATGACCAGCTAGGCTTGTTTAACGAGAAAATGTGATGAAAAAATGATTTACGAGCCTAGGGGCAAAATCATAATTTTGCCAAAGTATAAGGGCAAAATGGTCATTTTTGCCTAAGTAGAAATTTTGATGTATCATGAATTATAAACTAATTATAGATCAAGAAGAACGAGGAAACAACCTTGACCGAGGAAAAGGCAAGGTTACGGACTAAGTCATCGACTAATACATTTTGCACCGAGGTAAGTTTATGTGTAAATGGTACATCTTTAATACATATGTTGTTACTCATTGGTGCACCGTATGAATGAGATCAATTATGATTGTGATTGATTGATATTGATATTGATAGGTAATGAGTAATTCTCATATGAACCTCGGAATAGATATTTAAATGAGGAAAAATACCACCGTAATCATCCTTTTTGGTGGGCTATGTGTGATACAACCTTATTACTTATTCATGATGGGCTGTGTGCGATACCATCATTTATATTACCATTTGGTGGGCTCTGTGCGAAACCACCGTAAATATTCTTGTTGGTGGGCTATGTGCGATACCACCCTATTATTGACTAATGGTGGGATGTGTGCGAAACCACCGGATACTTAGCATTATTTCGAGGGGTTCATCGAGAAATTGTATAAGTAAATGTTTCATGTTGCTTTGTGGTGATGAGTGTAGGGAATGTGTACAAGTAAATGTGAGCAATATAATTGTTATATGGTTGGAATGTGGTAAGAGATGGAATGAGTAAGCATGATTATGGGAATGTGAATTGTTCTTGCTTAGTATGTGATATTATTGATTGAAAAGCATATATTGTGATGTTTATTGTTTGCATGTAAACTTACTAAGCTTAAAGCTTACTCCATTTCTTTTTCCATTGATTTATAGTGTCAAAGAGCCGATTTGGGATATGAAGATAATCAGAAGATCACCCACACTATCAGCTCATCTCGGTATATTTAGTCTTATCATTTTGTGTATGGCATGTATAGGGGCTAGGCTTAGTGTTTTGTCTTGTTATTTTGGCCAAGTGTGTTGACTCCTTTAAAGATGAACTTTTGTAAATAGCCATAGTTGATGGCTTATTGTTATTAATATTTGAAAAGATGAGGTTATTCATGAATGTGTATGATGCATGATTGAGTTGCTTGGTGAATGGTTGAATGTGATTGATGTTGCATGAATTAGGGTGATAAAAAGAGCTTGGAAAATACCCTTGTTCTTGTCCACACGGGTACGCACACGGGCGTGTGTCTAGGCCGTGTTTGACACAGGGTCAGTCCCATCGGTGTGTGACCAGGCCATGTGTCCCCTGCATGTTAGTGTTGCAAGTCAGTGTCGACCACGGGCTAGACACACGGGCGTGTGCCTAGGCCGTGTGGCCCATATATGGTTGCTAACGTCACAAACAGAATTCCAGGTTTTTCACACACGGGTGAGGACACGGGCGTGTCTAGGCCGTGTGAGGGACACGGGCCATTGACACGGACGTGTGTCCGGCCGTGTGAAAACCCCTGTAGGTTAGAAATGAAAAATAAATCCCACACGGGCTGGGGACATAGGCGTGTGTGACCACACGGCCTTCCCACACCACACGGGCGTGTGGCCCTGTTAAGGCAAAATTTTTATAAGCTTACAAAAGTTTCCGGTTTGATTCCGAGACCCACCATTTGGATGTTTAAGGCATCGTAGGCCCATAATAAGGATGATATGAATGTGAATGGGAAGTTTTAAGTTGGAATGAGATTTTATAGCCCAAAGTTGTACGTTCAAGGGAGTTCATTCCGTTAATGCCTCGTACCCGGTTCCGGCGTTGAATACGGGTAAGGGGTGTAGCTTCATTCACAACAATGAAATTTATAGCCCGAGACATTGATAAATGATATCCTCTCATTGAGATTACATGGTTGATGAAAAGTAAAACGTGGCCACTGGTTGTTCATCTTTGTGATGAATGACCTGATTACTATTTGATAGTAATTAACTTTTCATGAAGAAAGATGCAATGGTTACCATGAGATAAAATAGGATCATATTGGGAGAAAAAATATTATCCCAAAGAGATTTCGGGTATCCTATGAGGGTAACACACTTATGACAAGGTCATTGGACGAGTTGCTTTTGTAATGGTATGTTGTTGGGGAGAGCTCAGTCACGGTACTATAGTGGAATGACTTCATGACTAAATGAGTTTATAATTAATAGACGAAAAGCTGGAGCTTAATTATAAATCATTTGAGCCTAAATCTCATATGTCCAATTGGTCCCTCCATTAGATCGTTGAAACTAGAAATGAATTGCATGTCGAATCAAATAAATAGAAATGGTGAAAATGGAGAAATGAGAAATAATTTGGAAATGGTTATGTTTTTCTCCAAAATGAAAATGGAAATGAAGAAATAGAATCATTTGGAAATGAATGTGGTTTTCTCCAAAATGAAAATGAAAATGAAAAATGACAATAACCAAAAAATGAATTTATGTTTTTTGAATTAAATGAAGTTCGAAAATGGAAATAAATCATTTGGTCATAGTGAACTGTTGAATACGAAAATATTAAATATATTTTCTTATAGATTCTTTTACGGTAAAGTCATCATGATTTTAACATAATTAAAAAAATTCATATTAATTACAAATAAATCAGCAGATATTAACACATTATATAAATAATAACACATGTATATTTTATACTATGAACTTACCTAGATTATGCTTTTGGTTGACTCATAGGGATTAATCCACGATTTTCACTTTTCCCCAGTTATTCTCCGCACGATTCAATTCTTGATCTATATAATGATTAAATTCAATATATTAAATTTAAATATACCATAACACTTATTTCTATGCATATACCCTTAAATTTTCATATTTACAAAATTTCCCTAAACATTTGCATTTCTCTCAATTTAGTCTCGAAATTCCAAATTTAACAAAATTTCTCAAATACCCATGCTAGACGAATTTATTCCTATTTTAGTACAGTCCAAAATTATTCAAAATTCACAAGAATTCCATGGAAATTTTAATATTTTATTAAATTAGTCCTTTAACTAAAAACTAACTAAAATCACTTTACAAAATAGTCCTAAACAACAATGAAGACTACAAATTCATCATTTAACATCAATAATAACCCAAATTCATTAATGGAAAAATCCAATATCTTTAACTGCTTCGAAAACGAAGATACATGTTAGTTGGACCTAGTTGCAACAATCTCAAAAACATAAAAAAAAACAAGAAACAAACTCAAAACAGACTTACATGCAAGAGACAACAATGGCCAAACCTCCAAGCTTCAATAATGGAGTTCTTTAGGTTGATATTTGGTTGAAAAAGATAAACAATGAGATGATATTTGGTGGAGTTCTAATCTCCTTACCTTTTACGTGTTTTGTTTTACTGTTATCTTCGTTAATCAAACATTGTCACATGGCACCCCATAAAGCACATTATACACAAAAGTAACGATGAATTTCGACGCTACCCATTTCGAAAACCCTAAATTTGAACGGTCTTATTTGCAAATGAACATTCGAACGTTCATTCAAGAACGGGGGTTTGTTCCTTCGTTGTCTGAATACAACGAAATTTTGGAGTTGGTGGATTTCCACCACTGGCGTAATTTTTGTGCAATGCTAATTGAACTAGCAATTGGTGGCATTGTTTATGAATTTTAGACTTCATTAAAGGATCGAGAAATCCTCAAACTCTCATGTGATAAGCTTCATTATGCAACAGTTCGGGGTAAACAAGTACTGGTTACACCCCAATAAATATACTCCTATTATAACGCTCTGTATTATACTTATTTCTAGAAGCTGTTGATTCGCCAAGCCGGTATCGATATTTCGATCAAATTCAATCAGGCCATTATGTTTTCGATGGCTGTCGCATGTGACATAATATGCAAATTGTGCAAGTATACACGTAGAATCAAGTAATAAAGTGATGAGTGAGTATCGTTCCCACGAGGATCGAATTGAGGCAAAAAAGTGGTCAAGTTATTATAATAAAATGCAACTAATGCTACGGTAAAGCTATGGTAAGTATGTAGCGACAATTAAAGGAATAATGATGTATGCAATATGTAGAGTTAATGATGTAACACCCCTAACCCGTATCCATCGCCGGAACAGAGTTACGGAGCGTTACCAGAACTTTTCAATACATATTCAGATAAATCATGTCAATCACTATTCATTAACCGAGATCATTCATAATGTCCTTTAGATGGACCCTCGAGATCCAATATGAGCATTAGAATCTGTAGCAGCCCGATTTTGGGTGTAGTCGGAACAGTGGTTTCGGGACCACAAATCTGACGCAGAAAAAATTATTTTTATTATATTTTTATGGTCTACAGTTTTATGGAAAGATTTCATGAAAATTTCGTTTGAAAATTTTGACGTTTGGGCACTCAATTTAGCTAAAAGGACTAAATTGCAAAAAGTGCAAAAATTGAATTCTATATGTTTAAGGAATCCAATTGCTATGAAATTTTAAATTGGAGGTCCTTAGATGGTAATTAGACCATTGGTTAAGTTGGTGGACAAAAATGGACATGATTTGGTATGTTTCTAAAGTTTTTCATTAAGGGCATTTTAGTAATTTGGTAATTAAAATGAATTAAAAAGCTAAAATGAAACCAAAATTTGTCCATCTTATTCTCTATGGCCTAATTTTACTAGGAGAAACCATGGCTAGGGTTTTTCAAGCTTTCAAGCTCGATTGTAAGTCCGTTCTTGCCCCGTTTTTAATGCTCTTTACATTTTTGAAGTCGTTGTAACCCGATCTATCTATTTCTACCACTAATTTAAGATATGATCAAGTTCTAGGGTTTTACCCATGTTGAATATGTGTTTATTTTGATGTTTGATGGTAGAAAATGCACGTTTGTTGTTTGTTAAACGACTTTTACTAAGTGATTTTTGGTAAAAATGTCAAAAAAGACTTATTTGTAGAAGTCTATAAAATGAGTAGAAAAAAGTGAATAAATGAAAAATGTGGGCTGTTATGAGTATGGAAATGGTTCGGCTAGGCTTGGGTTTTTAAGAAATTGAATGAAATTCATTTTACGAGCCTAAGGACTAAATTGTAAAATGTCAAAAGTTTAGGGGCAAAAATGCAATTTTTCCATAATGTGAATTTTGGATTGAAATGAATAATGTGTTGATTAAATGAGATGAATTTGGTATTATAGATCAAGAAAAATGAAGCTCGGGTCTAGATCGGGGGAAAACCAAAGTGTTTGACAATTAGGTCCATCTCCGCTATTTTTTGTATCGAGGTAAGTTTGTATGTAAATAATGCAACATTATAATTGTATTTATAATGTTTTGTTATTGCATGAATTGTATGATTGACTCTATGGATGAAATTGACAAAGTTTCGATAAGCGAGTAAATATCCCGGTTGAACCTTAGGAATAGATAGGATACAAATGTCATGACATTAGGGTTACTGAAATTACGTGTAAGACCATTTCTGGGATATGGCATCGATATCAGACTTCATATAAGACCATAACTGGGCTATTTTCATCGATACGAGATTACATGTAAGACTATATCTGGGATATGGCATTGATATGGTACTGTGTGTACGAGATTCCCGAGTATCCTTTAGTATTCCAAATGGTTCAACGGGAAATGTTGACGAAATGTTCAACGGGTATGTCAAAGATGAGAAAGTACGTGAATATGTTACGAGATGGTACAAGTATGTACGTAAAACTCAAAGGAAATGAACTCAGTATATGATGAACAATTGGTAAGAATGTGATTGAGTAAGTTGTGCTTATGAAGCTTAAATGACATTTATGTTGATATGTGCTATGTTATTCATATGATGAGCTATTGGTATATGAAAATTATATTGGTATGTGTTATGTTGATATTAAATGATATTTATGGTCATATGACATTTATGAAGTTTTAATGACATTTATGTCAATATTTGTTAAGTTATTTAAATGTAAAATGTATGAATAATGTTTTGTATTATTTGCATATGAACTTACTAAGCTATATAGCTTACCCCCTCTTCCTTTCCCATGTTTTATAGTGTTATTGAGCTAGCTCGGGTTGAAGATCGCCGGAGATCCTATCACACTATCAAGCTATCACTTTGGGTATTGATGAATTCAAGTATTTTGAGTTTATGGCATGTATAGGGACTTAGTCATTTTGTTAAATGTGTCATTGTGATTGTAGCCAATGTGTTGACTTGTGATTGTCAAAGGCTTGTTTTGATATTTGGCCATGTAGATTGGCTTATTTGGGCTATCATGGTTGTAAGCCTAAGTATAGATATATATGTGCTAATGTCTCTGGTGATATGAATATGGTATACTTGGTGAATGATAGAAATATGATTTATGACAAGAATGTGAAATGTTTGTATATGTGGAATCTTGCATGATTTGGTGTGGAGAGTTTGATTTTTTAAGTATGATAAATAATGGCATGAGGATGACATGTTATTGTCTTGGTTGTGGTTGTTTGGTTACTCTCATATGCTTGAATTTGTGCCATGTGATGTTGTGTTGATGTGAGCAAGTGAGGGTGGAAAAATGGCTTGGTAAATAGCCTTTATTTTGTCCACACGGGTAGGCAGACGGGTATGTGTCTAGACCGTGTGTGACACACGGTCTGCCACACAGGCATGTGTTCCAGCCGTGTGAACCCTGCACTTTAATTGTTGCAAAACAGAATGTCCAGAATTGAGCACACGGGTCTTAGCCGTGTGTGCTACACGACCTAGCACACGGTCGTGTGGCACAAGTCAGGGAGCACCCTAATTTGAACAAGGTCTGAAGCATGGGCGTGTCGCAGGGTCACACGGGCGTGTCCCTTGGACAAAACGGGCCTGTGAGCCCTGCATCTAGCAAAAAATTTCTAAGTTTTGTAAAAATTTCTAAAGTTCTCGGTTTAGTCCCAAATGTAACGCCCTAAAAAGTTCTTGGCTTTTTTGAGATGTGACACAACTGTGTATGTACTGCAATGCTTTAGTGTTCTGGGTGTGTGTGAGAGGTCCTAAGTTCAAGCCTTAGCTTTGGCAAATTTTGGTATTTTTCTGACTTAAGCCTTATACTTGTTCAGTGGGCTTGTATTAAATTATTTGTAAAACCATATCAGAATGGGCCTACTGGTCTGGTGGCTAAGATGTGTGTTGGTGTGTTGGGGGTCTGGAGTTCAAATCCCTGCGCGAGTGTGGGAGATTATTTTTACTCTATTAACAGTGAGAGTTTGGGTTGAGTTGAAATTCTATGGAAGTTGTTGAGTAGTGGGTTTGAGGGAGAGAAATTGGGGATGTGAATCATATTTGTTATCTGTCTTTTTTTCCTTTTTTTTCAATTTTTTTCAAATTCTGGTTTCTTTTTCTGAAAATTCTGACGCCACTTCTGGTTTCTATGCCGTTTCTTCTTCCTTTCCATTATCAATTTTGTTTTCTTTTTGTCGACTGTCACATCTTTGTTTTGTTATTTCAGCTTTTATCACACGTTCGGGTAAGTGAGGTTTTTCCTTTTCTGTAACTTGCGTTGTTTCCATCGTTTGATTGGGATTATATGGTCATTTTGGCAGCAGCAAATCGTGAAGGGCGTGACTTTACTCTCGCTGAATCGTAATCAACCATTCAGCATGTTGGGGTAAACGTAGAACACTCAAATCGAAGTTTTGCCGATTTCGTGATTTCGAATTATTGAGATTTAAGACTGAGTTGGGACTTTGATTTGACGATTATAGGTTCTGATGGTCTTGGGAGTGCTTTTACGTAAAAAATAAACCAGGTGTGTACCCGAAATGCAGAAATCGAGCTTTTGGCAAAAGCTGAATAAGGCCACTGTCGACGCCACACAGACGTATGGTCACTCGTGTATTAGGCCGTGTGATCGATGAAGGCCAGGCCGTGCGTAAGACACGACCGTGTGATGGCCAGGGTATGGCCGTGTTGGCCACACAGGTTAAACCGAACTCGGCGTGTGGGCCACACGGGCGTGTGGGCCAAATAGACGTGTGGGACCACACGGGCAAGCAACATGGGCCTGTGGGCCCATTTAGCTTAAATATCTCTTAGGGTTGCACGGGTAGCCCGAGTCAACTGTGAACCTATTGTAGGGTCGGTAAGCGTTACTTAGACCTTAAATCGTGTGATCTGTATGAATGACTGATAACTGTATTTTAGCATGTAAGCATGTATCTCAGTATGTCTGCATTGAGCATGTTTAGATGCATCTGTATTGGGGTGGGATGATTGATTATTGGAGGAAGTGTACTGAAAGGCTTTCATGCGTATTATCTGGCAGCTCAGTTGCAATATTACTGATATGTACCGCATTCGGTATGATTTGGTATGTAGGGCTGGGTGGGTGTTTTAAACCCCACATGGTGTGTAGGGATGGTCGGAGATGGTGTGTAGAAGCCGGTGGGTAGGATACTGATTTCTGTTACTGTATGCATACTGATGGGCTAAGGCCCTAATTTATATCCGAATCGATCAGCATGCAGGCTTAGGCCTAGGCGCATTTGGTGATAGGATCGCAGCTTTGATTGTATGCTTGTCTTACATGGAGATACACTGCTGAGTTTACGTAAACTCACCCCTTTCTGTTTTATTTGTTCAGGTAATCCCCAGACTTAGACGGATCGGTGCGGAGGACTCAACGATGACCACACAACTATTGAACTGATTTAATTCCGTTTAAGGTTTTTTAATTCCTATTATTTTTGGAGTATTTTTTTATGTAACTTGGACTTTTGGACTGTTTGTCTTTGTTTTGGATTTTAACTGTTTTCATGAACTTTTGAACTGCAACGAAAACTCAGTTTACTAAACACAATGTTTTTCCTAAACGCAAACAATTTTCTTAAAATATCACGGTTTTCAAAGCTTTCGCTACAGAATATTTTCTTAAGCGAATCAAATTAACGAGTAAAGAATTTTGAAATTGACGAGAGATAAATAGAAGCTAACAAACGAAAACGGTTTTAACGTGATAATTCGATTTGAAATTCCATTGCATGTGACATCGCCAGATTTGGTCATAACGTCTAGACCAAGTTCGGGGTGTTACATTTAGTGGTATCAGAGCTAGGTTGCAAAACTCGACTGTGGATTTTGGGTTTTAAAACTTGGTTTTTTAAAGAACTGATGTCCAAATGATTTGAAATGATTTGACTGAGAATATGGTACACCGAGTCTCCGGCGCCGATCTTGTAAGTATTCTGATAAACTGCTATAATGTTATAGATAGTCTGTTCTGAAAACACTCTAGTTAGTGTATACTGAAACTGTAGTGAAATTGAAACAGATAGAGACTGTATTTGCGAAAAAACAAATTTCGAATATATGATACTGCTTACATAAAACATCTGTTAATAACTACTGAAACTGTAATTGATTTATAAAATTCATAATACAGATAAATCTGAATAGACATGAGTGCATGAGGTATCCGTGGACGTGGTACTAGAGGCCGAGGTAGAGGCCGTAGGGGGTTCGAGCTGAGTCCTCTTTTTTGGGCAGCATACCGAATCTAGACACGAGTGAGACACCTGTGGCACATGCTACTGAGACTGGGTCTCAGAGTCGATCAACTGGGGACGACGCACTGTCCCAAGCCATACTGAGGATATTAGAGAGGGCCGCTAGGCCTAATTCGGGATCTGGGGGCCGAGGGTCGGTAACTGAGCGATCTGGTCTAATGGAGCTGGGTTGTTTAAGGGTGTCACAATAGTCGCTCCTAATGTGGCTGAGTATTTGTTAGAGGCCACAGAGAGGATTATGAACGATCTGGACTGCACCCCCGAGTAAAAATTGAAGGATGTAGTCTCTTTGCTTCGCGATGAGGCTTATTTGTGGTGGCTGACTGTTAATGAGGGTACTCAGCCTGACCGTCTGACTTGGGAGTTCCTTAAGACTTCATTCCAGAGTAAGTATGTGAGAGCTAGTTACATTGATGCTCGTAGGTGTGAGTTTCTGAACCTCACTCAGGGAGACCGATCAGTGGCCGAGTATGAGGCCGAATTTCTGAGACTGAGCCGCTATGCGCGAGGTATGGTGGCAACTGAATATGAGAGATGTGTTCGATTTGAAGATGGCCTTAGGATAATCTGAAGGTACTGGTAGCTCCGTAGAGGGAGCGCGATTCTCCATTCTGGTAGAGAAGGCGAAGATCGCCGAAAATGTTAAGCACACTGAGTGCCAAAACAAAAATCGTGAGAGGGGTAAGAACACGGGGGATTCGAAGCCCTCGAGTTTGGTGCTGAGGCCTAAGAAAAAGGCTAACACTGATGGGCCGATTAGAGCTGGGCCTTATGTTGCTCCTACTGGATTACAGCTGTGTGGAAATTGTGGTAGGCGCCATCAGGGCGAGTGTTGGAGGAGGACTGGGGCGTGTTTGAGGTGTGGTTCATTAGAGCATCGTATTTGGGAGTGTTTGCTGAGGGCCGATCAGATGCAAGCTCTGGGTTCTGGTACTGCGCAGCCACAGAGGGTAATTTAGCAGCCACCGAGGGGTCGTGGTCAGGCTAGGGGAGGTAACGGTATGGGCCGTGGACAAAGGGCACCAGGAAGAGGTGTTGGAAAGACTGAGGCGAGGCAGCCTACTCTTGTTTATGCTGCTCATCGTCGAGAGGACAGAGATGCTCTAGACGTCATTACTGGTACATTCTTAATTCATGATGTACCTTACTTTGCTTTGATAGACATAGGTTCTACATATTCCTATGTAGCTAACACTGTATCTTGAAACTTGGGGATCTTGGTTGAGAGTACTTCTAGTGAGGTGACTATACTGAGTCCACTGAGGTAATCGGTTTGGGTTAGCAAACTGTATAGAGATGTTCCGCTTGAGGTTCAAGGGTCGGTATTTCTGGCTAATCCGATGGAGCTTCTGTTTGGAGAGTTCGATCTGATTCTGGGTATGTGGTTAGTCAAGCACCGTGTCAGTCTGGACTGTGCGACTAAGAGGGTCATCTTGAGAATTGAAAAGGATAATGAGGTAGTCATGATTGGAGAACGTCGAAATTATTTAGCTAATGTGATCTTCGCACTGGTGGCTAAGAAATTGGTTCGTAAGGGATGTGAGGCATTCTTGGCCTATGTTAGTGTTTCTGTTTCTAGGGACTCTACTGTAAAGGACATTAGAACTGTAAGGGATTTTCCGAACATTTTTCCTAAGGAGCTACCGGGTTTACCTCCAAATTGGGAAGTGGAATTTGGGATTGAGCTTCTTTCTGGTACAACTCCAGTGTCTATCGCCCCTTATCGAATGGCACCGAAGGAGCTTGTGGAGCTTAAGGCTCACTGCAGGAACTTTTGGTCCGTGGTTTCATCCGTCCTAGTGTGTCTTCTTGGGGAGAACCAGTTCTGTTCGTTAAGAAGAAGGATGGGACCATGAAGATGTGCATTGGTTACCGACAGCTGAACAAGCTGACCATTAAGAATAAGTATCCACTTCCGAGAATCGATGACTTATTTGATCAGTTCCGAGGGGCTTCCATGTTTTCTAAGATTGATCTTCATTTAGGGTACCATCAGTTGAGGGTTAAGGATGTAGATATTCATAAGACTGCTTTTAGGACTCGTTATGGGCACTACGAGTTCCTAGTTTTGCCTTTTGGGTTGACGAATGCACCGGCCACATTTATGGACCTGATGATCGGGTATTTTAGCCTTACTTGGATCAGTTTTTTATGGTATTCATCGACGACATATTGGTTTATTCTAAGACTGAGGATGAGCATGACGAGCACCTTAGAGTGGTTCTTCAGATTTTGAGGGAAAAGCAGCTCTATGCTAAATTTAGCAAGTGCGAATTTTGGTTATGAGAGGTAACATTTCTGGGACACGTAGTGTCTGCTGAGGGGATCCGAGTCTATCCGAGAAAGATTGAGGCTGTACTGGATTGGAAACAGCCTAAGAATGTGTCTGAGATCTGCAGCTTTCTGGGTTTGGCGGGTTATTATTGTCGATTTGAGGAAGGTTTCTCACTGATTGCAGCGCCCCTAACTAAGCTGCTACGTAAGGGTGTTCCATTTTTTTGGACTGATGTACAGCAGGAGAGCTTCGAGAAGCTCAAGACTATTTTGACTAAGGCTCTTATTCTGATACAGGTTGAACTTGGAAAGGAGTTTGTGGTTTATAGTGATGCATCACATGTGAGTTTGGGTTGTGTTCTGATGTAGGATGGTAAAGTTGTGGCATATGCCTCTCGTCAGCTCAAGACGCATGAGGCAAATTATCCGACCCATTATTTGGAATTGGCCACCGTAGTCTTTTCTTTGAAAATCTGGACGCACTATCTGTAGGTGAGAAGTGTATTATTTACATCGATCACAATAGCCTCAAGTACCTCCTTACTCATAAGGAGTTGAATCTTAGGCAACGTAGATGGATTGAGCTACTTAAGTACTATGACTGTACTATTGAGTACCATCCTGGCAAGGCCAATGTGGTGGCTGATGCATTGAGCCTTAGGGCGATGATTGATCTGAGAGCGATGTTCGCTCGACTTAGTTTGTTCGACGGTGAAAGTTTGTTGGCTGAGCTACAAGTTAAATCGACTTGGATAGAACAAATTCGAGTTAGGCAGTTAGAGGATGAATCGTTGGGTCTTCATTTCCATCAGGTTGAAGGTGGTAGCACTACGGACTTTGGGCTGAATAATGATGGGGTACTCTATTTCCGAGGTCGAATTTGTGTACTGAATGATACTGATCTGAGGAAGTCTATTCTGAGAGAGGCGCAAAGTAGTCCTTATGCTATGCATCCCGGTGGGAATAAAATATACCGAGATTTTTGGGAACTATATTCGTGGCCGAGATTGAAATGGGAGCATACTGATTTTGTGGCACGATGTCTGACATGCCAGTAGGTTAAGGCTGAGCATCAGTTACCTTCGGGTTTGCTACAGCCGGTTAAGATTTCGCTATGGAAGTGGGAGCGAGTAACGATGGACTTCGTTAGTGGGTTGCCTCTAACACCCACTAAGAAGGATTCTATTTGGGTCACCGTGGATCGATTGACCAAGTCTGCGCACTTCATCCCGGTTAGGACCGACTATTCTCTTCAGAAATTAGCAAAGCTCTACATGTCTGAGATAGTGAGACTGCATAGGGTTCCGGTGTCGATTATTTCTGACAGAGATCATCGCTTCACATATCGGTTCTAGAAAAAGTTATATGAGGCTTTGGGTTCGAGATTGGATGTCAATACTTCGTTCCATCCTAAGATCGATGGTCAATCTGAGAGGGTGATTCAGATACAGGAGGATATGTTGAGGAGTTGTGTTATCAATTTTCGAGGCAGTTGGGATGATTATCTGCCGTTAATCGATTTTGCCTACAATAACAGTTGCCAGTTGAGTATTCAGATGGCACCTTACGAGGATTTGTATGGTCGTAAGTGTCGTACTCCTTTGTGTTGGACTGAGTTGGGTGAACGTCGAGTTTTGGGTCCTGAGCTGGTTGCTGAGACTGAGGAGAAGGTACGACTGATTCAGAATCATCTGAAGGCGGCTTCGGCGCATGTAAATCGTATGCGCATCCAAGAGGCGTGAGATTGAGTATCTGTGGGAGACTTCGTGTTTCTTAAGGTCTTGCCATGGAAGAAGGTTCTGAGGTTCTGTCGTAAGGGCTAGTTGAGCCCTAGGTTTATTGGGCCTTACCAAATTCTGAAGCGAGTGGGACCAGTCGCTTATCAGTTAGAGCTACCTCCAGAGTTGGACCGCATCCACGATGTTTTTCATGTCTCGATGTTGAATGTGGTATATTTGGTGAATGATAGAAATATGATTTATGACAAGAATTTGAAATGTTTGTATATATGGAATCTTGCATGATTTGGTGTGGAGAGTTTGATTTTTTAAGTATGATAAATAATGGCATGAGGATGACATGTTATTGTCTTGGTTGTGGTTGTTTGGTTGCTCTCATATGCTTGAATTTGTGCCATGTGATGTTGTGTTGATGTGTGCAAGTGAGGGTGGCAAAATGGCTTGGTAAATAGCCTTTATTTTGTCCACACGGGTAGCGCAGACGGGCATGCATCTAGACCATGTGTTCCAGCCGTGTGAACCCTGCATTTTAATTGTTGCAAAACAGAATGTCCAGAATTGAGCACACGGGTCTTAGCCGTGTGTGCTACACGGCCTAGCACACGGTCGTGTGGCACAAGTCAGGGAGCACCCTAATTTGAACACGGTCTGAAGCATGGGCTTGTCGCAGGGTCACACGGGCGTGTCCCTTGGACAACACGGGCCTGTGAGCCCTGCATCTAGCAAAAAATTTCTAAGTTTTGTAAAAATTTCTAAAGTTCTTGGTTTAGTCCTGAATGTAACGCCCTAAAAAGTTCTTGGCTTTTTTGAGATGTGACACAACTGTGTGTCTGCTGCAATGGTTTAGTGTTCTGGGTGTGTGTGAGAGGTCCTAAGTTCAAGCCTTAGCTTTGGCAAATTTTGGTATTTTTCTGACTTAAGCCTTATACTTGTTCAGCGGGCTTATATTGAATTATTTGTAAAACTATATCAGAATGGGCCTACTGGTCTGGTGGTTAAGATGTGTGTTGGTGTGTTGGGGGTCTGGAGTTCAAATCCCTGCGTGAGCGTGGGAGATTATTTTTACGCTATTAACAGTGAGAGTTTGGGTTGAGTTGAAATTCTATGGAAGTTGTTGAGTAGTGGGTTTGAGGGAGAGAAATTAGGGATGTGAATCATATTTGTTATCTGTCTCTTTTTCCTTTTGTTTCAATTTTTTTCAAATTCTGGTTTCTTTTTCTGAAAATTCTGACGCCACTTCTGGTTTCTCTGCCGTTTCTTCTTCCTTTCCATTGTTAATTTTGTTTTCTTTTTGTCGACTGTCGCATCTTTGTTTTGTTATTTTAGCTTTTATCACACGTTCGAGTAAGTGAGGTTTTTCCTTTTCTGTAACTTGCATTGCTTCCATCGTTTGATTGGGATTATATGGTCATTTTGGCAGCAGCAAATCGTGAAGGGCGTTACTTTACTCTCGCTGAATCGTAATCAACCATTCAGCGTGTTGGGGTAAGCGTAGAACACTCAAATCGAAGTTTTGCCGATTTTGTGATTTTGAATTATTGAGATTTAAGACTGAGTTGGGACTTTGATTTGATGATTATAGGTTCTGGTGGTCTTGGGAGTGCTTTTACGTCAAAAATGAACCAGGTGTGTACCCGAAACGCAGAAATCGAGCTTTTGGCAAAAGCTGAATAAGGCCACTGTCGACGCCACACAGACGTGTGGTCACTCGTGTAGTAGGCCGTGTGCGACAACACGGCCGTGTGATCGATGAAGGTCAGACCGTGCGTAAGACACGACCGTGTGATGGCCAGGGTATGGCCGTGTAGGCCGCACGGGTTGAACCGAACTCGACGTGTGGGCCACACGGGCATGTGATATCTTGGCCAGGCCGTGTGACCCACACGGGCAAGCCACATGGGTGTGTGGGCCCATTTAGCTTAAATATCTCCTAGGGTTGCACGGGTAGCCCGAGTCGACTGTGAACCTACTGTAGGGTCAGTAAACGTTACTTAGACCTTAAATCGTGTGATCTGTATGAATGACTGATAGCTGTATTTTAGCATGTAAGCATGTATCTCAGTATGTCTGCATTGAGCATGTTTAGATGCATCTGTATTGGGGTGGGATGATTGATTATTGGAGGAAGTGTACTGAAAGTCTTTCATGCGTATTATCTGGCAGCTCAGTTGCAATATTACTGATGTGCCGCATTCGGTACGATTTGGTGTGTAGGGCTGGGTGGGTGTTTTAAACCCCACATGGTGTGTAGGGATGGTCAGAGATGGTGTGCAGAAGCCGGTGGGTAGAATATCGATTTACATTCTGATGTATGCATCCGATGGGCTAAGGCCCTAATTTATATCCAGGAATCGAATCAGAATAAAGCTTAGGCCCGCATCGCATTTGGTGATAGATCGCAGCTTTGATCAGTATGCTTGTCTTCTGTGGGGATTACACACTGAGTTTACGTAAACTCACTCCTTTCTGTTTTATTTGTACAGGTAATCCCCAGACTTAGACGGATCGGTGCGGAGGACTCAACGGTGACCACACAACTATTGAACTGATTTAATTCCGTTTAAGGTTTTCTAATTCCTATTATTTTTGGAGTATTTTTTATGTAACTTGGACTTTTGGACTATTTGTCTTTGTTTTGGATTTTAACTGTTTTCATGAACTTTTGAACTGCAACGAAAACTCGATTTACTAAACACAATGTTTTTCTTAAACGCAAACAATTTTCTTAAAATATCACAGTTTTAAAAGTTTCCACTACAGAATATGTTTTTAAGCGAATCAAATTAACGAGTAAAGAATTTTGAAATTGACTAGAGATAAATAGAAGCTAACAAACGAAAACGATTTTAACGTGATAATTCGATTTGAAATTCCATTCCATGTGACATCACCAGATTTGGCCATAACGTCTAGACCAGGTTTGGGGTGTTACATTTACTGGTATCAGAGCTAGGTTGCAAAACTCGACTGTGGATTTTGGGTTTTAAAACTTGGTTTTTTAAAGAACTGATGTCCAAATGATTTGAAATGATTTGACTGAGAATATGGTACACTGAGTCTCCGGCGCCGATCTTGTAAGTATTCTGATAAATTGCTATAATGTTATAGATAGTCTGTTCTGAAAACACTCTAGTTAGTGTATACTGAAACTTTAGTGAAATTGAAACTGATAGAGACTGTATTTGCGAAAAAACAAACTTCGAATATATGATACTGCTTACATAAAACATCTGTTAATAACTACTGAAACTGCAACTGATTCATAAAATTCATAATATAGATAAATCTGAATAGACATGAGTGCATGAGGTATCCTTGGACGTGGTACTAGAGGCCAAGGTAGAGGCCGTAGGGGGTTCGAGCTGAGTCTTCCTTTTTGGGCAGCATGCCGAATCTAGACACGAGTGAGACACCTGTGTCACATGCTACTGAGACAATGTCTCAGAGTCGATCAACTGGAGACGATGCACTGTCCCAAGCCATACTGAGGATATTAGAGAGGGTCGCTGGGCCTAATTCGGGATCTGGGGGCCGAGGGTCAGTAACTGAGTGATCTGGTCTAATGGAGTTGGGTTGTTTAAGGGTGTCACAAGAGTCGCTCCTAATGTGGCTGAGTATTTGTTAGAGGCCACAGAGAGGATTATGAACGATCTGGACTGCACCCCCGAGTAGAAATTGAAGGATGTAGTCTCTTTGCTTCGCGATGAGGCTTATTTGTGGTGACTGACTGTTAATGAGGGTACTCGGCCTGACCGTCTGACTTGGGAGTTCTTTAAGACTTCATTCCAGAGTAAGTATGTGTGAGCTAGTTACATTGATGCTCGTAGGTGTGAGTTTCTGAACCTCACTCAGGGAGACCGATCAGTGGCCGAGTATGAGGCCGAATTTCTGAGACTGAGCCACTATGCGCGAGGTATGGTGGCAACTGAATATGAGAGATGTGTTCGATTTGAAGATGGCCTTAGGATAATCTGAAGGTACTGGTAGCTCCGTAGAGGGAGCGAGAGTTCTCCATTCTGGTAGAGAAGGCGAAGATCGTCGAAGATGTTAAGTACGCTGAGTGCCAAAATAGAAACCGTGAGAAGGGTAAGAACACGGGGGATTCAGAGCCCTCGAGTTCGGTGCTGAGGCCTAAGAAAAAGGCTAACACTGATGGGCCGATTAGAGCTGGGCCCCATGTTGCTCCTACTGGATTACAGCTGTGTGGAAATTGTGGTAGGCGCCATCAGGGCGAGTGTTGGAGGAGGACTGGGGCGTGTTTGAGGTGTGGTTCATTAGAGCACCGTATTTGGGAGTGTTTGTTGAGGGCCGATCAGATGCAAGCTCTGGGTTCTGGTACTGCGTAGCCGCAGAGGGTAGTTTAGCAGCCACCGAGGGGCCGTGGTCAGGCTAGGGGTGGTAATGGTATGGGCCGTGAACAGAGGGCACCAGGAAGAGGTGTTGGAAAGACTGAGGTGAGGCAGCCTACTCTTGTTTATGCTGCTCATCGTCGAGAGGACAGAGATGCTCCAGATGTCCTTACTGGTACATTCTTAATTGATGATGTACCTTACTTTGCTTTGATAGACATAGGTTCTACATATTCCTATGTAGCTAGCACTGTGTCTTGAAACTTGGGGATCTTGGTTGAGAAAACTTCTAGTGAGGTGACTATACTGAGTCCACTGGGGCAATCGATTTGGGTTAGCAAACTGTATAGAGATGTTCCGCTTGAGGTTCAAGGGTCAGTATTTCTGGCTAATCTGATGGAGCTTCCGTTTGGAGAGTTCGATCTGATTCTGGGTATGGACTGGTTAGTCAAGCACCGTGTCAGTCTGGACTGTGCGACTAAGAGGTTCGTCTTGAGAATTGAGGAGGATAATGAGGTAGTCATGATTGGAGAACGTCGGAATTATTTAGCTAATGTGATCTCCGCACTGGTGGCTAAGAAACTGGTTCGTAAGGGATGTGAGGCATTCTTGCCTATGTTAGTGTTTCCATTTCTAGGGACTCTACTGTAAAGGACATTAGAACTGTAAGGGATTTTCTGAACGTTTTTCCTAAGGAGCTACCGGGTTTACCTCCGAATTGGGAAGTGGAATTTGGGATTGAGCTTCTTTTTGGTACAACTCCAGTGTCTATCGCCCCTTATCGAATGGCACCGAAGGAGCTTGTGGAGCTTAAGGCTCACTGCAGGAACTTTTGGTCCGTGGTTTCATCTGTCCTAGTGTGTCTTCTTGGGGAGAACCAGTTCTGTTCGTTAAGAAGAAGGATGGGACCATGAGGATGTGCATTGATTACCGACAGCTGAACAAGCTGACCATTAAGAATAAGTATCCACTTCCGAGAATCGACGACTTATTTGATCAGTTTCGAGGGGCTTCCGTGTTTTCTAAGATCGATCTCCGTTTAGGGTACCATCAATTGAGGGTTAAGGATGTAAATATTCATAAGACTGCTTTTAGGACTCGTTATGGGCACTACGAGTTCCTAGTTATGCCTTTTGGGTTGACGAATGCACCGACCACATTTATGGACCTGATGATCGGGTATTTTAGCCTTACTTGGATCAGTTTTTTATGGTATTCATCGACGACATATTGGTTTATTCTAAGACTGAGGATGAGCATGACGAGCACCTTAGAGTGGTTCTTCAGATTTTGAGGGAAAAGTAGCTCTATGCTAAATTTAGCAAGTGCGAATTTTGGTTATGAGAGGTAACATTTTTCGGATACGTAGTGTTTGCTGAGGGGATCCGAGTCGATCCGAGAAAGATTGAGGCTGTACTGGATTGGAAACAGCCTAAGAATGTATCTGAGATCTGCAGCTTTCTGGGTTTGGTGGGTTATTATTGTCGGTTTGTGGAAGGTTTCTCACTGATTGCAGCACCCCTAACTAAGCTGCTACGTAAGGGTGTTCCATTTTTTTGGACTGATGTACAGCAGGAGAGCTTCGAGAAGCTCAAGACTATTTTGACTAAGGCTTCTGTTCTAATACAGGTTGAACCTGGAAAGGAGTTTGTGGTTTATAGTGATGCATCACATGTGAGTTTGGGTTGTGTTCTGATGTAGGATGGTAAAGTTGGGGCATATACCTCTCGTCAGCTCAAGACGCATGAGGCAAACTATCCGACCCATTATTTGGAATTGGCCACCGTAGTCTTTTCTTTGAAAATCTGGATGCACTATCTGTACGGTGAGAAGTGTATTATTTACATCGATCACAATAGCCTCAAGTACCTCCTTACTCATAAGGAGTTGAATCTTAAGCAACGTAGATGGATTGAGCTGCTTAAGGACTATGACTGTACTATTGAGTACCATCCTGGCAAGGCCAATGTGGTGGCTGATGCATTGAGTCGTAGGGCGATGATTGATCTGAGAGCGATGTTCGCTCGACTTAGTTTGTTCGACGGCGAAAGTTTGTTGGCTGAGCTACAAGTTAAACCGACTTGGATAGAATAGATTCGAGTTAGGCAGTTAGAGGATGAATCGTTGGGTCTTCAATTCCATCAGGTTGAAGGTGGTAGCACTACGAAATTTGGGCTGAATAATGATGGGGTACTCTGTTTCTGAGGTCGGATTTGTGTACTGAATGATACTGATCTGAGGAAGTCTATTCTGAGAGAGGCGCAAAGTAGTCCTTATGCTATGCATCCCGGTGGGAATAAAATGTACCGAGATCTTCGGGAACTGTATTCGTGGCTGAGATTGAAACGAGAGCTTACTGATTTTGTGGCACGATGTCTGACATACCAGTAGGTTAAGGCTGAGCATCAGTTACCATCGGGTTTACTACAGCCGATTAAGATTCCGCTATAGAAGTGGGAGCGAGTAACGATGGACTTCGTTAGTGGGTTGCCTCTAACAGCCACTAAGAAGGATTCTATTTGGATCACCGTGGATCGATTGACCAAGTCTGCGCACTTCATCCCGGTTAGGACCGACTATTCTCTTCAGAAATTGGCAAAGCTCTACATGTCTGAGATAGTGAGACTGCATAGGGTTCCGGTGTCGATTATTTTTGACAGAGATCCTCGCTTCACATATCGGTTCTAGAAAAAGTTATATGAGCCTTTGGGTTCGAGATTGGACGTCAATACTTCGTTCCATCCTCAGATCGATGGTCAATCTGAAAGGGTGATTCAGATACTGGAGGATATGTTGAGGAGTTGTGTTATCAATTTTCGAGGCAGTTGGGAGGATTATCTGCCGTTAACCGATTTTGCCTACAATAACAGTTGCCAGTCGAGTATTCAGATGGCACCTTACGAGGCTTTGTATGGTCGTAAGTTTCGTACTCCTTTGTGTTGGACTGAGTTGGGTGAACGTCGAGTTTTGGGTCCTGAGCTGGTTGCTGAGATTGAGGAGAAGGTACGACTGATTCAGAATCGTCTAAAGGCGACTTCTGACAGATAGAAATCGTATGCAGATCTTAAGAGGTGTGAGATTGAGTATTCTGTGGGAGACTTCGTGTTTCTTAAGGTCTTGCCATGGAAGAAGGTTCTGAGGTTCTGTCGTAAGGGCTAGTTGAGCCCTAGGTTTATTGGGCCTTACCAAATTCTGAAGCGAGTGGGACCAGTCGCTTATCAGTTAGAGCTACCTCCAGAGTTGGACCGTATCCACGATGTTTTTCACGTCTCGATGTTGAGGCGCTACCATTCTGATCCTACTCATGTTGTTCCTGTTGAGGAGATTGAGGTTAGGCCAGATTTGACCTTCGAGGAAGAGCCGGTTCAGATTCTGGATCGTGATGTCAAGGTCATTAGGAGGAAGTCTATCCCATTAGCGAAGGTGCTGTGGCGGAATCATAGCACTGAGGAGGCCACATGGGAGCCTGAGGATGCGATGCGTCAGCAGTATCCTTATCTATTCTGATCAGGTAAATTTTGAGGTCGAAATTTATTTTAGGGGGCAGAGTGGTAATACCCCAAAAATTTATATTTTGGCTTTTGTGAGATGTGACACAACTGTGTATCTGCTTCAGTGGTTTAGTTTCTGGGTGTGTGAGAGGTACCGTGTTCAAGCCTTAGCTTTGGAAAATTTTGGTATTTTTCTAACTTAAGCCTTATACTTGTTAAACGGGCTTATATTAAATTATTTGTAAAACCATATCAGAATGGGCCTGCTGGTCTGGTGGTTAAGATGTGTGTTAGTGTGTTGGGGGTTTGGAGTTTGAATCCCTGCGCGAGCGTGGGAGATTATTTTTACTCTGTTAACGGTGAGAGTTTGGGTTGAGTTGAAATTCTATGGAAGTTGTTGAGTACTGGGTTTGAGGGAGAGAAATTAGGGATGTGAATCATATCTATTATCTGTCTCTTTTTCCTTTTGTTTCAGTTTTTTTTTCAAATTCTGTTTTCTTTTTCCCAAAATTCTGACGCCAGTTCTGGTTTCTCTGTCGTTTCTTCTTCCTTTCCATTATCGATTTTGTTTTCTTTTTGTCGACTATCGCATCTTCATTTTGTTATTTCAGCTTTTATCACACGTTCGGGTAAGTAAAGTTTTTCCTTTTCTGTAACTTGCGTTGTTTCCATTGTTTAATTGGGATTATGTGGTCATTTTGGCAGCAGCAAATCGTGAAGGGCGTGACTTTACTCTCGTTGAATTGTAGTCAACCGTTCGGCGTGTTGGGGTAAGCGTAGAACACTCGAATCGAAGTTTTGCCGGTTTTGTGATTTTGAATTATTGAGATTTAAGACTGAGTTGGGATTTTGATTTGACAAATATAGGTTCTGGTGGTCTTGAGAGTGCTTTTACGTCAAAAACGAACTAGGTGTGTACCCGAAATGCAGAAATTGAGCTTTCGACAAAAGCCAAAAAAAGCCACTGTTGACGCCAAACGGGCGTGTGGTCACCCGTGTGGTAGGCCGTGTGCGGCAACATGGCCGTGTGATAGATGAAGGCCAGGCCGTGCATAAGACACGGCCGTGTAATGGCCAGGGTGAGGCCGTGTGGGCCACACGGGTTAAACCGAACTGGGCGTGTGGGCCACACGGGCGTGTGGGCCAACTCGAGCACGCCACACGGGCGTGTGATATCTGGGCCAGGCCGTGTGATCCACACGAGCAAGTCACATGGGCGTGTGGGCCCATTTAGCTTAAATATCTCCTAGGGTTGCATGAGTTGCCCGAGTCGATTGTGAACCTACTGTAGGGTCGGTAAGCGTTACTTGGACCCTAAATCGTGTGATCTGTATGAATGACTGATAACTGTATTTTAACATGTAAGCATGTATCTCGGTATGTTTGCATTGAGCATGTTTAGTTGCATCTGCATTGGGGTGGGATGATTGATTATTGGAGGAAGTGTACTGAAAGGCTTTCATGCCTATTATCTTGCAGCTCAGCTGCAATATTACTGATATGTGCCGTATTCGGTACGATTTGGTGTGTAGGGCTAGGTGGGTGTTTTAAACCCCATATGGTGTGTAGGGATGGTCGGAGATGGTGTGTAGAGGTCTGTGGGTAGGATACTGATTTCTGTTACTGTATGCATACTGATGGGCTAAGGCCCTAATTTATATCTGGAACTGAATCTATAACGGGATTAGGCCTGCATCGCATTTGGTGATAGGATCGTAGTTTGATTTGTATGCTTGTCTTCTGTGGGGATTACACACTGAGTTTACGTAAACTCACCCCTTTCTATTTTATCTGTACAGGTAATCCCTAGACTTAGACGGATCGGTGCAGAGGACTCAACGGTAACCACACAACTATTGAACTGATTTAATTCCATTTAAGGTTTTTTAATTCCTATTATTTTTGGAGTATTTTTGATGTAATTTGGACTTTTGGACTATTTGTCTTCGTTTTGTATTTTAACTGTTTTCATGAACTTTTGAACTGCAACGAAAACTCGGTTTACTAAACATAACGTTTTTCCTAAATGCGAACGGTTTTCTTAAAATATCATTGTTTTAAAAGATTCCGCTACAGAATATGTTTTTAAGCGAATCAAATTAACGAGTAAAGAATTTTGAAATTGACGAGAGATAAATAGATGCTAACAAACGGAAACGGTTTAACGTGATAATTCGATTTCAAATTCCATTCCATGTGACATCGTCAGATTCGGCCATAACATTTAGGCCGAGTTTGGGGTGTTACACCGAACTACCTCCAAAGTATGTTTTGGGCCTCGTAGGCTCGTATAACGGACTTTATGATTGAATATGGATGGTTTTAATTTGGACGCAATTTTATGACTCAGAATTGTGTGATTACTTGTGATGTGAGTCCGATAATGCCTCGTACCCTGTTTTAGTGTCGAATACGGGTAAAGGGTGTTACATTTAGTGGTATCAGAGCTATGGTTTAGTCGATTCTCGGACTAACCTAGCATGTGTGAGAGTCTAGCTATACATGCCATATTACTACCTGTGATAGTGTGATATCTCTCGACTCTGATGAAATTGTTTTCTCGAGGCAGAGATGCTTTCCAACCGAGCTATTTTCGAAAATGCTAAAAGTGATACTAAGATATTTGAAAATGTGTTTGTGATGATTCGAAACTTGGAAAGGCATGAATAAGAGTTCATGATATGTATGTGATGATGTACAAAATGTAATAACTGTAAGTTGAGAAATATGGATAAAATGTCATTGTTCCGGTTGAACGTTTTATTTCAATGGATTATGGTATGAAACGTATAAAATGTTTTAAATGTTGCAAAAAGGATTTAGCCCGCATGGGTAATCCTGAATTAAGCCCTCTCGAGCATATGTTATGAAATGGATTTAGCCCGAGAGTGTACTCTATGAATATGTGCCAAAAGGGCACTTTTAAATATGAATTGACGGATTGTTGACATGCATACCTTGAGTATACTACCCGAGGATCCATTGAAACTACAATAGTTCAATAGGAATTGTTCTTGAAATATGGAAAAGTGACAGGAAATGAAAGTTTATATTATGATAAGCTCATCCATGTTTGTTTGGCATTCATACGATGTTATGTTCCTAATTTGTTTGATTAAGTGAATGTGATAAGTAAACTTACTCAAATTTATGGAATGTATGTTTAAGTACACTTGTTAGAGTAAAGATAATCGGAAAGTTCGTGTGACATAAATATGTATGTTAATTAGCTTGAAGTGAATTATATGATTGTGAAGATATTATGTTGATAATGAATGCTAAGTTATATATGTGTATTTATAAGAGTCGAGTTAGAGGCTTTACGACTCACCCCCTACCAATGTGGTATTTTATAACGAAATTTCACGAGATTTATGTTGAATGAGCTCACAAGTGAGAGACTAAAGAGTTCAGTAGCGGAATAACTAATAATGTGGTCAGAGCTGAGAATAGTTTGGCAAGTGAATACAGTCTTGGAAAAGATGCCAGGTTATTCTAAAGATCATCTATATTTTGCAACATCACAGTTAAGGAAAAAGTTAATCTCGGCTAATCGACTCATTCAGGTATGATGTCTAGAGTATGTATTTGTTGGAGTTTCTTCCGGATTGAATTTTTGTTAGTAATTGGAATAATACAGGATTAGTGATGACAGAATTAGTCAGAGAAATGATATTTGAATTGTAAAGATGTCTGAGTGTAACAGTTGTGATTGAATATATTATGATGATCTCTCTTGGGTATTTTATATATTCATTTATCCTCAGAGATATATATGTGATTGTTCGTTTTCTGATGAAATTCTTATCGTATGAGAATGCGAGCTGATTATAATGTTAGATGAAAGCACTGTTGGTCTGGTTGGTTGATGATCAGCATATTTTATCTCTATCTTTGGGTTTCTATTCTATTATGTTTGGAATAAAAGTTGATGTTGAAAATTTATGTGAGACTATTCTTCTGTTTCTACTGGACATTGTTTTGTTTTATATATATATTTGGAAAATATATTATCTCTGTTACAATTGATTCCAGAGCGTGTAAGAATTGTTTTCTTTCCGGTTTTCACGAGGAATCATCAAGATCTTTATTAATTTCTTATGAGTTATGTTCTTGGACTTTCGGTGTGGTATCGTCTCTTGTTTTTTTTTATCTCAATTTTCTTATCATCCTTATTTCGTAAATTATCAATCATGGCTCATCTTTAAAGTATGTTCTTTGGCTTGTGATAATTATGTCTATTATGTAACAGCCCAATTTCAGTGAAGTCGGAATAGTAGTTTCGTAACCACAAATCTGAGCCGGAAAGATAAAATATTTTAATATTATGAAATGATTAGTAATATAGTAGAAAGGTTGTATGAGAATTTTGATAAGAAAATTTTATCAATTAGGTGTTTAATTGTAGAAAGGACTAAATTGTATAAAATGTCAAATTTAAACTCTAGTTGCTATAAGGATTAAATAGCTATGGAATTTAAAACTTGAGGTCCTTAAATGGTAATTAGACCATTGATGAAAAATATGTAGATATTTTTGGTGAATCATCCATGGAAAAATTGAAAAAGGACATGGAAACCCTAGGAGAGAGAAAACAAGCTTTCCAAGCATAAATTGGTAAGTTCTTATGTCCCGTTTTTAGTAATTTTTATATTTTTGATATCGGGAAAGCTTAATTTCTCTATTTGAGGGGTTAATTTGAATAGATATCAAAGTTAGAAAATTTTCCATGGATGAATATGCTGAAATTTGAAAGATTATGGTAGAAATTGAAAGGTTATTGATAGATGAACAACTTTTACAAAGTAATTTTTTATGGAAACATGTTTTGGGACTAAATTGAAAAGTGATGAAATTCATGAAAAAATTCTGAAATTTTGAGAATACATGTGCTGTAAAAGTTATATTAGAATTTTCATTAGGCCTGGAATAAGGAGTAAAATTGCATGAATTTCAATTTTCGAGCCTAGGGACGAAGTTGGAATTAATTAAAAGTTTAGGGGCAAAATGGTACTTTTGCCTAGAATGTGAATTGGGTTTAATTGAATGTGAAAAGTATTAAATTGATGATTAAATTCACTTATATAGATTTAGAAATACCAAACAAAGAGAAAGATTGAGGAAAAGAGAAAGTTTCGGATTAGTATATACGAACAATTATCATGGTAAGTTCGTATAACTTAAATAAGCATGAATATATGTGTTGATTTGATTGTTGAATTATATGAAATGTGATATGTGAATTATATGTACATTAAGCATGAACATTATGAAGCATGAAATATGTATATGATGTAAAATGATAGAAAAAAGGTTAAAATCTGTTTGAATATTGAATTTCGATTGGATAAATGTGATTTCCCTGATAAAACTGCATGTGTTGCAGAATGGATTTAGCCCGGACGGGTAATCCTTTGAAAATGGACTCTCGAGAATATGTGTTTCAATTAGGATTTAGCCTGGACTGGTAATCCTAATTGATTGGATTTAGCCTGGACTAGTAATCTAGATTGGACTCTATAGGGAATTCTTCGTCATATAAGGATTTAGCCTGTAACACCCCTTACCCGTGTTCGAAGCCGGAATCGGGTAGGAGGCATTACCTAACCCATCTTGCTTAAACATGGTATTTCGAGTTATAAACTTTCATTTCGTCTCAAAAACTTTCCATTTAAACCCATAATACACTCGTCCTAGGCCTACAAGGCCTTAAACATACCTCCGGAAGGTTTCGGGAATTAGTCGGAAACTTTAACGCACTTTAGAAAAATTTTGCCTAAATAGGGGCCACACGCCCTTGTGGCTCAAGGGACATGCCTGTGTGCCCCTGAGACATGCCCGTGCTCCTTGCCCGTGGTCAACATTGACTTAATACACATGGCCGGACACACGCCCGTGTCTCTCACACGGCCTCGACACGTTACTGTCTTAGCCCGTGTGCCAAAACCTTGGCATTCTGTTTATGACATCATCATGTCACTATGGTCACACGGCCAAGGCACACGCCCGTGTCCTTAGACCGTGTGTCGGATTAAATTCCACATTTAAAGTGTAGACTTCACACGGCCTAGGCACACACCCATGGGGCTGGCCGTGTGTCACATACGGCCTAGACACACGCTCGTGTGTCTGCCCGTGTGGACAATTATATGGCTATCTACCAAGCCTTTTTCCACCCTAACAAGCATTCACACTCATACCAAACAATTCAATGCGTAAGCTGATCATATGGTATCTCTAAGAACTCAATTCAAAGCATTCTGATAAACCGTAATATATACATATTTTAATCCCACATTTAGCATACTTTTTGGATGATTAATCCCTTGATTTGTGGAATTTGATGCTCCAAATCCTTTAATTTCATGTTTTATACTTAGGAGAGCATAGGAGGATGAAAAGAACGAGAAACGGGCCAAAAACAGAGAAAATGGGCCAAAGTAGGAAATCAACACGGCCTGGGCCCAAGCCACACGGCCGTGCCCCTTTAGCAGGCTCGAGCACGGCCTAGATTCGATTCACATGGGCGTATTGCGCGGGCGTGTCCTTGCTGTGACAAAGAGGAATTTCACTCGGAATAGGGTACTTAGAGGCAAATAAAGACATTCCAAAAGCCTATATAAACACCCTAAAGGCCAACCTTGAGGGGGGCGTCCAGCTAGGCCAATGAGCCAAGCCAGAGAGGCTAGAATTGTGGGATTTACTTGAAGAAAGCCAGTTGATTCATCTCAAGAAGCCGAAATCATACTCAAGACGGAGGATCTCTCCAATTCCTTCAGGGGGTTTTAGGGTTTTCTTATGTTTTGTTTTATATTTTCTTCTGAGATGTATTCTTTTATGATTATGAACTAAATCCCTCAGATACCTAAGGGGGATGAAACCTAAGACGGATCTTGTTATTGTTTTTTGAACTATATGATAAATACTTGATTTGTTCTTAATTATGTGTTCTTAATTCTTGTTTTGATATTTCAGGATATTGATTCAAGTATTGATGTACTTAGGAAGTGGAGGAATAATCCCTGTTTAAGAGTAGATCTAGCATAGTTAAGCGAAGTTGATCGCAACCCTAGAGATAGGATGACGAAAATCTACCGGATTAGGGTCAAACCTAATATGGGAGTCAATCCTAGGGGTTTTAATTAGAAAGAGATTTCAATTAATTAACCTAGGGTTAGACGTTAGTAGCCTCGAGAGAGGTATTAATATAAATTAGGGAATCCTATGGATCAAGTCAAGTGAATAAATCGTCTGGTTCAGAGTTAAATAACAAGTGAAGTCTAGGTGGATTCTTCCTCGGGTATTGTCTTAATCAATTGGTTTTTCCCACAAGTGTTTTCCCAATTCATTCTCTGTGTCTTAGCATCTTTAGCTTAGTAGTTAGTTAATTTTAGATTAAACAACAATTCCCTTAATTCTTAGGCTAAATAATAAAAAGAAAGTCAGTATTAGTACTTTTGGTTCCTTTGGGTTCGACATTCCGGCCTTGGCACTAAGCTATACTGCTATTCGATAGGTGCGCTTGCCTCAATTGTGGTGATAGTTAGTTTCTAGGCTAGATCATTCATTTTATAAATATTAAGACTCTCGACACACGATCAAGTTTTTGGCGCCGTTTCCGGGGAACTAAAATATTAAGAACGCTCAATTTTTATTACTTTAGCCATTTTTATTTTTTGCGATTTATTTTTATTTTGTTTTTAACTTTGCTAATTTTTTCTTCTTTTATTTGTTCCTTGCAGGTACCCCTAGTTTATGACTAGAAGGAACCTGACAGGACCCTTAATTTACGACAGTGATATTGAAGGTACCGTTCGTAGAAATCGTAGAGAAATAAGGCGAAGCTTAAATTACATTGAAGAAGAGCAAGAAGATGAAACCAATACTACCGAAGAGATGGCTGAGAATAATCCACTACCTCCAGAGGTGGCCGAAAATCATGCTCCTCGAACTATGTATGATTATGCTAAACCTAATTTGACAGGAACTAAGTCAAGTATTGTTAGACCTGCTATTGCTGCAAATAATTTTGAATTGAAACCTAACACTATACAGATGATACAACAGTTTGTTCCGTTTGATGGTTTGCAGGATGAGGATCATAACACACACTTAGCGAATTTTCTAGAATTCTGTGATACCTTCAAAATAAATGGCGTTTCTGATGATGCCATCCGTCTTCGGTTGTTTCCCTTTTCTTTGAGGAATAAAGCCAAACAGTGGTTGAATTCTCTTCCACGAGGGTCAATCACTACATGGGATCAAATGACCGAAAAATTCTTGTTAAAATATTTTCCATAGGCCAAAATAGCCAAGTTGAGGAATGATATCTCTTCTTTTGTGTAGATGGATCTAGAAACACTATATGATGCATGGGAGAGATACAAGGATTTGTTGAGAAGGTGCCCTCACCATGGGCTACCTTTGTGGCTTCAGGTTCAAACCTTCTACAATGGTGTGAACCCCTCAACGAGGCAATTGATCGATTCGGCCCGCGTGGAAGCCACGAATAACAAAACTCCTGAAGTGGCCTACGAGTTTATAGATGAGATGTCACTGAATAACTATCAGTGGCAAGTTACAAGGACAAGGCCAACAAAAGAAGCCGGAGTTTTCAACCTCGACGCAGTAACCATGCTATCAAATCAGGTAGAGATGTTAAACAAAAAGATTAATGGTTTGTGTTCTTCGCAAGTACATCCGGTAATGCAGTGCGAAACAAGTGGAGGTGTGGCGAATCCTGAGTACCCACCCTACGGACATGGCATGGAAAACGAACAGATGAACTATATGGGTAACAATTCTAGACCCCAAAATAACCCTTATAGTAATACTTATAATCCACGTTGGAGGAACCACCCAAATTTCTCATGGGGTGGTCAAGGAAATCAGAGACAACAACCCCCTCCAAACTTCCAACAACAGCCCTACCTACAGGAAAAGAAGCCGAACCTTGAGGAAATGCTGACAAAATTCATAGCGGTGTCAGAAACTCATTTCCAAAACACCGAGACAACACTTAAAAATCAACAAGCATCTATTCAAGGGATCGAGAACCAGTTAGGGCAACTTGCTAAGCTGATCTCCAAACGACCGCAAGGAAGCCTACCAAGCAACACTGAGACTAACCCAAAGGAGCAAATTCAAGCCATAACAGCTCATGATAGTGTAGGGTTAGATGAGCCCAATTTAAGGCAAGAGAATGTGGTAGAGGAAGGTAAGGTTGAGGTGAACCATGACAAACTAAAACCGATAATTAAAGAGTACCAACCTCGTATATCATACCCCGATGCGATGAAGAAAGACAACACAGACGAACAATTCGGTAAATTTCTTAAACTTTTAAAGAAATTACATATTAACTTACCTTTCCTTGAAGCTATTTCGCAGATGCCAAATTCAAGGAAAGTTTTAAAAGAGCTTTTGACAAACAAACGAAAGTTAGACGAAGAGTCGCATGTGGAACTAAACGCAATGTGCTCAGTAATGTTGCAAAATAGACTACCACGAAAATTAAAAGATCAAGGGAGTTTTACAATTCCATGCTTAATTGGTAGTTTATCTGTTGATAATGCTTTAGCTGATTTAGGGGCAAGTATAAATGTTATGCCTTATAAAATGTTTAAACAGCTAGGTCTAGGGAAACCCAAACAAACTAGGATGGGCATTCAATTAGCTGATAAAACTATTAGAATTCCTAGGGGTATAATTGAAGATGTACTCGTGAAAATTGATAAATTCGTATTCCCAGTAGACTTTGTCGTTTTAGACATGGATGAGGATAACACGACCCCTTTAATTTTAGGAAGACCCTTTTTAGCAACTGCTAAAACTAAAATTGATGTTGGTACAGGTGAACTCATACTCCGTGTAGGTGACGAATCAATCAGTCTTCAGGCTCTTGACTCGGCTAAGACATCAAGTAATCAAGGTGAGAAAATTAATTTTATTAATGACCATTCAGTTAAACCTTCTTTTCAAGAAGCACCACAGAACCACACAACTGAGCCAGATCCTAGACATCATGACAACAAATAAATAACTCACGAGGAACGACGGCTTTAGATCGATGAGCTAGACGAGTGGAAGACACATTTCAAAGAGAAATTAGGGATACACGCAGCAGAACCAATGCCATTCCATGGGACAAACAAATTTAAGATCGAAGATCATGTATTATCAGATAAAACAGACCCTCGAATATCTCTTTTAGACCTTAACACAAATGAAAAAAACCCTTTTAAGGTACTCAATGTCTTTCTATACGGAACAGTCAAGGTAAGTAATCCTATATTCGACACTTTTAAGGTAAACACTACTCGACTCAAACTTTATCATGATAGTAGAACCGATAGCATGAGAAAGGATGTTCAACTCTTCAAACCACCCTGATTATGCGAAGGAAATGTAAGTCTAGCTTAGGAATTTAAACAAGCGCTTCTCGGGAGGCAACCCGAGCACTAACCCCCTTTATTTTCATATCTTTGATTTTTAGTACCTAACTAATGACTAACCAAAGTAAATAAAGTATAGGTTTTCGTGCCACACGACCTTGCACACGGGCGTGGCCGTGGCCGTGTGGGCCTCACGAATTTACACATTGGCATGGAAGAGGTTGTACGAGCCAAGGACGAAAAATCCCGAGATCACGGATGGCTATAAATTGCCACGGTCGTGCGATATGGCCGTGGCCGACACTGAGGAAGTCACATGGGTATGAGACATGCCCGTTCTTTGAGGCCGTGGCCGACATTGAGAAAGAGACATGGGCGTTGAGACCTCTACACAGGCGTGGAAGAAACGAATGAGCCACCACACGGCCGTGCGATACGGCCGTGTGATCGAACACGCCCACAACACACGAGCGTGGGCAGCACCAGGCCCTTGTTTCTTATTTAAGACCCCCTCATTCTTCTCACCTTCTCCCCAAATCCTTCTTCCACCAACTCTCAGCCACCAACCCCTTTCCCTTCTCACTATCCTCTCCCTTCATTTTCCCCTTCCCCTTCCCCTCATTCCTTTTCTTTCACCATCCTCACCACCATCCCCATGCCGAAGAAGTGAAAGGACCCTAGCACAGCCTCCCCGTGCGAATCCGAGCCACATAAGTTCATGCCGGCCGCTTCATTTACTCGCCAAGCCAAGGAAATTTGAGTCCATTTATTTTACCTATGTCTTTTCTCTTCTTCTTTATTTTCCTTCTCTTTATCTTCCTTGTCCTTAAATACATATTTAGTATACTTTGAATTATTCTTATTATTTCCTGGCTATTTCTTCACAAGTTACCCAATTTCTTCATCTAGCGCAGTGATTATTGGCGGCCACCATACCACCGCTAGAGACGCCTCCTCCAACTTATCTTTCACCTCCGAATCAAGTTTCCACACTCCAAACTCAAGATATCCATCCGAAATCCAGGAAGTTTCACCTCTCTCCCTCTCTTATGATCTGTTATTACATGGTTATTATCTTTCTTTGTAGATTGAGGGCAATGTACATCTTAAGTGTGGGGGGTGAATTTTATCGTGAAAAGTGCCTAACTTTTTGCATTATTCTCAAATCCCTGAATTATATCTTGTTCTTAAATAATCTTCTCATATTACTGTTAGAATGAAACTTCCTTTGATTTATGATTTTCATTGATATGTTTTGGATTAAGTCATAGCTAATTGTGCAGTGATGATTTAAACTTTAGGAGACTAGAGAATCAAGCATGATGAGTTTATTTTCAGAATTAAAAATTTGGTAGGTTGTTTACCTGAATCTAATGATTACATTGAAATTTGAAATTTACAAGGTTGACATCAAAAGCCCATAATTTCTGTGAGATTTTGAGCCTTTCAGAGCATATTCTTTTTTCGTGCTCACTTTATTGATTATGAGTGTGTCAACATTGATTTGTTATTCTAGAACTTGCTTCGATTATACATGTCGAGACCACACCTTTGATTTGATATACTAAGATGATGAAGGCACTTAGGTTTTAACCCACTTACTCCATAAAAAGCCTACCTTCAAAATTAACCCCTAGTGAACCCCTTTTGAGACTAACAACCCAATTCTTGACTCACCCATTAATATTAACCCAAAACCGACTTTGTATTTGTTATTTCCATATCTCTTGACTACCCTTATATCGAGATTTGATTTGATCGGTTACTTAACTATTTCCTTTATTTCAGTTATCAAATTCTATATTATTGTACTTAAATATTTGTTCTTAAAAAAAAATCATTAGGAATCTATTCATTATTACTTCTTTGTTATTGGAGCTTAAGCAGTTAATTTCATAATTTGAGAAGAAGCTCATGTTATTAGTATTAGGTTTTCAATTGATGTAATAATTTAGTATTAGTCCAACTTTCTAGTTAGGTAATTTGCCAATTCAGTCTCGATACTAACCCTCTAATTCAAGCCTTTATCCACACCTTTAACCCAAGCCCCGTTACAACCCATAAAAGACCTTTTGATTTGTGTATCATATCATTTTACAGTGGTGGAGATTTGATTTTCATGCAAGCCTATGGGATTAAATTTTCATGTTCGACTTCTAAGTGCTTATTTTTGAACCTTAAACACTTTGAGTGATTTGAGTGAACCTTTAGTGAGAATGTCAATTTTTGTCGATTTTGAATTAAAGGTAATTATTTAGGTAAGGGGAAACACCTATTTTTCGTACTATAAAAACTATGACTTTGATTGTTTGAATCTTTAGGAACCTTCTGGTTAAATTATCAATGTATGAATTACCTATGGATTATGATGAAACATTATTGATAAAGATTATGAATTAAGGGGAGTTAATTTTAATTGTGAGTTGAGAATTTTGCTTGAGAACAAGCAAATGCTTAAGTGTGGGGGTATTTGATAAACCATAATATATACATATTTTAATCCCACATTTAGCATACTTTTTGGATGATTAATCCCTTTATTTGTGGAATTTAATGCTCCTAATCCTTTAATTTCATGTTTTATACTTAGGAGAGCATTGGAGGATGAAAAGAATGAGAAACGGGCCAAAAACGGAGAAAATGGGCAAAGTAGGAAATCAACACGGCCTGGGCCCAAGCCACACAGCCGTGCCCCTTTAGCAGGCTCGAGCACGGCCTGGATTCGATTCACACGGGCGTATTGCACGGGCGTGTCCCTACCATGACAAATAGGAATTTCACTCGGAATAGGGTACGTAGAGGCAAATAAAGACATTCCAAAAGCCTATATAAACACCCTAAAGGCCAACCTTGAGGGGGCCGTCTAGCTAGGCGAATGAGCCAAGCCAGAGAGGCTAGAATTGTGGGATTTACTTGAAGAAAGCCAGTTGATTCATCTCAAGAAGCTGAAATCATACTCAAGATGGAGGATCTCTCCTTCAATTCCTTTAGGGGGTTTTAGGGGTTTCTTATGTTTTTTTTTATATTTTCTTTTGAGATGTATTCTTTTATGATTATGAACTAAACCCTTCAGATACTTGAGGGGAATGAAACCTAAGACGGATCTTGTTATTGTTTTCTGAACTATATGATAAATACTTGATTTGTTCTTAATTATGTGTTCTTAATTCTTGTTTTGATATTTCAGGATATTGATTCAAGTATTGATGTGCTTAGGCAGTGGAGGAATATTCCCTGTTTAAGAGTAGATCTAGCATAGTTAAGCGGAGTTGATCGCAACCCTAGAGATAGGATGACGAAAATCTACCGAATTAGGGTCAAACCTAATATGGGAGTCCATAGATCGAGTTAATAAAATCCTAGGGGTTTTAATTAGAAAGATATTTCAATTACTTAAGCTAGGGTTAGACGTTAGTAGCCTCGAGAGAGGTATTAATATAAATTAGGGAATTCTACGGATCAAGTCAAGTGAATAAATAAATGCAGTTTGAGTTAAATAACAAGTGAAGTCTAGGTGGATTCTTCCTCGTGTATTGTCTTAATCAATTGGTTTTTCCCACAAGTGTTTTCCCAATTCATTCTCTGTGCCTTAGCATCTTTAGCTTAGTAGTTAGTTAATTTTAGATTAAACAACAATTCCCTTAATTCTTAGGCTAAATAATAAAAAGAAATTCAGTATTAGTACTTTTGGTTCCTTTGAGTTTGACATTCCGGTCTTGCCACTAAGCTATACTGCTATTTTATAGGTGCGCTTGCCTCAATCGTGGTGATAGTTTCTAGGCTAGATCATTCATTTTATAAATATTAAGACTCTCGACACACGATCACATTCACACAAGCATAAACTTCATTCTCTCATCACCATTGAATATATATATACTTATCAAGTGTTGGCCCATATGTCCATTTACAAAATGACTTTGATAGCATACCTAACAAAATACCCAAGTCCTATACATGCCATACTCAAAATAAGTCTAAATTGTTATACCAAAGTGATGTTAATAGTGTGATTTCCGAATTCCTGCGTCCCACGATTCTCGAGCTAACTTTGCAATACTACAAGGAAAAAGCGCAATAAAAGGGGTAAGCATAAAGCTTATTAAGTTTGCATGGTAATAAATAGCAACAACAAACTCATGTTAAAATCCATCCATGGCATTAATTAGCCATGAACAAAGTTGTAAGCATCTTGCCGAACTTACTCATACTTGCCCTTATTTAGCAAATACCAAGCCACATATCGTAAATGTCCCTTCGTGAACTACTTACGAGTACCTGTGTTAACTTAATCACATAACTTTAGTAAAATTCTCTTTTCTCTTTCTAAGCTAATCTATTCATCCCGATAATTCACTAGGGATTCTCAAAGATGTATATACATAATCATTAGCATTACACAAAACCAATGCCACATCCCGGATGTGATCTTACTTAGGTTCACTTCTGAGTGCTGATGCCATATCCCGGATATGGTCTTATACAGAATCTCACGTTAAGTATCGACGCCATATCCCGGATATCATCTTATACGATTCTCATACTCAATACCGAAGCCATATCCCGGATATGGTCTTATACGGGATCTCAATTCTGTACCGAGGCCATGTCCCGGACATGGTCTTACACGGGACCTTATCCATCTTATGCCTTGATGATAGTGTTCTCACACATATCATAGTCTCACCGGGACTTCAATATCCCAACTTTTATCATTTTTTACATTCGGCACTAATATTCAATTTCATAAAATATCATTCATTCACAACCATGCTAGCATAAATGTTGAATTATATCACATACAAACTTACCTCGATTCAAAATAAGCTAGATCGTCGATCTAGTCTGAGACTTTATTCTTTCCCCGTTCGAGATTGATTCTTGGTTCTTCTTGTTCTATAATAGATAATTAGCTCATTTTAATAATCACATTAATACAAGCATATTAATAATTATGCTTTGGCAAAATTACTATTTTGCCCTTATACTTTGGCAAAAATGACCATTTTACCCCTAGGCTCAGAAATCAATTCTAATCAAATTTCTACCTTTAATGAGCCTAGGTGAACATTTATTTCTCTTATGGCTATCATCAAAACCCAACATTCCACATATTTACTACCAATATCACAACCTTTACAAAAAGGTTCATTTAGCTGTTTTCATGGCAACACCCTTCACAAAAGTTGTTCATCTAACAACTAAGACTCATTTTCCTCCATAAAAGTGCAGCATGTAACTTAAATGTTCTCATGGAAAACTCCAAACTCTTCACCATTTAACAAAATAATCCCCTCTTTAGAAAGCTTAAGCTTTAGGGGTTCCAAAAGTACAATTTTTATCAAGAAATGATCACTAGAACACTTACTTGTAAGGAGAAGAGTGTGCTGAAATTTTTGAAGCTTTCAAACCCTTATTTGCTGCTAATTTTCGGTGGAAGAATGAAGGAGAAAATATGATATCTTTTCTTTCTTTATTTTAATAATACAAGTCAATTTTAGTTACCAACTATTACCAACTTTGACCAATTTGTCAATTTTTGTCTCCTATGATCCCCTATGGCCGGCGAACTATCTACAAGGGGCCAATTGCCCTTTAAAGACCTCAAATTAACATTCTATGGCTATTAGGTACCTTTAGCTTATAAAATAGAACTTTTTCACTTTATGCAATTTAGTCTTTTTTCGCGATTAAGCATGAAATCGCAAAAATTAATGCACCAAAATTTTCATACACTTATACCATCATACTCTAACTCATAAAATATTATGAAAATAATTTTCTCTAACCCTGAATAGTGATCCCGAGATCACTGTTCTGACTAGCCCCTAAATCGGGCTATTACGATTCTCCCCCTTAAAGATTTTCGTCCTCGAAAATCTTACCGGTGAAAAGGTTGGGATACTAGTTTTGCATAGTCTCATCGGGATCCCAGGTAGCCTCTTTTATTCCATGTCTTTGCCATAGCACTTTAACAAGAGCTATACTTTTGTTTCTTAACTTTTTGACCTCTCGCGCCAAAATCTCGACCGGCTTTTCACCATAAGTCAAATTCGGTTGAATCTCTACCTCTGCTGGTACTATGACGTGTGATGGGTCTGAACGGTATCGGCGCAACATGGATACATGAAAAGCATCGTGAATTTTTGCCAGCGCAGGTGGCAAGGCCAACTGAAAAGCTACCGGTCCTATTCTCTCGGTAATTTCATAAGGCCCGATAAAATGCGGACTCAATTTGCCATTCCGGCCAAATCTGAGGACTTTTCCCCATGGTGATACTTTCAGAAACACTTTATCACCTACTTGGAACTCATTCTCTTTCCTTTTTAAATCCAAATAGAATTTTTCTCTATCTGATGCCGCTTTCAGACATTCACGTATCACTTTTACTTTCTCTTCAGTTTCCCTGATCAAATCTACCCCGTGCAACTGTTTCTCTCTGAGTTCTGACCAATACAAGGGCATTCGGCACTTACGCCCATACAATGCCTCAAAAGGCGCCATTTTTAAACTTAACTGAAAACTGTTGTTGTAGGCGAATTCCACCAACGGTAGGTATTTCTCCCAATTATCTTAGAATTCCAAAACACAACACCGAAGCATGTCTTCAAGTATCTGTATTATTCTTTTCAAATGCCCGTCGGTTTGTCGATGGAAAGTTGTACTGAAGCTTAATTTTGTCCCTAAAGCCTCTTGTAACTTTTTCCAAAACCATGACATGAATCTTGGGTCTCTATTCGAAATAATTGACAACGGTACCCCATGAATTCTTACTATCTCTTACATGTACAATTTCGCCAATTTATCAAGTGAGTAATCGACTCGCACTGGTATGAAGTGGGCCGACTTCGTGAGTCTGTCGACTACAACCCACACCGCATCTTTCTTCTTGGGTGTCAACGGTAAACCCATCACGAAGTCCATAGTAATACGGTCCCACTTCCACTCGGGAACCATAATGGGCTGAAGTAGACCCGAAGGTACTTGGTGTTCAGCCTTCACTTGCTGACAAATTAGGCATCTCGATACAAACTCGGAAATGTCTTTCTTCATACTGGGCCACCAATACCACTTTCTTAGATCATTATACATCTTTGTGCTGCCTGGATGTACAGACAAACATCCGCTATGTGCTTCATGCAAAATCTTATAAACAAGTTCACCTCTTCTGGGTACACAGACCCTATATCGATACGTCAAACATCCATCAGGACTTACCTGAAAGTCTAACTCAACATTTGACTCACATAGAACTCTTTTGGCTTGTAAGTTGTTGTCCTCTTTCTGAGCTTCACAAATCTCTTGAAGAAATAATAGTCTAGCCCTTAGATCGGCTAGAATAGAACCATCATACAACAAATCCATCTGAGTATTCATGGCTCTCAGCGTGAATAGTGATTTTCTGCTTAAAGCATCAGCGACTATGTTCGCCTTTCCCGGATGGTAGTCAATCACTAACTCATAATCCTTAATTAGCTCTAACCACCTCCGTTGCCTCAAATTCAAATCCTTCTGAGTCATCAAATATTTTAGGCTTTTATGGTCGGTAAATACCCGACATCTTTCACCATACAAATGGTGTCTCCATATATTTAATGCAAATACAATGGCAACCAACTCTAGATCATGGGTCGGGTAATTCTTTTCGTGTGACTTTAATTGTCTAGAGGCTTATGCAATCACCTTGCCCTCCTGCATAAGTACACAACCCAACCCATTAAGGGATGCATCACTATAAACCACAAATTCTCTTCCCAGTTCCGGTTGTACCAAAACAAGAGCCTCAGTCAACAACGCCTTTAGTTTCTCAAAACTCTGATGACACTTTTCTGTCCAATCAAACTTTATATCTTTTTGCAAAAGTCTCGTCATCGGGGTAGCTATCATTGAAAACCCCTTGACAAAGCGCCTATAATAGCCGGCTAGGCCGAGAAAACTCTTTACTTCAGTTACACTCTTAGGTGGTTTCCAATCAACAATTGCTGAGATCTTACTCGGGTCGACTCTAATCCCATCTCCCTAGACAACGTGCCCCAAAAATCCTACTTCCTTAAGCAAAAATTCACTCTTGCTAAACTTGGCATACAATTGTTTCTCTCTCAAAGTTTGTAGAACCATACTCAAATGCTCGGCATGTTCGTTCTGATCTCTAGAGTAGATCAATATCTCATCGATGAAGACCACGACAAATTTATCCAAGTATGGCTAAAAAATATGATTCATCGGGTCCATGAAAACAGCAGGGGCATTTGTTAGACCAACAGGCATGACCAAAAATTCATAGTGGCCGTACCTAGTCCTAAATGCGGTTTTCGATACATCCGAGTCCTTGACTCTCAGCTGATAGTACCCTGACCTCAAATCTATCTTGGAAAATAATGTGGCTCCCTTCAATTGGTCAAATAAATCATCGATTCTCGGCAACAGGTATTTTTTCTTCACAGTTACCTTGTTAAGTTGCCGATAATCTATGCATAATCTCATAGAACCATCTTTCTTCTTCACGAATAAAACGAGAGCACCCCACAGGGAAAAACTCGGTCTTGCGAAACCTTTATCCGTTAGTTCTTGCAACTATACTTTCAACTCCTTTAGCTCAGTTGGAGCCATTCTATATAGAGCAATAGAAATGGGGGCGGTACCTGGAGTTAGCTCAATCCCGAATTCAATTTCCCTAACTGGAGGTAGCCCTAGCAATTCTTTCGGGAAAACATCTGAATACTCGTCTACTATGGGTACCGACTCAATTTTCAACTCAGTCTTTTTAGTATTCATCACAAAAGTAAGGTAAGCTTCACACCCCTTTCTTAAATACTTTTGAGTCAACAAGGATGATATCACTACTGGTGATCGGTCTTGCTCGTCTGATTTCACATGAATAAAATCCCCATTTTCGCATTTCATCTCAATAAACTTCTTTCCACAATTCACGATTACATCATGAGTAACTAACCAATCCATTCCAAGGTTGACATCAAACTCATTAAACGGCAATAACATAAGATCAACCGGGAAGCAATGACCCCTAATTATCATAGGACAACCTTTGCATACTCTATCAACCGATACATATTTGCCGAGGGGATTAGACTCTCTTACCACAAATTCAGTAGACTCTATAGGCATGTTCATGCTAGAGACTAATTTTATGCATATGTATGAGTGGGTAGATCCCGGATCAATTAAAGCTATAACACAAGTATCATAAAGGGAGAATGTACCCGTGATTACGTCAAGGGAAGATGCCTCTTCACGAGCACGAATGGCATATGTACTCACCGGTGCTCTACCCTCAACTCTTGCAATCTGCTCTCTAAATGGATTCTTGCTACTCATCTCATTCCCTGGGTTTCTCTGTGGTCTCCCTCTAGCAGCATTTCCCGGTCTTACATTTTGAGACTTCTCTTTCTCGCCCACCTCGGGGCAATCTCTGATAAAATGGTCTAAAGACCCACATCTAGAACAAGCCTTTTCATTCGCTCAGCACTTACCGGAATGATGCCTACCGCACTATGGGCATTCCGGTCTACTCGGTCGAACGTTGCCCACATTAGCAACTGATGTGGTCTGCACTTTAGACCCCGAAAACTGCTTGCCCTTACTTCGATTTGAAAACCCGGCTGAAGTGGATGATCGAGTAGAGAAATCCCTCGATTTCTTAGATGAAGACTGAAGTGACTTATTCTGCTGTCTTTTCCTCGAGTCACGGGACTCAATCTCAGCTCTTCTCTTCTCGTTAGCCAACTCTTCGGCTTTACAAGCTCTATCCACCAACACTACGAATTCTTTTCGGTCGAGGACTCCAACATACAAACGGATATCCTAATTTAGCCCGCCCTCAAATCTCTTGCACATGATAGCCTCGGTAGACACGCACTCCCGGGAATACTTGCTAAGTCTTACGAACTCCTATTCGTAATCGGTCACCGTCATTCGGCCTTGCTTTAGTTCCAAGAACTCTTTTCTCTTCTGGTCGATGAATCTCTGGCTGATATACTTCTTTCGGAATTCCTCTTGGAAGAATTCCTAGCTAACCCTCTCCCTTGGTACCACCGACACAAGGGTGTTCCACCACTGATAAGTCAAATCTCTTAAGAGAGATACCACACACTTTAGGCATTCCTCAGGCCTGCATGACAACACTTTGGCTAACAATTACGACCTAACAAAATACCCAAGTCCTATACATGCCATACTCAAAATAAGTCTAAATTGTTATACCAAAGTGATGTTGATAGTGTGATTTCTGAATTCCTGCATCCCACAATTCTCGAGCTAACTTTGCAATACTACAAGGAAAAAGGGCAATAAAAGGGGTAAGCATAAAGCTTAGTAAGTTTGCATGGTAATAAATAGCAACAACAAACTAATGATAAAATCCATCCATGGCATTAATTAGACATGCATAAAGTTGTAAGCATCTTGCCGAACTTACTCATACTTGCCCTTATTTAGCAAATACCAAGCCACATATCGTAAATGTCCCTTCGTGAACTACTCACGAGTGTCTGTGTTAACTTAATCACATAACTTTAGTAACATTCTCTTTTCTCTTTCTAAGCTAATCTATTCATCCCGATAATTCACTAGGGATCCTCAAAGATGTATATTCATAATCATTAGCATTACACAAAACCAATGCGATATCTCGGATGTGATCTTACTTAGGTTCACTTCTGAGTGCCGATGCCATATCCCAGATATGGTCTAATACAGAATCTCACGTTAAGTATCGACGCCATATCCCGGATATGGTCTTATACGATTCTCATCCTCAATACCGAAGCCATATCCCAGATATGGTCTTATACGGGATCTTAATTCTGTGTCGAGGCATGTCCCGGACATGGTCTTACACAGGACCTTATCCATCTTATGCCTTGATGATAGTGTTCTCACACATATCATAGTCTCACCGAGACTTCAATATCCCAACTTTTATCATTTTTCACATTCGGCACTAATATTCAATTTCATAAAATATCATTCATTCACAACCATGCTAGCATAAATGTTGAATTATATCACATACAAACTTACCTCGATTCAAAATAAGCTAGATCGTCGATCTAGTCTGAGACTTTATTCTTTCCCCGTTCGAGATTGATTCTTGGTTCTTCTTGTTATATAATAGAAAATTAGCTCATTTTAATCATCACATTAATACAAGCATATTAATAATTATGCTTTGGCAAAATTACTATTTTGCCCTTATACTTTGGCAAAAATGACCATTTTACCCCTAGGCTCGGAAATTAATTCTAATCAAATTTCTATCTTTAATGAGCCTAGGTGAACATTTATTTCTCTTATAGCTATCATCAAAACCCAACATTCCACATATTTACTACCAATTTCACAACCTTTACAAAAAGGTTCATTTAGCTGTTTTCATGGCAACACCTTTCACAAAAGTTGTTCATATAACAACTAAGACTCATTTTCCTCCATAAAAGTGCAGCATGTAACTTTAATGTTCTCATGGAAAAACTCCAACCTCTTCACCATTTAACAAAATAATCCCCTCTTTAGAAAGCTTAAGCTTTAGGGGTTCCAAAAGTACAATTTTTATCAAGAAATGATCACTAGAACACTTACTTGTAAGGAGAAGAGTGTGCTGAAATTTTTGAAGCTTTCAAACCCCTATTTGCTGCTAATTTTTGGTGGAAGAATGAAGGAGAAAAGATGATATCTTTTTTTTCTTTATTTTAATAATACAAGTCAATTTTAGTCACCAACTATTACCAACTTTGACCAATTTGTCAATTTTTGTCTCCTATGATCCCCTATGGCCGGCGAACTATCTACAAGGGGGCCAATTGACCTTTAAAGGCCTCAAATTAACATTATAGGGCTATTAGGTACCTTTAGCTTATAAAATAGAACTTTCGCACTTTATGCGATTTAGTCATTTTTCGCGATTAGGCATGAAATCACAAAAATTAATGCACCAAAATTTTCATACACTTATACCATCATACTCTAACTCATAAAATATTATGAAAATAATTTTCTCTAACCTCGGATTAGTGATCCCGAGATCACTGTTCTGACTAGCCCCTAAATTGGGCTGTTACATAGCCTGGACTGGTAATTCGACAAAGCCCTTAGATTATATGTGCTACAGCTAGAATTTAGCCTGGACTAGTAATTCTGCTAAATAATATGTGGCTCGAGAGTGTACCTAGATGGTACTACTGGATATGAATTGACGGATAATGGAATTGTGCACCTTAAGTTTACTACTAGAAATATCCATCGGAAATTCAATGATTCAATGGATAAAATACTCATATGGCATGATGAGCTCATCTATGCTTATTGTATATTATGGTTAACATGTTGATTGAATGTTTGTGCCTAGGCAAATTTACCAAATTGATGGAAATATGTTTTGTATATGTTTTAGATGTTAAATATGATTGGTAAGTGTAATTTTGGTTATACGAGCTTACTAAGCATATAATGCTTACTAGGTTTATTTTCCTTATTTTACAGTGCTCAAAGCTCGGGAAGGTTGGAGAATTGGTCGGAGCTATCATCACGCTATCAACTCCTTGATTTTTTTGGTATAAATGAAAAACTTATTTTGTTAATGGCATGTATAGGCTAACTAAGTTTAAATGATGTTATGTAAATGATATATATTTATAACTTAGCCATTGGAGTGGCTAAAATACTTAAGTTTTTAATATATTTTATGGTTGGATTTTACTTGAAATTGGCTGGAATATATTTGTTAGTGTTGATGTAGGAAAAATGGAAAATTTGGGTGAGAAATAAGGCTAGGAAATGGCCTTATTTTGTCCACACATGTAGACACACGGGCGTGTGTCTAGGCCGTGTGTGGGTACATGGGCATGTGATCCGGCCATGTGTCCCCTGCTTTTAAAATTTGCAAAAAAGAATGTCCAGAATTTAACACACGGGCATGTGTCTCAGCCGTGTGGATGACACGGCCTTAGACACGGGTGTGTGATATGACCGAGTGAAGTCTGCACCTACTTTTCGAAAATTAATTTAACTACACGGCCTAGCACACGGGCGTGTGACACGGCCGTGTGTGCAAGTTAGAGAGCTCCTTAAGTTAGACACAACTTGAAACACGAGCATGTCTAAGGGTCACATGGGCGTGTCCCTAGACTACACGGGCGTGTGAAGTCACACGGCCTGACCACACGGGCGTGTGAAGTCACACGGCCTGACCACACGGGCGTGTGGGTAATGTTTATAAGTGAAATTTTGCATACTTTGTAAAAAATTTATGAGATCCCGATTAAGTCCCGACTCAATTTTAATATTCGATTTGGGCCTCGAGGGTCCAATTGAGGAACATTATGTATGTTTTTGGTAAATGAATAGTAAATGATATGATTAATTCTGTAAATGTTCTGTATTTACCGGTTCTACTCTGTAACTCGATTCCGGTGATGGATACAGGTTTATTATAAGTGTATTCCTGGTTCGATCATAGGAACATGGTGATTCTGGTATCGGGATTTCTTTATTCTTTGTGAAAGGAATAGACATCGGCAAAGGTATAGATAGTGGAACCTCAAGCTCAAATTGTATGATGGTTTTCTTCTCTCAGGTAAGTTTGATCAAGGTTAATGAATTCAATCAGGATATTTTGTTTCCTTGAGCTAATGCAGTTGTAAAGATCTTTGATTAGCATGTTAAGGGAATTATAAAAGATTGTATGTTTGAGTTGTTTAATAGCATGAAGAAATGAGTATTTTGATATGTTATTATTTGATAGTTGAAATCGACTCAGTTTTTTTTATCTGAACGAGCTGGTCAGTTGAAAGGTAATTTGAGTTATATGCATTTAAGTATATCCTCAGGTAAGAAAATAAAATCTTGTACATTCATGGGTAAATTGACGAACAGTATGAATGAAGAATTTATATTCAAAAAGGGTGTGATACAAGGATATACCTATTAGATCAGTTCTAATTGGATGATATTATTATGAGTTAAAGTTGTTTTGATTGATAAAGTTATCACATTTGTGAAAGTTTGAATGGTCTGTTGAGTGTTAGCAAAGTTGAAAATAGTTGAAGGTATTGTTAACCGAAGCACTGATTCTGAGTCCAGTTTAAATTGAATAAAGAAATTGTGATTTTTCAGCGATGCACTACCGAACGGATTGGAATGTGTTTTAATACAAGAATGTAAGGTGATAATTTATGCTTTCAGACGGTTAAAGTCACAAGAAAGGAACTGTCCGACGGGTGATTTAGAGTCGGCCTCTTTTTATGTCTGTGTTGAGAATTTGATGACATCGTTCATCCGACGAAAAATGTCATATATTTCCTGATCCCAAGAGTTTAAAGTATCTAATGTCACAAAAGGAACTGAATTTAAAATAGCATAGATGGCTCGAACTATTGAAAGATTGTGAGAAGTTATCGATTAACCTTTGGGAAAGCAGATGTAGTTGCAAATGCTTGAATGGAAAGCCTTTGAATATTTTTTGAGTATTGGATACATGATTAATCTTATTTGATGACGGTCTGAATCTAGCTAAATTAGAAGCTAAAGCGATGTTTTCTTTGCAAGATTGAGAACCTCAGGAATGTGATAGTGAGTGGTAAACTAAATGAGTACAGTATGAGACGACTTTTGATTCTAAATTTCAGGTCAGACCTGATGACTGTTATCATTATTTCGAGATAGAATTTGTGCACTGAGTAATTCAGAGCTTATGCAGAAAATTTTGTACGAAGCTCAGTAGTAGCTCATTTGTTCATTCAGGGAGTAATAAAATGTATAGTTATTTGAAATAGATGTTCTGGTGATCGGGTATGTAGCATGATAGATAAGTTGAGTTATATGTTTCAGAGACTATCCGATCAAAAATTGTACAGAAAGTAAAAGTGATTCGTGGCAGTTTAGAATCAACTTCAGATTGTTAGAAAACATATGTGAATTTGAAACATGAGAATACGAAATTCACGTTCAGCGATAGCATGCTTCCGAAAGTATTACCTTGGAAAAAGATTCAAAATATTTTTTGTGTATCTATGTTACGATGGTATCGATTGGACTCTTTGAGTATGAATTCTCCGATAGAGATTAAGATTCAGCCAATGTGTTGTATAATGAAGAATCGATCGGAATTTTGACACGAGAGATTAAAAAGTTGGAAAATAAAAGCATAACCTTAGTGAAGGTTCTTTGGAAATGTCACGAGATAGAGGAGTCTACGTGGAAATCAAATTTACATTTCGGTAAGATTTTTGGGGACGAATATCCCTAAAGGGGGGAGAGTTATAACAGCCCAATTTTGGGTCTAGTCGGAATAGTGGTTTTGAGACCACAAATCCGACGCAAAAAAAATATTTTTATTATATTTTATGGTCTATAGTTTTATGGAACGATTTAGTGAAAATTTCGTTCGAAAATTTTGATGTTTGGGCACTTAATTTAGCTAAAAGGACTAAATTGCAAAAAGTGAAAAACTTGAATTCTATATGTTTAAGGTGTCCAATTGCTATGAAATTTTAAATTGGAGGTCCTTAGATGGTAATTAGACCATTTGTTAAGTTGGTGGACAAAAATGGACATGGTTTGGTATGTTTCTAAAGTTTTTCATTAAGGGCATTTTAGTAATTTGGTAATTAAAATGAATTAAAAAGCCAAAATAAAGCCAAAATTTGTCCATCTTCTTCTCTATGGCCGAATTTTACAAGGAGAAACCATGGCTAGGGTTTGTCAAGCTTTCAAGCTCGATTGTAAGTCCGTTCTTGCCCCGTTTTTAATGCTCTTTACATTTTTAAAGTCGTTGTAACCCGATCTATCTATTTCTACCACTAATTTAAGATATGATCAAAATATAGGGTTTTACCCACGTTGAATATGTGTGTATTTTGATGTTTGATGGTAGAAAATGCATGTTTGTTGTTTGTTAAACGACTTTTACTAAGTGATTTTCGGTAAAAATGTCAAAAAAGACTTATTTGTAAAAGTCTATAAAATGAGTAGAAAAATGTGAATAAATGAAAAATGTGGGCTGTTAGGAGTATGAAAATGGTTCGGCTAGGCTTGGGTTTTGAAGAAATTGACTGAAATTCATTGAAATTCATTTTACGAGCATAGGGACTAAATTGTAAAATGTCAAAAGTTTAGGGGCAAAAATGTAGTTTTTCAATAATGTGAATTTTGGACTGAAATGAATAATGTGTTGATTAAATGAGATGAATTTGGTATTATAGATCAAGAAAAATGAAGTTCGGGTCTAGATCGGGGGAAAACCAAAGTGTTTGACGATTAGGTCCATCTCTGCTATTTTTGTATCGAGCTAAGTTTGTATGTAAATAATGCAACGTTATAATTGTATTTATAATGTTTTGTTATTGCATTATGATTGACTCTATGGATGAAATTGACGAAGTTTCGATAAGCGAGTAAATATCCCGGTTGAACCTTAGGAATAGATAGGATACAAATGTCATGACATTAGGGTTACTGAGATTACGTGTAAGACCATATCTGGGATATGGAATCAATATGAGACTTCGTATAAGACCATAGCTGGGCTATTGGCATCAATACAAGATTACATGTAAGACCATATCTGGGATATGGCATTAATATGGTACTGTGTGTACGAGATTCCCAAGTATCCTTTAGTAATCCAAATGGTTCAATGGGAAATGTTGACGAAATGTTCAACGGGTATGTCAAAGATGAGAAAGTACGTGAATATGTTACGAGATGGTACAGGTATGTACGTAAAACTCAAAGGAAATGAACTCAGTATATGATGAACAATTGGTAAGAATGTGATTGAGTAAGTTGTGCTTATGAAGCTTAAATGACATTTATGTTGATATGTGCTATGTTATTCATATGATGAGCTATTGATGTATGACAATTATGCTGGTATGTGTTATGTTGATATTAAATGACATTTATGGTCATATGTCATTTATGAAGTTTTAATGACATTTATGTCAATATTTGTTAAGTTATTTATATGTAAAATGTATGAATAATGTTTTGTATTATTTGCATATGAACTTACTAAGCTATATAGCTTACCCCCTTCCTTTCCCATGTTTTATAGTGTCATTGAGCTAGCCCAGATTGGAGATCGCTGGAGATCCTATCACACTATCAAGCCATCACTTTGGGTATTGATGAATTCAAGTATTTTGAGTTTACGACATGTATAGTGACTTAGTCATTTTGTTAAATGTGTCATTGTGATATTAACCAATGTGTTGACTTGTGATTGTCGAAGGCTTGTTTTGATATTTGGCCATGTAGATTGGCTTATTTGGGCTATCATGGTTGTAAGCCTAAGTATAGATATATATGTGCTAATGTCTCTGGTGATATGAATGTGGTATACTTGGTGAATGATAGAAATATAATTTATGACAAGATTGTGAAATGTTTGTATATGTGGAATCTTGCATGATTTCGTGCGGAGAGTTTGATGTTCTAAGTATGATAAATTGTAACACCCCTTACCTGTGCTTTACGCCGGAACAGGGTACGAGGCGTTACCCAACCTAATAACATGCATACAAACATTTCCGGGTTATGAAATTTTGTCCAAATTTAAAACTTTTCAAACTTCATCTTAAAGTCTCTAATATGGGCCTACGAGGCCCAAAACATACTTTAGAAATGGTTCGGTACTAAACCAGGCACTTTAGAAAACTTTGGAAAATTTCGCTGAAAATAGGGGCACTCGCCCATGTGGCAAGGGACACGCCCGTGTGGGCAGGCCGTGCGGTCACACATGCCTATGTCCCTAGCTGTATGGATTTATTTTTCAATTCAAACCTACAGGGGTTTCAATAGGGTTTGGCACACTCCGGTGTCCATGGCCCGTGTCCCTCACACGGCCATGACACGCCCGTGTCTCAGCCCGTATGTTAAAACCTTGACATTCTATTTCTGTTGTCAGCAACATTTTAGAGTCACACGGCCAAGGCACACGCCCGTGTATTATGGCCATGTCATCCACACGGTTGAGACACACGGCCGTGCCTCAGCCCGTGTGGTTACTACTGGGCATTCTATTTTACCAAATTAAGGTGCAGGGGACACATGGCCAGACTACACGTCCATGGGGCAGACCGTGTGTCACACACGGCCTAGACACACTCCCGTGTGTCTACCTGTGTGGAAAAAAACAAGGCTATTTACCAAGCCCCTTTTGCCACCCTTACTTGCACCACAACCAAGGCATACACACATCAAGGCCACTACACTCCATTCACATGCAAAACTTAACACACCATATATTTCACCATGCATAGTGCACATTCATGAAAAACACCATCATCTACATATATCAATAACAAGTATTAGCTATCATCCATGGCCTTATACAAAATGAGTCAATCTTCAAGACAAGCCAACACATTTGGCCAAATCAATATGACACTTGGCAAAAGACCAAGTCCCTATACATGCCATACTAAAAATGATAAATCTAATTATACCAAATGTTCAGATTGATTGTGTGATCGAGCCTCCGGCGTTCTTTGATCCCTGAGCCAGCTTGGTGATACTATAAGAAAATGGAAAGGAAAGGGAAGTAAGCATAAAGCTTAGTAAGTTGCATGTAAATAAGTAACGACATCAACCATGCATCTTTAAACACATAGCATATTATTAACCAGCACAACATTCTTGATTTAACAATGGTAGATTTACTACATATTTACACATCACAAGTATAAGCCAAAGATTACAAGATCATCCCGAAATCATTCTCATAGATAGAACTTACTTAATTTCATCCTTAACCTTAAGGCATCATAACTATGCTCATATCTCATGAGTTTCGAGTAAGAACCGGTACCACTCACAACATGATTATATCCTTTCATATCTTTATATAAGCTTTAAATAACCCGGGGAACCATTTGGAATACTAAAGGATATCCGATAAGCCTTACACAATAGGGTAAAATGCAGATGCCATGTCCCAGACATGGTCTTACACTGGCTCACATGTCGAGGCCGATGCCATGTCCCAGACATGGTCTTACACTAGCAAACATATCAACGCCGATGCCATGTTCCAGACATGGTTTTACACTGGCTCTCATAATATGGCCGATGCCATGTCCCAGACATGGTCTTACACTAGCACACATATCAACGCCGATGCCATGTCCCAGACATGGTCTTACACTGGCTCTCATAATGTGGCCGATGCCATGTCCCAGACATGGTCTTACACTAGCACACATATCAACGCCGATGCCATGTCCCAGACATGGTCTTACACTGGCTCTCATAATGTGGTCAATGCCATGTCCCAGACATGGTCTTACACTAGCACACATATCAACCAAATGTCATGGCATGGATATCCAATCTATTCCAAAGGTTCAATCGGGAGTTTTTACTACATCAATCCTCATCATGCATATTCACAACAATAATCAAACACTTTACGCCATATTAATTGTTCAATACATAATAACAATAAAGTTATATTATTTACATACAACTTACCTCGGTATACAAAAAGTGGGCGACTAGATTAGATTAGTCTACTAGATTAGTTTTCCCCTGGTCTAAGTCCGGACTTTGTTTTTCTTGATCTATAATGACAAATTCACTTATTTAATCACTACATTAATCAAGACAACCTATAATTCATACCTGGGCAAAAGTACCATTTTGTCCCTAGACTTTCACTTAATTACGATTTCGCCCCTAGGCTTGTAAAATGATTTTAATCAAATTTCCTCCTTTATCAAGCCTAGCCGAACCTTTATTACTCTTATAACTACTCAAATTTTTCAATTATTTCACACATTTACAACCTATTTTATAAACTTCACAAAATGGTCATTTTAGGTGTTTTAATGAAAACCCCTTTTCACAAAAGTTGTTTATTTCACAACCAAGATTCATTTTCTTTCATAAAATTTCAGTAAACAACATAAATAATCTCATGGCAAGACCCTAGACTCTCAACCATTTTGCAAAATAGTCCCCTCATTAGCTAGATTAAGCTATAGGGCTTCCAAAATCACAAAAATTAACAAAAACAACCACCAAAATCACTTACTTGCAAGAGAAAAGCTTGGCTGAAATTTGAGCTTTCAAAACCCTTAAGTTTGTTGAAAATTTCGGTGGAAGAGGAAGAACATGGGAAAAGATGATAACTTTTTCTTTGTTTTATTTTATTTTATTCATTTAGTCACCTAATGCCACCAAACTTTGACCAATTTCATGAATTAAAAATTCATGTCCAGCCACCATAATTTCATTGGTCTATTTACTCAATAAGGACCTCTAATTTAGTGTTCCATAGCTATTTAACACCTTTAGCTTGTAGAACAAAACTTTCGCACTTTATGCGATTTAGTCCCTTTTCGAAATTAAGCAAGAAATCACTAAAATTAATTCACCAAAATTTTCACGTACTCATATAATTATGCTATAACACATAAAATAATATTAAAAATAATTTCTCCGGCCTCGGATTAGTGGTTCCGAAACCACTGTTCTGACTAGCCCCAAAATTGGGCTGTTACAATTCTCCCCCCTTAGGGATTTTCGTCCCCGAAAATCTTACCAGTAAAAAGGTTTGGGTATTGATCTCTCATAGTCTCCTTGGGCTCCCATGTGGCCTCTTCAACCCCATGTCTATGCCATAGTACTTTCACGAGTGCTATACTTTTATTTCTCAATTGCTTGACCTCTCGATCTAAAATCTTAATCGCCTCTTCAGCATAGGTCATATCCGATCGAATTTCAACCTCTGCTGGTGAAATAACGTGTGAAGGGTCAGAATGGTAACGGCGCAACATCGACACATGGAAAACATCATGGATATTTTCTAACACAGGCGGCAAAGTTAACCGATATGCTACCAGCCCAATTTTCTCAGCCACCTCGTAAGGTCCAATAAAACGTGGACTTAATTTTCCTTTCTTACCGAATCTGAGGACTTTCTTCCACGGGGATACTTTCAAAAACACCTTATCACCGACTTGAAACTCAATTTCTTTTCGTTTGAAATCTGCGTAGGATTTCTGTCTATCCAAAGCGGCTTTCAAATAGTCACGAATTACCTTTACTTTCTCTTCGGTCTCTTTGACTAAGTCAACCCCGTGAACCTGATTTTCTCTAAGTTCGGTCAAATACAAGGGCGTTCGACACTTACGCCTATACAAAGCCTCATAAGGCGCCATTTTCAAACTCAATTGATAGCTATTGTTGTAGGAAAACTCTACCAGTAGTAAATACTTTTCCCAACTGCCTTGGAATTTGAGGACACAACACCGCAACATGTCTTCAAGAATCTAAATTACTCTCTCTGACTGACCGTCGGTTTGTGGATGGAAAGCCGTGCTAAAATTCAATTTTGTCCCCAAAGCTTCTTGTATCTTTACAAAATCGTGAGGTAAATCTTGGATCTCTATCCGAAATAATCAACAAGGGCACTCCGTGAAGTCTCACAATTTTGGAAACATACAAATCAGCTAATTTCTCAAGCAGATAGTCAGTACGCACCGGTATAAAATGAGCCGACTTTGTTAGCCTGTCAACCACAACCCATACAACATCTTTCTTCCTTGGCATCAACGGCAATCCATACACAAAATCCATAGTAATACGGTCCCATTTCCACTCGGGGACCATCACAGGCTGAAGTAAACCCGAAGGTACTTGGTGTTCGGCCTTCACTTGCTGAAAAATTAAACACTTAGAGACAAACTCTGAGATGTCTCTTTTCATTCCCGACAACCAATACATTTTCTTCAAATCATTATACATTTTCACACTACCCGGGTGGATAGACAAAAAACCACTATGTGCCTCTTTCAAAATCTTCTGAATAAGCCCATCGTCTTTAGGTAAACAGATCCTATCTCGAAACATCAAACAACCGTCAGTACCCATCCAAAAGTCTGATTCTATACCCGTCCCGCACTGAGTTATCTTAACTTGCAATTCTTTATACCTTTCTGAGCTTCGCAGATCTCTTGCAAAAACATTGGTTTCACTCTCAACTAGGCTAAAATCGAACCATTGTCAGTTACTAACAACTGAGTGTTCATATCCCTCAAGGCAAACAATGACTTCCTACTCAAAGCATCGGCAACCACGTTCGCCTTCCCCGGGTGATAGTCGATCACCAGTTCGTAATCTTTTATGAGCTCTAGCCATCTCTGTTGGTGAAGGTTTAGTTCCTTTTGAGTCATCAAATACTTTAGACTTTTATGGTCGGTGAATACTCAGCATCTCTCGCCATACAAATGGTGTCTCTAAATCTTTAGTGCGAACACTATGGCGGATAACTCTAAGTTGTGAGTCAGATAGTTTTTCTTATGCGGCTTCAGTTGTCTCGAGGAATATGCTATTACCTTGCCTTCTTGCATGAGTATGCATCCCAATCCATTCATGGATGCGTCGCTATACACTACAAATTCTTTTCCCGGTTCCGGTTGCACTAAAATAGGAGCTTCAGTCAACAACGCCTTTAGTTTCTCGAAACTCTGTTGGCATTTTTTCGTCCATTCGAACTTGACTTCTTTCTGTAGCAACCTCGTCATCGGAGTAGCAATCATGGAGAATCCTTTAACGAATCATCTGTAGTAACCCGTTAAGCCTAGAAAGCTTCTAATCTCTAATACATTCCTCGGCGGTTTCCACTCAACAATAGCCGAGATCTTACACGGGTCAACTCTAATTCCATCACCTGACACGACGTGTCCTAAGAATTCGACCTCTCGAAGCCAAAACTCACTTTTACTAAACTTGGCATACAACTACTTATCTCTTAAAGTCTGTAAAATAGTTCCCAAATGCTCTACGTGCTCACTCTCATCATGAGAATAAATTAATATATCATCGATAAAAACAAAAACGAACTTATCCAAGTACGGTCAGAAAATACGATTCATTAAATCCATAAACACAGCAGGAGCATTTGTTAAGCCAAAGGGCATGACAAGGAGCTCATAGTGGCCATACCTTGTCTGAAATGCAGTTTTCAATACATCTTGCTCCTTAACTCTTAGCTGGTAATAACTGGACCTTAAGTCTATCTTAGAAAACACTGTGGCTCCTTTCAATTGGTCAAACAAATCGTCGATCCTTGGAAAAGGATACTTATTCTTAACTAACCTTGTTGAGCTGTCTGTAGTCTATACATAACCTCATCGATCTGCCTTTCTTTTTCACAAAAAGTACCAGAACACCCCACGGAGAATAGCTCGGTCTCGCAAAACCCTTATCCGTTAACTCTTGTAACTGAACCTTCAACTCTTTTAACTCCAACAGTGCCATCCTATATGGGGCAACCGAAATAGGTGCCGTACCAGAGACCAACTCAATACCAAACTCGACTTCCTTAGTTGGAGGCAATCCGGGCAACTCTTTCGGAAACATATCCCGGTACTCACATACCACTGGCACTGACTCAATCTTTACTTTCGACACTTGAGTATTCAACACAAACGCGAGATAAGACTCATACCCTTTTCTTATACATTTCTCAGCCGCCAAAGAAGAAATCACTACAGGCAAGCTATCCGATTCACCTGATTCAACCCGAAAGATATCCCCATTCTCACATTTCAGTTCAATAAATTTTCTCCCACAATTTACTATAACATCATGAGCTGCTAGCCAGTCCATACCAAGAATTGCGTCAAATTCATCAAACGGTAGCAGCATAAGATTAGCCAGAAAACAATGACCTCTAATTGTCAAGGGACAATTTCTACTCACTTAGTCAACTAGCACATGCTTGCCTAAAGGGTTTGACACTTTTACCACAAATTCGGTAGACTCAACATGCATATTCATACTAAACACCAATTTCATACAAACATACGAATGGGTATACCCCGGATCAACAAAGCAACAACAGAGATATCATGAAGAGAAAAAGTACCCGTAATAACATCCGGTGACGATGCCTCTTCGCGAGCGCGAATGGCATAAGTCCTTGCAGGCGCTCGGCCCTCGGACCTTACGACGGAATCTCTAGGTGCACCTCTGCTACTAGCCCCACTTCCCGGGTTCTTTTGTGGTCTACTTCTAGAAGGAGCATTACTCGCTCACACATCTTGCTTTCTGTCTTTCTCATCCATCTCAGGATAATTTCGAATGAAGTGGTCTAGTGAACCGCACTTGAAATAGCCTCTATTATTTCCTCGACACTCAGCGAAATGTCGTCTACCACACTGCAAACACTCTAGTTTATATGTCAAGCACTACCAACACTCGCAATAAAAGTGGTTTGAGCTTTAGATGTCGTGTACTGCTTATTCTTATTTTTATTCGAGAATCCAATTGAAGCATTGGATCGAGTAGTGAACTCTCTCGATTTCTTGGATGAGGACTGAAACGATTTCCCCAAATGTCTTTTCTTTCAGTCATGAGACTCAATGATGTGCCCCGGGTCCATGATAGACACGAGTTGCAAAGTTGCCCGATCGTCGACGAGGAGAGGTTACTAATTCCAAAAGTCAGAAATGAGAAGAAGAGATATGCGAAAGCTATGAAGTGATTATCTTTGGTATTTTGGGATAAGTTAGGAATGGAGGTAATGGGTAATAGGCTCGATTTAGAAGGATAATAAAGATAGGCGCGGGATAAGGTAGTCAAGGTAAATACGGAAGGATTCGGTTTAGAAGAAATGGAAAGATAGAGGGTTTCGAAAAAGCGATAATCGAATCAAATGGGATAATCAGGTAAGTTGGTGAAAGATGGAATACGAGCTTAACCAAGAGCGATTCAACACTAGTAAGTGTCACCCCGATTCTTATACGGTTAAGATGGATGATGGAATAGAATAAACGCCACACTCGAGTTGTATGAGTGATAAGTTCGGATTGAAAGGACTCGGACGGACGCCACTAGAAGCCAGATAAGTCAGTCAGGTCTCGAACGAAAATTGAGAGAAAATATCTCACAAATTCGGCAGCAATTTTGTAAGGTATCAAAAGTCCTTTTACAATGAAAAATAACAAATATTTATAGCCCAGAGCTAGCTAGCCGAATAGCCACTAAGTTCCTTAAAGATTAAACAAAATTCAGCCCAAACATTCTTGAATAATCTAGAAGAAATCCATTGAGTTGCCATGTCCAAATTCGACTGATTGGAAGAGCATGGGACGGATTCTAGATGGTGGGATGTATGGAGGTTCTTTGCTTGGTTCATGCTTCAAGTCTAGGTTCGGCCAACCCTTCAATTAGCTTATTAAAGTTGCAACTCTTGGCTGAATAATTAGCAGCATTAAAGTGAGTATAGGAGCAACCATTTGATCTGTGAACATTCGGTTTTGAAGAGTCTTCCTGGTGTGAAAGGTCATAGCCGAATGGTCATAGGTGTGAATGCATATTGATGTTGCATGGGGAAGATAATCGGCCAAACATTAAGGAGTTGAATGCTGGTGATTATTGGCCGAATGGACACCTTGAAGAACCCAAAAATCAGCAGCAAGTACATTGCTTCAGCCGATCCATGTATTAACCAAGTTCATGCACCTAGGTGCATGCATCTTCCTTTAAGTCCCTTCAATATTTGGCTGAACCTACATGCATGGAGAAAATACTTTAACTTGCTTCATTTCAGCTGAGTATCATTTAAACTTAGCTAGGACAACTAAAAGGACACTTAAACAAATTAAATAAGCTAGTTAAGCACATTTAATATTCGGCTATGGCTAAGACAAATTAAAAACTTGCTGTAAAATGTGAGACAAATTAAATTGAATTTGAACATCATAAATTCTACCTTAATAAAGTCTCTAGGACACATTAAATTGCTGTAGTAAAAATTAAATAAAAATCATTAAGTTCAAACTAAATTAATCGAATTTTTAAGTAAGCTAATTAATTCAGCTTATTGAGCTGAAATAATCTCATTCGAGCTAAACCGAGCTGGGGTAAATTGAGTGAGCTGATGGTGAGCTAAAGTCAGGTCGTAATAGAGTGTATAATCGATGTGGTTTGCTATTTTGGGCTGCTATCGCATGCTTGCAAGCTGAATCGGCCCACACTTGTTCCATAAGTGCCGAAATGGACTCCTTGAGCTGCTTAGCTCGTGCTCGCGTGATAGGGCCTTGGGGCATCACCAAGGGATCCACATTCGGGCTTGGATCTAGCTCGGGCGAGGTCGCATCACTCAATATCAACTTTTTTTTTTCTTTGGCCAATTCCTTTGCCTTTCAAGCTCTCTCAAAAAGCACCACAAACTCCTTTAATTCCAGGATGCCAACTAATAGTCGGATGTCTTCATTTAATCTGTCCTCAAAACTCTTACACATGATGGCTTCGGTGGATATGCACTCTCGAGCATATTTGTTGAGCCTTACAAACTCACGATCATACTCGGTTACCGTCATTCGGCCTTGTTTTAGCTTAAGGAATTCCTTTCTTTTCTGATATATAAACCTCTGGCTAATATACTTTTTACGGAACTCTTCCTGGAAGAATTCCCAAGTTGTCCTCTCCCTCAGTACAACTAACACAAGGGTGTTCCACCATTGGTATGACGAGTCTCGTAGGAGTGACACTACACACTTCATGCACTCCTCTGGTGTGCAAGACAACTCATCGAATACCCTAATGGTATTTTCTAGCCAGAATTCTGCTCTCTCTGGGTCATCATCTATATTCGCTCAAAATTCCTCGCCCCCTTGCTTTCGAATTCTGTCTACCGGAGGTTTTTCCCTTCTAATCATTTCCACTACTTGGAGAGCTACAGGGGTAGGCTGAGGGATTAGAGGGGGTAGAGGAGGTGGAGCATTCGGGTTTGCACGAACAAACTCTGAATACCAAGCATTCATCGTATGGAGGAAGGCTTCTCTAGCCCCTCTGCCCTGACTCAGCGTCATGGGCCCACTTTTGACTAGCGTGGTCTATTCTGCGGGAGCCGGCGCATTACTTTCGACATCATCCGCCACTGCTCCATCGGGATCCATTTACTATATAAAAACACATTTTAAATTGTCAGGAGTCGTCACACTATCTTAATTCATATATGGCATGTATAGCTAGACTTGTACACACGCTAGGTTAGTCCAAGAATCGACTAAGCCATAGCTCTGATACCACTAAATGTAACACCCCTTACCCGTGTTTTACATCGAAACAGGGTAAGAGACGTTACCTAACTTAATAACATGCATACAAACATTTTCGGGTTATGAAATTTCGTCCAAATTTAAAAATTTTTAAACTTCATCTTAAAGTCCCTAATATGGGCCTACGAGGCCCAAAACATACTTTAGAAATGGTTCGGTACTAAACCAGTCACTTAAGAAAACTTTGGAAAATTTCGCTGAAAATAGGGGCACACACCCATGTGGCAAGGGACACGCCCGTGTGGGCAGACTGTGTGGTCACACACGCCCATGTCCCTAGCCGTGTGGATTTATTTTTCAATTCGAACCTACAGGGGTTTTCACACGGTCTGGCACACTCCTGTGTCCATGGCTCGTGTCCCTCACACGGCCATGACAGGCCCGTGTCTCAGCCCGTGTGTTAAAACCTTGACATTTTGTTTCTGACGTCAGCAACATTTTAGGGTCACACGGCCAAGGCACACGCCCATGTATTATGGCCGTGTCATCCACACGGCCGTCCCTTAGCCCGTATGGTTACTACTGGGCATTCTGTTTTACCAAATTAAGGTACAGGGGACACACGGCCAGACTCCATGCCCATGGGGCAGACCGTGTGTCACACACGACCTAGACACACGCCCGTGTGTCTACCCGTGTGGACGAAAACAAGGCTATTTACCAAGCCCCTTTTGCCACCCTTACTTGCTCCAACATAAGCCACAACCAAGGCATACACATATCAAGGCCACTACACTCCATTCACTTGCAAAACTTAACACACCATATATTTCACCATGCAAAGTGCACATTTATGAAAAATATCATCTATATATATCATTAACAAGTATTAGCCATCATCCATGGCCTTATACAAAATGAATCAAATATCATCATAAGCCAACACATTTGGCTAAATCAATATGACACTTGACAAAAGACCAAGTCCCTATACATGCCATACTCTAAATGATAAATCTAATCATATCAAATGTTCAGATTGATAGTGTGATCGAGCCTCTGACGTTCTTTGATCCCCGAGCTAGCTTGGTGATACTATAAGAAAATGGAAAGAAAAAGGGAGTAAGCATAAAGCTTAGTAAGTTGCATGTAAATAAGTAACGACATCAACCATGCATCTTGAAACTCATAGCATATTATTAACCACCACAACATTCTTGATTTAACAATGGTAGATTTACTACATATTTACACATCACAAGTATAAGCCAAAGATTACAAGATCGTCCCGGAATCATTCTGATAGATAGAAATTACTCAATTTCATCCTTACCATTAAGGCATCATAACTATGCTCATATCTCATGAGTTTCGAGTAAGAACCTGTACCATTCACAACATGATTATATCCTTTCATATCTTTATCATAAGCTTGAAATAACCAATGGAACCATTTGGAATACTAAAGGATATCTGATAAGCCTCACACAAGAGGGTAAAATGCCGATGCCATGTCCCAGACATGGTCTTACACTAGCAAACATATCAACACCGATGCCATGTCCCAGACATGGTTTTACACTGGCTCTCATAATATGGCCGATGCCATGTCCCAGACATGGTCTTACACTAGCACACATATCAACGCCGATGCCATGTCCCAGACATGCCATGTCCCAGACATGGTCTTACACTAGCACACATATCAATGCCGATGCCATGTCCCAGACATGGTCTTACACTGGCTCTCATAATGTGGTCGATGCCATGTCCCAGACAAGGTCTTCACTAGCACACATATCACCCAAATGTCATGGCATGGATATCCAATCTATTCCAAAGGTTCAACCGGGAGTTTTTACAACATCAATCCTCATCATGCATATTCACAACAATAATCAAACACTTTACGCCATATTAATTGTTCAATACATAATAACAATAAAGTTGTATTATTTACGTACAACTTACCTCGGTATACAAAAAGTGGGGGACTAGATTGGATTAGTCTACTAGCTTGGTTTTCCCCCGGTTTAAGTCCAGACTCCGTTTTTCTTGATCTATAATGACAAATTTAATTATTTAATCACTACGTTAATCAAGACAATCTATAATTCATACCTGGGCAAAATTACCATTTTGTCTCTAGATTTTTACATAATTATAATTTTGCCTCTAGGCTCGTAAAACGATTTTAATCAAATTTCCTCCTTTATCAAGCCTAGCCGAACCTTTATTACTCTTATAGCAACTCAAATTTTCAATTATTTCACACATTTACAACCTATTTTATAAACTTCATAAAATGGTCCTTTTAGGTGTTTTCATGAAAACCACTTTCACAAAAGTTGTTTATTTCACAACCAAGATTCATTTTGTTCCATAAAATTTCAGCAAACAACATAAATACTTTCATGGAAAGACCCTAGAGTCTCAACCATTTTGCAAAATAGTCCCCTCATTAGCTAGATTAAGCTATAGGGCTTCCAAAAACACAAAAAAAAAAAACTACCAAAATCACTTACTTGCAAGAGAAAAGCTTGGCTAAAATTTGAGCTCTCAAAATCCTTAAGTTTGCTAAAAATTTTAGTGGAAGAGGAAGAAGATGGGAAAAGATGATAACTTTTTCTTTGTTTTATTTTATTTTATTCATTTAGTCACCTAATGCCACCAAACTTTGACCAATTTCATGAATTAAAAATTCATGTCCAGCCACCATAATTTAATTGGTCTATTTACTCAATAAGGACCTCTACTTTAGTGTTCCATAGCTATTTAACACCTTTAGCTTGTAGGATAAAACTTTCGCACTTTATGCGATTTAGTTTTTTTCGAAATTAAGCAAGAAATCACTAAAATTAATTCACCAAAATTTTCATGTACTCATATAATTATGATATAACACATAAAGTAATATTAAAAATAATTTCTCTGGCCTCGGATTAGTGGTTCTGAAACCACTGTTCTGACTAGCCCCAAAATAGGGTTGTTACATAAATAATGGCATGATAATGACATGTTATTGTCTTGGTTGTGGTTGTTTGGTTGCTCTCATATGCTTGAATTTGTGCCATGTGATGTTGTGTTGATGTGTGCAAGTGAGGGTGGCAAAATGGCTTGGTAAATAGCCTTTATTTTGTCCACACAGGTAGGCACACGGTCGTGTGTCTAGACCGTGTGTGACACACGGTCTGCCACACGGGCATGTGTTCCGGCTGTGTGTCCTCTGCACCTTAATTGTTGCAAAATAGAATGTTCAGAATTGAGCACACGGGCAGAGACACGGGCGTGTGTCTCAGTCGAGTGTGCTACCCGGCCTAGCACACGGCCTTGTGGCACGACCGTGTGGCACAAGTCAGAGAGCACCCTAATTTGAACACGGTCTGAAGCACAGGCGTGTCCCAGGGTCACACGGGCATGTCCCTTGGACCACACGGAAAAATTTTCTAAGTTTGTAAAAATTTCTAAAGTTTTCGGTTTAGTCCCAAACCACCTCCAAAGTATGTTTTAGGCCTTGTAGGCTCGTATAAAAGACTTTATGATTAAATATGGATGGTTTTAATTTGGACGCAAATTTTATGACTCGAAATTGTGTGATTGCTTGTGATGTGAGTCCGGTAATGCCTCGTACCCTGTTCCGGCGTAGAATACGGTTAAGGGGTGTTACAGAATCGATTCGGGACTTAATCGGAAACTCTAAGAATTTTTCGTGACATTTCAAAAATTTTCCAAGGTGTAGGGCTCACACGCCCTTGTGGTCCAAGGGACACACCCGTGTGAACCTTAGACACGCCCGTGCCACCCTTTGACACGCCCGTGCCTCAGGCCGTGTCTGATTTAGGTTGCTCTCTGACTTGCGCCACACAGCCATGTCACACGCCCGTGTGCTAGGCCATCTGGTTATTTAATTCAATTCGAATTAGGTACAGGTTTTACACGGCCAAGACACACGCCCGTGTTCAAGGCCGTGTCACCCACACAGCTGAGACACACGCCCGTGTCTCTACCCGTGTACTCAATTTTGAGCATTCTGTTTTTCTCGAATTTGAGGGGTAGGGGACACACGGCCAGGCCACACGCCCATGGGGTAGGCTGTGTGTCACACATGGTCTAGACACACGCCCGTGTATCCTCCCGTGTGGAAAAAATAAAGCCATTTCTAGCTTCCTATCTGACCCAAAATCACACCAATGACTTGCAGTTAAACTCATATTCAAATACCAACTATTTCAAGCATTCAAATCAAGCAAATTCTATCATTCAACATAGTATAACATTATATGCATACATGTTTATTATCCTACCTTGGTTCAATTCATTTGTTAAACATGATTTGATCAACTACGTAACATATACATATGGTTACCATAGCATAACATTTCAAGTATTTCAAAATAACCATTACTAGCCATTCTAATGGCTAGATTACAAGCATCATTTACATTTACATGCCAATATGGCCAACATATCCTATACATGCCATTACAACCATAATTGATTTACCATATTGTACCGTCAGGGGCTGATGGATAGTGTGAGTGATCTCCGCCGAGCTTCCAATCCAATGAGCTTCCGATTTACTCTAAAACAAGGGAAAATAAAATGGGGTAAGCATAAAATGCTTAGTAAGTTCGTATAACATGGTACTTAACTTACCATACATCCTATTTGAGGTAACTAAGTAAGGCATATTCAACCATTTTGATCTCAAGCCTTACACACATCCTCATTTCCCTTGTTAGTCATATATTCCATAGTAACATCAAGACATATATGGGCTCAACAACAATCAAGTTCCCATGAACATATGCTTTCCACAACATGTATTCATTTAACATGTATAGACATCTCTTATTAATACAAGTATAGCTTCATAGTAATTCTTTTCAAGTTTAGATCATTTCATGGCAGGACTTTACTCATTTTATTCGAATATTAAGGTCACAAAAGTAGTAGTGCATTCAAGGTGCACGGGTCTATGATCAAGGATGAACTTATATTCACCAACCAAATTCTGAGTACAAATATCATCGTCTCATATTTTCATGTATTAATTATCACATATCATCATTTTCATGTATTTCAGGTAGATACATGTAATAACTCATTTCTTATTCATAATCTTCTCATGTCAAGAGTTTTACCTGTTGAATTTATTTGCAATATCGATGGATACACCAGTAGTACACTCGAGGTGTACAGTTTCATATTCCGTCAATTCATACTCAGTAGTACCTTGTAGGTACACTCTTGAGCCACGTATCATACAGCAGAATTACCAGTCCAGGCTAAATTCTAGCTGTAATATATACTCTAAGGGCTTTGTCGGATTACCAATCCAAGCTAAATCCTTTATATGACAAAGAATTCCCTATAGAGTTCATTATGGATTACCAGTCCAGGCTAAATCCAGTCAATTAGGATTACCAGTCCAGGCTAAATCCTAATTGAAACATATACTCGAGAGGCTCATTTCGGATTACCCGTCCGGGCTAAATCCATTTTGCAACACATGCAGTTTTATCAGGGAAATCACATTTATCCATAGATTTTCCATTTATTCATACGGGATTTAACATTTTTCAAGCATTATCAGGCATGTGATCAATCTCATACATTTTTTTACTTTCATAAAATTCAAGTGTTCACATTCAACTCAAGCATAAAATTTTCTTTTTTATCATTTATCATTTATCGAGCATTATTGTTGATCAGGCACATTTCATTTATCGGGCTTTGACGAATATATGATCATTTCACATAATTAAGGCATTTATACATTTCACAAACATAACATTTAATTCAAATATAAAAATATATACAATTTAGTTACACGAACTTACCTCGACAATGTTCGTGTACGTAAAATCCACTAATCCAACTTTTTCCTCTTTCCTCGTTCTAGCTCCGAATTTGGTCTATTCAGATCTATACGAGTAAATTTAACATTAATTTACCACAATTTACATCCAAGTGGACTCAATTTTCATCCTAGGCAAAATTACTATTTTGCCCCTAACTTTTCCATAAATTCCATTTTCGTCCCTAGGCTCGGAAAATGAAACTTGTGCAAATCACTCCCTATTCCAAGATAACCAAAGGCCCATTACAAAATTTATAGCACATGTATTCATAAAATTTTAGAATTTTCCATTCAATTTCACAAGTTTATATTTTAGTCCCTAAATCATGTTTTCATCAAAAATCACTTTGTAAAAATTGTTTATCTATCCATAATCTTTCATTTTCTACCATAAATTTCTAATTTTCAGCATATACATCCATGAACCATTTTCATACTTTGATAACTTTTCAAAATAATCCCCCAAACAGAGAGATTAAGCTATCTCGATTCCAAAAATATTAAAATTACTAAAAACGGGACAAGGAACTTACCCAAATTGCCCATGAAAGTCTCTTCTCTCTCCTAGGGTTTCCATGTTTATTTTTGGGAAGAAGATGAGAAAATATGATTTTTATTTTCTTTTCATCTTTTTAATTAATTAATATTTTCACTTTCCAATTTAGTCCCTAGCCTTTTTCTCATTTTCCATGGATGAATCATCCAAAAATACCTACATACTTTTTATTAATGGTCTAATTACCATATAAGGACCTTAAGTTTTGAATTCTATAGCTATTAAATCCTTATAGCTACTAGAATTCAACTATCGCATTTTATGCGATTTAGTCCTTCTCGTAATTAAGCACTAAATCGATAAAAATTTTGTATCAAAATTTTCACATGAATTTTCTAACATAATGCGGTCCATATAATAAAATAAAAATAAATTATATTTTTGGCTCGGATTTGTGGTCCCGAAACTACTATTCTGATTTCACTGAAATTTGGGCTGTTACAAATGAATACTTGGAAATCTATGGCAAAGCAAGAGTAGAAATGTAATGGCAATTATGAGAATTACTATGTGAATATTATGTAAATGATCAAGCAAATAACTAAGAATGATATGGTAAATATACAACGGCAAAGAATAAAGGATATATAATATTGATTTGGAAGGTTGGGATTACTAAGAATCTACCCTTACTGTCAATCCTTAGCAAAATCATACTCTTTTTACTACTCAGAAGAGTTCTAAAATGGTCTGCTTCTTTCGAGAGCAAAAACCTCAAGTTACCTTGCCCGTGTCTATAGGCCTTAATATGGTACCCTGCTTTGTTTTCCTTTTATATGAATGCTGCTCTATGTCTAGAGTCTACTGCAAGTATCGGTTGAGTTGTAACATCTCAATTTTGGGTCTAGTCGGAATAGTGGTTTTGAGACCACAAATCCAAAGTAGAAATATTTGTTTTATGATTGTTTTGAGGTCCATGACATGTTTGCATGATTGTGTGAAAGTTTCATGAAGAAATTTTGTGAATAAGTGTCCAATTTGACTTTTTGGACTAAATTGAAAAAGTTGCAAAATATGAGATTCTAGAAGCTTTTAGTATGAAATTGCTTTGGATTATTAATTAGAGGTCCTTAAATAGCAATTTGCCCGATTTCTATTTTTATGGACAAAAATGGGCATGAGTAGGTAAAAATTGAAAGTTTAGTAAAAAGGGCATTTTGGTCATTTGGTTAATAAAAGAATAAAAAGGGAAAAAGAAAGCAAAATTTGCTCATCTTCTTCAAGTGTGTGTGCCAAAAATTAGAAGAGCCATAGCTAGGGTTTTTCTTCAACTTCCAAGCTTGATAGTAAGTGCATCCTAGCCCCATTTTTAATGTTCTTTACGTTTTTGAAGTTGTTATCAACCGATCTAGCTATTTCTACCATTTATTTGAGCTAGGGTTCATGTTTAAAAATTTACCCATGTTGTGACATGCATGTGTTTTGATGTTTCATGGTAGATTATGAAAGTTTGATGTGTAATAAACATCTTTTACTAAGTGATTTTTGATGAAAACACCTAAAAAGGACCTTTTTGTAAAAGTTTTAAAATGAGTAGTAAAAATATGATTTGAAGGAAAATGTGGGCTGTTATGAGAATGTGTTAGGTTCGGCTAGGCTTGGATAACAAAGAAAATGGACACATTTCATTTTACGAGCCTAGGGACTAAATTGTAAATATCTAAAAGTTTAGGGGCAAAGCTATAATTTTTCCAAAGTATGGTTTTTGGACTGATTTGAACAATGTGATAATTAAATGAGCTAAATTTGCTATTATAGATTAAGAAAAATAGAGTCCGGACTTAAATCGAGGAAAGAACAAGGTTGTGGACTAAATCGAATAGTTAGCCATATTTTGGTACCGAGGTAAGTTCGTGTGTAAATAATGCAACATTAAATTTTTAAGTATTTAATGCTTTAATATTGCATGAATTGTGTAATTGTCCTTGTGGACTTGATTAATGTTGACTTGATGACGATTCGACGAAGATTTGATACCTCAAAATCCCGGTTGAACCTTATGAATAGTTAGGATACAAATGTCATGACATTAGGGTTATGAGTTTACGTGTAAGACCATATCTAGGATATGGCATTGTTATGAGATTTCGTGTAAGACCATGTTTGAGACATGGCATCGATATGAGAATCGTGTAAGACCATAGCTGGGCTATAGGCATCGATATGTGATCCCATGTAAGACCATATCTAGGATATGGCATTGGTATGATTCTATATGTATGTGATTCCCGAGTATCCTTTAGTATTCCAAGCGGTTCAACGAGTAATCCAAAGATTATGTCAACGAGATGACAATGTATGATCATGTTGAAAGGGTAAAGGTATGTACACAAAGCTCATAAATATTGAGATTAGAAATCGATGAGACTTTGGTAAGAAATGAATGAATAAATCATGATCACGAGTTTTATTGTACATTATGTAAATGACATGATTAAAAATGTATCTATGATACTTGATGACATTGTAATAGATTACATTATGTTATGTGTATAATGATGCATGGTTAATGTTGTTAATTATTTACATGCAAACTTACTAAGCTTTATGCTTACTTCCCTTTCTTTTCCATTTTCTTATAGTATTGCCAAGCTAGCTAGGGGATCGAAGGACGTCGGAGACTCAATCACACTATCAATTGGAACCTTTGGGTATAGTTAGTCTCAACATTTTGAGTATGGCATGTATAGGGACTTGGTCTTTTTGTTATATGTCATATTGGTTTAGCCAAATGTGTTGGCTTATGATGATATTTGATTCATTTTGTATAAGGCCATGAGATGTGGCTTATAATGATTATTTGGTTGTAAACCTATTCATATATGCATGCATGTGCCAATGCCATTATGATATGGCCTATGGTTATTGATGGTTGAATGAAGATGTGTTGCATGTGATTATGGATGTTTGATGATGGTGAAGCACTTAGTTATGCCATGATAAGTGCCTTGAAGTCATATATATATTTGGATTGTGTGGTTTTGATGTTGTGTAGGTTGGTGCATGTATGGGTGGCAAAAAGGCTTCGTAAATAGCCTTATTTTGTCCACATGGGTAGACACACGGGCGTGTGTCTAGGTCGTGTGTGACACATGACTTGCCCTATAGGCGTGTGTTATGGCCGTGTGTCCCCCGCACCCTAATTAATGCAAAACAGAATGCCCAGTAGTAAACACACGGGCACGAGACACGGCCGTGTGTGTAACAGACCAATTTTGACCCAAATCGGAACGGTGGTTTCGGGACCACGAATCTGAGCCTGAGAAATATTTTAATATTATATTTTGTGTTTATTATATGTGATTTAGTGAGTGTGAAAGTTTCGTAGAAAAAAATTTAGTCGTTTAAGTGCTCAATTTGATAAAAAGGATTTAATCGAGAAAAGTGCAAAAGTTGCATGCTAAAGTGAGGAGTACTAAATTGATTGTGGCTTTTTAAGTGGGTGTACCAAAAGGGCAATTAGCCCATTAACCATATTAAGGGACGGCAATGGGCCTTTATAAGTCCAAATTATATGTTAATTTAGTTTATTATATAGTTATATTAATGTGTTAAAATAATGTTAATAATATGTGTTTGTTTTATCATTAAATAATAAAAACAAGTGGGGAGAAAGAGAACATACCTTGTTCTCTCTTCTTCTTGGCCGAATGTAGAAAGTAGAAACTCCATTGTTGAAGCTTGATTTTTCGGCAAGATAAGGAGCTTGATTGAGGTATGGTCGGTTTTGGTTTTGATAATTTTTACGTTTTTGAGATCGTTGCTTCGTATATTATCCGACCCATGTCTAAATTTTTGAAAATACCATGTATATAAGATTCGGCCATTAACATGTTTAGATAGTTTTGATGTTTAATGGTTCTAGATTAAAGGTATGTTAAGGATTTACAAGTTTTGTATTGGAGTTTTTGGTGATTTTGAGTATATAGGGCTAAATTGAAAAGAATAAATTTGTGAAAAAATTAAAATGTTAAATAGATGAAATGCATGGACACCCATGGTTAGGGGGAAGATTTGGCCTAGCCATGGTGTTAGAAAATTTTGCATATTTTGAGTTTTGTGTAAATTGGACCAATTTGTAAAAATGGGAAACATTAGGGGCAAAATAGTAAATTGCCCATTTGTGTGTTTTGGGACTAAATTGAGATGAAATGCGATTAAATGAGCTAAATTCTAATGTGTTTTAGATCAAGAGCAAAGAAAAATGGAATTAGACAGGGGGAAGACGAAGGTTCTCGAATAGCCGATTCGCACGGACTATCGACAACCGAGGTAAGTCCTTTAGCTAAGATATGTCAATGAATTAATTATGAACTTAGTGAATGATGAATTGTGGAAATTTAGAGTATAAATTCATGATATAGCCGAATGTGAATGTATAGTATTGAAGTGAATTTATTTTGGTTAATGCAAGGTGTATAAGTAAGTTCTTGAGCTACCTTATGTTTAAAGGTTAATTACAAATCTAATGAATGATAGAATTTGTATAAGTTTGGTGTAAAACCATGAGTTGGCCGAATGTGATGATGATGGATTGGATTGATTTCAAATATATTTTATGCAATGTGAATAAATGCATATGGTTCGATATGTGATAGTGAAATGTGAAAAGCATGTAAAATTATTCTGACATTCGGGCTTCGAGCCTAGCAGGCCTCGTGCCGGTGACAAAATCGGGCTTTATGCCTAGCAGGCCTTGTGCCGGTGACAAAATCGGGCTTTATGCCTAGCAGGCCTTGTGCCGGTGTTACTTTTCGAGCTTTTATGCCTAGCGGTGCCTTGTGCGGTGTTATTTATCGGGCTTTACGCCTAGCGTGCCTTGTGCCGGTGTTACTTTTTAGGCTTTTTACGCCTAGCAGGCTTGATGCTGGTGATGTAATTTATAAAAGAGAAATTGAATCTTTGTTCAAGACGACTTAAAGCAAATTTATTGAGTATACGGTTCCTGTAAGCATGTAAGGTATGCTATGCTTAATATTACTTAGGTCAAATTAATATTATGAGAATTATGTTATATGTGTTGAAGTTAATATTGATGGATGTAATATAATGGAATTCGAGCTTAGAATGTGCTATTATGGAACAATTGGTTTTCAAGTTTAAATGTTAAGAAAGGAGATTTTCATGCGATATGCTTATATGAACTACAAAGAAATGTAGGTTGAAGGAAATGATTCCTAATTTACTTGGGTTAATGAATTACTAGTATCTGGCTTTGTATAAATAATTTACTTAATTGCCTATGTGAAATGCCATAAGTTGATTGCTTTCATTTCGTAAATAATTAAATGTTTTATTATCATGAGTTAGGACTTACTAAGCTAGTAAGCTTAATTATGTGAAATGTTCTCCTTTGTTTTATAGATTTTGGTCAAGTCGCGGGCTCGTAAAGGATCTTCAAGAAGTCAACCACACTATCGTTTTCCTTTGGTATTTTGAATTTTGGTTACGAATTAGAAGGCATGTATAGGCTAGATGAAGTTTTAGAAACATATGATGTTTGACCTTGTTTATAATAGCCATGCGAATATGGCTAAATTTTTAGTTAAGTACGCTGTTGTGTCTTGATGTGTACGTTGGTTCATGATGGCAATGTTTATGCATTCTTAATCAAAGTTTAATCGTTTTTGTTAAGGTAATGTTTGTATACGAAATGAATCCTTGAATTAGGGATGTAGGTAGGTTCGGTTAGAAGCTAGTCTTTCATAAAATGCAACAAAACAGCTTGTAGTAGCAGCAGTGATGTGAGTTAGAAAAATCACCAAAAATAGGGTATATTGAATTAGAAGGTGAATGAGATATGATATTAAACCTCATTGTGTCTATTTTTGCATGAAAGAAACAGGGTAGGCAAAAGATTTATATATTATGAGATAATTAAGTTCCAGTGAGACCTGCCCTGAACGAATTCGGGAGTCACTGTTCTGTTTTAGAAAAATTGTCAAAAATTGTACAAAAATGATTAAGAAGCATGGTCTATATGTGTAGAACCCTTAATGAGTCTATTTTTCATTGGTATAAATAAGAACATTATAGGAAATTTTTGTAATGAGATAACTGTATTTTTGTAGAGACAGGTCAGAATTGTCAAGCAGTGTATAAGGGTAATTTTGATGAATAAACTGTACTAATTGGCCACATGAAAAAATTCTGGAAAAATTATGGTGAAAATTTATGTGAGTATAGTTTCAAGGAAAATTTACGGATATAAATTTCAAGTTTTGAAACTCGAGTTATGGTCGATTTAGTCAGCATGATGCAGTTAGACAGCTTTAAAATCTTACACCCCGAGTTAATAGTCAAGTCTAGTAATGCCACGTACTCGATTCCGGCAAGGGTTTCGGGTAAGGGGTGTTACATTTGATTGGTATCAGAGCTTACGGTTTAGCCTATTCTAGGACTACCGTATGCGCGTGTGAGTCTAGCTATACATGCCTTTAATATATATATTGATAGTGTGGTGACTTCTGACAGCCTGAACTTTGTTTTATATAGTAAATGGACACTGATCCTGAAAGAGCCGTAGCTGATGAAGTAGAGAGTGTAGCGCCTGACCGTGCACACGGATCAGCGCCGGTCGACTCTCGACCTGTTTCGGGTAGCCACGAAGGAGAAACTAAACAAGCCTTTTATCGGATGATGAATGAGTGGTTTGCCCAATTTATTCAGAATAACCCGAATGTACATCGCCTCCACCACCGAATAATTCAACTCCGATTCCTTCAAAGACTTCGATGATAGATCCGATGAGATCTAGTAGGCCCCCAGTTGATAAAATTCGAAAATTTGGGGCCGAAGAATTTAAAGCCAATGATGATGACGACGCAGAGAGAGCCGAAATGTGGCTTGATAACACTATTCGGGTACTTGATGAGCTATCTTGTACTCCGGATGAATGCCTGAAGTGCGCTATATCTTTACTGCGGGACATTTGCATATCACTTGTGGAACACACTAGTATCGAGTGGTTCCAAAGAAAAAGTGACATGGGATTTCTTCCAAACTGAATTTCGCAAGAAGTATATTAGCCAAAGATTCATTGATCAAAAGCGAAAGGAGTTCCTCGAGTAAACAGGGGCGAATGACCGTAACGGAATATGAAAGAAAATTTGTCGAGCTCACCGATATGCTAGAGAGTGTGTTTCTCTACTGAAGCAATTATGTGTAAAAGATTTGAAGACGGCCTAAATGAAGATATAAAGATGTTTGTTGGCATTCTTGAAATTCAAGAGTTTGTAACTTTAGTTGAGAGAGCTTGCAAAGTTGAAGAGCTCGGAAAAGAGAGAAAGAAAGGTGAGCAGAAGCTAGAGACATCCGAAAAAGGTCTTGGGTAAAGTCTTTCATTCCACGACCAAGAAGCCCAGAGATGACTACACCGGCCAAAGTAAAGCTACTACAGAGATCCACCTAGGCGGGATCGACCCCTATGAGCTCCGAGCTACCTCGATAGCCAGTGTTGGTAACGTTCCACAAAATAGAGTTGAATGCAAGCACTGTGGGAAATGGCACTCAGGAGTTGTAGATTTCATGATCGGTCTTGCTATAAATGTGGATCATCCAGATCATTTTATTAGAGAGTGTCGAAGTTAGTTGAAAGGCGAGAATCTGATTCGAGGAACACTAAGCCGAGCAACGTGTCAATGCGAGGTAGACCACCCAGACATTCAGGAAATGTAGGTGGTAGTCAGAAAGGAACGAAGAACACTACAGATCGATCTGAGGCTAGAGCTCCGGCTAGAGCATATGCTGCACGAGCTAGAGAGGATGCTTCCTCCCCCGACGTCATTACCGGTATTTTCACTCTTTATGATACTACTGTAATTGCACTAATCGATCCTGGTTCGACTCATTCTTATATGTGTGAAACTTTAAAATTTGGCAAGACTCGGCTAGTTGAGTCTACCGAGTTCGTGATTCGTGTGTCCAACCCTTTGGGTAAATGTGTGCTTATTAATAAAGTGTGTAGAGGTTGCCCGTTGATGATTCGAGATTATTGCTTCCCAGCTGATTTAATGTTGTTGCCCTTTGATGAATTTGATATAATCTTGGGTATGGTGAAACACCCCACACCCGGCCCACGAGCTTGAACCGGATCTGGTATGTTCCTTAAATAAATCGGTTTTCAATGTTCTAAATGACTTAGAGAAAATTTGTGTAATTTTTAAAAAAATTGTTTTGGGTTGGGCTTAATTTGAAACCTATTTAATAAATTCTGGAAATCCAACTTAAATAAGGTGACAAAATAATTTTTGGGTTTATTATTTTAAAAGAAATAAATTTACTTATCTTTAATCAAACATAATTTGTATCATATTTAAATAAAAATAAACAGGAATAAAGAAAATCCAACTGGGCCTTATGGCCTTATTACATCATTCAAACCCAAAATAAAGTACTAAAATTTCATAAAGTCCAAATTCCAAATAATTTCTTCAAGCGATGCATGGCCACCTTTAGCTCCTGCCGACCCGGTCCATTCTTTGCTCATCACACGAAAAATAATTCCCCAACGGGTGAGTCAACAGACTCAATGTGTACATAGTACTAATTTCCAACAAATCGGGCATACAAGTCATATCAATATCATGTTCATACAAAATAAAGGATGATGCAACCCAAATCCAAACCTATTTGTCCATCCGCTACACACCACCCGTACCAACCTGTACACCGCGGGGACTACTAAGTCGACCCTCCATCCGCTACACACCATCGAAGGCGATCATTTGCGATCGGCGTGCTCATCGCCCACTTATGTTGTGTCATTAGACATTTGTATTCACTAGATGTAACCGAAGTTACCACTTTTCACTTTATGTGACCGTAGTCACCACTTTACGTTGGTGAGACCGTAGTCATCACCTTCACTTTCTTCCTCCACAAATATCCCGAATGCCCCAATTATTTCATAACATATTTCACATACTTAATTTTCATTCATGTTACTAATCACATGTTCAAAATATATCACATTCACAATCCTATCAAAAGTAGGAAACGTGCACAGGTACTCCTTACCACATTTGTGGTGCTTAGCCACATTCACATCTTTGTTACATATTTATATATTTAATGATTGCCATGCAATTTATTGAAAGTTAGTAAGAGTACACACCTTTTTTTCGCTTAATAGTTTCCGTGAATTCCGTAGAGCGATCTACCGATCTAGATCTTTCACTCCTATATTCGGCCATTAATTAAAACATATAAATAAACCTATTTGGTCTTAAAACCAAATCCTACTAGAAGTAGAATTACTTACCTAGTTGCCGAATTGCTTTAATCAAGTCCCAACAGTTGCTAGAATTCCTCTTCCTTGAAATCGGCTAATACTAGGTATGTAACCAAGTCGTTTTCGGTTTTTGAAATAATGGAAAACACTTAAACAATTTATGCCTTGGCCGAATATCCCTTACCTTATGATGGGATTCCAAATATGAAGAGGATTCCTTTATAAACTGTTGAAATCCTATAACCGTGTTAGATTAGATCTAACTTTAAAAAGCGTGAATCATAATCTTTAACCACATATTTATAATCCTTACCTTAGATCCTTAGATTTCCGAAAGATCCCCTTTTGATGTTGTGGATGATTGCCCTCTTTCTTAGAATCCACAAAGATTCAACTTAACAGAGAACGGAGAAGAAAATAGAAGAAAAAGAGAGGATTTTGCTTAATGAAAATTCGGCAGAGAGAGGGTTTTGCCTAGGAGAATTTTGAGAGAGAGGAAGAGGAGCAAATGTTGATGAGTAGCCCTCCTGTCCTCCTTTTATAGCCAAAGTTATCAGCCTAGGAGTCCTTTACTTGGCCACCACTCCTCTTTTGATAATATTATCTCTTTTATTTAAAAGATAAAAGCCTTTAATCCATCAATTATCTCCTCAATTATCTCATTAGAAAATAATCCTTTATTTATCTCTTATTATTCACATATTTATGTGAATAAAACTCCTTTATTTATCTCTTATTATTCACATATTTATGTGAATAAAACTCCTTTATTTATCTCTTATTATTCACATATTTATGTGAATAAAACTCCTTTATTTCTCTCTTATATCCAAGTTTCCCGAATGTTCAAGTTTCCATTTTTGGATCATTTCCAAAAATGTTTAGGTTTCCAAAAATGTCTAAGTTTCCAAAAATGTCCATTTCCATTTCCATTTTCATTTCCATCTCCATTTTCATTTCCATTTTCATTTTCATTTCTATTTTCATTCATTTTTAGGTTTCCAAAAGTATCAAAAATTTATTCATAATACTTAAGACTTGTCATTTCATACAATTGATCTGAAAATGCATAGGCCCTTCCTAGGATGTTACAGTTCTACCCCCCTTAAATAAAATTTCGTCCTCGAAATTTCCTAACTAAACAGTTGAGGGTATTTTTGTCGCATTGTCTCTTCCGGCTCCCACGAAGCTTCTTCCGATCCATGATTGCGCCATAACACCTTGACTAAAGGCACCGACTTCTTTCGTAGTGCTTTCACGTCACGTTCCAAGATCCGAATCGGCTTCTCCTCGTAGGATAGATCCGGCCTTAACTCCACTTCTTCAGCGGGTACCACATGAGGACGGATCCGATCGATAGCGGCGTAGCATGGACACATGAAATCGTCGTGCATTTGATGCAACTCGGTGGCAACTCCAATTGGTATGCCATCGGCCCAACTCGCTTGATGCTTGATAGGGCCCTATAAACCTTGGGCTTAGCTTCCGCTGCGGCCGAACCGCATAACCTTCTTCCAAGGTGAGACCTTTAGAAACACTTGGTCTCCTACTTCAAACTCAATTTCTTTCCTCTTAAGGTCTGCGTGACGACTTACGTCTCATCGAAGCTTCTTTCAACCGTGCGAATTAATTCCACCTTCTCCTCGGTTTCCGCCACTAACTCTGGACCCAAAGCGCGGCGTTCTCTAACTTTCGGTCCAACAAGTTGGTGTTCTACATTTCCTTCCATACAATGCGCCGTATGGTGCCATCCGAATGCTTGCACGATAGTCATTTGTTGTTGTAGGCGAACTCGGCTAGAGGCAAGTAATCTTCCCAACTTCCTCGGAAATCCATCACCTGACCTCTTAGCATATCTTCCAACACTTGTATAACCGTTCGGTGCCCGTCGATTGTGGATGAAAAGCCGTAGTGAAGTCTAGCTTAGTGCCTAATGCTTGATGAAGTGCTTTCCAAAATCGAGGCGTAAACCTTGGGTCTCTATCGGAGATGATCGACATCGGTACCCGTGTAGCCTCACGATCTCGCCACATATAACTTGGCTAACTTTTGAAGGGAATAGTCGATCCTCACGAGGATAAAATGTGCGGACTTGGTCAAGCGGTCCACTATCACCCATACCGAGTCCTTCTTAGTGGGCGTAAGGGAAGCCCACTAACTAAGTCCATGGTAATTCTTTCTCACTTCCATTGGGAATCTCAATTGGTTGAAGCAATCTGATGGGACTTGGTGTTCGGCCTTTACTTAGCGACATGTCAAACATTTCCCCACAAATTCAGTCACCTCTCGTTTAGTCGACCACCAAAATTGTTCCTTAGATCTCTATACTGACTTGATGCCTCGGGATGCATAGCATAAGGACTACCATGCGCTTCCGAAGAATCCTTTGTCTCAACTCCTTATCCCTCGGCATACAAACCTTTTCCTTGTAGCACAGTACTCCTTCATCATTGACGCCATAATCCTTTAATCCTCCTTGCCGTACTACTTTGTAACTTAGTACTTAAGTCCTTATCCGCCAACTGTCCCTCTTTCACCTCCTTCAGCCAGGTTGGCTTGACTTGTAACTCTGCCAACAGGCTTCCGTCTTCATACAAACTTAAGTGAGCGAACAAAGCCCTTAAATCCGACACAACCTTCCTACTTAGGGCGTCAGCTACCACATTCGCCTTGCCCGGATGGTATTCTATCGAACAGTCATAATCTTTCAATAACTCCACCCAACCGTTGCCTCAAGTTCAACTCCTTACGAGTCAACAAATACTTAAGGCTTTTTGTGGTAAAGTGTAAATTACCTGACCTTTCTCCATAAAGGTAGTGCCTCCAAACTTTGAGGGCGAAAACCACTGCCGCGAGTTCCAAGTCATGAGTTGGGTAGTTCACCTCATGCGGCCTTAACTGTCGAGATGCATAAGCGACTACCTTTCCTTCTTGCATTAGCACACTGCCCTAACCCACGTATGCGAAGCATCACAATATACTACGAAGTCCTACACGCCTCAATTTGAATTAACACCGAGCTTCACAAGCACCTTTTTAAGCTTTTCAAAGCTCTCCTGTTGCTTATCCGTCCACACAAATGGTACTTCCTTCCTTAGTAACTTTGTCAAAGGTGCGGCTATTGGCGAGAATCCTTCCACGAACCATACGTAATAGCTTTGCCAAGCCTAAGAAACTTTCGATTTCAGCCACCGACCTAGGTGGTTTCCAATCCAACACTGCTTCGATCTTCCTAGGATCCACTCTTATTCCTTCTGCGGATACCACATGTCCTAGGAGCGCCACTTCCTTGAGCCAAAATTCGCACTTGCTGAATTTGGCATAAAGCTTCTTTTCCTTAACACTTCTAACACAACTCGGAGATGCTCATCGTGCTCCTCCTCCGTCTTGGAATACACCAAAATGTCGTCGATGAACACCACGACGAATCTATCCAAGTAGGGTTGGAAAACCCTATTCATCATATCCATGAACGCGGCGGTGCGTTCGTCAACCCTAAACGGCATCACCACAAATTCAAAATGACCGTACCTTGTCCTAAAAGCGGTCTTATGAATATCGACCTCCTTCACTTTCGAGTTGATGATACCCCGACCTTAAGTCGATCTTTGAGAACACTTCTTTTGCCCCTTTCGGTTGGTCGAACAAGTCATCTATCCTTGGCAAAGGATACTTGTTCTTGATGGTCGATTTGTTCAATCGGCGATAATCTATGCACATCCGCATAGTTCCATCCTTCTTCTTCACAAAGAGAACCGGTGCTCCCCACGGAGACACACCGGGTCGAATGAACCCACGATCCAAAAACTCTTGGATTTGAGCCTTGAGCTCCACTAACTCCTTTGGTGCCATTCGGTAGGGAGCGATTGACACGGGAGCTGTTCTGGTAGCAAATCTATTCCAAATTCCACTTCTCTATCTGGGGGTATTTAGGGCAACTCCTCCGGAAATACATCCTCAAAATCCCTTCTTGTTCTAACTCCTTGACACCTTCCTCTTCTCCTCTTAACGCACTCACGAAGGCTAAGAATGCCTTACATCCTTTCTTAACCATTTTTCGGCGGCCTTGGTGCGAAACTACGTTAGACAAGTAGTTCCTCCTTTCTCCGATCATCACTACTACCTCATCTTCGGGGTTCTTAGTTCCATACGTTTAGCCGCACAATCCAACACGGCTCGATGCTCTACTAGCCAATCCATTCCAAGTATAAGCTCAAACTCTCAGAAGGGTAATTCCATTAAGTCGGCCCAGAAAGTTCGCTCCCTGAATCTCTAGGGGTACATTCAGAAAGATCCTATCTATCCTCACCGTTTGGCCTAAAGGGCTTACTACGATTATCCGCCTATCGAGAAAGTTCGAGTCTAGGCCTAGTGTTTCAACCACACTACATGCAACATAGGAATGAGTTGAGCCCACATCAATAAGAGCAAAATAGGGTTTGTCATGAATAAAGAACGTCTCGGTTATAACATCCGGCGCGTCTCCCTCTTCCCTCCAGAAGCGAACCGCGTAAACCAAACCCGGTTGCCTTGCTTCGGCGTTATTTGCACCTCGCCCCGAGCTCCACGGCCTCTGCCACTACCTCTGTTGGCCGACCCACGACCTCTTTGAAATTTCTTTGTCGCCTCTACCGGCTGGTTAGCATTACGAGTCTTTGGTTGGCTCTCATCTAATAGCTTGGGGCAATCCTTAATCATATGGTCCTTGGACCCACACTTGAGACATCGTCCCGCCTTTTTCCAACACTCTCCCCGTGCTTCCTTCCACAATGTTCACAAAGGCGAAATTGCCGGCCCGTACGGCCTGTTGACTTTGTGGCTGTCAACTCTAGGCCTCTTGTGGCCTTTTCGGATGGCCCAAAACCTCTTTTGGGCTTATTTCTCATCCTGACTGCTTGGTGGCGTCCTTAATTCCCTCACCACTTTAGCCTTTTCCACCAAGGCGAGAGAATTCCCGCTCGATGCGGTGCTATCAAAGTCTCAAATCGTCCCTAAGTCCGTCCCTCAAAGCGAAACACAGCGTTCATGCTCGATCGCCACTACTCCTCGGGCATATCGGCTCAACCTCAAGAATTCCGCTTCATATTCGGTGTGGACTTACTTCCTTGTACCAACAGAAAAGCCTTCCTTTGCTCATCTATATACCTGGTTCCCACATACTTCTTACGAAATGCTTCCTTAGCATATTCCCGAGTCGAGATCTTTCGCGTGGCACCGTCCCGAACGGTTAACCACCATTGATACGCTTCATCGCGTAACGGTGCCGTCATCCCTTTCAACTTCTCCTCGGGGTCAAGTCGAGCTCATCCATGATGCGCTCGGTTGCTTTCAACCGATCTGGTGTCTTGGGTGCCACTCCGATACTCCTCTAAACATTTCAGCTCCATTAGCACGGAGCCGCTCGAGCCAATGACTTACGATTTCTGAATTGTTTCTGCGCGACCACCAATTCCAAAACTCGCAAAGACACGACTGCGACACGGCATCTTCCACATGCGAGCCTCTTTGCTCAACATTGACAAACCGGGGTGATGGTGGTGGTGGTATCTCATTGTCGAGAACCTTGTCCCGATCTATGAGTCATCCTTCCTCTACCTCTTCCACGGCGACCACGTCCTCTTGAGCTCATTATCGGCGAGATCGATTAAGGAATTTTATGTATTAGTATTCTTGTTTCACTTATTACCCATGATGATATCTTATGAAGAAGAGTTTAAGAGTGGTTCTTTCGTATTCATACATGCATACGATCTTGCATTCATTCATTCATCCATCAACAAATATGAACTTTCGTTCATTCAAAGAAACGTTGTAATTCTTGTTGTTGTTTTCGTTATTTTGCTTTTCCACTACCCGGGGGCATTTTCGTAATTTTATCCTCTGAGGATATTTTCAGTAAATTTTCAAAAATAAAAAGTTCCCTGGTGATTTTGACGAAAGTATTTTGGTACTTCTAAAGTTCCGGGACATTTTGGAAGAATTTTGAAATCAGGGTATTTGGTAATTTTTGATCTCAGGGGGTATTTTGATAATTTTTCCAAAAATCGGGGTAAATTTGTAAAATTTATTAAGTTAGGATATTTTCCAAGATTGTAAAACATTGAGGGTTCCTTTGAGAGTTACACTTTTCAAAGCAATGATATTGTAAAAAAATTTTGGAAATCGAGTCGTTTTGGTAATTTTGTAAGTTAGGGGCAATTTTGTAATTTTCCAAAATCAAGATAGTTTGATATTTTACAAATTAGGGTTTTTGAACATTTGATAAAGTAATGAAATTTTGTTAAAACTATGGGTGGTTTGGTCATTTTATAAACCAAGGGTATTTTTTTATAAAAGAAAAACGGCTAAGTCCCTTTCGGGTTTTATTCTTTGTGTTTAGCCTATGACCGAGCCCTCTTGGTCAGGGTGAACCAAAGCTACGCACCAGGCAGGATTCGAATGAAGAGGAGGTGAGTCACGCGGACTGCTTAAATACCAAGCTCTCACCGACCTTTCTAGACATGCGCACAGAGGTTGCCACACCACTGAGCCTTCTGAGTTAGGGCGAACCGAAGCTACGCACCAGGTAGGATACCTGCGAAGAGGAGGTGAGTCTCTAGGACTGCTTAAATACCAGGCTCTTCCGGATCCAATCCTAGACATGCGTACAGGGGTTGCCACACCCTAGCTTAATAACTTAGTCATAGGTTTGTTAAGTTCATTAAGTCTTATGAGTTTCAAGTGTTTGAGTAGTCTAATCCTAGGGTTCAAGTTCCTATCACACTATTCTACGTTCCATGCCTTTGCTACCCTTTTACAATTCATAATTCACATAATCACACAGATGGTTAAAGGTACTTTACTGGTGGACTACGAATCTGGAGACTTAGGTGCCATGCCATAAAACCTGCTTATTTCAAAGAAATTCATTTGGGCTCGAATTGAAAACGTTTTGGCCTGAGCCCACAGGCCGAGAGTTTTAAAACTGGGCTCTGATACCAACTGAAACACCCCACACCCGGCCCACGAGCTTGAACCGGATCTGGTATGTTCCTTAAATAAATCGGTTTTCAATGTTCTAAATGACTTAGAGAAAATTTGTGTAATTTTAAAAAAATTGTTTTGGGTTGGGCTTAATTTGAAACCTATTTAATAAATTTGAAATCCAACTTAAATAAGGTGACAAAATAATTTTTGGGTTTATTATTTTAAAAGAAATAAATTTACTTATCTTTAATCAAACATAATTTGTATCATATTTAAATAAAAATAAACAGGAATAAAGAAAATCCAACTGGGCCTTATGGCCTTATTACATCATTCAAACCCAAAATAAAGTACTAAAATTTCATAAAGTCCAAATTCCAAATAATTTCTTCAAGCGATGCATGGCCACCTTTAGCTCCTGCCGACCCGGTCCATTCTTGCTCATCACACGAAAAATAATTCCCCAACGAGGGTGAGTCAACAGACTCAATGTGTACATAGTACTAATTTCCAACAAATCAGGCATACAAGTCATATCAATATCATGTTCATACAAAATAAAGGATGATGCAACCCAAATCCAAACCTATTTGTCCATCCGCTACACACCACCCGTACCAACTTTGTATAACGCGGGGACTACTAAGTCGACCCTCCATCCGCTACACACCATCGAAGGCGATCGCTGCGATCGACGTGCTCATCGCCACTTATGTTGTGTCATTAGACATTGTATTCACTAGATGTAACCGAAGTTACCACTTTTCACTTTATGTGACCGTAGTCACCACTTTACGTTGGTGAGACCGTAGTCATCACCTTCACTTTCTTCCTCCACAAATATCCCGAATGCCCCAATTATTTCATAACATATTTCACATACTTAATTTTCATTCATGTTACTAATCACATGTTCAAAATATATCACATTCACAATCCTATCAAAAGTAGGAAACGTGCACAGGTACTCCTTACCACATTTGTGGTGCTTAGCCACATTCACATCTTTGTTACATATTTATATATTTAATGATTGCCATGCAATTTATTGAAAGTTAGTAAGAGTACACACCTTTTTCGCTTAATAGTTTCCGTGAATTCCGTAGAGAGCGATCTACCGATCTAGATCTTTCACTCCTATATTCGGCCATTAATTAAAACATATAAATAAACCTATTTGGTCTTAAAACCAAATCCTACTAGAAGTAGAATTACTTACCTAGTTGCCGAATTGCTTTAATCAAGTCCCAACAGTTGCTAGAATTCCTCTTCCTTGAAATCGGCTAATACTAGGTATGTAACCAAGTCAGTTTTCGGTTTTTGAAATAATGGAAAACACTTAAACAATTTATGCCTTGGCCGAATATCCCTTACCTTATGATGGGATTCCAAATATGAAGAGGATTCCTTTATAAGCCTGTTGAAATCCTATAACTTCGTGTTAGATTAGATCTAACTTTAAAAACGTGAATCATAATCTTTAACCACATATTTATAATCCTTACCTTAGATCCTTAGATTTCCCGAAAGATCCCCTTTTGATGTTGTGGATGATTGCCCTCTTTCTTAGAATCCACAAAGATTCACTTATGAAGAGAACGGAGAAGAAAATAGAAGAAAAAGAGAGGGATTTCTCGCTTAATGAAAATTCGGCAGAGAGGGGTTTTGCCTAGGAGAATTTCGGCAGAGAGAGAAGAAGAGGAGCAAATGTTGATGAGTAGCCCTCCTGTCCTCCTTTTATAGCCAAAGTTATCACCTATGAGTCCTTTACTTGGCCACCACTCCTCTTTTGATAATATTATCTCTTTTATTTAAAAGATAAAAGCCTTTAATCCATCAATTATCTCCTCAATTATCTCATTAGAAAATAATCCTTTATTTATCTCTTATTATTCACATATTTATGTGAATAAAACTCCTTTATTTATCTCTTATTATTCACATATTTATGTGAATAAAACTCCTTTATTTATCTCTTATTATTCACATATTTATGTGAATAAAACTCCTTTATTTATCTCTTATTATTCACATATTTATGTGAATAAAACTCCTTTATTTCTCTCTTATATCCAAGTTTCCCGAATGTTCAAGTTTCCATTTTTGGATCATTTCCAAAAATGTTTAGGTTTCCAAAAATGTCTAAGTTTCCAAAAATGTCCATTTCCATTTCCATTTTCATTTCCATCTCCATTTTCATTTCCATTTTCATTTTCATTTCTATTTTCATTCATTTTTAGGTTTCCAAAAGTATCAAAAATTTATTCATAATACTTAAGACTTGTCATTTCATACAATTGATCTGAAAATGCATAGGCCCTTCCTAGGATGTTACATATGGATTGGTTAACTTCACACGAGGCAGTAGTGGATTGTAAAAGAAAGCTTATCGATTTGAAATGTCGAAACGGTGAGACCATCAGAATTAAATCCTGTGACATAAATGGGTTGCCTACAGCAATATCTTCAATGTTAGCCCAAAAGTATGTGAGAAAAGGGTGTGAAGCTTATTTGGCCTATGTCTTTGGATAATAAAATGTCAGAAACAAATTGAATCAGTATCGGTTGTATGTGAATACCCGATGTGTTCCCTGAAGAACTACCGGGTTTACCCTCGATGCATGAGAGATTGAGTTCGGCATTGAGTTAGTGCTGGGTGCGACTCGATTTCGATAGCTCCGCATCGAATGGCGCTCTTTGAATTAAAAGAGTTGAAAGCACAGTTGCAAGAGTTGTGAGATAGAGGCTTCGCATGCGACCGAAGTTTCTCTCCTTAGGGTGCACCGGTTTTATTTGTGAAAAGAAAGATGGAACTATGCGAATGTGCATCGACTACCGACAACTAAATAAGGTAACCATAAAGAATAAGTACCCGTTACCTCGGATTGATGATTTATTTGATCAATTGAAGGGGGCTTCAGTGTTTTCGAAAATAGATTTGAGATCGGGCTATTATCGATTCTGATAGTCGAGATTCAGATGTGTTAAAAGGCGCATTCGAGCGAGGTACGGAAACTATGAGTTTTTGGTTATGCCTTTTGGACTTACTAATGCACTGCTTTGTTTTTATGGATCTAATGAACCGGTCTTCCGACGCTTTTGGATCGGTTTGTAGTAGTGTTTATTGATGATATACTGATCTACTCCAAAAATGAAACGGAACATGCTGAGCATTTGAGATTAGTACTACAAACTTTGAGGGATCAACGATTGTATGCAAAGTTTAGTAAGTGCGAGTTCTGGATGAATGAAGTTAATTTCTTGGGTCATGTTGTTTGATTATCAGTATTCGGGTGGATCCAAACAAGATAGCAGCTATACTCGATTGGAAACCACCAAAGAATGTTTCCGAGATCCAAAGTTTCCTAGGCATTGCGGGATATTATAGACGATTTGTAAAAGTTTTTTCCGTAATAGCTACACCTTTGACGAGACTACTACAGAAAGATGTCAAATTTGAGTGGTCAGAAAAGTGTCAGAAAAGTTTCGAACAGTTGAAAGCCCTTTTGACCAAAGCCCAGATGTTAACTCGGCTGAATCGGGTAAAGAATTCACTATTTTTAGTGATGCTTCCTTGAATGGGTTGGGTTGTGTTTTAATGCAAGAAGGCAAGGTGATAGCCTACGCTTCGAGACAATTGAAGCCGCATGAGAAAAATTATCCAACTCACGATCCGAGTTAGCGGCCATTGTGTTCGCATTAAAAATTTGGCGTCACTACTTATTTGGTGAAAAATGTCATATTTATTCAGATCACAAAAGTTTGAAGTATTTGATGACTCAGAAAGACTTAAACTTGAGACAACGCAGATGGTTAGAACTGCTGAAAGACTATGAATTAGTGATTGACTACCATCCGGGGAAAGCTAATGTAGTTGCGGATGCGTTAAGTCGAAAATCATTATTTGCTCTTCGTGCATTGAACGCACGGGTGGCTATGTCTGATGATGGTTCAATCATAGCGAGTTACAAGCAAGACCGATGTTTATTCAACAGATTTGTGATGCACAGAAAGTTGACAAAAATTTGATTGCTATCCGGATTCAGTGTGAAAACGGTACGGAATCAGATTTTCAGATTGATGCAAATGATTGTTTAAATTATAAAAGTCGATTGTGTGTTCCTAAGAACTCGATTTTAATGAGATGATTACGAGTGAGGCCCATAATGGTCGAATGTCGATACATCCGGGTAGCACAAAAATGTATAACGATTTGAAGCAGTTTTATTGGTGGCCTGGCATGAAACGGGACATATCTGAGTTTGTTTCCAAGTGCTTAATCTGTCAACAAGTGAAAGCTGAGCATCAGGTACCGTCCGGATTACTTCAACCAATCATGATACCCGAATGGAAATGGGATAGAATTACAATGGATTTTGTATCCGGTCTCCCTATGACACCGAGTAAGAAAGATACCGTATGGGTTATTATTGATAGACTGACTAAATCAGCCCATTTTGTGCCTTGACGCATCGACTATTCACTTGATAAGCTTGCCGAATTGTATGTGTCACAGATTGTAAGGTTGCACGGTGTACCGAGTTCCATTGTTTCGGATAGGGACCCAAGATTCACATCGCGGTTCTGGAAGAAATTGCAAGATGCTCTAGGTACTAAACTTCATTTTAGTACAGCCTTCCATCCGCAAACAGATGGTCAGTCTGAGCGAACTATTTTGATACTTGAGGACATGTTGAGGTGTTGCGTTCTCGAGTTTGAAGGTACGTGGGAACGATACCTACCTTTGATTGAATTTGCTTACAATAATAGCTTTCAATCTAGCATTAAAATGGCGCCTTATGAAGCCTTATATGGTCGAAAATGTCGCACACCGTTGTATTGGACTGAGCTCAGTGAGAATAAGATACACGGGGTTGATTGGATTAAAGAAACAGAACAGAAAGTGGTTGTTATTAGGAGTAATTTGAAAGCTGCTGCGGATCGTCAAAAGTCCTATGCCGATTTAAAACGTAAGGACATTGAATTTCAGGTTGGAGATCGGGTGTTCTTAAAAGTTTCTCCGTGGAAGAAAATACTCCGATTCGGTCAGAAAGGCAAGTTGAGTCCTAGATTTATCGGACCGTATGAAATCATAGAGCGTATAGGGCCTGTTGCTTATAGATTGAAATTGCCCCTTGACTTAGAAAAGATACACAATGTATTTCATGTTTCGATGCTTCGCAAATATAGATCGGATCCGTCCCATGTGATTGCACCGTCAGGGATTGAAATTAGATCTGATTTGACATATGATGAGGAACCGATCCGTATCTTAGCTCTGGAAATAAAAGAGTTGAGAAATAAAAGAATTCCATTAGTAAAGGTTTTATGGAATCGTCACGGAGTTGAAGAGGCTACGTGGGACTGAGAGAGTCAATGAGGCAACAATATCCGAACTTATTTAACGGTAAGATTTTCGGGGACGAAAATCCTTAAGGGGGGAGAGTTGTAACAGACCAATTTTGACCCAAATCGGAACGGTGGTTTCGGGACCATGAATCCGAGCCTGAGAAATATTTTAATATTATATTTTGTGTTTATTATATGTGATTTAGTGAGTGTGAAAGTTTCGTAGAAAAAATTTAGTCGTTTAAGTGCTCAATTTGATAAAAAGGATTTAATCGAGAAAAGTGCAAAAGTTGCATGCTAAAGTGAGGAGTACTAAATTGATTGTGGCTTTTTAAGTGGGTGTACCAAAAGGGCAATTAGCCCATTAACCATATTAAGGGACGGCAATGGGCCTTTATAAGTCCAAATTATATGTTAATTTAGTTTATTATATAGTTATATTAATGTGTTAAAATAATGTTAATAATATGTGTTTGTTTTATCATTAAATAATAAAAACAAGTGGGGAGAAAGAGAACATACCTTGTTCTCTTCTTCTTGGCCGAATGTAGAAAGTAGAAACTCCATTGTTGAAGCTTGATTTTCGGCAAGATAAGGAGCTTGATTGAGGTATGGTCGGTTTTTGGTTTTTGATAATTTTTACGTTTTTGAGATCGTTGCTTCGTATATTATCCGACCCATGTCTAAATTTTTGAAAATACCATGTATATAAGATTCGCCATTAACATGTTTAGATAGTTTTGATGTTTAATGGTTCTAGATTAAAGGTATGTTAAGGATTTACAAGTTTTGTATTGGAGTTTTTGGTGATTTTGAGTATATAGGGCTAAATTGAAAAGAATAAATTTGTGAAAAAATTAAAATGTTAAATAGATGAAATGCATGGACACCCATGGTTAGGGGGAAGATTCGGCCTAGCCATGGTGTTAGAAAATTTTGCATATTTTGAGTTTTGTGTAAATTGGACCAATTTGTAAAAATGGGAAACATTAGGGGCAAAATAGTAAATTGCCCATTTGTGTGTTTTGGGACTAAATTGAGATGAAATGCGATTAAATGAGCTAAATTCTAATGTGTTTTAGATCAAGAGCAAAGAAAAACGGAATTAGACAGGGGGAAGACGAAGGTTCTCGAATAGCCGATTCGCACGGACTATCGACAACCGAGGTAAGTCCTTTAGCTAAGATATGTCAATGAATTAATTATGAACTTAGTGAATGATGAATTGTGGAAATTTAGAGTATAAATTCATGATATAGCCGAATGTGAATGTATAGTATTGAAGTGAATTTATTTTGGTTAATGCAAGGTGTATAAGTAAGTTCTTGAGCTACCTTATGTTTAAAGGTTAATTACAAATCTAATGAATGATAGAATTTGTATAAGTTTGGTGTAAAACCATGAGTTGGCCGAATGTGATGATGATGGATTGGATTGATTTCAAATATATTTTATGCAATGTGAATAAATGCATATGGTTCGATATGTGATAGTGAAATGTGAAAAGCATGTAAAATTATTCTGACATTCGGGCTTCGAGCCTAGCAGCCTCGTGTGCGGTGACAAAATCGGGCTTTATGCCCAGCGTGCCTTGTGCCAGTGACAAAATCGGGCTTTATGCCTAGCAGGCCTTGTGCCGGTGTTACTTTTCAGGCTTTTATGCCTAGCAGGCCTTGTGCCGGTGTTATTTATCGGGCTTTACGCCTAGCAGGCCTTGTGCTGGTGTTACTTTTCAGGCTTTTACGCCTAGCGTGCTTGATGCGGTGATGTAATTTATAAAAGAGAAATTGAATCTTTGTTCAAGACAGCTTAAAGCAAATTTATTGAGTATACGGTTCAGGTAAGCATGTAAGGTATGCTATGCTTAATATTACTTGGGTCAAATTAATATTATGAGAATTATGTTATATGTGTTCGAAGTTAATATTGATGGATGTAATATAATGGAATTCGAGCTTAGAATGTGCTATTATGGAACAATTGGTTTTCAAGTTTAAATGTTAAGAAAGGAGATTTTCATGCGATATGCTTATATGAACTACAAAGAAATGTAGGTTGAAGGAAATGATTCCTAATTTACTTGGGTTAATGAATTACTAGTATCTGGCTTTGTATAAATAATTTACTTAATTGCCTATGTGAAATGCCATAAGTTGATTGCTTTCATTTCGTAAATAATTAAATGTTTTATTATCATGAGTTAGGACTTACTAAGCTAGTAAGCTTAATTATGTGAAATGTTCTCCTTTGTTTTATAGATTTTGGTCACGTCGCGGGCTCGTAAAGGATCTTCAAGAAGTCAACCACACTATCGCTTTCCTTTGGTATTTTGAATTTTGGTTACGAATTAGAAGGCATGTATAGGCTAGATGAAGTTTTAGAAACATATGATGTTTGACCTTGTTTATAATAGCCATGCGAATATGGCTAAATTTTTAGTTAAGTACGCTGTTGTGTCTTGATGTGTACGTTGGTTCATGATGGCAATGTTTATGCATTCTTAATCAAAGTTTAATCGTTTTTGTTAAGGAAATGTTTGTATACGAAATGAATCCTTGAATTAGGGATGTAGGTAGGTTCGGTTAGAAGCTAGTCTTTCATAAAATGCAACAAAACAGCTTGCAGTAGCAGCAGTGATGTGAGTTAGAAAAATCACCAAAAATAGGGTATATTGAATTAGAAGGTGAATGAGATATGATATTAAACCTCATTGTGTCTATTTTTGCATGAAAGAAACAGGGTAGGCAAAAGATTTATATATTATGAGATAATTAAGTTCCAGTGAGACCTGCCCTGAACGAATTCGGGAGTCACTGTTCTGTTTTAGAAAAATTGTCAAAAATTGTAAAAAAATTATTAAGAAGCATGGTCTATATGTGTAGAACCCTTAATGAGTCTATTTTTCATTGGTATAAACAAGAACATTATAGGAAATTTGTGTAATGAGATAACTGTATTTTTGTAGAGACAGGTCAGAATTGTCAAGCAGTGTATAAGGGTAATTTTGATGAATAAACTGTACTAATTGGCCACATGAAAAAATTCTGGAAAAATTATGGTGAAAAGTTATGTGAGTCTAGTTTCAAGGAAAATTTACGGATATAAATTTCAAGTTTTGAAACTCGAGTTATGGTCGATTTAGTCAGCATGATGCAGTTGGACAGCTTTAAAATCTTACACCCCGAGTTAATAGTCAAGTCTAGTAATGCCACGTACTCGATTCCGGCAAGGGTTTCGGGTAAGGGGTGTTACAGTGTGTCTCAGCCGTGTGAGAGACACAGCCATAGGACATAGGCATGTGCCCAGGCCGTGTGAAGTCTGCACCTAATTTTTTGAAATTTAATTCGCCACACGGCCTAAGGACACGGGCGTGTGCCTTGGCCGTGTGACCTTATTTGGTTGATGACGTCATAAACAGAATGTCCCCTGTTTTGGACACGGCCTGAAGCACGGGCGTGTGATATACCACACGGGCGTGTCCCTTCACCCACACGGGCGTGTCGACCTTTTTGATGAAAATTTTCTAAGTTTTCCCAAAAGTTTTTGAAGTTCTCAGTTTAGTCCCGAACCACTCCTAATGCATGTTTTGGGCCTCGTAGGCTCGTTTAAGGGACGATTTGAATGTTAATGAAAAGTTTAAATTTGGACGGAAATTCATGTCTCGGTTTTGTATGATTGTTTGAGTTTATGTCCAGTAACGCCTCGTACCCTATTCCGACGTCGAATACGGGTATAGAGTGTTACACGAGTACTTGTTCATATAATTCAATATCAATCAATCTAATCCAATCTTTTTAGAATTAGACTTAGTTTATGGCATGCTGAACAGTCATCTATGTCTAGGGATTGCACGTATACAACTTAGAAATAAAACAATTGAATGAAACGGTACATTGATTTGGATCTATGCTTCAACCATTAGAGAAAATAAAAGTTTCATCATGTAATCCCAACCCTATGAGATTTAGCTTATGATGTCTAATGTTCATGAATACTTATGCTCACCTTTTTGTTATTTTAAGTGCCATGTACTAGCCAAATTTATGCCAAAACTATGGTAGCTAACATGCTTATGTGTGATTCAATGTAAGTATAGTATTTTCCACTTGAATTTACTAAGCATTTGTATGCTTACTCTAGTTGTTTCTCCAACTTGTAGATCTTCACTTGCAGAACTCTCAAAGCTAGATCTTGCGGATGTCGCACTATCATCGAATTGGTAGAATTATGTACATTTTGAGTTCAAATATTATGGCATGTATATAAGGGAATATTGTTATGCAATGGTCATTTTGAGTGGATGGTTATATGGCACTGTGGTTTTGGTTAGATTTGTATGTGATACATGCACGGATGGGGTGAAATTTATTAGATTCCAATTACAAAAACTGCCAATTTTCAGGCTTGGGAAATCAGCAGACTTCCGACGACTTTTTGGATGGGATCCTGGCATTTCTAGGTTGAGATGTCTCATAGCATTTGAAGATCTATCTCTTAGCTTCCAAACGCATTTTGAATCACTCGATTTTGAGTTCAGGAGCTCAAGTTATGACCGTTTTAGTGAAGACTGTACGAACAGAATTTCTAAATGGGATTATGACGGGAATTACGAGTTTCGGGCTTTTAATTCGAGTTTAAATCATATTGGGTTTGGGTTTTAGGCTTAATTTTTATTATATATGAGTCCAATATTGTATTTATCATCTCTTATTATTTTATTATTATTTTATTCTAAAATTTTGATAATTATTAAGTATTTTAATTTATTTAGGAGTTTTATGTTAACAAGAAAGTTTAGTTTAAAACTGCTTCTTGTTTAGATTAAATTAGAGTTCTAGTATACTTAAGAGTTTTATTTAGATTTATTTAGCTAGCCTATATATAGGCCTTTGCATTATACACAATTCAAACAATTCATTATTATTCTATTTCTCTTTGAGTTAATAAATTCTCTCTAAGTTTTTTTTTTTCAAGAATTTCTCTTGAGTTTCTTTTAGAAGAGTTTTAACAATCTTTTTAGATTGTGGGGATCATCTTCAAACTTTTTCTTGCCAAGGTTTCTATATTGGAGGGAAAATTAGAGCCGCTTCAAGGGGGTTGTGGATTCTTCATGTTTCCAAGGCTTCTTAGCACTTCTATACGCCACGTTCTATCTTTCCCTTTATCTTCTTTATTCGCTTCCTTATTATTCTAATCTTTAATTTATTATTTTATTTTAGTTATTTATTTTAATTGTTTTATCTGACTTGGATTCAATTTCGTTTCAGGTTGTGTCAAAATCTAAGTTTCTTTCCGAACGTCTAGAGCCCTAAGTCAAATCCGCGACTTTGACAAAATTTACAATCCGCTTCCGTATTCATCTGTCTCATTCTTTATCGGTATGTTAAGCTTGATATATGACCTATTTGATCCATGGTTTTGGTCATGTTTGACACTATTAGAAGTGATGATCTTAAACTTACATAAGTTTGGTATGTTAAATGTTGCAAAATGAAGTAGTTAAGCAAGATAAGTTGATGAATGATTTGAAAATGGTATGTTAAATGTTGCAAAGTGAAGTAGTTAAGCAAGATAAGTTGATGAATGGTTTGAAAATGGTAGGTTTGAATGTTGAGCATGAATTATAGTTTAGTTTATACTTTATTTGGTTCATGTTAAGACCATATAAATTCTTGATTCTCAAATTGCATAGGTATAAATGTATTTGAACTTGAATGGGGTAGTTGGGCATGGCTAGATGGATAAATGGCTTGGATGAGCTTAAATGATGATCATGAGATGTATGCCAAATTAAATGTTTGGTTTCAAATATTCACATGCTTGAATGGGTATAGATTGGTATGGAATGAGGTTGTTTTGATTGTGGAAAGATGTTATGGAAGTATGTGGGTGTTTGATTGAAAACATGTAAGATGTACCAAAGTAGTTTTTGTTAAAGCAGGGGCAACGTCGTGACCTCAAGTCCCTAACGTCATGACGTAATCTGCAGTGAGTGATGTTGCGACGTCAAACTTCTTGAAGTCGCGACATAACTCACTGACTGTTGTCCTTAATCGTCGAATTAGTAAAAGAGATTTCGTAAGCTTGTATAAGACCTGAGAATGATTTTACATCATATTGAAATGTGTTTTATACAAGTAAGCATGTTGCATTGATTGAAATGTTTTGAAATTTGTTGTAGTTGCTCTAGAAACGAATGTATCATCTTATAGTTCGGACTTAATGATCGGGTTGGACAAGAAGTGTTACATAATTTTTCTAAGCTCATGGTGCAAGAAGAACTTCCTATTGGTCTCATAATTGTAGTAGATGCATCCTTCAAAACTTAGTTTCTTGCCTTTTAATTTGTGCTGCTGATTTGTTAAATAGTTTTAGATTTCAATCATTTGCATACACATAGAGAGAGAGAGAGTTTTTAATGAATAAAAAGTAGAGAATATTTTATGAACAGACAATGTACAAATCTTGTGCACATACACATAAGGCAGACTTATTTATAAATATTAATAAATTTATTTAAACATAATTAAATATTAATTATAATTATTATATTAATTTTTTTAGTGTTATGACGAAAAACTTAAATTCTAAATTTGGAACCCAAAACCGGAGAGAAAAAACATATAATTAATATAATTAATATTTTAGAGAAATTAAAATCTATTTTTTTTCAAAACATTTCTTAATTTAAGTTTTGAAACCACAATTGTAACACTGAAAACCAGATTTTGACCCCTAAAAGTAATTTTAGTTATGAGTTTATAAGTCAGTTGTTCAAAATTTCAGGTTTACGTGCCAATTGTATTTGCTTCAGGTATTTATTTATTCTTAAGTTTGCCGTTACATTGGTTTGTTGGGTTTGGATTACTTTTGACTTTCAACACTTATGGTTATTGATCGGTAAAACTTAAGTGGGTCTAACTTGCCAACATTTTTAGCACCTGTTCACTTTGTTTGGATTTTGACAAAAATCACCTTTTTCCCCCTTAATTTGCCTTGCGTTTTCTCCTTTGGAACTAAATTACTTTGTTCTCCTTATAATATAAATACTCAATTGATATACATCTAATAATTTTTAGAAAAATAATTTAAAATCTTAAATTTTTATTCTAAATTATTTAAAAAAATTCAATGTTGTTTTTAAATAATTCATGATATTTGAAACTTTAGATATAAAAACTAACGAGAATTAGGTAAAATGATAAAAATCTCTTTTATTTTAATCAATGATTGAGGATTCCATCCTCGTCTTAGATAAGAAAGAGCTTTAAAACTTTTGGTCAATATTTACTCCTTACTTAAGAAATTAATTATTGAACTCACTCTAATAAATATTTTGAAAAACCCTCCAAAAAGAACACTCATAAATATATATATATATATATATGTCGGCGGAATGGGATGTACTAAATTTCCAAAGTCCGCAAAAATTTTTAGTCAAAAGTTGCTGAAAGTGATCTCATGAAAAGGATTTGAATTCCAAAGGTTTCACACTGTTTAACCAAATCATACAATCAGACCTAATACTTATGAATTGATATTGACTATATAACTCAACTAAAGATACAAGTGCAGTAATCAAGGTGGATTTGGCTTTGGAGTAAGAGTAGGGGTTTGAATGTCTTTCTAATAAAATTTCGAGTTTTGATACAATTGTAATCGCAATACAGGAAATTGCAGTGCAAACCCCACCCTAATCATGGTACTTTATAGTTTGTATATACAAAATTATCTTGCATGTAAGACAATGGCAGATGGAATATTGAGATGTTTCAAAAGTAGAGATAATCATCAACAGAAATGCTCAAAGGCTCCCCTTGTTTTTCCCAGGAACCGCAACTGCTATGGTGTTCGTTGTCCCAGGGCTCAGTCTCCACGCCCATATCCACACTCATAACGTTTTCAGTTGCCCTGGTTTCTTGGCGGATCATGTGGGCGGCATCCACAGCCATGCCAGCATCCGATGCTGCTCTCTGGATAGACTTGGGGGACATGTTTGGACTGACATAAGGAGGTAACATGGAGGGAAAGTTGAGAGCAGTCAAGGAAGATGGCCGACGCAGGCAATAGAAAGCAAGGTCATGGGCGATTGCAGCAGCTTCCGGGGTTGAATAAGAGCCTAACCAAAGACGTTCTTGGCTGCCTGGGACTCGGATTTCGGACACCCATTTGCCCCATCTTCGACGACGCACTCCTTTGTATTTCGATTCACCGCTGCTCCTTTCTTCTGCTGCAAAGCCACTCATCTTGAAGTATTAAAGTTTGAGAAAACAGGCAGGGGAATGAGACAGGAGTGAGGAAAGGGGATGGAAGTAACAGCTTATATAGGTTGAGAAATTGAAATTGGAAGTCAAATGGCATTTTAAAAACAAATGTGGTAAACTAAATAAAATATCTATAAGGGTAGACCATGAAGCTTGAAGAGAGAGGGTCAAATAACTTTTAAGGTCAAACCGGACGTGCCTTTGTATTTCCATAATCATCAAGTTGGAGCGGATAATTAATTACAAACCCTTTGTCAATTCGGTGTGTTGTTGTTGTTATTATTATTAGATTATGCATGGTGAAAAATATTATAATAAATATATAATTATTTAATGAAATTGATAAAGTTTAAAATTTAAATTTTATTGTATGTTAGGTTTACATAATGTTTTTTATTGAGTTTATATAGAAATATAAAAGATAAAATCATTCTCATATTAATATAATTTATTTTGTATATAAAAAGAATATTTTAGTCAATTTGTTTTAGAAAACTTAACTCAATTTTTTTATATACAAAATTGGGGGTAAGAGATAGAGATAACACAATTTAAACTTATTTCAAACGAATGTCTGATAAGAACTTTTAACTATCGCTTCATATAAATTTAAATAACATCAACATAGCTAAAAGCTTAAATACAATATATATATAAATTATTTCAATATTACGAGAACTTGATAGGCCGACTAATTGAATAGAAAGTTGAAAGTCCAATCAATTTAATCCGCAATATATATTTGAAAATAATCAGAATCATTTCAAACCCAAAAAAATGACATTTAAAAAAGTAGATTAAAAAATGAATATTTTTCTCTATTTTTAATTTTTATGATTTTTTAACACAAACTTTTAGATTTTGTGAATATAAATTTTTATTTTTTTCTATTTAATTTTTATTATTTTAAAAATTTGAAAGGAGTTAAATCAAAACTCCAATCATTCCGAAGACCAATTCTTACAACATTGATCATATTGTATTTAATATATACAGAGATTGAACATTAATTATTAACACTTTTTGTTGATTTGTACATAATTAAAATTGTACTTTTTTCTTATTTTAAAAGTTTATTCAAGTCTACATTAAAAATTAGGAATTTGAGTATAATTTTGGTTAAATATTATTTAAACATAATAAAAATATATAGAGTCGATGTCTGAATAACGTGATAAATATTTGTTTAAGAATGGAAAATTATGTTGGATAAATCATTTTTCTGTTATTGATATGTTAATATCATATTTTAAAAATTTAAAACGTAATATTGTTATATTATTTTACTAGTGTGGAAATTAAGTCGGTGGATGGGTGAGGCAACGTAATAGATTTGGAAGAGAGGGCGGTGAGAGTTGGATTGTGATGGTCAAGTCGTGTTTTGAATTCATGGGATTAAACGTGTCCAATAATTTATCTTATTTTAATTAAAAGCCACACATAAACACGAAGGGAGATGCAGAATGAAGACTGGAGTGAGGACCGTTGCATAATGCATGACATCCCTCATTCCGCATTTCTCAAGTGGATTAAGTCAATCCATTTCATAACTTACAAAATATTCACTCAACCAATTTATCATAATTGTGGATGCTAATAAGTCCTCAAATCCCCTCTTCCTTTATTATTTGCATTAATTGAATGCAAGGAGGCTTGGTGATCTAATATTATATTCTTCATATTTACTCTTTCATTTTATTATTTTATAACACAATTTGATTTACAAAATCAATAAACTATAAAAATTCTTTTTTATTTGATTTAATAGAGATTTCAGGTAAGAGTTTTGTTGAATGTCTTTTTGTTGTATCCTATTGAAAGGGACAATCAAATATTTATACACATGGTTACTGTTTATAAAATTGACGTTCTTAGTAGACTTTATACATGCTGGATACATGTATTGTTCTGGTATGCTTGTTATACTTTATAGCTCCCACACGTGAACTCCTTGGTATATGCGAACTGGGATCGCGAACTTCCCTTGCGAGCCCTTCTGGCTAACCCCACTACAAGACCTGCACGCATCCAATTGGTAAGACCCAACCGAGTCGTCGATAGATAATCCGAATTATACCCAAATTTCGGATTAGTTATCATAAAAGCGGTGTAAGAATTATTTATTATAAGATAAACTTGTAAGAATATTCCTATGAATTTTATTGTTGAATATTGTCGAATTAAATTCGTAACAATGTTTTCTTTTACGTGATAAATTATCAAAGTTTTCTTCCGTAGGTGCGTACATAAATAGATATTGCATAACCTTATATACATACATGTGTAAAGATAGTCGTTTGATTTTATCTTTGTTATGTTTCTTCGTGAATAATTGGTATGGTTTGGATACATTTTATTACTTTTTCATCTATTACTATTTAATGTATGTTTAATAACTATTTAAAAGTTGATTTTCACATTTATTAATTGCGTCTTATACATTTGAATGGTGATGATCATTGTATTGGATATTAATGGATGAAAAAAATAATGGAGAGTGAGCTAGCGAGGCCCGATCCCCAAAATAAAAAATTTTCTATTTAGGCCTTTTAAAATTTTTAAAATTTTAAATTAATAAAGGTAAAATTGCATTTTGTCTCCCTAAAAATGATAAAAAATTGATTTAATATTTTAAAAATTATAAAGATTAGGTTATTCAAATGGCGAATTTGTATTTTTACTATCATAAAAATTACAATTTAATTTCGTCCTCATTAAAAAAAAATTCTGGCTTCGCCCCTAATAGAGTGGATCTTAACCCATACCTGGCATATATTAAATGACAAATGGGTGTAAAGGATCCAGTGAAACTATGGATTAATTTTGAAAGAAATTTATGAAAATGAAAGTTTGTCCCACTAGATTTACTCTATTTCCTAAAGTGGATATTGTTGGATGATATGGGTATCATATATATAATAAGAATAATTGCATATTATTATTTATTATCATAAAAGATTGACCCAAATTAAAAGTGGTTAAGGCTTCCTAAGCTTTAGTTATTAAATTAAAGTATGGGCTAAATATAGTTAAAAGTACCAGGGAAGCCCATGTACTTAGGAGCAGATTGCATCTCGGCCTCTCTATTGAAAAAATGAGCAAATTAGCCTTTCTACATTTTGAAATGTGCAAACTGGACCCTTCCTTAAATTTTATTTGTTAAATGATAACGTGGAACGCTAATTTAAATGGTTAATTACTAAATTGGTCCTTCGTCTATAGCTAAAATATCATTTTGATTTTTTATAATGTTTTTTTTTACAATAAGTCTAAAAATTTAAAAAAAAAATCTTAAAATTGAATATAAATTATTAAAATAATTAAAAATTATGTTAAAACAAAATCAAACCCATATTTATTAAAGACAAAGTTACATTCAACGAAGCTCTTTGATAAGTGCTAAAAGTAACATGTTTTAAACTCATTCTTAATGCGTTTTTGGGTAATTATTCGATGTTAATTGTGAATTTTATACTCCTAATTCTTTAAATTCGTGTTTTTATGCTTAATAGAGCAGTTGTGAGCAAAAGGAGAGAAAAACAAGCCAAAATCGGAGCATTGAAGCAAGCTACAGGAGCCATACAAGCTGTACCATTCCACACGGCCAGACCAAACGGCCGTGTGACTCACACAGGTGTGTGGTAGGTCGTGTTGATTTCACGAGATTACACACCGAACCACGAAAAATTGCGATTTTTTAGTTTTTTAAGCATTTTAAGACGCATATATGACAAAAATAAGAAGATAGGAGAGACTCATTAGAGAATATTAAAGAAAACAACTCGAAAAACACCATTGAAGCCAACTCTGAAGCAAATTTCAGTCAAGATTGAAGATTCCCAATTAATTTCCTAGGAGATTATCATGAGTTTCGTTATTTCTTTTGGTTATACTGTGTTTTGGATGTTTTTATTTTCAAGCATGAACTAATTTTCTAAATACTTAAGTGAGATGAACCCTATGATGGATTCTATCGTTTGATTTTTATTTTACACAATAAATACTTAGTTCTTGTTCTTAATTATGTATGCTTAATTCTTGGGTTAATATTTCTAAATTATTGATCCATGTTTGATGTGCTTAAATTGGAGGTTGAATAGTCCCCGTTTAAGAGTATATATTGTGTAATTGAGTGGAGTTGCATGCAATCCTAGAAATAGGACAACATAAATCTACCGGACTAGAGTCAAATCCAATAGGGGAATCCATAGTACAAGTTAATGTGATAATATGGCTTTTAATTAGAAAGAAATTTTAATTAATCAACCTAGAGTCAATTACTCTTATGCTCGAAAGAGATATTAGTATAATTTAGAGATTTTTACAGATCAAGGTACTAAGTAAAGAAATTGGGTAATTCAAATTGATAGTGACAGATGAAATATAGGCAGATTCTTTCCTCGGTATTGTTTCACTTATTGGTTTTAAATCGATTATTTTCGTATTTTGTTCTTTGTCGTGTTCGTTAGTTAATTAAATTAGTTAATTTTAGTTTTTAATCAATCACTTGAATTATTCGGTTAAAAAATAGAAATGTGGTAATTACTAGTACTTGTAGTCCTCGTGGGAACGATATCTTTGCTCACCGTAGTTATACTATTAATTGATAGGTGCACTTGCCTTAGTCAAATATTTAGTTGGTTCCGTGACACATCAAGTTTTGGCGCAGTTGCAGGGGACTAGAATATTAGGAAAACTTTATTTCTATTAATTTAGCCTTTTTGTATTTTAATTTTAATGTTTTTATTTTTTAACTTAATTGTTACATTTTAGTTTTTCTTTTATTTGATTCTTACAAGTACCCTTAAAGCAACACCATGATGTGCATTTAAAGATGACGAACCAATTCAAAGTTGGGGACAAAGTTCTGCTGGACAATTTAGATCTACAAATGTTCCCTTTAGAGCTTAAGTCAAGATGGTCGAATCCATTTGTGGTATAAAACGTATTCCTATGTGAAACCTTCGAGGTAACACACCCTGATTATGACACATTCAAGGTAAATGGTCATCGACTCAAACTTTATTTTCGTGGTGATACTGATAACGAGAGAGAGAAGCTCCAGCTCCAAAATCTTATTTAACCGTGTGCGTGAAAGGGAAAGTCGAGCTTAGACTCTAATTAAACACTTCTCGAGAGGCAACACGAGTGTTTTTTTTATTTGTTTTTTTTATTTTCATTTAATTATGTTGCATGCTTACTACATTCATTTGTATTAATAAAAAATTAAAATTAAAAAAAAACAGTCCACACGGTCTGGGGTATACCACACGGCTTGGCGACAGGACCGTGCGCAGATACACGGTCGTGGGAGAAGAGAACAATACACCCACACGGGCAGAATTAATACGCACAGCAATGTAAACCACATGGACTAGACACACGGGCGTGTCATGGACCGTGTGAATGGTGGAGCCAATTTGTCAATTTTCTTTTGACACACATGGTCTGAGTGGATTCACATGGCTTGGCGACATGGCTGTGTGGTACAAACGACCTAGACACACGAGCGTGTCCCAAGCCGTGTGAACACTGGAACAATTTTTTTAAAAAAAATTAATAGGCCATACGACCTCAGAGAGATATACGGCTTGGCCACACGGCTATGTGGCCTACATGGCCTAACACAAGGCCGTGTACCCTCTTTAAAGCTAGTTTTTTTTTCTTTTTTCTTTTTCTTCTTTTGTTTCCTTCCTACCCAAACCAAACACTACTTGTCGTACCCCCTCCAGCCATTTTCCATCTTTCGTCGTTACCGTTAGCACCGACCACCGTATTAGTTTTATGTTTTATTTCTATTTCTTTCTATTTGATTCTATTTTATTTGTTGGACTTATATGTTTTATTTTATTTTATCATGCACTTTACTGGTATTGTTTTGTCGGTTGTTTTTCTATTCTGTTATATCTCTATCTTATTTTATTTTTGTCTATCTTCTTATTAGTGTGCTCAGAACCATATACTTAATTTAGGATCTCCTACGATTCCAGATTTTACTATTCCGACGAAATCATCCAAATTCAGGGCAGTTTCAGTTCTTTTCCTCCCTTATGATATTTTGTTTATTGTGTTTATATTTGTTTGTACATTGGGGGGAATGTACATCTTAAGTGTGGGGAGCATTTTATATGTTTATGCTATATAGCCCCTGAATTATTATTTGTGTTTAAGTAATTTTCTCAAATCTATCACTAAAGTTCTTTTTTCTTAATTTGGAGTTTTGATTGATTCTGTTTGGGTTTAATTTGTGGATTTTTATGCATTGTGTGATTTATACTTTAAGACATGAGAGAGTCAAGCATGATAAGTTTTTTTTTTCAGAAATTATTATTTTAGATTGTCTCATTGAACTAAAGAATTATCTTGAAATTTTAAATTTGCAAGTTTGATATCAAAACCATAATTTTTTGTGAGCTTTTGAGCATACAGAGCATATACTTTTTCATGCTCATTTTATTTTTGGTTTTGAATATGCCAACTTGGTTTGTTATTTTAGAACTTGCTTCAGTTATACATGTCGAGACCATATTATTGATTTGGTATACTGAGATGATAGAGGCACTTAGGATTTAACTCGCTTAACCTTTAACATAACTTACCTTTTGTATTATCCCTTAGTAAACCCCGTTGATTCTAACATATTTTTTTATCATCTGTTCATATTAACGCGTAACCCACATTAATGTTGTGAAATTTTTTTTTCTTATTGACCCTTTTTTTTTTCGAGATTTGATTTGGTTAATTTTCTGACTATATTTTATCTTTTGTATAGAAACAAAAAAGATGAGAAAAAAAATGAAAAAAATTAAGCTTGAATCGTGAGTTTCATATTTTGTATAAAAGCTCATACTCACTTTTTTATTTCTTGTTGATGTAAATTCTTTTAATTCAGCAACTGATTTTTTTGGTTTGGTAACTTATCAACTAGACTCTTGATTGTAACAAACTTTTTTGACCTTTTTGTACCCTTAACCTAAGCCCCGTTACAACCTCGTAAAGACCTCTTAATTGGTGTGTCATCTGGTTATATAGTGGTGGAGATTTGATTTTCAAGCAAGCCTATGGTAATAAAAATTCTTGTTCAACTGTTGAGTGCACATTACTTGAACCTTAAACACTTTGAGTGCTTTGAGTGAATCTTAGTAAGGGTGTTAATTCTTGTTGAGTTTGAATTTCAGGTAATTATTGAGATAGGGGAGACATCTATGTTTTTGTGCTTTAAAATTTTTTGCTTAGATTGCTTTTATTTTTAGTGACATTTTAGTTTGAACTTCTAATGCATGATTATCTATAGATTATCCTAAGACATTATAGATGAAAACAATAAATCGAGGGAAGTTAACTTGAATGTGGGTTGAGAATTTTTCTTGAGGACAAGCAAACGCTTAAATGTGGGGATATTTGATAAGTACTAAAAGTAACATGTTTTAACCTCATTCTTAATGCATTTTTGGGTGATTATTTGATGTTAATTATGAATTTTATATTCCTAATACTTTAAATTCATGTTTTAAGGCTTAAACTTGAGAGCAAAAGGAGCAAAAACCAGAGTGTCAGCGCAAGCTATAGGAGCCACACGGGTTGGACCATTCCAAACAATTGTGTGACTCACAAAGGCGTGTGGTAGGCTGTGTCAATTTCACAAGATTAGACACTGTACTGCGGAAAATCACGATTTCTAGGTTTTTCGAGCATTTTAAGACGTATATATATGACAAAAATAAGAAGACATGAGAGAGCCGTCAGAGAATATTCAAGAAAATAACTCAAAAAACACCATTGGAGCCTACTCTGAAGTAGATTTCCGTCAAGATTGAAGATTCCCATTTGATTTCTTAGGAGATTATCATGAGTTTTGTTATTTCTTTTGGAAATTAATTGATTTCCCGTTGGCTCAACCCGTACCTTAACTTGTCCCCGTATTTCCTCAGGGTTTGGATCAAATACGTGCAAGCAAACCTCTAGTTGATAAAATTTGAAAATATAGGGCTGAAGAGTTTCGTGGTACCGCCAAAAATGATCCAAAAAAGGCCGAGTTCTGGTTGGAAAACACAATTATAGTTTTTGATGAATTATCGTGTACACCGGTTGAATGTTTAAAATGTGTTGTTTCTCTATTGAAAGACTCGGCTTATCAGTGGTGGAACACTTTGATTGTAGTAGTACCGAAAGACCGTGTGAATTGGGAATTCTTTTAGACAGAGTTCAGAAAGAAATATGTAAGTCAGAGATTCCTCGATAAGAAACGTAAAGAGTTTCTTGAATTGAAACAGGGCCGAATGGAAGTGGCTGAGTATGAGAGAGAATTTGTACGACTCAACAAATATGCTTAAGAGTGTATACCATCAGAGGTCGTCATGTGTACACGGTCTGAAGATGGTTTAAATAAAGATATTAAGTTGTTAGTTGGGATACTTGAGCTGAAAGAATTTGTGGTTTTAGTCGATAGAGTACACAAGGCCGAGACACTCAGTAAAGTAAAAAGAAAAGCATATTCTGAAGCACGTGATACAAAAAAATGACCTATGGAAAAATCATTCTCGTCTCCATCAAAGAAATCAAAGTAATTTTATACTCGTTCATCAGATTCAGTGGGTTATTCTAGGAGAGACAAAGGGAATCATCATTCAAGCTCAAAACTTCAAGCTACATCTATAGTAAGTGTGGGTAGTGTCAGGAACGACAAGCCTGAATGTCAGTAATGTAATAGACGACACTTCGGAGAATACAGATTGAAAGATGGGTCGTGTTTTAAATGTGGTTCCTACGATCATTTCCTTAGAGATTTCCCAGAAAGGTCTGATAAAGAAAAAGCTCAGAATACTCGTTCGAGTAATACGGTTGTGAGAGGGAGACCACCCTGGAACACTAAAAATGCGGGTCGAGGTGGAATGGAGACTCTGCTGTTAGATCTGAGGCACGAGCACCAGCTAGGGCTTATGCGATTCGTGCCCGAGAGGAAGCTTCAACACCTGATATGATCACCAGTACATTTTCTATCTTTGATACTAATGTTAATGCTTTGGTTGACATGGGGTTAACGCACTCATATATATGCACAAATTTAGTGTCGAATAAGAAAATACCTTTTGAGTCTACTGAATTTGTGGTTAATGTAACGAACCCTTTTGGTCAGTATGTATTAGTTGATAAAGCCTATAAAAACTGTCCTTTGATGATTCAGGGTTGCAACTTTCCGGTTGATTTGATGTTGTTACCATTTGATGAGTTTGACGTGATTCTAGGTATAGACTGGTTAACTTTGCATGATGTTGTTGTGAACTGTAGACGAAAGCATATCGTGTTAAAATTTTAGAATGGTGAAAGGATCCGAGTTGAATCAGATAGATTAGATGGTACATCTAACGTTATTTCAGCTATGACGACACAGAAATATGTTAAAAAGGGCTATGAAGCGTATCTCGCTTATATATTTGATTCCAAGGTTTTAGAATTGAAACTAGAATCTATTCTGATTGTGTGTGAGTTCATAGATGTGTTCCCAGAAGAATTACCAGGGTTACCACCGATCAGAGAGGTTGAGTTTGCTATTGAGTTAGTGTCAGAAACATCTCTAATATCGATAGCTCCGTATAGAATTACACCTACAGAGTTCAAAGAATTGAAAGCACAGTTACAGGAATTGACAAATAGGGGTTTTGCACGACCCAACTTTTCTCCTTGGGGTGCTCCTGTTTTGTTCGTTAAGAAAAAAGTCAGGTCTACGTGATTGTGTATCAACTATTGGAAACTTAATAAAGTTATGATCAAGAACAAATATCCCTTACCACGTATAGATGATTTGTTTGATCAAATAAAAGGTACGACAATGTTTTCAAAGATCAACCTCCGTTCTGGATATTATTAGTTACGGGTTAAAGACTCGGATGTGCCAAAGACTACTTTCAGAACCAGGTACGGACATTATGAATTTCTTGTTATGCCATTTGGTTTGACCAGTGCACCTGCTGTGTTTATGGACTTGATGAATAGAATATGCAGACCGTACTTAGGCCGATTTGTTGTTGTGTTCATTAATGGTATTCTTATCTATTCACGAGATGAGACAGAACATACCAAACATTTGAGAATTGTTTTGCAGACTTTACACAAAAACAGTTGTTCGCTAAGTTTAGCAAATGTAAGTTTTGACTTCGAGAAGTTGGATTTTTGGGACACATGGTATCGGTAGACGGTATTAGCGTTGATCCAAGTAAAATCTCAGTTATAGTGGACTATAGTGGACTAGAGACCTCCAAGAAATGTGTCAAAAGTTAAATTTTATCTAGGCTTAGCCGGATATTATAGAAGATTTGTTTAGGGGTTTTCGATGATTGCTACGCCGCTGATGAAACTGCTTCAAAAAGATGTCAAGTCCAAATGATCTGAGAAGTGTCATCAAAGTTTTAACTAGTTGAAAGCATTGTTAACTGAGGCACCTGTGTTGGTTCAGCTAGATTTCAGTAAATAATTTTTGATTTATAATGATGCTTCATTAAATGTTTGGGCTGTGTTTTGATGGAAGAAGGCAAAGTGGTAGCGTATGATTCTCGACAGTTAAAACCATACAAAAAAAATTTTCGACTCATGATTTAGACATTGCAGCTATTATTGTGTTTGCTTTAAAGATTTGGCGACACCATTTGTATGGAGAAAATTCTCATATCTTCACGGATCACAAAAGCCTGAAGTATTTGATGTCATAGAAAGATTTGAACTTGAGACAATGGAGATGGCTTGAATTGCTGAAAGATTACGATTTGATCATCGATTACCATCTAGGAAAGCCTAATGTCATCGTTGATGCTCTGAGTAGAAAATATTTATATACTTTGCGAGCTTTGAACACACGATTGACGTTGATTGAAGATGGTTCAATCTTAGCTGAATTGAAAGCAAGATCGATGTTTTTGCAACAGATTTCTAATGCCCAGAAATGTGATGATGAATTAATTACTAAACGGGAAAAAATTGAATCGACATCTGATTTAGATTTTCATTTTGGTTCTGACGATAGCTTGTATATCAGAAACAAAATTTGTGTTCCGCAAAATTCTGATCCCATTCAGAAGATTTTACAGGAAGCTCATAGCAGTACCTTGTCGATACATCCTAGTAGCAATAAAATATATAGTGATTTGAAACAGATGTACTGGTGGCCAGGTATGAAATGAGAGATTTCAAAGTTCGTATCAAATTGTTTGATCTGTCAGCAAGTTAAAGTCGAGCATCAAGTACCTTCTGGTTTATTACTACCTGTGATGATTCCAAAGTGGAAATGGGAACATGTCATGATGGATTTTGTATCGAGTTGCCTTTATCTTTGAGAAAGATATATGTTGTATTGGTCATTGTAGATCGTTTGATGAAATTTGCACATTTCATTCCAATGCGTACAGATTATTCACTCGAGAGATTGACAAAATTGTATGTTTCCGATATTGTTAGACTGCATGGTGTACCAATTTCTATTATCTCTGACAGGGATCCACGATTTACTTTTAGATTCTGAAGTTAGTTACATGAAGATCTAGGTACTCGACTGCATTTTAGTACAACATTTTATCCACAGACTGATGGTCGGTCTAAGCGGGTAATTCAGGTACTCGAAGATATACTTCGATGTTGTGTTTTAGAGTTCAAAGGTAACTGGGAGAAATTTCTGTCGTTGGTTGAATTTGCATACAATAACAGTTATTAGGCGAGCATTAAAATGGTGCCATACGAAGCTTTTTGTATGGTAAAAAATGTCGAACTCTATTATACTAAACTGAGCTGAGCGAGAAAAAGTTATTAGGTGTTGACTTGATTCGAGAAATCAAAGAAAAAGTCAAAGTGATACGTGACAGTTTGAAAGTAGTTTCGGATCAACGAAAATATTATGAAGATTTGAAAAGAAAAGACATAGAGTTCCAAGCTGGGGACACTGTATTTCTAAAACTATTTTCTTGGAGGAAAGTTCTCTGATTTGGTCGAAAGGGAAAGCTTAGTCTGCGATTCATCGAGCCATATGAGATCATTAAGAGGATTGGGCAGTGGCTTATCAATTGGTTTTGCTGTCAGAGTTAGAAAAGATTCATAACGTACTTCATGTATCGATTTTACGATGGTATCGATCAAATCCTTCACGCATGATTTCATCAGTAGATGTTGAGATTCAGCTAGATATGACGTACAGTGAAGAACCGATCAGAATTTTAGCTCGGGAAGTTAAAGAATTGAGGAATAAAAGTATAACTTTAGTTAAAGTTCTCTGGCAACGACAGGGAATCGTAGAGGCTACCTAGAAACCAGAAGAAGCTATAAAAGTGCAATACCCGAACCTATTCTCTGGTAAGATTTTCAGGGACGAAAATTCCTTTAGGGGGAGAGTTGTAACAACCCGTTTTCAGTGATATCGAAATAGTGGTTGTGAGACCATAATTTCGATGAGTAAATTATTATTTTTTATTATTTTAATTTCATCGCGATTAAATTAAATTCATATTAAAATTTCGTTAAGAAATTTTGACGTTTAATTAGTTAATTAAGTGAAAAGGACTAAATTGTAAAAAGGTTAAAAGTGAAGTTCTATTAGTTAAAAGGGCTAAAAGACTATGGAAAGGAAGCCTAAGGGACTTAAATAATAATTAGACCATTTATATGAGATAGTGGATGTGCATGGCAAGGTATTAATGAAAATTTGATACTAATTAAAGGTTAAAAAAGGTAAATGTGTAATTAAAAGCTAAATTAAATAAAACTAAATTGGTTTCATCTTCTTCCACTAAAAATCTAAAGCAAGAATAGCCATTTTTAGGGTTTTTTGGTTCGACTACTTCAATTGCTTTCATGTAAGTGATTTCGAGCCCCGTTTTTAATGATTTTTATGTTTTTAAGATCGTTTTAGCTTAATCTAGCTAGCCTGAGGGTTAATTTGTAAAAATTTTAAAGGTTGAGGGTTATGACATGAATTTTCTTGAATGGTTTTTGATGTCAAATGGTAGATTATGAATCTTTTTTGAGAAATAAACAAGTTTTGTAAAGTGATTTTTAATGAAATTTGCATTTAGGGATTGGTTTGTAAAAATAGTAAAAATTCATGTTAAATTTATGAAATGATGGTTTATTTGGGATGGTATAAGTCCCTAAATAATTCGGAGAGCTTATAAGAGGGATTAAAATGATTAGATTTCTAATTACAAGATTAATGACTAAATTGTGAAAAAGTTAAAATGTTAAGGGCAAAATAGTAATTTTACATAAATATAAAAAAATGTGGATTAAATCGAATACTAGAAGTATTAAATTGATTAAAATTGTCTATTTAGATCAAGATAAACCATGTACGGACCTAGATCAAGGCAAAGCAAAAGCTTCGGATTAACTCAATTTAACTTCTACGCCCTTAGTCGTTAAGGTAAGTTCGTATGAACGATTATCATATTAATGCTATTTAAATTGTATGTTATTATGTTATTTATAATGTTAATTGAACAATGTATAAACAAATCAATGCTGTGACGGTTATCAAGTCCCGGTTGAACCTTAGGAATTCGTAGGATATAAATGACATGTCATTAGGGATTTCATGTTTCGGGTGCTGGTCTTGAATGTCCTACCAATAGCTGAGGTCCTGTATTTGTTGCAAATACTCCATAGCTTGTGTGAGCAGCATCGTGTAGCTTACATCCCAACCCACAGCTCGTGTGAGTAGGCCCATTTCACAGCTTGTGTGAGCAATGATGTAAAGGAAATCTTACGATTATATGTAAAGGCACACTTTGTGTGAGCTTTCCCGAGTATCCGATGAAATTCTAGATGGTTCAACATGCAAGAAAAGGGATTGAAAAGGTAAGTATTCAAATAGAATCAAGTATGATCTTATGGAAAGAATGCATGAACTAATTGATGTATTTAATATGGAAAATGACTTATATTATGGGTGGCTCATTTGATTTATGTTCAAGTGTGCTAACTTGTGTATTGATGGTGATGTATAGGCTTATACCAAGCTTATGCTTTGTTTTATATTATGCTTATGCTTTATATTATGCAAATGAAATGGTAAGTTATGTTTTATTTTATACGAGCTTACTAAGCATTAATTGCTTACGTAGTTTCTTTCCTATGTTTTATAGATTATAGGAAGCTCGTCGGAGATCTCTCACACTATCCAGCATAAATATCGGTAGTTGTTGAATGTTTTGGCCAAGGTTATAATGGCATGTATAGGTTGAATTGTAAAGGCATTTTGTTGGATGTTTAGTTGGTGTTTGGCTTGTATAAGTTGTGGATGCTAACTTGGTTGGTACCATTTGAAGTCATGTTAGATTGTGTCATTTTGGTTATCTTATGATGCATGTTTTGAATGAATCTTATGGCAAGTTTGGAATGGTATGATAATGGTCATGTTTGTAGCATTTTTTGGTATTGGTTAGTTGTGTTAGGGCTTTGACATGACATTTTGGTGTATGTTTTGGTAATGTTTAGGTTCCTTTGAAGTATGCTTATATGGGTTGCAAGGTTATGTATGTTATGGACTTGGGAATGGCTTGATTTTAGGTAAATTTGGGTCCACACGGCCTGAGAGACGGGCGTGTGACTCAGCCGTGTGAGGCACACAACCGTGTGACCCCTGTTTCCAAATTTTTGTGACTTTTTCCTAGACTTTCCAAACTGATTCAAATAGGTCCCGAATTACTTCTAAGTTATTTTTTAGGGCCTCGAGGGCTCTATTTAGGGACAGTATGCTTGGTTATGAATGATTTATGTTATGATTAAATTATTGAATGGTTTAATGTTTAAATGTTTTTGATAGTGCGGTAATGCTCTGTAACCTTATCTCGGCGACGGAAACGGGTTAGGGGTGTTACATCTACATTCAAAACCTGCCAAAAAAAACAACACTCTATATATTGAAGTTCAAATTTCAAATTTTGAATTTTCAAAACCTAAGGCATAATTTTCGAAACCTCAAACTTAACAACTTCATCAAAATTTTTGGTGGACTTCCCTAACTTATTTAGAAAACATAGAAGAGGTCACTTTATAACCTCCCCCTCGCCTAGGGGGCAGATGTTATACCACCTCCACAAATGACTCCACGTGTCTCCACTTGAACACCATGCCACTGAGCGAACCTCCACTACAAACTACCTTTGTTTGGAGTATCATGGTCTCATGCTCATTGATTGCTAAGTCATCCTATAATGTTACATTTCTTATCTATAGGGTCACGTCGCCGCCTCTATAAAGGGACAATATGTGACCTTTTCACTAGCAAAATATTGACATTTGGAATCCTCTTTGTCCCATGTATATAAGCCCTTTCATTCAAATAACAAAGGGCCATCCCAATCACATTCTTAAAAATGTAAACAAACTTTCTCCCTCTTTACTACCTCCTCTCCATAATATTTGTACCCACAACCCTTCACACCACCGTTCAACGATGACTCTCTACCCCTCCAAAATGAACCATATTTCTCCACGTCTTTCCTCCTATGTAATTGATTTTCACAATAAAAAATATTAATATGATACGAACATATTTATTAAATTAATATATTGAATCTAAATAATCATTTATAACATGTTCAATGTCATCTTTATTTTGTTTATTATTATAAATATTTCGAATGTTAAATATAAAAAAAATTACGTTTGAATATAAAATATGTATGTATAAAAGGAAGATATTTTTGTAGGTAGACATGTCAAATGGATGAATTAGATTGATTCTAGGCTGAGTCAATAAAAAAAATTAAAAACTTAAACTAATCTTATGTTAAATTGTCATAAGATCATAAATCATTTTCCTATATACTAATTTTTGTTATAAAATAAAAGATAGAGAATAAAAAACAAAGAGAATGAGAGAGCAAAGAGAGAGTGTATTTTTATTGATCAATCAGGATCATATATAATGCTTCTCTAAAGTCTATATTTATAGACATGAGAAGTATAAATGAAATAGAACTTTACTTCTATTGACTATTATAATTTAAAGTATATCAAAACTTATCTTGATCTTGATGGACATCCACTTAATAATAAAATATTCATAACACTTTGCATTAGATGTCCATTGATAGATAACGTGTCTCGTTAAAACCTTACTAAGATAAAAACCCTGTGGGGAAAAATTCCTAATGAAGGAAAAAGAGTACACATATCTATAATACGCATAACATATTGCCTCATTAAAAACCTTACCAGGAAAACCCAATGGGACAAAACCTTGGTTAAGGAAAAAAGAGTATAGCGCGTATTTACTCTCCCTTATGAAAACATCACATAATATCTTATATTCTACGTATTCAAATCTTGAATACTAGCTTTTCAAATGACCATTCGAAAGTATTTGCTAAGCATTTATATCAACATTCTTTTTGAAAGTCACGAGTGAGAAAATTTTGGAGAAATATATTTTGATCTCTTCAGGGTTTTCAACAATAATAATAGCAAACTTTAATCATGGTTCTTCTATAAAAATACAAATAGGTATTTTGGATCATTTTATAATCCTCCTTAAACTACTATTCACTAAGTTAAATTTACCACATATGTTCAAATTATTTGAATTCATATAAATGAACAATTTTCCGAAAATTTCAATATGCTTGTAGCATTCTAAATCCTTCAAGTATTTTAATATAAACTTTATTATATAGTGATTCATAAAAGGTAGTAACAACAACCAATAGACGCAAGTTAAATCTTTTATGAACTACCAGTTTAATAATATATCTAAAGGTTATTGTATCCACCATAAAATAATATTATATCTTTTTATAATCAATATCAGGACTTAGCAAAAACTTAATATTTTATTCCGTTTTTGCAAAACTACTTCATTTGTACCCTAATTGGCTTTATACCTTTAGATATTTGGATTACTGGTCTAAAAACTCCACAAATTTAATTGTACTTGAGTTGCGCCTTTCTATTTTGACCAGTTTATTCCATATCTATATTTCTCAATAGATCTATTCAAGATTCTCCTTTTATTTCATTATTTCAACAATAATATTGCATGGGTAACCATTGTCGACCACATTTATTATCGGTTCGACATTTTCTCAAATTGACATGACTTATCGAGATCTCTTATTTTCACAATTTTAATCTTCAGTTTCAGATACCTGAATCTCTTCTAGAGTTTTACTTATTAGTTATGTCTTGGGTCTCTTCTGGAGCACCCGCCTTCACTATATGACCATTTAGATTTATTATTTTTTTATAAAAATTTTTCACATTTGGAACTTATAATGAGTTATCCTTGTTGAACTTCTGGTTCAAATTACTCTCCCCCTTAACTCATTACAAGTTATTATTTATCTCCCCCTAATGCCGAGAAAACTATCAAATTAAAATATTAATCACAAATCATGTCATAATTGAATCTCCAATACATTTAAAACATATAATAGTACAAGGAGACTCATAATTAATATATATTCCCAACTTTTTTTAAGTATTCACTCATCTTTGTTGTGGTGGAGCAATTGGAGCATATACATACATATAACAATTCAAAGATGAGAAATATTTAGCTCTTGACCAAAAATCAATTGTAATGGGGAGTATTTATAACTTATTTTCTTGATGCGTACATTACGTAAATCAATATAATCTCATGTTGAAATAGGAAGTTTAGTTCTCATAAGTAATGGTTTAAACATTAACCAAAGGCATTCAATCAATAATTTCTCTAAACCATTATGCGCATAAATAACAAACTTTTACAAAATTTTTTCAAACTCAATCAATAAAAGACTAAGATATAAACTCATCAGTATTAGCAAGATGAATTGTCTTAATTGCATGATCTGAAATTAATTATTTAAACAAGTAATCTTATAAATGACAGGTTGCAAGTTGATAACACATATGTGATTATTTTTTGGATGTATCTATCGAAATGATATAATGTCAAAACCATCCACATGGTGGATGAATGGGCCCATATTCATTTAAAAAATGTAAGACATTAAATCTAAACTTTAGCTAGTGAGTTTCTAACAATCAAGTTTAATTGAGAACAAGCAACAAATGAGAATTCTTTAAATTAAAGAAAATCTTCTAGTTCTTTAATGAATGTCCATATGGATTCTCAATTAATTTTCGCATCATATATGATCCAAGATGGTCTAACTGGTCATGCCAAGTAGTAAATGTATTTGTATTAGTAAACTTCTGGTTTACTTTAATATGTGTTTTAATTGTACTAAATTGTAACAAATTGATAATTTTACTATCATTCCTTTTACTTTGTATACACATATAAGTACTATTGTGACATTTACTACTGGAAATATCTAAATCAATGTGAAGTATATAATGTCACTAAGTCAATAAATATAATTTCCAATAATTATATCCTATATTCACTTCAGGGAATATGTCAAAATCTTCAAATTTAAGGCATTTGGTCTAGTGGTATGATTCTCGCTTCGGGTGCGAGAGGTCTTGTAACAGCCCGTTTTTAGTGAAATTGGTATAGTGGTTTCGGGACCACAAATCCGAGTTAGAAAGAAAATTTATTTTAATATTATTGCATGGTCTGCATTATGATAGGAAAGACGTATGAAAATTTTGATAAGAAAATTTTATCGATTTCATGTTCAATTATGGAAAGGACCAAATTTCATAAAATGAAAAAGTTGAATTCTGGTAGCTATAAGCATCAAATAGCTATGGAATTCAAAATTTGAGGTCCTTATATGGTAATTAGACCATTAAGAAAAGTTAGTAGATATTTTTGGTGAATCGTCCATGGAAAATTAGAAAAAGAAAAGGACTAAATTGGAAAGTGGAAAAAATTAAAAGATGATAATTAAATTAAATAGAAAATATCATCTTATTTTCATCATCTTCCCCAAATTAAAACATGGAAACCCTAGGAAAGAGAAAAATGTTCAAGCAAACTTTCTTGGCTTGATTAGGTATGTTTTCTTATCCCATTTTTAGTAATTTTTATATTTCCGAGATCGGAATAGCTTAATCTATCTATTTTTGGGGTTTATTTGTAAAGATATCAACGTATAGAAATTTTTCCATGGATGTAAATGCTGAAATTTTGAAATTTATGGTACAAACTAAAAGGTTGTTGATAGATAAACAACTTTGACAAAGAGAATTTTGATGAAATTATGATTTAGGGACTAAATTGAAAAATTGTAAAACCCATGGAAAAATTCTAATTTTTGTGAAAGTCATGGGCTGTTATTAAGACATGTAAAAATCGGTTAGGCATGGAATAAGGATTAAATTGCATGAATTTTTATTTTCCGAGCCTAGGGATAAAATTGTCATTTATGAAGAGTATAGGGGCAAAATGGTAATTTTGCCTAGGAAGTGAATTGAGTTCAATTGAGTATGAAATGGATTAAATTGATGTTAAATTCATTTATATAAATCTGAAAAGATCAAATAAAGAGTTGGATCGAGGAAAAAAAAAAGGTGACGAATTAGTAGATTATCATACACGAATAAGTGTCGAGGTAAGTTCGTGTAACTAAATTGTGTTTATTTTTATGATTGAATTGAGTATGGTATGTATTTATGTGAATTATATAAATGTTATAAATGTATGAAATAATCACATGTCCGATAATGTTCGGAAAATGTTAAGTTCCGTTGGAATAATGAAATTCGAGGGATACATGATTTCCTATATTGAATGTGGTCTTGCATATGTTGCAGACAGAATATAGCTCGGACGAGCAATCCTGTTATAAGCCCTCTCGAGCATCTTGTTATATAGTTCCTGCAAGCATCCTGATCGGTAGTGATCCCGCATGTGTTGTGCACTACCGCAGCTTTTTGTGAGTGTCCGATTACACGATTCGACCGGTTGTGATCTAGCATTTATTGCGGACACAAATGCAGCTCTTCATGAGCGTCTTGATATAGGCTCTTATGAGCTTCCTGACATGGCTCGCTTTAACTCCCTGTTATGCTATCTGGAGCTCCCTGCTAATAACTCTTCGGAGTTACCTGTTAAGCTCAATGAGCTTCCTGTTCTAAACTCTTATGAGTTTCCTGTTTAGCCCGGATAAGCATCCTGTTACATGGCTCATCTGAGCATCCTGTTATACGGCTCGAGAGTGTGCTTCCTGATTATGTACCCTAAAGGGTACCCCTGTATATGAATTGAGGGGTTACTGATTTATATATCTCGAGTATACTACTTGGGTATCCATTGATATTTCAATGATTCAATGGATAAAACTCCTGGTGAAAGAAAATACGAGCTAAATATGAGTTATCTCTCAGATACCTTGAAATACTTGGAAATTTTTATATGATGAGCTCATCTCTGTTTTCTTGATATTCATGAGAATTATAATACTAACTTGTTTGATGAGAACTTGTAGTTAGGCATTTGGCTAAAATATTTTGGGATGCATGATATGTAACACCCCTTACCCGTATTTGACACCGGAACAGGGTACGAGGCATTACCGAAACAAAACATATACAGTCGTACTAAATCGAGACATAAAATTTACATCAAAATTTAAAACTTTTCAATTTTCATCACACACTCATTCAACCTAGTCATGCATCTCATAAATTGCATCATTATAAACATATAACTTGATCAATAATAGCCAACATCAATGGCCTTATACAAAATGAACTATCAAATAACATAGGCAAACATTTTAGGCCAAATCAATTATGACACATAACAAAATAACCAAGTCCTCTATACATGCCATAATTCAAAATATTGATTTCAAAATACCAAAAGAGTGTTGATTGTGTGGATGGATCTCCGACGATCTCCGAATCCCGAGCTAGCTTGGTGACACTATAAAACAAGGGAAATGAGAGGGGAGTAAGCATATAGCTTATTAAGTAAGTATGTAAATAATAAACAAATTACTAACATGCTTTCAAATTAATACAATCATAACTACACATAGATTCACTATTTATTCAAGTTCAAGCAAGCTGTTTATTCAAGTCATAGTCACTAAATTATTTTTATCCAGAGATACAAAAATCCAAACTAAGATCCGATAATTTTCCATGAAACTAGACTCACATATCTCCTTACCATAAAAATTTCAGAATTTTTGGTTTAACCAATAAGTAAAGTTTATTATTTAAAGTTCCTCTGTTTCACTATCTGACAGTTCTCACCCCTCTGCACTAAAATTTAATTATCTCATCGTACATAATTTGGATAATGTTATCATTTGTTTTTCTTGAAATTAGACTCATTAATAAATTTAAGAATATAAATTATAAACCATAATTATTTTTATAAAATTTTTAATGATTTTCCAAATTCGTAATAGGGGATCCTGAAATCATTCTGACCCTGTCTCACAAAAATTCAAACATCAAAGAATATGAAATTCTTTTCTTTACATCGTTTCTTTTATGTGAAAATAGACTCATTCAGATTTAATTTCATATCTTATTCAACCTCTAATTTTATTTTCACCATTTTTGGTGATTTTTCAAAGTCACACAACTACTGCTATCCAAAACTGTTTTGTTGCTAAATTTACTCTTTTATGATTTCACTTACTCCATTTTATCTTACCGAAGGTTCGCTCAAATATCGAGCACATTGTTCATAAATTTTCACACTTATACCTGCACTTATCCATCACATAGTCATATTCAATTACACTTAGTCGTTACATGATCACATGTATTTTCACTTAGTCAATTTCCCGTTGAACTCATCGGAATAATAATGATATACGGTGGCTTTGCACATAGTACCACCCTTGTAGCCGAAGCTATCTGGTGCACATAGTAGCCTACACTTAGTACTACACATGTGACCAAAACCATCACTTACAGATAGTGGCCTGCACTTAGTACCACACATGTGATCGAAACTATCGGGTACGCATAGTAGCTTTGCACTTAGTACTACACATGCGACCTATCCGTGCAGTACACGTAGTGCTTTGCACTTAGTACTACACACGTGGCCTAAAACCATCTCGTATCTCTCTTATACACATAGTGGCCTCCACTTAGTACCACACATGTGACCTAGCTACCTCATTTGTATCTTTCTATTCCAAAGGTTCAACCGGGAATTCTCACTTTTCAACATTTTACCAATTCATCCATAATCAATCACAATTCATAATTTACATCAAATAATTACTCCATATTCAACCATATCTCATATAATATAATAAAATATTAAAACATAAATAAAAATGATGTATTATTTACATACAAACTTACCTCGGTGCAAAATATAGTAATTTTGCAATTTAGTCCACAATCTTTTCCTTTCCCCGATCAAGGTCGATTCCACGTATTTATTGATCTATAATAACACATTTGACTTATTCAATTCTCACATTATTCAAATCAGCCCAAAAACATCCTATGGCAAAAATTACAATTTTGCCCCTAAAGTTTCACAAAATTATGATTTTGCCCCTAGGCTCGTAAAAATAATTTTTATTCAATTTCCTTGCATTTTAAGCCTAGAAGAACCATTTTCATAACTATAGCAGCCCACAATTTCCATTTATTCACACACTTACACACATTTTATAACTTTTTACAAACTAGTCCTTTTTGACAATTTCACCAAAAATCACTTAGTAAAAGTCATTTCTCACACATCAAACATGTATAATCTACCATTAAACATCAAAATACACAAATTTATAACATGGGTCAAACCCTGACCTTCATCATATCTCAAATAAATGGTAGAAATAGATAGATCTTGTTACGAGGATTTCAAAAACGTAAAAATCATTAAAAACGGGGTTAGAACGGACTTACAATCGAGCTTGGAAGCTTGAAAAACCCTAGCCATTGTTTCTCCATGCAATTTTCGGCCAAGGGGTTGAAGAGGGACAAAAATTGGCTTTTAATTTTGTTTTTAATTCATTTTAATAACTAAATGACCAAAATGCCCTTAATGAAAAACTTTAGAAACATGCCTAACCATGTCCATTTTGTCCACCAACATAACCAATGGTCTAATTACCATATAAGGACCTCCAATTTAAAATTTCATAACAATTGGGCACCTCTAGCATGTAGAACTCCACTTTTGCACTTTTTACAATTTAGTCCTTTTGACTAAATTGAGTGACCAAACGTCAAAATTTTCGAACGAAATTTTCACAAAACGATTACATAAAATTGTAGACCATAAAAATATAATAAAAAAATTACTACGTTGGATTTGTGGTCCCAAAACCACTGTTCCAACTAGACCTAAAATCGGGTTGTTACATGATATATACATATTTATTTATACGAGCATGATTGGTAAGTTAAATTCTTGTTATACGAACTTACTAAGCATTGAATGCATACTCTGTTTTATTTTTCTTTATTTCATAGCACTCGAAAGCTCATAAAGGTTGGAGATCGGTCGGAGTATCATCACCCTATCGTCCAGCTCGTTTTGGTATAAATAGGAAACTTATTTTGGTATAATGGCATGTATAGGCTAATGGTGACAACTAAGGGTATGTAAATGTTTTGGTTGTAACTAGCCATTGGAATGGCTAGTGATAGTAAATTTAATGCACACTTATGCATGAGGTTTATTATATTTAGTATATGAATGTGTTTGGTTTAATAATATTAGATGCAATTAAGTTTGGGTAAGTATATAATTTTAATATAAAGATGATACTTGAAAGCATGAGTAAATGTGTCATGCATAAAACTTGATCATTAGAATGATTTATATTCCTTGAATTGGTTGGTGAATATATTGAAGTGTTGATGTAGGTGCAAGGTAAAAGGGTAAGAAATAAGGCTTGGAAAATGGTCTTAATCTGTCCACAGGGATAGACACACGGGTGTGTGTCTTGACTGTGTGTGACACACGGCCATGTGCACGGGCATGTGGTTTGGCTGTGTGTCCCTTGCATATTAAAAATCGAGAAACATTTTTCTCAGAATTAAGCACACGGGTAGAGACACGGGCGTGTGTCTCAGTCGTGTGAGACACACGGCCCAGCACATGGGTGTGTGTCCTGGCCATGTAACCCCTGCACCTAATTTTCTAAAATTAAATTGTCTACACGGTCTAGCACATGGGCGTGTGGCTGGCCGTGTGACCCAAGTCAGAGAGTTACACGGATAAAGACACGGGCTGGAACATGATCGTGTGCCTCACATTGAATGCCACACGGCCTGAGACACGGATGTGTCATTGGCCGTGTGAGCGACACAGCCTGGCCACACGGGCGTGTGTCCCCTGTACCTAAGAAAAATTTTGAGATTTTGTGAAAAAAATTTCTGTGATCTCGGTTTAGTCCCGACTCGATTCTAATATGTATTTTGGGCCTTGAGGACCATGTGAGGGACATTATGATTGATTGTGATTGATTTTTGGAAATGAATAGTAAATGACATGAATTAATTGTAATTGAACTGTAAACTCCAATAATGCTCTATAACCCTATTTTGATGACGGATACGGGTTAGGATTGTTACACTTATTGGTATCAGAGCTACGGTTTAGCCGATTCTCAGACTAACGTAGCAAGTATGAGTTAAGCTTTACATGTCATTATATAATTTGTGATAGTGTGATATCTTCTAACCATTTTAAACATGTTTTTCATATAGTAGTATCATCCAACGAAGCTAGAGCTGAATCCGAGGAAGCTGAGAGCACTGCTCAAGCTTCTGTTCAAAGAGCTGCATCTAGTAGTAGTAGAAGGCCCATATCTGAGGGCCGAGGTGAGGAGGCAAATGAAGCCTTCTTCTAAATGATGAATGAGTGGTTCACAGAATTTATAAGAACAAATTTTGTTGTACAACAACCGCCCCCTCCTGCTCCTCAACTGGTTCTTGACATGCCACAAAGTGTTGAGCCTGTTAGAACTGGTAAGCCTCCGATAGATAATATTCGTAAATATGGAGCCGAAGAATTTAGGGCTACTATCGAAGATGATCCGGAAAGGGCTAAATTTTGGTTAGAGAATACAATTAAGGTTTTGGATGAATTATCATGTACACCAGCTGAGTGTCGACATGTGTTGTATCATTGTTAAAAGATTCGGCTTATCAGTGGTGGAATACTCTGGTTTCTGTAGTGCCAAGGGAAAATGTTACATGGGAGTTTTTCCAAATAAAATGCAGAAAGAAGTATATTAGCCAGAGATTTCTGGATCAGGAAAAGAAAGAATTTCTAGAGCTTAAACAGGGAAATATGACAGTATCTGAATATGAACGAGAATTTGTTAGATTGAGTAAATATGCCAGGGAATGTGTTCCAACTGAGGTTGCTATATGTAAACGTTTTGAAGAAAGATTAAATGAGGACATCAAGTTATTGATTGGAATTCTTGAATTAAGGGAATTTGTGGTACTGGCCGGTCGAGCACACAAAGCCGAGGAATTAAGCAAAGGGAAGAGACAAGCAGAGAGAGAATCCCAAATTTCTAGTAAGAGATTTATGGGGAAGTCACAAGCATCTACTTCAAAGAAATCAAAGAAATACCATGTTCGTTTTACCGAATCTGTGGGATATTTCAGAAAAGAACGAGGTTCTCAATGTTCTAATTCGAGATCTCTGTCTGCATCTGTAACGAGTGTTGGTAACCCTAAATTGAGGTGTAAACATTGTAATAAATTTCATTTTGGGGAGTGTCATATGAGAAGCGGAGCCTACTATAGATGTGGTTCTCTTGACCACTATCTTAAAAATTGTCCAGAAAGGATTGAAAAAGATACTAATCAGACTTCAAAGTCGAGTAACCCCGCCTCGAGAGGTAGACCACCTCGAATCCCTGACAATGTTAGTGGTAGCCGACGTGCTACGAAAGATTCAACAGTTAAATCTGAAGCAAGAGCACCGACAAGGACATATGCTATACATGCAAGAGTGGATGCCTTTGCACCAGATGTCATTATTGGTACATTTTCTCTTCTTGCTACTAATATTGCTGCTTTGATTGATCCTGGTTCAACACATTAATACATATGCACAAATTTAGTGTTTATTAAAAATTTACCTGTTGAGTTCACTGAATTTATGGTTAAAGTTTCAAACCCCCTAGGCTAGTATGTTATGGTGGATAAAGTTTGTAAAAACTGTCCGTTGATGGTAAAGGGTTATTGTTTCTCGGTTGATTTGATGCTACTACCTTTTGATGAATTTGATGTAATTTTGGGAATGGACTGGTTAACTCAACATGATGCGGTGGTGAATTGTAAACAAATATACATTGTGTTGAAATGTCAGAATGGTGAATTACTTCATGTTGAATCTGATAAACTAGATGGGTTATCTAATGTAATCTCAACTATATCAGCACAAAAATATGCCAAAAAAGGGTATGATGCTTATCTTGCATATGTGTTGGACACTAAAATATCCGAACCAAAAATTAAATCAGTACCAGTTTTTTTGTGAGTTTCTTGATGTGTTTCCGGAAGAATTACCCGAATTACCGCCAGAAAGAGAGGTGGAATTTTCTATAGATCTTATTTTAGGAACAACTCCTATATCTATAGCACCTTATAGAATGGCCCCAACGAAATTAAAAGAGTTGAAAGCACAGTTGCAAGAACTTACTGACAGAGGATTTGCTCGACCTAGTCATTCACCTGGGGGTTCACCGGTTCTATTTGTAAAGAAGAAAGATGGATTGTTGAGGTTGTGTATTGATTACAGGCAGCTCAACAAGGTTACAAGCAAGAACAAGTAACCATTGACTCGAATTGATGACCTGTTTGATCAGCTAAAAGGTGCCACTATGTTCTCTAAAATATATCTCCGTTCTGGTTACTATCAGTTACGAGTAAAAGTCCCGGATGTACCGAAGATAGCTTTCAGAACCAGGTATGGACATTATGAGTTCTTGGTGATGCCGTTCTGGTTGACTAATGCACTTGCAGTATTCATGGATTTAAAGAACAGAATTTTCAGACCGTATCTAGATAGGTTTGTGGTGGTGTTTATTGATGATATTTTGGTATATTCCCAAAATGAGAATGAACATGCTGATCATTTGAGAATTGTACTGCAAACTTTGCGTAAGAAACAATTATATGCGAAATTCAGTAAATGTAAATTTTAGCTTTAGGAAGTCAGTTTCTTTAAACATATAGTATCTGCTGAAGGCATCAGAGTGGACCCGAATAAAATTTCAGCTATTATTAACTGGAAACCATCGAAAAATGTGTCTGAAGTCAGAAGTTTTTTGGGATTAGTTGGTTACTATTGGAGATTTGTACAAGTTTTCTCGATGATAGCCTCTCCAATGACTCGTCTGTTGCAAAAAGATATGAAATTTGAGTGGTCTGATAAATGTCAGCAAAGCTTTGACAGATTAAAAGCTTTGTTGACTGAAGCCCCTGTGCTAGTTCAACCTGAGTCGGGTAAAGAATTTTTAATTTATAGTGATGGCATCCTTGAATGGTTTAGGCTGTGTATTTATGCAAGAAGGTAAAGTAATAGCTTATGCTTCTAGACAGCTAAAACCACTTGAAAGAAATTACCCTATACATGATTTGGAGTTAGCAGCTATTGTATTTGCATTGAAAATCTGACGGCATTACTTGTTTGGTGAAAAATGTCATATATCACTGATCATAAGAGTTTGAAGTATCTGATGTCGTAAAAAGACTTGAATTTGAGACAGCGTAGATGGTTTGAGTTATTAAAATATTATGATCTGGTTATTAACTATCACCTGGGAAAAGCCAATGTGGTTGCTGATGCTCTAAGTAGAAAATCTTTGTTTTCTTTGCGAGCAATGAATACCCGGTTGTCATTGTTAAAAGATGGTTCAATTATAGCTGAGTTAAAAGCTAGACCAATATTTCTACAACAAATTTGTGAAGCTTAGAAGAATGATGATGAATTACAAGCTAAACGGTTGCAATGTGAGTTAAATTCTGATTCAGAATTTCAGATAGGGTCTGATGACTGCTTAATTTTCAGAGGCAGAATATGTATATCGAATAATTCAGAACTTTTACAGAAGATTTTGTATGAAGCTCACAATGGTACAATGTCTATTCATCCTGGTAGTAACAAGATGTACAATGATTTAAGAAAGATGTATTGGTGGCCGGGAATGAAACGAGATATCTCTAAATTTGTATCTAAATGTTTGATATGTCAGTAAGTAAAAGCTGAACATTAGGTGCCTTCGGGATTATTACAGCCAGTTACTATACCGGAATGGAAATGTGAAAGAGCTACCATGGACTTTGTATCAGGGTTACCCTTGTCTCCGAAAAAGAAATATGCCATTTGGGTAATAGTCGACCATTTAACGAAGTCTGCATATTTTATTCCGATACGTATAAATTTATGCCTAGATGAATTGGCTGAATTATATGTTTCCGAGATTGTCAGACTACATGGAGTGCCAGTTTCCATTATTTCAGATAGAGATCCCCGGTTTACATCTCGATTTTGGAGCAAGTTGCAAGAAGCCCTGGGTACTCAGTTACATTTCAGTACTACATTTCATCCTCAGACTGATGGTCAATTTGAATGTGTAATACAGATTTTAGAGGATATGCTCCAGTGTTGTGTTTTGGAATTCGAAGGTAACTGGGAAAAATATTTGCCTTTAGTTGAATTTGCATACAATAATAGTTATCAGTCCACTATTAAAATGGCACCATATGAGGCTCTATATGGTCGCAAATGTAGAACTCCATTGTATTGGACAGAGCTCAGTGAGAAAAAGATACACGGAGTTGACTTAGTCCGTGAAACGGAAGAAAAGGTAAAGGTGATTCAGGATAGATTAAAAGCAGCCTCTGATCGTCAAAATTCTTATGCCGATCTTAAACGAAAAGAGATAGAATTTAAGGTTGTTGACAAGGTATTCTTGAAAATATCACCTTGGAAGAAAGTTCTTTGATTTGGCCTTAAAGGGAAATTGAGTCCACGATTAATTGGACCTTATGAGATTACAGAAAGAATCAGGCTTGTTGCATATCGACTGGCATTACCACCAGAGCTTGACAAAATTCATAATGTTTTTCACGTGTCCATGTTACGACGGTACCGGTCAAATCCTTCACATGTTATATCTCCGATAGAAGTAGAAATTCAGCCTAACATGACTTACAGTGATGAACCGATCAAAATTCTGGCACGTGAAACAAAAGAATTAAGAAATAAAAGGGTAGCTTTAGTAAAAGTTCTATGGCATCGACATGGGATTGAAGAAGCTACCTGGGAACCCGAGGATACCCAAACCTTTTTACTGCTAAGATTTTCGAAGACGAAAATTTTTAAGGGGAGAGTTGTAACAGCCCATTTTCAGTGAAATCAGAATAGTGGTTTAGGGACAACAAATCCGAGTTAGAAAGAAAATTTATTTTAATATTATTACATGGTATGCATTATGATAGGAAAGACATGAAAATTTTGATAAGAAAATTTTATCGATTTCATGTTTAATTATGGAAATGACCAAATTGCATAAAATGCAAAAGTTGAATTCTAGTAGCTATAAGTATCAAATAGCTATGGAATTTAAAATTTGAGGTCCTTATATGGTAATTACGCCATTAAGAAAAGTTAGTAGATATTTTTGGTGAATCATCCATGGAAAATTAGAAAAAGAAAAGGACTAAATTGGAAAGTGGAAAAATTAAAAGATGATAATTAAATTAAATAGAAAATATCATCTTATTTTCATCATCTTCCCCAAATTAGAACATGGAAACCCTAGGAAAGAGAAAAATGTTCAAGCAAACTTTCTTGGCTTGATTAGGTATGTTTTCTTGTCCCGTTTTTAGTAATTTTTATATTTCCGAGATCGGAATAGGTTAATCTATCTATTTTGGGGACTTATTTGTAAAGATATCAAAGTATAGAAATTTTTCCATGGATGTAAATGCTGAAATTTTGAAATTTATGGTAGAAAATGAAAGGTTGTTGATAGATAAACAACTTTTACAAAGAGAATTTTGATGAAATTATGATTTAGGGACTAAATTGAAAAATTGTAAAACCCATGGAAAAATTCTGATTTTTGTGAAATTCATGGGCTGTTATTAAGACATGTAAAAATCGGTTAGGCTTGGAATAAGGATTAAATTGCATGAATTTTTATTTTCCGAGCCTAGGGACAAAATTGTTATTTATGAAGAGTATAGGGGCAAAACAGTAATTTTGCCTACGAAGTGAATTGAGTTCAATTGAGTATGAAATGAATTACATTGATGTTAAATTTATTTATATAGATCCAGAAAGATCAAATAAAGAGTTAGATCGAGGAAAAGAAAAGGTGACGGATTAGTAGATTATCATACACGAACAAGTGTCGAGGTAAGTTCGTGTAACTAAATTCTGTTTACTTTTATGATTGAATTGAGTGTGGTATGTATTTATGTGAATTATATAAATGTTATAAATGTATGAAATAATCATATATCCCGTAATGTCCGGAAAATGTTAAGTTCCGTTTGAATAATGAAATTCGATGGATACATGATTTCCCATATTGAATGTGGTCCTGTATATGTTGCGGACAGAATATAGCTCGGACGAGCAATCCTGTTGTAAGCCCTCTCGAGCGTCCTGTTATGTAGTTCTTGCGAGCATCCTGATCGGTAGTGATCTCGCATGTGTTGCGCACTACCGTAGCTCTTTGTGAGCTTCCTGTTACACGACTCGATCGGTTGTGATCCAGCATTTATTGCGAACACAAACGCAGCTCTTCGTGAGTGTTCTGATATAGGCCGTTATGAGCTTCCTGGCATGGCTCACTTTAACTCCCTGTTATGCTATCCGGAGCTCCCTGTTGATAACTCTTCGGAGTTACCTGTTAAGCTCAATGAGCTTCCTATTCTAAACTCTTATGAGTTTCCTGTTTAGCCCGGATAAGCATCCTGTTACATGGCTCATCTGAGCATCCTGTTATACGGCTCGAGAGTGTGCTTCCTAATTACGTACCCTAAAGGGTACCCCTATATATGAATTGACGGGTTACTGATTTGTATATCTCGAGTATACTACTTGAGTATCCATCGATATTTCAATGATTCAACAGATAAAACTCCTGATGAAAGAAATACGAGCTAAATATGAGTTATCTCTCAGATACCTTGAAATACTTAGAAATTTTTATATGATGAGCTCATCTCTGTTTTCTTAATATTTATGAGAATTATAAGACTAACTTGTTTGATGAGAACTTGTGCTTAGACATTTGGCTAAAATGTTTTGGGATGCATGATATATACATATTTATTTATACCAGCATGATTGGTAAGTTAAATTCTTGTTATACGAACTTACTAAGCATTGAATGCTTACTCTGTTTTATTTTTCTCTGTTTTATAGTACTCAAAAGCTCATAAAGGTTGGAGATCGGTATCCTCCAACTCATTTTGGTATAAATAGGAAACTTATTTTGGTATAATGGCATGTATAGCCTAATGGTGACAAGTAAGGGTATGTAAATGTTTTGGTTGTAACTAGCCATTGGAATGGCTAGTGATAGTAAATTTAGTGCACACTTATGCATGAGGTTTATTATATTTAGTATATGAATGTGTTTGGTTTAATATATTAGATGCAATTAAGTTTGGGTAAGTATATAATTTTAATATAAAGATGATACATGAAAGCATGAGTAAATGTGTCATGCATAAAACTTGATCATTAGATTGATTTATATTCCTTGAATTGGTTGGTGAATATATTGAAGTGTTGATGTAGGTGCAAGGTAAAAAGGGTAAGAAATGAGGCTTGGAAAATGACCTTTATCTGCCCACATGGATAGACACACGGGCGTGTGTCTTGACCATGTGTGACACACTGCCATGCGCACGGGCGTGTGGTTTGGCCGTGTGTCCCCTGTATATTAAACATCGAGAAACAAAATGCTGAGAATTGAGCACACGAGTAGAGACACGGGCATGTGTATCAGTCGTGTGAGACACACGGCCCAGCACATGGGCGTGTGTCCTGGCCGTGTAACCCCTGCACTTAATTTTCTAAAATTAAATTGTCCACACAGTCTAGCACACGGGCATGTGGCTGGCCGTGTGACCCAAGTCAGAGAGTTACATGGGAAAGGACACGGGCTGGAACACGGCCGTGTGCCTCACATCAAATGCCACACGGCCTGCTCACATGGCCTTGCCACATGGGCATGTGTCCCTTGTACCTAAGAAAGATTTTAAGATTTCGCGAAAAATTTTCTGTGATCCCGGTTTAGTCCCGACTCGATTCTAATATGTATTTTGGGCCTTGAGGACCATGTGAGGGACATTATGATTAATTGTGATTGATTTTTGGAAATGAATAGTAAATGACATGAATTAACTGTAATTAAATTGTAAACTCCAGTAATGCTCCATAACCCTATTCTGGCGACGAATACGGGTTAGGGGTGTTACAGGTCCCAAGTTCGATTCAAAATACTTTTAGAACCTTTTTAACAAGAGTTTTAAATAATCAGTTAACTATCAAGAATAACTGTCTAGGTCATGTATAAAAACAATCATGTATTAAATATATCAATAAAAGTCACATCTCGATCATAAAAATATGACGTAATGAAAAACTAGCAATTTTTTTTCATAACCATCATCATAAATATCCATGAAATTTTAATTCAAAATCCAACCATTCATGCTCATAGAACTTTTCATTTACAATTGCTCATGTTATTTTTCTAAATAATTAACGCATGGAATAATATAAAACGTATGAACTACTACCTTTAACAATTCTTTGAACTAAATCAAATCCGAATAACCATAAAATTCATTAGTTTATTAACACAAAATTGCATACTAGATATGTTTTAATCAAATATATTATTTAATTATAAAACCTACTATAGCAACATAAATAAATCAGTTAATATTCATTTTCATGAACAAATGAGATGCTTAAAACAATATGTAACCCATGTAATCAAAACTTAAAAAGAGGATCATCTCAAATATTTAAACCATATATCAAGTTGATTTAATTTTTGAAGATGTACCTTTTTTCCGAGTTGAGTCTTAACGATTTTATCAAGAAGTAGGAAAATTAAACTGTAGTAGTGGACTTTGAATCCAATCAAAATCTATTAATAGCAAACTTTGAGGGTGGATCTTATTTTCCAGGTGTACAATAGGTACATAACCAATGACTTTTCATATATAAATTTTCTCTCTTGCAAGTTCTCATTAGTAATATTTTTCCACGTAATTTTAATTGAGAACTTACTATGAATGCTATAGAGTTATACTCACAATTTAAAAAAAAAATACTTGCAACTTCAGGTGCATCCAACCAAAATGAGCTTTAGATAGATTATCATATTTTATTGCTCATAAATAGATCTTTCACAGTCAAATATTTTGCTTTCAGCCCCTTAATGGGGATTATGACAAGATCACAAAGATAGTCACAATCAATTCAATTTAATAACAAGAGTAATGAATATCTTTTAAAACTAATGCATTAACCATTACAAATTTTGTACTTTTTAGATATTGATATATTAGCTCTTCTGGAGCTTTCAACTAATTTTGTACTATCAAATATTGTGAGAGCAAAAAGAGAGCGTATTTTTATTGATCAATTGGGATCATATACAATGATTCTCCAAAGTCTATATTTATAGATATGAGAAGTATAAATGAAATAGAATGTTACTTCTAATAACTATTATAATTTAAAGCATATCAAAACTTATCTTGATCTTAATAGACATCCACTTAATAATAAAATATCTATAACAATTTTAATTTTATGTGTATAAACATTACACTTATACATATAAAAGAGAGAACATAAAAAAGTATGATCAATTTGTACATACTCCATTACAGTCCAAAATCTCAATTACACATTACAAGTTGTACAATAAATTATTGTTTAAAATATATTTAAGTTTAAATTTAAATATTTTGTTAAATTGAATATTTTTACATTTACATCAGAATTAGTAAATCTATTTTATTATATAATAAATTTATTAAAAATATAAAATATTTAAAAAAACCGAAAAAGGTAGGATAAAACGCATTGAACCGACATGAAAATCGGAAGTCAGTTTTGGAGTTTGAGACTAAAGGGTGTATGAAGATGAGCAGGTCAAAAGCAAGTTGGTTGACAATACTAATGAAGAAAGTGTGAAATACATGAATGAGCAAAAAGTTTAATTTTGTTTGGTTCCATAATTGAAACTTTAGGCTAGGATGATTTTGACCTGTCTCAAAAGTCTTTCGATTGCATAGGTGTTCACAAGTGAGGTTTTGGTTTAGTTTATGCATCAGTCGAAGATCAGCTAAACTCATTCATATTTTAAAATCTAAGTTTATGTAATCTCGCACATATTATTATTTTTATTTATATAATTAATTTTATTTAATATTTGTATAATTGTATATTTTTTATTAAATATAAACATGCAAAGTTTAACATATTTTAAATTTATATTATATTTATTTTTTATATGATATAAATTACATAGTATATAAAATAAAATAAAAAATAACATATCATAAACTTAAAAACAGGTCAGGTCGTGCTGAACTCGAGCTTTGAATATTTGATCTATATTTAATGAGTTTTTTTTTTGTAAATTCATTTTCAAGCTTAATATTTTTTTCAAACCCTTCCAAATTATGGGCAGATAGTCTAACCCTTAAATAGATCTAGTAGAAATATTTCCCTTAATCTCTACAAAAGTTATTATAGGTGAAGCCAAAAATTTCTTTTCTATGAGTAATAACTAAATTATAACTCTTTGACAAGTCAAAATACAATTTTATCATTATATTTAACCTTTAATGTTTAAGGTAAAACCCCTTACGACAAGTACGCTTCATGAGATTTAAACTTATGCTCTCACTCCCACTAGACAAGATCGCTACCACCATAAATAACAACTTCTTAATCATCGTACAAAAGTTTTGGCACTTTAAACTCTAAAGGATTAAATGCCAAAAACCCCTGATAAAATAATTAAAAAACCAATTAAGTCACTAATTGAAAACTGCATTCAATTAAAATCTTAAAAGAGAGTTAGCAATCAATTGAACTTTTGAAATATAGTTCTTGGCCAAAACCCCTAATGGGTCATTAAGTAATGACATGACAGTTAGTATGACAATTAATGCAAAAAATGATAATGGGTCATCATCATCACTTTCTTCATGAATCAAGGATTTTAGAGCAACACTTATATTCTTTAGTTTTTTTTTTTTTTTTCTATGCTTTAACTTCATCTCATAAGTCAGGAGAGAACCTATGAGCTCATCAAGGTATAGTGACCGTCTATAAATGTACTATCATTTACAGTTAAATAATACGCCAAAAATATGAGAAATTAAGAATAGCGGTGTCCGCAACTGTACGTGTCAAATTGTAATATAATTGTACACTGAAATACCAGAAGTATTCCGAGAATCGTACCCAAGAGAGGATGAAATAAATAATGAAAATACTTTTACAATAACAAGTCTAAGTAGTAATAATTATTTTTTATATTACGATTAACCATGAATTAGATTAAGGAAATAAAAATAAATAAATAACGAAAAGAAATAAATAAAGAAAAATAAACAATCGAAATAAATCAATAAACCAATCAGGAAGATTAATTTACTTCAGGGTTTGTAACTAACTTCGAATTAGGGTTTTAGGGTGGATTAGTAATCAATTAGTTAATTATTACCTCTTGGCCTCTAACTAACTGATCGATTGGTTGATATTCGCTTATCTCCTGATCTCACTTTCTCAACCAGAAGAAATTACGATTTACTCGGTTCGACTTATCTTCCGAACTCGTCTAGCCTATGATAACTTACTAGGGTTGTCAAGCCTAATAGTTTAAAAACACATTATTTATACCAACTAATCCCTCTCGAGAAACCCCAAATCCTCCGTTAATCATATCCCTATCTACTCGTTAATCTCCCCTAAGGGATTTAGCCACTCATGTTGTTCATTATCTCAACTTCTATTGAACAAATCATGTAAAGAACATGATCGGTTAAGAGAAGAGAAGAGATTTGAATAATCGTGGACTGAATATTGGATGGGGACCGGAGTAGCAAATCTCTGGCTTAGAATAAAGAAATAAAACAAATGCAAACACAAATATAAACTGAATACTTTAATTAAATAAACAAGCTTTTGAATTAAAACTGATTCAAGAAGAAAAATAAGAACGTTATGAAAAGCCGAAAAGAAAAGAAACTAAAACTACTTCTACGCTACGAGGGTTTTTGAATGTGCCCAGGAAGACTTTATTACATTCAACCTCTAATGTATTATTTATATAGGTGTTGGCAGCTTAAATTAGATCTTCGACACGCCCTAGGTTTTTGTATAACTTTGATTGTGTGGACGAAAAGAACCTAAATAAGCTTGGGCAACACGTCGACCTTGTGTTGCGCCACACCCTTTGCGTGGCACAACATGACATGCAACTTCAACCTAATGTTTTTATTTTCATGCTTTGACGGCTCAGGAAGCTTATGCATCACTTGACCTTTGCTTCCATATTAATTGGGCCTTTATATCTCCATCCTACACACTCAATTGAACCAATTAGCACAACTTAAGGCCCGTGTTGTCCTATTGGGTCACAACACCTACAAAATGTGTTAAAAAACATTTATTTTATTAACTTTCTATCATAAGGCCTAATTATTGAAAACGAAATATAAAATTCTAAATTTCCTAGAAAATAAGCTCCTTTTTTGTACATAGAATTGTTATGGCAATCCTCCAGTAAAATTTTATGCATACAGATAGTAGGGCTGATTCCCGTTATGTCGGAAATTGTCCATCCCAATGCCTTCTTAGATTATCGGAGTACTTCCAACAACCTCACATTTTGATCGGGTGTCAACTCGACAGAATAACTACTGGCAAAGTGTTGTTTTCTCCAAAATAAGCATATTTTAAATGCTGCGGAAAAAGCTTCAACTCCAGTTTGGAGGGTCCTCTATAGAAGGTTTAGGAGGCTTGAAAGATTGATTTGATAAATCTAAGGATTCAAACTTCTTCCCTACTCTATCCACAAACTACTTGGCTTCCATAAGTTCACCAATGTCCTCAAAAATTACTGTGTCACTCCACTCAAGTGAGTCTTCATCACTATCAGAATCACTGTGGCAAAATTTTGCAAACTCTTCCTCTACTATTGTTTCTATCAACCCAATAACGTGGCATTCTTCATTCTCATCAGCACATTTCAAGGCATCAAATACATTAAAAATAATCTGCTGATCATTTACCCTCATAGTCAGTTTGCCTTTCTGCACATCAATTAAAGTCCTGCCAGTAGCAAAAAAAGGTCTTCCAAGAATAATTGGCACATCTTGGTTAGCTTCACATTCTAAAATAAGGAAATCTTCAGGAAAAATAAATTGATCTACTCTTACCACCACATCTTCAATTTTACCCTTCGGATGCGCGTAAGATCGATCAGCCAGTTACAACGTAACCGTAGTAGGTCTCGCTTTCCCAATTCCCAGCTTCTTAGAAATAGCCATAGGCATTAGATTTACACTCGCTCCTAAATCACATAATGCCTTAGCAATATAGTGGTTTCCAATTGAACATGGGATAGTGAAGCTCCCTGGGTCCTTAAACTTTGGAGGTAATTTATTCATCAACATTGTTGTGCACCCTTAGTGAGAGAAATAGTCTCAAATTCTCTCAATCTGTGCTTCTTTGACAATATACCTTTCATGAATTTCACATAATTAGGCATTTGCTCTAATGCTTCTACTAGCGGTATGTAAATGTGGAGTTGTTTCAAAATATCCAACAATCTTTTAAACTTACATCCTGTTTAGAATTATGGAATCGTTGGGGAAAAGGTAGAGGTGGTCGTCCTTCAGGTTGTTGATATTGTTTTACTGTGGCATTTTGTTGGCAACATGATCTGGTTTTGCTACAACATTCTTCTGTTTACCCTTTTCAGGTGTAGTATGCTTTTCAATTGACTCTGAATTATTTCTATGGTTGAGTCTGGAGTCGTCCTCTTCTAGAGTGGTGTTTTGAACAACATCATCCAACTGTTCCCCACTTCTGAGAGTGATGGCTTTGCACTATTCCTTTCCTTGTGTTCTCAAATTTCGGTACCGCTTGACAATGCTCCTGTGGCCTCGAATTTAAAGCATTTGCTCTCTGCTCCACTTGATTCTCAAGAGCTCTGTGGGATGCAGTCTGGCTGTGAATTACAATATCATTCTTAGCCATATATTCCTTCAACAAGGCTTCAATGGAGGGAGAAGATGATGCTTGACCCTATTGAACATTTTGCCTCGCATAGGATGATTATAACCAGGCAGTGCACTATTGGCATTTTGTCTCGAAACATTGTTTAAATTCCCCTCACCTTGATTATTCTAACTAAAGTTTGGATGCTGCCTCCACCCTGGACTATAGATGTTGGAATAGGGGCTATTATTCCAATTAAAATTACCTATGTAGTATACAAAAGTTGGGTTTGATGGGCATTCATCAAACACATGGTCTTCACCGCAATAAACAAACAATAGTTTGGTTGATTTCATCTCGTGGACTATAGTGGGCCTCTTCATTGTTTTGATCATATTAGCTAAAGAAGATACCTGGGCTGCCAACGACGTGATTGCACTAAGCTCTATGGTACTAGCAGCTTTCTTACCTGTCCCAACTCTCGTGGTAGGATATTGATAATCATTGTTGGCAATTTTTTCCAAAATCTCACACGCTTCATTATAAGATTTATCCAACAAGGTATCATTGGCAAAAGCATCAACTACCATCCTCATATGCACATTCAACCCATTATAAAATATTTCCATCTGCATCTAGTGCTGGAATCCATGCCTCAGACATTTTTGAAGTAATTTATTAAATCGTTCCCAAGCATCATATAGCGTTTCATCCTCCGATTACTTAAAATATATGATGTCATTTCTAAGCTTGACATTCATATTTGGTGGATTATACCGTAGCAAAAATCTCTAGCAAAGATCATTCAATGATGCCACTATTCCCGACGGCAAAGCATCCAGACATGCTCTTGCACGATCTCTCAAAGAACATGGGAACAATTTAAGTCGCAAAGCGTTTTCAAGAACACCTTGTTGTCTAAACGAGTCACAGACTTCTAGAAAAACTCTTAAATACAATCTTGGATCTTCAGTGGGTAATCCACCAAACTGTCCTACTATTTGTAATATTTGAAACATTATCAGTTTTAACTCAAATTTTTGAGCTTGTACGTGTGGTCTTACTATTCCAGAATTCAAATCATTCAAAATTGGAACAACATGTTCCCGAATTGGTCTGTCTCGATCATCTATCACTTGATGAACAGGAGGATTAACATCTTGACCAATGGGATTATCATTGAGACCAAGATCATTCAGGCCAGGATCATTTCCTTCCCTAGCCATATTATGTAACTCCCTTCTTCTCCTTCGTAAAGTTCTTTCAATCTCTGGGTCAAAAGGATACTCTTCGTTAGCATGAATGCCTCTTATAATAAACTGATGGAAAACCTATACAAGTTAAATACAACTAAGTTAAATAAAACTAAGAAAACAAAAGAAAATAACAAAACCATATTTCACCATTTGTCAATCCCCGACAACAGCGCTAAAAACTTGTCTCGTGTAAAATGATATGCGAATTGTGCAAGTATACACGTTGAATCAAGTAATAAAGTGATGAGTGAGATCGTATCCACAAGGATTAGAATGATATAATTTGGTTGAGTTATTAAAGTGAGGTATGATTAATGTTATGACAAAAATAATGATAAGAAAGCAGTGGTAATTTGAAGGAATAATGATGTGTGCAATATGCATAACTGATAAATAATGGAAAATGCAATGACAAGACAAGAGTAAGAATACAATGGCAAATTTGAGAATGATTACGTGAATAATATGCAAACGAACAAGTGAACAATTAAAAATGCTATGGCGAAGATACTACGGCAGAGGATAGAAGGTCTACAATGTTGATTTGAAAGATACGACGCCTGACCGCATAGACCAACCCCGGCTGTCTTGCCTCCGCGTTACCTCTAAAGCCATTACCTCGACCCGGTGCACCTTGACCACGTCCAGTACCATTACCACAACGACCTGATCCACGGCCTCTCGGTGGCTGCTGAGTGCCTCTAGCTGGCTGAGCATCAAAGTTACGAGCTTCCTGAGTCGGAGCAGTCCGTCGAAGGCAATTCCTATATTGATGATCCTTGGAACCACATTTATAACAACCACAAGTTTTCTTCCAGCATTCCCCGGGGTGTCGTTTTCCACAGTCAGCACAGTCTCGACTCTGATTGGAAGTCACAGGTGTTCTAGCTTGAGCTGGCTCATCATTTCGAGGCCTCTTTTAGAACCTTATTGAAGAACCCGAGTACTTAAAGTCCCTCTTGCCTCTGACTCTTTCCCGGTTCTGGCGTTCTGAGTTCTTAGCCTCTTCTGCTATCTTGGCTTTCTCCACAAGCATGGCAAAAATCCTTACTTGTTGTGGGGCTATCAGTACCCGCAGCTCATCATTCAGCCCATCTTCAAAGCGTACACAGCGCTCATGATCCGTTGGCACTATTGTCCGAGCATAACTACTCAAGCATAGAAATTCTGCCTCATAAGCTGCCACCGTCTTATTTCCTTGAACCAGATTCAGGAATTCCTTCCTCCGGGCATCCACATAACTTGTCCCTACATACTTCCCTTGGAAAGCAGCTCTGAAGAAATCCCAAGTAACAACTGCAGCCTCAGTGCCTTCTCGAACCGTAAGCTACCATTGATACGTTTCATCCCTTAGCAAGGACACCGCTCCTCTTAGTTTCTATTCGACGGTGCACTCCAGATCGTACATGATCTGCTCTACAGCCTCGAGCCAATATTCCGCAACATTCGGAGCTACACCGGACACACCTCTAAAAACCTCGGCACCACTTGATTTAAGTCGTTCCGATATTGATCCACGAACTGCTGGGCCAGTTCTAGTCCCAGCAACCCTTTCTAGGACTCGCAACATTGCTTGAGTCAAAGCATTGTCCTCTCTCGTATGGTCATGTGATCAAGTCTCACTCCCAGGTGACGCAGGTGTGTCCATTTCCGGCATATGACCCGGCGCTTCAGACGCAACCCTAGCACCACGTCCTCTACCACGGCCACGTCTACCGTGTCCCCGTCCACGTCCTCTAGTGCTCATACCGACTATTTCGGTTAAATCTGATTACAAGTTTTATGAATCAGAGTATTATTTCAGTGTTTATTAACGATATTTTATGAGATATAAAAGATAGAGTTGTTTTCACAATCACATCATATAGTCTCGATCTCTACCGTTTTCAACACCTAAAACTAGAAGTTCTAGAGTGTTCCTATGATCATATCACAATAATAAACATTCAATATACAAATACTTACTTGACTTGGTGCCGGATGTTCGTGATGCCATACTACCTTTAGAACATAGAGTCTAGAAATTTAAACAGATTTTAAACAAAAATTGTTGTTGAACCCAAACCCCCACCGAGTTTTGGCGCGCATCGATACCATTAAATGTAACACCCCAAACTCGGTCTAAGCGTTAAGACCAGACTTGGTATGCTACACAAATCGTACATACATTTGATCATCTAATGTTTTAAGGAAAACAGGTTTTCAAAAATTAATTTGGAGATGGAGTTTATCAAAAACTGAAATTTATTTGAAATCTATGATTTTGAAACATAGGAGTTTAAAATTTGATCTCAGAGAAATAATTGGTTAACTTTTTAAGAAATTTAAAAGAGCTCAAAAAGGAATTTGGAAACAAAATTTATAAAAGAGTTTTCACCGAGATTTTTACGAGATAGTGATATTTAAGAAACCCCATTTTTATACGTAATTTAAAGAAAACATTTATAAAATTAAAATAGTCCACTTTAAGTATCTAAAACATATTAAAATCCATCCACGAAATAAAATCAATAAAAATAATACTAGAGGCCTTATTACATCGCTAAAATAGTAATTAAGTAAAATACTAAAGAGTAGTTTTAAAGTTCATAAAAACCATCATTTGAAGTATGGCCTCCACGAAGTCATCCTCGGCCCAAGCCTCCATCAATTATTATTACCTGAGAAGGGTAAGAAAACAGGGTGAGTTACTTAGAACTCAGTGTGTAACCCACTTACCAAATCCACAGGGCCATATCATCAAAGCAATTTATTGGGCTTAAGCCCATTAACGAATTTAACAATATAGTAATTAAAAAAATGCATGTGCAATGAAATTCCCAACAAAGCCTAAATTTTCATCCGCTACACACCACCCGTACAAACCAGCACACCTGTGGGGATCAAGTCAACCTACCCCGCCAACATACCAAACGCAGGCATTAAGCCATTTAAAATGTTTGTGGCTGAGCCACCGAACTAGAATTTGTGGCAGAGCCACCGAACTAGAATTTCAGCGAGCCACCGAACTAGATTATGGTAGAACCACGAACTTCTCTTCAATTTAATCCCAACCCATGCAATCATGTATACATAAACAAAGCTTAACAATTTACATATGATAATTTCAACATAAGGCTCATACTACAAATTGGCCCATTTCTCAATTTGTGCCCATATGGTAAATTATCAAAACGGCTCCTTAAGCAATCTAGCAATTCGGCCCATTAAGCAATCTAGCAAATTTGTCCATTAATCAATCTAGCAAATTGGCCCATTAATCAATCTAGCAAGTTTGTCCATTAATCACATGAGGCCCAAAAATTACTTTTTAACAAAATTAGCCCATTAAGGGCGATTCTATAATTTCCGCGACTTTAACACCGATTTCATGCACTTACACAAAAAGTGTTAATATACCGTATTTTTCCGATTTTACCAACTTTACGAATTTTATTCTAATTCTTACGATATAACATCTAACCCATGAGATAAGTGTGAAATTACACACCTAATTACGGTGAGAACTATACTTTCTCGCTCGTCGATACCTAAATAAATGTCACGCTTGATTAGAACACTAATACTTATTATAAATCTATACTAAAGATAAGCGATCTAGATCTTTACCCTCGGAATCTTGAACAACAACTATTTGTTGGTTTTCCCCGGTTGACGGTTCACAACCCAATGGAAAATATCGAACAACTAAAGGCTCCGAACTACGAACAACTTCGAATAGTCGATTCTCCTCGGATGAGGGTCGTCCACAACCCGGTAGAAAATCTCGGATTGCCGAAATAGCCCTTCGCTTGAATCTTGAGGGATTAGCGAGTCCGCCCTTCTTTAGAACACTATTCACCACCCTTTTCGACCCTATCTTGTTTGCCTTCATTGTCAAAATATTATTAGTCCTAACAATATATATAAATATATATATCAGAATTTAAGACTATTGGTTTAAAAAGGGCGAATTCGGCTTACCTTAAAATTCTGAGTGATTCCAAAAGAATCCCTTGAAAGTATATGATCCAAATTCGAATGACATCAAGATGACTTTGAAGAGATGATGATTCGGCTCTCCACTATTTCACTAAAAGAAAAACAAAAGGAAATCGTCTAAGAGAATGAACGATTATTGATTTAAAGGCTCTTCTAAGCCAACCTATAGATTCGGCCAAGGTGACCAATTAGCAAAAAATAAAACAAAGAAGATGATTCTTACCGATGGTCCAAATTTTGAATAGAAAAATGATTGAGAATAAAATCTATGAGGAAAAGAAAATTTGGCTATGATTTAATGGTAAGGGAAAAAATAATTTCGGCTATGGAGGTGGTCTCTAACATTCGGCCATGGAAGAAATATGAAGGAAGAAATGTGTTTAAAGGATGAGAAAAATGGAGAAAGAAAGAGAATAAGGGTGAGAGATTTATGATTCAGTTTTCAAAGGTAAGATAAGAGCAAGGAGAAGGGTTTGGAACAATGGTGCATTCGGCAATGGGGAAGAAGGAAGAAAAAGAAATGGCTTTTGTGTTTGATATTTTCGGCACTAGGAGAGAAGCACAAATGAAGCACTTGAGAGGTTGGCAAAATATGACCAAATGGTCAAAAGGAGAAGACCAAAAAAAGAAGAAAAACAAAGATGTTTACCCAAAGCATCGAGCACATTCGGCTATGAGAGAAAAAGATGAAAAGAAAAGGTGTTTGGGGAGAACAAAAATGACCAAATGAGATTACACACTAACTACACATCCTTACCAAAGTCTACCTCAAAAATTCGCCACCCCTAGTCCACAAAACCGTCCAAGTTCATGGACAAGCTTGGCCATTCCAACTTTCCAAAACACATCCCTTAAGAAGTGCCTTGTGTTCCCCCTACATTCCATAAGTTTAGGATTTCTTTCCCCAAGTTCCATGCTTACCTTAACCATTAGCCACCTTGCCATAAAAAAATAGTCCAACCTTACCAAAAATAAGGCTTGACCGACACATGCTAGAAGGGTGTAAAATAAAAGTCACAAAATGCATTCCAAAGGATTCAAACCTCTTCCCTCAAGTAACACTTATGGCGCCAACTCCACTTTACTACTAGCTCATCTTATGCTAGTTTTTGACACTTAATTACCTTAAGCATCAAGGTTACTTGTTCCATTTTAATAAAGTACTCCTTACTAAAATTTATTCTAATTCCGAATAAATCCCGAGCCTTCTCAAAATGATATTAAACATACAAATTGAATCATTCACAAGCTAAGCACCAAAAACATGCAACATATCGATACTAAATTTTTAGGATGTTACAATTCTACCCCCCTTAAAGAAAATTTCGTCCTCGAAATTTACCTGGTTAAAAGAGGTGAGGATATTGTTGCCAAATTGCATCCTCAGACTCCCACGTAGCTTCCTCCGCTCCGTGATTACGCCATAGAATCTTAACCAACGGCACAGTCTTCTTTCTTAGCACCTTAGCATCACGGTCTAAGATTTTCACTGGTTCTTCTTCGAAAGACAAGTCTGGCCTTAACTCTACTTCTTCTACCGGTACTATGTGAGATGGATCTCGATCTATAACGCCAAAGATAGAAACATGGAAGACACTATGAATCGACTTAACTCGGGGGTAATTCAAGGCCGATAGGCCACTGGTCTAACACGCTTCAACACACGGTACGGTCCAATGAACCTAGGGCTCAACTTGCCCTTCCTTCCAAACCTGAAAATCTTCTTCCAAGGTGAGACTTTCAGAAAAACCTAATCTCCACCGCAAACTCAATATCCTTGCGCTTCGGATCCGCATACGACTTTTTGTCTATCCAAGCTTCCTTTAACCATGTTCGAATCACTTTTACCTTTTCTTCCGTCTCAAATATCAATTCGGGACCCAACAAACCGCCGTTCCCCAATTCGGACCAACAAGTAGGGTACGACACTTACGACTCATATAATGCTTCATAGGATGCCATCCGGATTTGGATTGGTAATCTGTTATTATACGCGAATTACGCATAGCGGTAGGAAATCTTCCCAACTACCTCCAAGTCAATTACACAACCCTTAACATGTCTTCAAAAATCTGAATTATTCTTTCGATCGATGACCATCGATCGAGGATGAAAAGCGTGATCAAGTTTAACTTTGTTCCCAAAGCCTCATGCAAAGCTTTCCAAAATCGTGATGTAAACCTAGGATCCACATGCGATATAATAGACACCGGTACCCCATGCAACCTCACGATCTCCGATACATACAACTTAGCCAACTTTTGCGTGTGAGTAATCCGCATTTAACCGGTAGAAAATGAGCGATCTTCGTTAATCGATCTACTACCACCCAAACGGAATCCTTTTTAGTAGGTGTTAAGGGTAACCCACTAACAAAGTCCATCGTTATCCGCTCCCATTTCCATAGAGGAATCTTTACCGGTTGTAATAAGCCCGACGGTAATTGATGTTTCGCCTTCACTTGTTGACAAGTCAAGCACTTACCCACAAAATCGGTAATCTCCGCTTTAACCTTGGCCACCAATATCGCTCGTAGGTCTCGATACATCTTATTTTCTCCGTGGTGCATAGCATAAGGGCTACTATGCGCCTCACATAAAATCATTTGTCTCAAATTCGAATCCATGGGCATACAAACTCTTCTACGAAAACACATCACTCTATCCTTGTTCATTCCAAAGTCCCCTATTACGCCACTTTCAACTTGTTGTATTAACGGACCCAACTTTTCATCCGATAATCGCTTTTCCTTGATCCATTTCCAACCACAAAGGCTTCACCGAAGTTCCGCTAGCGTGATCGCCATCTTCATACAAACCGAGATAAGCAAACATTGCTCTTAATTCCAATACTACCTTACGACTCAACGCATCTGCCACCACGTTAGCCTTTCCAGGATGATACTCGATTGAGAGGTCATAATCCTTTAACAGCTCCACCCATCTTCGTTGTCTCAAGTTTAACTCCTTTTGGATAAGGAGGTACTTAAGACTCTTATGGTCCGTATAAATGATAGACTTCTCACTGTTGAGATAGTGTCTCCAAATCTTTAAAGCAAACACTACCGCAGCCAACTCTAAGTCATGAGTAGGATAGTTAACTTCGTGCGGCCTTAACTGACGAGAAGCATAAGCCACCACTTTTCCACCTTGCATCAGCACACATCCTAAACCCGTGTGTGACGCGTCACAATAAACGATAAACTCTTTTCCCGCCTCAAAGTTGAATCGAAGATGGCGCCTCAGTTAAAATCTTCTTGGTTTCTCGAAACTTTCTTGTTGTTTATCGGTCCACACATACGGTACTCCCTTTCGCAAATGCCTTAGTTAGGGGTGCAAGAATCAACGAAAACCCTCAACAAAGCGCCTATAATAACCAGCCAAACCTAAGAAACTCGAATCTCAAACCACCGACTTCGGTGGTTTCCAATCCAATACCGCCTCTACCTTCCGAGGATCAACTCTTATTCCTTCGGCTGACACCACATGACCCAAGAAAGTCACTTCCCTCAACCAAAATTCGCATTTACTGAATTTGGCATAAAGTTGCTTGTCTCGCAGTATTTGCAACACTGTGCGCAAATGTGAGTCATGCTCTTCTTCATTCCTCGAATATACCAAGATATCATCTATGAACACCACCACAAACCAGTCTAGATAGGGTTGAAAGAGTCGGTTCATCATGTCCATAAATGCAGCTGGTGCATTGGTCAAACCAAACGGCATTACCAAAAACTCATAATGTCCATAACGAGTTCGGAATGCCGTCTTATGAATATCTGCCTCTTTAACCTTGAGTTGATGATAACCCGATCTCAAATCAATCTTGGAGAAAATTGAAGCTCCTCTCAATTGATCAAACAGGTCGTCGATTCTCGACAATGGATACCTATTCTTGATCGTTAATTTATTCAACTGCCTATAATCAATGCACATACGCATCGACCCATCCTTCTTCTTGACGAACAAAACCGGTGCTCCCCACGGAGACACACTCGGTCGAATAAATCCCCGATCCAACAATTCTTGAATTTGAGCTTTAAGCTCCGCTAACTCCTTCGACGCCATTCTATAAGGAGCAATAGACACTGGAGCCGTTCCGGGTAAAAGCTCAATGCCAAATTCTACTTCCCAATCTGGAGGTAGACCCGGAAGTTCTTCAGGGAAGACATCTAGAAATTCTTTCACCGTTCTCACACCTTCTACCGATAATTCCTTGGCATCCAAAGCACTAATGAAGGCTAGGAACGCTCCATACCCTTTCCGCACCAACTTATCTGCCTTTAAAGTAGATACTACATTTGCTAAAAAGTTCCTTTATTCACCTATCATTACTACTTCCTCATCATCCACAGTCCTTATTGACATTCGCTTTTCAGCACAATCCAATTGCGCCCGGTGCTTCACCAACCAATCCATGCCCAAAATAAGATCGAACTCACCGAAAGGCAATTCCATCAAATCCGCTAAAAATATTTTTCTTTGAATTTCCAAAGGCATGTCTCTATATAATTTATTTACTATTACCGACTGTCCTAAAGGACTAATTACCGTCATCTCTCTATCGGTAATCTCAGATCTAATATTCAAGTTTCCAGATATGGCACTAGCAACATACGAGTGGGTAGACCCGATATCTATCAAGGCAGTAATAGGTACATCAAAGATGAAGAACGTACCAGTTATCACCTCAGGTGCATCGCCATCTTCACGACGCCTGACCGCATAGACCAACCCCGGCTGTCTTGCCTCTGCGTTACCTCTAAAGCCATTACCTCGACCCGGTGCACCTTGACCACGTCCAGTACCATTACCACCATGACCTGATCCACGGCCTCTCGGTGGCTGCTGAGTGCCTCTAGCTGGCTGTGCATCAAAGTTACGAGCTTCTTAAGTCGGAGCAGTCCGTTGAAGGCAATTCCTATATTGATGATCCTTGGAACCACATTTATAACAACCACAAGTTTTCTTCCAGCATTCCCCGGGGTGTCGTTTTTCCGGTCGACGATCTCGACTACGATTGGTAGTCACAGTGCTCTAGCTTGAGTGGCTCATCATTTCGAGGCCTCTTCTGGAACCTTATTGAAGAACCTGAGTACTTAAAGTCCCTCTTGCCTCTGACTCTTTCCCGGTTCTGGCGTTCTGAGTTCTTAGCCTCTTCTGCTATCTTGGCTTTCTCCACAAGCGTGGCAAAAATCCTTACTTGTTGTGGGGCTATCGCACCTGCACTCATCATTCAGCCCATCTTCAAAGCGCACAGCGCTCATGATCCGTTGGCACTATTGTCCAAGCATAACGACTCAAGCGTAGAAATTCGACTCATAAGTCGCCACCGTCTTATTTCTTTGAACCATTCGTGAATTCCTTCCTCGGGCATCCACATAACTTGTCCCTACATACTTCCCTTGGAAAGCGGCTCTGAAGAAATCCCAAGTAACAACTGCAGCCTCAGTGCCTTCTCGAACCGTAAGCTACCATTGATACGCTTCATCCCTTAGCAAGGACACTGCTCCTCTCAGTTTCTGTTCGACGGTGCACTCCAGATCATCCATGATCCACTCTACAGCCTCGAGCCAATATTTCGCAACATTCGGAGCTACACCGGACACACCTCTAAAAACCTCGGCACCACTTGATTTAAGTCGTTCCGATATTGATCCATGAACTGCTGGGCCAGTTCTAGTCCCAGCAACCCTTTCTAGGACTCACAACATTGCTTGAGTCAAAGCATTGTCCTCTCTCGTATGGTCATGTGATCCAGTCTCACTCCCGGGTGATGCAGGTGTGTCCATTTCCGGCATATGACTCGGCGCTTCAGACGTAACCCTAGCACCACGTCCTCTACCACGGCCACGTCTACCGCATCCCCGTCCACGTCTTCTAGTGCTCATACCGACTATTTCGGTTAAATCTGATTACAAGTTTATGAATCAGAGTATTATTTTAGTGTTTATTAACGATATTTTATGAGATATAAAAGATAAAGTTGTTTTCGCAATCACATCATATAGTCTCGATCTCTATCATTTTCAACACCTAAAACTAGAAGTTCTAGAGTGTTCCTATGATCATATCACAATAATAAACATTCAATATACAAATACTTACATGACTTGGTGCCGGATGCTCGTGATGCCATACTACCTTTAGAACATAGAGTCTAGAAATTTAAAAAGTTTTAAACAAAAATTGTTGTTGAACCCAAACCCCAGCCGAGTTTTGAAACTGGTTCTGATACCATTAAATGTAACACCCCAAACCCGGTCTAAGCGTTAAGACCAGACTTGGTATGCTACACAAATCGTACATACATTTGATCATCTAATGTTTTAAGGAAAACAGGTCTTCAAAAACTAATTTGGAGATCGAGTTTATCAAAAACTGAAATTTATTTGAAATCTATGATTTTGAAACATAGGAGTTTAAAATTTGATCTCAGAGAAATAATTGGTTAACTTTTTAAGAAATTTAAAAGAGCTCAAAAAGGAATTTGGAAACAAAATTTATAAAAGAGTTTTCACCGAGATTTTTACGAGATAGTGATATTTAAGAAACCCCATTTTTATACGTAATTTAAAGAAAACATTTATAAAATTAAAATAGTCCACTTTAAGTATCTAAAACATATTAAAATTCATCCACGAAATAAAATCCATAAAAATAATACTAGAGGCCTTATTACATCGCTAAAATAGTAATTAAGTAAAATACTAAAGAGTAGTTTTAAAGTTCATAAAAACCATCATTTGAAGTATGGCCTCCACGAAGTCATCCTCGGCCCAAGCCTCCATCAATTATTATTACCGAGAAGGGTAAGAAAACAGGTGAGTTACTTAGAACTCAAAGTGTGTAACCCACTTACCAAATCCACGGGGCCATATCATCAAAGCAATTTATTGGGCTTAAGCCCATTAACGAATTTAACAATATAGTAATTAAAAAATGCATGTGCAATGAAATTCCCAACCAAGCCTAAATTTCCATCCGCTACACACCACCCGTACTCAACCCGCACTTTTGTGGGGATCAAGTCAACCCACCCCGCCAACACACCAAACGCAGCATTAAGCCATTTAAAATGTTTGTGGCTGAGCCACTCGAACTAGAATTTGTGGCAGAGCCACCCGAACTAGATTATGGTAGAACCACCAGAACTTCTCTTCAATTTAATCCCAACCCATGCAATCATGTATACATAAACAAAGCTTAACAATTTACATATGATAATTTCAACATATGGCCCATACTACAAATTGGCCTATTTCTCAATTTGTGCCCATATGGTAAATTATCAAAACGGCTCCTTAAGCAATCTAGCAATTCGGCCCATTAAGCAATCTAGCAAATTTGTCCATTAATCAATCTAGCAAATTGGCCCATTAATCAATCTAGCAAGTTTGTCCATTAATCACATGAGGCCTAAAAATTACTTTTTAACAAAATTAACCCATTAAGGACGATTTCGTAATTTCTGCGACTTTAATACCGATTTTATGCACTTACACAAAAAGTGTTAATATACCGTATTTTTTTGATTTTACCAACTTTACGAATTTTATTCTAATGCTTACAATATAACAACTAACCCATGAGATAAGTGTGAAATTACACACCTGATTACGGTGAGAACTATACTTTCCCGCTCGTCGATACCTAAATAAATGTCACGCTTGATTAGAACACTAATACTTATTATAAATCTATACTAAAGATAAGCGATCTAGATCTTTACCCTCGGAATCTTGAACAACAACTATTTGTCGGTTTTCCCCGGTTGACGGTTCACAACCCAATGGAAAATCCCAAATAGCTAAAGGCTCCGAACTACGAACAACTTCGAATAGTCGATTCTCCTCGGATGAGGGTTGTCCACAACCCGGTGGAAAATCCCGGATTGCCAAAATAGCCCTTCGCTTGAATCTTGAGGGATTAGCGAGTCCGCCACTCTTTAGAACACTATTCACCACCCTTTTCGACCCTATCTTGTTTGCCTCCATTGTCAAAAGATTATTAGTCCTAACAATATATATAAATATATATATCGGAATTTAAGACTATTGGTTTAAAAATGGCGAATTCTGCTTACCTTAAAATTTCGAGTGATTCCAAAAGAATCCCTTGAAAGTATATGATCCAAATTCGAATGACTTCAAGATGACTTCGAAGAGATGATGATTCGACTCTCCACTATTTCACTAAAAGAAAAACGAAAGGAAATCGTCTAAGAGAATGAATGATTATCGATTTAAAGGCTCTTCTAAGCCAACCTATAGATTCGGCCAAGGTGACCAATTAGCAAAAAAGAAAACAAAGAAGATGATTCTTACCGATGGTCCAAAGTTTGAATAGAAAAATAATTGAGAATAAAATCTATGAGGAAAAGAAAATTTGGCTATGATTTAATGGTAAGGGAAAAAAATAATTTCGGCTATGGAGGTGGTCTCTAACATTCGGCCATGGAAGAAATATGAAGGAAGAAATGTGTTTAAAGGATGAGAAAAATGGTGAAAGAAAGAGAATAAGGGTGAGAGATTTATGATTCGGTTTTCAAAGGTAAGATAAGAGCAAGGAGAAGGGTTTGGAATAATGGTGCATTCGGCAATGGGGAAGAAGGAAGAAAAAGAAATGGCTTTTGTGTTTGATATTTTCGGCACTAGGAGAGAAGCACAAATGAAGCACTTGAGAGGTTGGCAAAATATGACCAAATGGTCAAAAGGAGAAGACAAAAAAAAGAAGAAAAACAAAGATGTTTACCCAAAGCATCAAGCACATTCGGCTATGAGAGAAAAAGATGAAAAGAAAAGGTGTTTTAGGAGAACAAAAATGACCAAATGAGATTACACACTAACTACACATCCTTACCAAAGTCTACCTCAAAAATTCGCCACCCCTAGTCCACAAAACCGTCCAAGTTCATGGAAAAGCTTGGCCATTCCAACTTTCCAAAACACATCCCTTAAGAAGTGCCTTGTGTTCCCCCTACATTCCATAAGTTTAGGATTTCTTTCCCCAAGTTCCATGCTTACCTTAACCATTAGCCACCTTGCCATAAAAAAAAAATAGTCCAACCTTACCAAAAATAAGGCTTGACCGACACATGCTAGAAGGGTGTAAAAAAAAAAGTCACAAAATGCATTCCAAAGGATTCGAACCTCTTCCCTCAAGTAACACTTATGGCGCCAACTCCACTTTACTACTAGCTCATCTTATGCTAGTTTTTGACACTTAATTACCTTAAGCATCAAGGTTACTTGTTCCATTTTAATAAAGTACTCCTTACTAAAATTTATTCTAATTCTGAATAAATCCCGAGCCTTCTCAAAACGATATTAAACACACAAATTGAATCATTCACAAGCTAAGCACCAAAAACATGCAACATATCGATACTAAATTTTTAGGATGTTACAGCGAAAGTCCCTGTTGAACCTTAGGAATAGATAGGATATAAATGTCATGACATTAGGGTTACTAAGATTACGTGTAAGACCATATCTAGGATATGTCATCAATATGAGGCTTCGTATAAGACCATATCTAGGATATGGCATCGATATGAGACTTCTTGTAAGACCATATCTAGGATATGGCATCGATATGAGACTTCGTATAAGACCATATCTAGGATATGGCATCGATATGAGACTTTGTGTAAGACCATAGCTGGGCTATTGGCATCGATACGAGATTACATGTAAGACCATATCTGGGATATGGCATTGGTACGGTACTGTATGTACGAGATTCTCGAGTATCCTTTAGTATTCCAAATGGTTCAACAGGAAATTCAACGGATATGTCAAAGAAGAGAAAGAGTATGTAATTATTACAAATTGGTACAGGTATGTACGTAAAGTTTATAAGCATTGATTTCATGGAATTATGAGTTCATGATTTCTACAGTGATGTTTTTGCGAAAACCTTGTGATTATTGGTCAATACTTGTGATGTATGAAATACATGGTAAATTCGGTTGACGATTATGTGTTTGGCTTTCGGGCCAAATTGAGTTATGTTATAGCATGTTTTATTCACACAAATTGTGATTTATCGGATATGAGAAAAAGGAAAGATTGGCATATTTGTATATTAAAATGGTTATGGAAGTGAGGGAAGATAAGAGTTTAGGGAATTGAAAGATACTAAGACATGCTCGGAAACAATGAGTATACATAATTAAGGTGCATGGTTACTATGAAGTTTGAAATGATTTGTATTTGCTGTAATCTGTTACAAAGGAGAGATTATGGTTGTTAGGCTGATGCCAAGATATGTTAAATTATGCTTATAAGTTGATAGAGTAAACATTGTGACTGAATGAAAATTTGTAACTGTGAGTTTTAAAGCAATTTTTATTATTTTATGTTTATATTGTTGGTCTCGATAAAAGATTGGTAAGAGTTGCTTATTATTTGCATATGAACTTACTAAGCTGTATAGCTTACCCCCTTATTTTCCCATATCTTATAGGGTTATTAAGCTAGCTCGGATTGGAGTTCACCGAAGATCCTATCACACTATCAAGCTATCAATTTGGGTATAAATGAATTCAAGCATTTTAAGTCTATGGCATGTATAGGGACTAGGTCAATTTTTTTTATGTGTCATTATTAACTTGTCCATATGTATTAGATTGTAATTGCTAATGCTTCATCTTATATATAGCCATGAATGATGGCTTATGTTGATCATAAGTTTATTCATATGTTAATGCCCTCTTGTGAATGTGAAATTAGTATGTTTTTAACGGGCTAAGTATGATATTTTAAGCATGATAAATAATGGCATGAGAATGATATGTTATTGTCTTGGTTGTGGTTATTTGGTTGCTCTCACATGCTTGATTTTGTGCCATGAGATGTTGTATAGATGTGTGCAAGTGAGGGTGGCAAAATGGCTTGGTAAATAGCCTTGTTTTTGTCTACACGAGTAGACACACGGGCGTGTGTCTAGGCCATGTGTGACACACGGTCTGCCCCACGGGCATGTGTTCCGGCCGTGTGTCCCCTGCACTTTAATTGTTGTAAAACAGAATATCCAGAATTGAGCACATGGGCAGAGACACGGGCGTGTGTCTCAGCCGTGTGTGCTACACGGCCTTGCACACGGGCGTGTGGCACAAGTCAGAGAGCATCGTAATTTGAACACGGTCTGAAGCACGGGCGTGTCGCGGGGACACACGGGCGTGCCCCTTGGACCACACGGGCGTGTGAGCCCTGCTTCTAGTAAAAATTTTCTAAGTTTTATAAAAATTCCCTGAGTTCTTGGTTTAGTCCCGAACCACCTCCAAAGCATGTTTTGGGCCTTGTAGGCTCGTATAAGAGACTTTATGATTGAATGTGAAAGGTTTTAATTTGGACGCAAATTTATGACTCGGGATTGGGGGATTGCTTGTGATGTAAGTCTAGTAATGCCTCGAACCCTGTTCCAGCGTTGAACACGGGCAAAGGGTGTTACAACACGGCCTAGCACACAGGCGTGTGGCCGGCTGTGTGGCATAAGTCAAAAAGTTACACGGGGTCGAGCACGGCCTGTAGCACGGGCGTGTCCTTTGGACCACACGGGTGTGTGAGCCCTGTAACTTAGAAAATTTTTGAAATTTCACAAAAAATTCTTAGAGTTTTCGATTGAGTCCCGACTCGGTTCTAAAGCTCATATTGGGCCTCGATGGTCCATTAAGGGACGTTACGAACAATTTTATAAATGAATAGGAATTGACTTGAAATATTTGTAAATGTTCTGTAAACTTCGGTAATGCTCAGTAACCTTGTTTCAGCGATGAATACGAGTTAGGGGTGTTACATTTAGTGGAATCAGAGCTACGGTTTAGCCAATTCTTAGAATTTACGTAGTAAACACGAGTTTAGATATATATGCCATTATATAGATTGTGATAGTTTGATGTCTCCTCTAACCAAGCTAGAGCTGAATCCGTAGAAGCTAGGAGCAATGCTTCAGCTTCAGTTCAAAGAGTTGCATCTGCATCTGGTAGTGAAAGGCTCATATCTGAGGGCTGAAGTGAGGAGGCAAAACAAGCCTTCTTTCAATTGATGAATGAATGGTTTACTGAGTACTTAAGAACAAACCTCGATGTACAACGACCTCCCCCACCTGCTCCTCAACCGGTTCCTAAGATTCCACAAGGTGCAGAACCTATTAGAACTGGTAAGCCTCCAGTAAATAAAATACGTAAGCATGGGGCAGAAGAATTTAGAGCTACCGCAGAAGATGATTCAGAAAGGGATGAATTTTGGTTAGAAAATACCATCCGGGTTTTAGATGAATTATCTTGTATGCCCGCTGAATGTTTGAAATGTGCAATGTCTTTACTGAAGGATACAACTTATCATTGGTGGAATACCATAACTTTGGTGGTACCTAGAGAAAACATTACATGGGAATTTTTCCAAACTGAATTCAGAAAGAAGTATGTTAGTCAGAGATTCCTGGATCAGAAAAAGAAAGAATTTTTAGAGCTCAAACAGGGGAATATGATTGTATCTGAATATGAACGAGAATTTCTTCGGTTGAGCAAGTATGCCAGAGAATGGGTTCCATCTAAAGCTGACATGTGCAAACGATTTGAAGAGGGTTTAAATGAAGACATTAAATTGTTGATTGGGATTCTTGAATTGAGGGAATTTGTGGTACTGGCTGATCGGGCACTAAAGCTAAAGAATTGAGTAAAGAAAAGAAACAAGCAGAAAGAGAGGCTTGGGTTTCTGGAAAAAGGATTATGAGTAAGTCACAATCATCTGCTTTTAAGAAATTAATGAAGTATTATGATCGTGTTACCACCTCTACGGGATATTCTGGTAAAGAGCAGGGCTCTCAACGCTCTAACCCGAGGTCTTCATCTCCATCTGGGACCAGTGTGGGTAGTGTCGGTAATCCCAAGCTGAAATGTAAACATTGTAACAAATTTTATCATGAGGAATGTCGGTTTAGAAGTGGAGCTTGTTTTGGATGTGGTTCACTTGACCATTTTTTTTAGAGATTATCCAGAAAGAGTTGAAAGGGAAATAGAGCCAACTCCGAAGTCGAGTAATCCTGTTTCGAGAGGCAGACCACCCCGTCACCCCGGCAATGTTAGTGGTAGTCGAGGTACTACTAGGGATACAACATGTAACACCCCTAACATATATCCGTCGCCGAAATTAGGTTAAGAGGCATTACTGATCAAACCATAACATTTAACCTTCATTATCCATACATCATTAAATCATAATCAAGCAATGCCACTAAGTCCCTTAATAAGGTCTAGGAGACCATAAACATGCATTGGAAAGGGGTCGAGACAAAACTGAGCACATACGAAATTTCTCGAAAAACTTAAAATTTTTCAAAATTACAAAGGTCATATACCTGTATGGGTAGGCCGTGTGCCTCACACGGTCTCAGACACACCCATTTGTCCAAGCCGTGGAAAAATAGGGCATACTTACTAACTTGTCCACACAATCGAGGACACGCTCGTGTGCTTCACCCGTGGTCGACACTGACTTATTTCACATGCCCGTGTGTCTAGCCCGTGTGCGAATCTGACTTGTTTCAATTAGAAAACTTAAGAGACACGGTCGAGCCATACGCCCGTGTGCTTAGCCGTGTGGGCAAATATAGGCCATTTGCAAGGCCAATTTGCCACCCACACTTTGGGTCATACCTACAAGCTTCAATCCATATAAATTCATACCCAAATGGCATCCAAAACATACCAATATATGCACCAATTAACCTCTTAACATCATCATTCATTTCATATTCAAATTCCAACTAAAGCTTACCTATCCAAAGTATCAATTCCACATCAAGATCATATAATCCATTCATCATTCAATCCTCACTAAATCTAAACATGAAACATACCATTTCCATTTCACTAACTTATGCCAAAATGACTATTTCACATAGAACACATATACACATATTAACCATCCTTTATACATACCTAAAGCATATACCAAAATCATTAAACTAACAAGCCATATCACATGGCAAGATTTATACACTTCAAAGAATACCATAAACACTAGCCTATACATGCCATATACCAAATATATACAACTTCCAAAAGTACCAAAATAGATAGCCGATAGTGTGGTTGAGTCGATGACGATCCCCAGATCCGAACTAGCTTTAATGACACTGTAAAACAGAGAAACACTTCACACAGTAAGCTTAAAAAATTAGTAAGTTCGTCATATTATACATTTAACTTAACCATTCGAATTCAATATAGAAATAAACTATCACATGGTTCAAATCACAATGATGTACAATCTCATTCATAATCATCACTTACATAACCATCTATTTGTCCATATACGAAATCATCAACCACATAGGTTCTATACATACCTTTGCAAACACCTAATCAACAAGCACTTTTACTTCTCAATGCTCAATACCACAAACTTGTTCAATCTTTTTAAACATTCGATTTATTCGCACACTTAGTGCCAATTTCTTAGCTGAAGCTTTAATATCATCGCACACTTAGTTCCTTTACATTAAACCGAACTTAACTCGGTATCGCACACACAGTGCCAATCAATATAGTTGATGCTTTCTTTATTTCGCGCACACAGTGCCATTCACCACTATATCGTTTCTATCTTGCACACTTAGTGCCACAACACTTAATTCACATATAGCTTTACCAATTCATCAATCCCATATATTCATTCATTAAATAATATATGAACACGATTTAAACAACTCGTATTATACACGAACTTACCTCGGACGTAGAAACACGATACAAGTCGATTAATCGAGCACCTTGTTCTTGCCTCGATCTAAGTCTGAATTTCTCTTTTCTTGATCTATACATATTCAAATTTAGCTCATTCATTCACAAAATAATTCAAATCAATCCAAAAACACATATTTTGAGAATTTTACAAAATAGTCCTCATATTTGCACATTTTGACATTTTAGTCCCTATTTCATAAAATCACAAAATACTCATAATTTCTTTACACACATGCCTAGCCGAATTTTCTCCTAGCTCATATAAGCCCAAATATTTCATTTATTTCACATTTTAATACCTCAATTTCTCATTTTCACTATTTAGCCCAAAATAGTCAAATTCATCAAAAATTCAAAGACAAAATATGTTAACCCAACATTAAACTTTCATATTTCACCAACTATCAACACAAAGCTCACATATTCATCAATGGAACTTCTCAAAATCATCATCAAATTCTAAAATTAAGACATAGGCTTGATAGAACGCAAAGCAACGATCAGAAAAACGTAAAAATCACTAAAAATTGAGCTCAAAACATACCTTGATTGAGCTATATGCTAGCCGAAACCCTTAAACTCTTTTTCTTTTCTTTTCCTTAGTAATTTCGGCAAGAATGAACATAAAATGCCACTATTTTATGCTTTTTTAATTAATATTAACTTAATTGTCTTTTTACCATTTTATCCCTTGTTTTAAAACATTATAAATTCATTCATTTAATGACCATTTATGTCAAATTCCACTATCAATGGTTTAATTACAACATAAGGACTCCTCATTTAATAAGCCATGACAATCAAGCACTTTTAACAACTACCACACAGCTTTTGCATTTTATGCGATTAAGTCATTTTCACAATTTGACACACAATCGATAAAATTTTCACACAGAACTTTCACACATACTTTATCTCATACTGTAAACACAAAAAATAATATTAAAATATTTTTCTGACCTCGGATTTGTGGTCTCAAAACCACTATTCCGAATAGGGTCTAAATCGGGCTGTTACAACTATCCCCCCTTAGGGATTTTCGTCCCCGAAAATCTTACCAGTGAATAGATTCGGATATTGTTCTCTCATAACATCTTCAGGCTCCCACGTAGCCTCTTCAACTCCATGTTTGTGCCATAATACTTTCACTAAAGAAATTTTCGTATTTCTCAACTCTTTGATCTCACGTGCTAGAATTCGAATCGGTTCTTCATTATACGACAGATCAGACTGAATCTCAACTTTAGTAGGGTCAATCACACGTGATGGATCGGATCTGTATCGTCTAAGCATCGATACGTGAAACATATTATGAATCTTCTCTAGCTCAGGTGGCAACAATAATTTATAAGCAACTGGTTCGATACGTTAGATGATTTCATACGGCCCAATGAACCTCGAACTCAATTTTCCTTTTCTGCCAAAATGAAGTATTTTCTTCCACGGAGACACTTTCAAAAATACTTTATCTCCAATCTCAAACTCAATATCTTTTCGTTTCAAATCTGCATAAGATTTTTGACGATCTGACGCTGCTTTCAAACTGTCACGAATCACTCTCACTTTCTGCTCAGTTCCTTTAATCAAATCAACCCCATGAATCTTATTCTCATTAAGCTCAGTTCAATACAATGGAGTTCTGCATTTGCGTCCGTAAAGAGCCTCATATGCTGCCATTTTAATGCTAGATTGAAAACTATTATTGTACGCAAATTCAATTAACGGCAGATGTTTTTCCCATGTACCTTTAAACTCAAGAATACAACATCTCAACATATCCTCGAGAATCTGAATGATCCGTTCGGATTGACCATCCCTTTGCGGATGAAATGTTGTACTGAAATGCAGCTTTGTACCTAGAGCCTCTTGTAGTTTCTTCCAAAATCGTGAAGTAAATCTCGGATCTCTGTCAGACAAAACAAATAATGGTACTCCGTGCAATCTCACAATCTCGGATATATACAATTCAGCTAACTTATCAAGCGAATAATCTGTTCTCACCGGAATAAAATGAGCTGATTTCGTTAATCTGTCAACTATCACCCAGATTGCATCTTTCTTTCCCGGAGATAAAGGTAACCCCAACACAAAGTCCATCGTGATTCTCTCCCATTTCCAGTCAGGAATCATGATTGGTTGTAACAAACTAGATGGAATCTGATGTTCAGCTCTAACTTGCTGACAAACAATACATCTCGAAACAAACTCTGAGATATCTCGTTTCATACCATGCCACCAATAAAATTGTTTCAGATCATTGTACATTTTCATACTTCCCGGATGAACAGACATACGACTATTATGAGCCTCGTTCAAAATCAACTAGATCAAATCTGAATTTCTTTGAATACAAATCCGATCTTGAAATCTCAAACAACCATCATCATCAATTCAGAATTCTGAATCAGAATTCAAACCACATTGAGCTCGTTTTGCCATCATCTCAGCGTCACTTTTCTGGGCATCACAAATCTGATGTATAAACACAGGCCTCACTTTCAACTCAGCCAAAACCAAACCATCATCACACAGATCTATTTGAGTGTTCATTTCTCGTAAAGCAAATAAAGTCTTTCGGCTCAAAGCATCAGCAACAACATTAGCTTTTCCCATATGATAATCAATTACTAATTCATAGTCTTTTAGTAATTCTAACCATCTCCTTTGTCGCAAATTCAATTCTTTCTGAGTCATCAAATATTTCAAGCTCTTGTGATCAGTATAAATATGGCACTTCTCACCAAACAAGTAGTGACGCCAAATCTTCAATGCAAATACAATAGCTGCTAATTCAAGATCATGAGTCGGGTAGTTCTTTTCATGCGGTTTTAACTGTCTCAAAGCATAGGCTATAACTTTGCCTTCTTGCATCAACACACAGCCTAAACCATTCAACGATGCATCACTATAAACTATGAATTCTTTACCCGATTCAGATTGAACTAACACTAGAGCCTCTGTCAACATTACTTTCAACTGTTCAAAACTCTGCTGACACTTTTCTGACCACTGAAATTTAACATAAATCTGTAGCAATTTCGTCAATTGAGTTGCAATCATCGAGAAGCGTTTCACAAACCGTCTATAATATCCCACTAATCCCAGAAAACTACGAACTTCGGACACATTTCTCAGAGGTTTCCAATCCAGAATTGCTGAAATCTTGCTCAGATCAACTCGTATTCCAGCAGCTGACACTATATGTCCCAGAAAACCAACCTCACACAACCAGAACTCACATTTACTAAACTTTGCATACAATTGCTTCTCACGCAGAGTCTGTAACACGATTCTTAAATGCTCGGCATGTTGCGCCTCATCACAAGAATAAATCAAAATATCGTCAATAAACATAACGACAAATCGATCCAAATACGGTCTGAATATCCGGTTCATCAAATCCATAAATACTGCAGGAGCATTCGTTAGTCCAAAAGGCATAACTAAAAATTCATAATGTCCGTACCTCGTTCTGAAGGCAGTTTTTGGCACATCTGATTCTTTAACTCTCAACTGATAATATCCCGATCTCAAATCTATTTTCGAAAACACTGTAGCTCCTTTTAACTGATCAAATAAATCATCAATTCGCGGTAGAGGATATTTATTCTTTATCGTCACTTTATTCAACTGTCGGTAGTCAATACACATCCTCATAGTGCCATCTTTCTTTTTCACAAACAACACAGGAGCACCCCAGGGCGAGAAACTTGGTCGAGAAAATCCTCTATCGGTCAATTCTTGCAACTGAGACTTCAACTCTTTCAATTCTGTCAATGCCATTCTATATGGAGCTATTGAGATAGGAGTCATCCCCGGCACTAAGTCAATACCAAACTCGACTTCTTCTATTGGAGGTAATCCCGGTAGTTCTTCAGGAAACACATCAGGGAACTCACAAACTACAGGCACAGATTTAACTTTCTTTTCTGTCACTTTTGTATCTATCACATATGCAAGATAAGCTTCACATCCCTTTTTCACACAATTCAAAGCTTTCATCGAAGATATTACAGCCGATAACCCATTCAAATAACTTGATTCAATTCGAACTATCTCACCATTCTGACTCCTCAAATCATTACTCTTCCATCATCAAAGGGTAGTAACATCAGATTAGCCGGAAAACAAATATCCCGAAACATCAACGGACAGTTCTTGCACACTTTATCAACCAAAACACACTTGCCTAAGCGGTTTGATACTCTGATTATAAATTCAGTAGACTCAACAGGTAGAGTCTTACTAGATACTAAGTTCACACACACATACGAATGAGTAGATCCTGGATCTATCAATGCAATCACATCAGTATCAAAAAGAGTAAAAGTACCAGTTATGACGTTTGGTGATGACACTTCTTCTCGAGCGCGAATAGCGTAGGCTCGGGCAGGTGCTCTCGCCTCAGATCTCACAGCTGTATCTGTTGTTCCTTTCTGGCTACCACTCACATTTCCAGTGTTTCTGGGTGGTCTACCCCTAGCTGTCGTGTTACTCGGTCTCGCACTCTGAACATTATCTTTCTCAGCTAACTATGGACAATTCCAAATAAAGTGATCTCGTGATCCACATTTGTAACAAGCTCTATTATTATACTTGCCCCAGCATTCTCCAATACGACGTCTCCCACACTGTCTACACTCAGGCTTGTTACTTTTAACACTTCCAACACTCGATTCAATTGGAATTTGAGTTTTAGGACCAGTACTCCATTTCACACAATCTTTACTCGATTGTCTAAAAGAAACATTTGAGTGATGGGTTGCATCTTTGAATCTCTTTGACGAAGAATGATACGACTTACTCATCAACCTTTTTCTTTCATCTCTAGCTTCTAAGTCCGCTTTCTTCTTTTCTTTACTAAGCTCCTCGGCTTTGCAGGCTCTTTCAACTAATCCTACAAATTCATTCAAATCAAGTATTCCAACCAACAGTTTAATGTCTTCATTCAAACCTTCGACAAATCGTTTACACATAGTAGTTTCTGTCGAAACACACTCTCACGCATACTGGCTTAATCTCACAAACTCCCACTCGTATTCCGTAACAGACATACGACCCTGTTTTAGCTCTAGGAAATCTTTACGTTTCTGGTCTATAAATCGTTGATTGATATATTTCTTCCGAAATTCAGCTTGAAAGAAATCTCAGGTGATTCTTTCTCTCGGAACCACAGATATTAATTTTTTCCACCAATTATATGTCGTATCTCTTAACAGTGAAACAACACATTTTAAGCATTCATCAGGAGTACATGATAATTCATCAAACACTCTTACAGTATTCTCAAGCCAGAATTCAGCTCGCTCAGCATCATCATCAACTGTGGCTCTAAACTCTTCAGCCCCGTACTTTTGAATTTTATCTACAGGAGGCTTACTCAATCGGATCGAATCTGAAACTTGTGGCACTACAGGAATTTGCGAGGTGGAGGTTGTTGAGCAGCCGGATTCATTCGAATGAACTCCGTAAACCACTCACTCATCATTTGGAAGAAGGATTCCTTTGCCTCTCCCTCGTCACTACTAGCTATCGGCCTAGATTTAGCCGGCGCTGTCCCTTGAGCGGGAGCAGGCTCATTACTCTCAACATCATCAGCAACTGCTCGATCAGGATCCATTTACTATATAAAAACACATTTTTACCTGTCAAGAATCATCACACTATCGCAGGTATATATATATAGCATGTATAGCTAGACTCTCACACGCTATATTAGTCCTAGAATCGACTAAACCGCAGCTCTCATAGCAATAAAATGTAACACCCCCTAACCCGTATTCGTCGCTAGAATAGGGTTAAGAGGCATTACCGATCAAACCATAACATTTAACCTTCATTATCCATTCATCATTAAATCATAATCAAGCAATGCCACTAAGTCCCTTAATAAGGTCTACGAGACCTTAAACATGCATTGGAAAGGGGTCGAGACTAAACCGAGCACATACAAAATTTCTCCAAAAAATTAACATTTTTCAAAGTTACAGAGGTCACACGTCCATGTGGGTAGGCTGTGTGCCTCACACGGTCTTAGACACACCCGTGTGTCTAAGCCGTGGTAAAACAGGGCATACTTACTGACTTGTCCACACGGCCGAGGACACGCTCGTGTGCTTCACCCGTGGTCGACACTGACTTATTTCACATGCCCGTGTGTCCAGCCCGTGTGCGAATCTGACTTGTTTCAATTAGAAAACTTAAGAGACACGGTCCAGCCACACGCCCGTGTGCTCAACCGTGTCGGCAAATATAGGCCATTTGCAAGGCCAATTTGCCACCCACACTTTGGGTCATACCTACAAGCTTCAATCCATATAAATTCATACCCAAATGGCATCCAAAACATACCAATATATGCACCAATTAACCTCTTTACATCATCATTCATTTCATATTCAAATTCCAACTAAAGCTTACCTATCCAAAGTATCAATTCCACATCAAGATCATATAATCCATTCATTATTCAATCCTCACTAAATCTAAACATGAAACATACCATTTCCATTTCACTAACTTATGCCAAAATGACTATTTCAGATAGAACACATATACACATATTAACCATCCTTTATACATACCTAAAGCATATACCAAAATCATTAAACTAACAAGCCATATCACATGGCAAGATTTATACACTTCAAAGCATACCATAAACACTAGCCTATACATGCCATATACCAAATATATACAACTTCCAAAAGTACCATAATAGATAGCCGATAGTGTAATTGAGTCGCTGACGATCCCTAGATCCGAGCTAGCTTTAATGACACTATAAAACAGAGAAACACTTCACACAGTAAGCTTAAAAGCTTAGTAAGTTCGTCATATAATACATTTAACTTAACCATTCGAATTCAATATGCAAATAAACTATCACATGGTTCAAATCACAATGATGTACAATCTCATTCATAGTCATCACTCATATAACCATCTATTTGTCCATATACGAAATCATCAACCACATAGGTTCTGTACATACCTGTGCCAACACCTAATCAACGAGCACTTTTACTTCTCAATGCTCAATACCGCAAACTTGTTCAATCTTTTTAAACATTCGATTTATTCGCACACTTAGTGTCAATTTCTTAGCCAAAGCTTTAATATCATCGCACACTTAGTTCTTTTACATTAAACCGAACTTAACTCGGTATCACACACACAGTGCCAATCAATATAGTCGATGCTTTCTTTATTTCGCACACACAGTGCCATTCACCACTGTATCATTTCTATCTCGCACACTTAATGCCACAACACTCAATTCACATATAGCTTTACCAATTCATCAACCCCATATAATCATTCATTAAATAATATATGAACACGATTTAAACAACTCGTATTATACACGAACTTACCTCAAACGTACAAACACGATACAAGTCGATCAATCGGGCATGTGTTCCGGCCGTGTGTCCCCTGCACCTTAATTATTGCAAAACAGAATGCCAGAATTGAGCAAATGGGCAGAGACACGGGCGTGTGTCTCAGCCGTGTGAGCTAAACGGCCTACCACACGGGCGTGTGGCCCGGTCGTGTGGCAGAAGTCAGAGAGCACCCTAATTTGAACACGGTCTGAAGCACGGACGTGTCCCGGGGTCACATGGGCGTGCCCTTTGGACCACACGGGCGTGCGAGCCCTGCTTCTAGCAAAAAATTTCTAAGTCTTATAAAAATTCCCTGAGTTCTTTGTTTAGTCCCGAACCACTTCCAAAGCATGTTTCGGGCCTCGTAGGCTCGTATAAGAAACTTTATGATTGAATGTGAAAGGTTTTAATTTGGACGCAAATTTATGACTCGAGATTGGGGGATTCCTTGTAATGTAAGTCCAGTAATGCCTCGAACCCTGTTCCGACGTTGAACACGGGTAATGGGTGTTACAACACGGCCTAGCACACAAGCGTGCGGCCGGCCGTGTGGCATAAGTCAGAAAGTTACACAGGGTCGAATATAGCCTGTAGCACAGGCGTGTCCTTTAGACCACAAGGGTGTGTGAGCCCTGTAACTTAGAAAATTTTTGAAATTTCATGAAAAATTCTTAGAGTTTCCGGTTGAGTCCCGACTCGATTCTAAAGCTCATATTGGGCCTCGATGGTCCATTAAGGGACGTTACGAATAATTTCAGAAATGAATAGGAATTGACTTGAAATATTTGTAAATGTTCTGTAAACTTCGGTAATGCTCTGTAACCTTGTTTCGACGATGAATACGAGTTAGGGGTGTTACATTTAGTGGAATCAGTGCTACGGTTTAGCCGATTCTCAGAATTTACGTAGCAAACACGAGTTTAGCTATGCATCCATTATATAAATTTTGATAGTCTGATGTCTCCTGATCATTTTAAATGTGTTTTTCAAATTGTAATATCCTATAACCAAGCTAGAGATGAATCCGAAGAAGCTAAGAGCAATGCTTCAGCTTCAGTTCAAAGAGTTGCATCTGCATCTGTTAGTGAAAGGCTCATATCTGAGGGCTGAAGTGAGGAGGCAAAACAAGCCTTCTTTCAATTGATGAATGAATGGTTTAATGAGTACTTAAGAACTAACCTCGATGTATAACGACCTCCCCCACCAGCTCCTCAACCGGTTTCTAAGATGCCATAGGGTGTTGAACCTATTAGAACTTGTAAGCCTCCAGTAGTTAAAATATGTAAGAATGGGGCAGAAGAATTTAGAGCTACCGCAGATGATGATTCAGAAAGGGCTAAATTTTGGTTGGAAAATACCATCCGGGTTTTAGATGAATTATCTTGTATGCCCGCTGAATGTTTGAAATGTGCAGTGTCTTTACTGAAGGATACAACTTATCATTGGTGGAATACCATAACTTCGGTGGTACCTAGAGAAAACATTACATGGGAATTTTTTCAAACTGAATTCAGAAAGAAGTATGTTAGCCAGAGATTCCTGGATCAGAAAAGGATAGAATTTTTAGAGCTTAAACAGGGGAATATGACTGTATCTGAATATGAACGAGAATTTGTTCGGTTGAGCAAGTATGCCAGAGAATGGGTTTCACCTAAAGCTGACATGTGCAAACGATTTGAAGAGGGTTTAAATGAAGACATTAAATTGTTGATTGGGATTCTTGAATTGAGGGAATTTGTGGTACTGGCTGATCGAACACATAAAGCTAAAGAATTGAGTAAAAAAAGAAACAAGCAGAAAGAGATGCTCGGGTTTCTGGAAAAAGGATTATGAGTAAGTCACAATCATCTGCTTCTAAGAAATTAAAGAAGTATTATGATCGTGTTACCACCTCTATGGGATATTCTGGTAAAGAGCGGGGCTCTCAACGCTCTATCCCGAGGTCTTCATATCCATCTGTGACCAGTGTGGGTAGTGTCGGTAATCCCAAGCCGAAATGCAAACATTGTAACAAATTTCATCATGAGGAATGTCGGTTTAGAAGTGGAGCTTGTTATGGATGTGGTTCACTTGACCATTTTCTTAGAGATTGTCCAGAAAGAGATGAAAGAGAAATAGAACCGACTCCGAAGCCGAGTAATCCTGTTTCGAGAGGCAGGCCACCCCGTCACCCCGTCAATGTTAGTGGTAGTCGAGGTACTACTAGGGATACAGCTTGTAACACCCCTAACCCGTACCCATCGCCGGCCATCGCCGGAATAAGGTTAAGAGGCATTACCGATCAAACCATAACATTTAACCTTCATTATCCATTCATCATTAAATCATAATCAAGCAATGCCACTAAGTCCCATAATAAGGTCTACGAGACCTTAAACATGCATTAGAAACGGGTCGAGACTAAACCGAGCACATACGAAATTTTTCCAAAAACTTAACATTTTTCAAAGTTACAGAGGTCACACGCCCGTGTGGGTAGGCCGTGTGCCTCACACGGTCTCAGACACACCCATCTGTCCAAGCCGTGGCAAAATAGGGCATACTTACTGACTTGTCCACACGGCCGAGGACACGCTCGTGTGCTTCACCTGTGGTCGACACTGACTTATTTCACATGCCCATGTGTCCAGCCCGTGTTCGAATCTGACTTGTTTCAATTAGAAAAAATAAGTGACACGATCGAGCCACACGCCCGTGTGCTCAACCGTGTGGGAAAATTTAGGCCATCTGCAAGGCCAATTTGCCACCCACACTTTGGGTCATACCTACAAGCTTCAATCCATATAAATTCATACCCAAATGGCATCCAAAACATACCAATATATGCACCAATTAACCCCTTAACATCATCATTCATTTTATATTCAAATTCCAACTAAAGCTTACCTATCCAAAGTATCAATTCCACATCAAGATCATATAATCCATTCATCATTCAATCCTCACTAAATCTAAACATGAAACATACCATTTCCATTTCACTAACTTATGCCAAAATGACTATTTCACATAAAACACATATATACATATTAACCATCCTTTATACATACCTAAAGCATATACCAAAATCATTAAACTAACAAGCCATATCACATGGCAAGATTTATACACTTCAAAGCATACTATAAACACTAGCCTATAAATGCCATATACCAAATATATACAACTTCCAAAAGTACCAAAATAGATAGCCGATAGTGTGATTGAGTCGCTGACGATCCCCAGATCCGAGCTAGCTTTAATGACACTGTAAAACAGAGAAACACTTCACACAGTAAGCTTAAAAAATTAGTAAGTTCGTCATATAATACATTTAACTTAACCATTCGAATTCAATATACAAATAAACTATCACATGGTTCAAATCACAATGATGTACAATCACATTCATAGTCATCACTTACATAACCATCTATTTGTCCATATACGAAATCATCAACCACAAAGGTTCTGTACATACCTGTGCCAACACCTAATCAACGAGCACTTTTACTTCTCAATGCTCAATACCACAAACTTGTTCAATCTTTTTAAACATTCGATTTAATCGCACACTTAGTGTCAATTTCTTAGCCGAAGCTTTAATATCATCGCACACTTAATTCCTTTACATTAAACCGAACTTAACTCGGTATCGCACACACAGTGCCAATCAATATAGTCGATGCTTTCTTTATTTTGCACACACAGTGCCATTCACCACTGTATCATTTCTATCTCGCACACTTAATGCCACAACACTCAATTCACATATAGCTTTACCAATTCATCAACCCCATATAATCATTCATTAAATAATATATGAACACGATTTAAACAACTCGTATTATACACGAACTTACCTTGGATGTAGAAGCACGATACAAGTCGATCAATCGGGCATGTGTTTCGACCGTGTGTCCCTTGCACCTTAATTGTTGCAAAACAGAATGCCAGAATTGAGTACATGGGCAGAGACACGGGCGTGTGTCTCGACCGTGTGTGCTACACGGCCTACCACACGGGCGTGTGGCCCTGCCGTGTGGCACAAGTCAGAGAGCACCCTAATTTGAACACGGTCTGAAGCACGGGCGTGTCCCGGGGTCACACGGGCGTGCCCCTTGGACCACACGGGCGTATGAGCCCTGCTTCTAGCAAAAATTTTCTAAGTCTTATAAAAATTCCCTGAGTTCTTGGTTTAGTCTCGAACCACTTCCAAAGCATGTTTCGGGCCTCGTAGGCTCGTATAAGAAACTTTATAATTGAATGTGAAAGGTTTTAATTTGGACGCAAATTTATGACTCGGGATTGGGGGATTGCTTGTGATGTAAGTCCAATAATGCCTCGAACCCTGTTCCGGCGTTGAACACGGGTAAGGGGTGTTACAACATGGCCTAGCACACAGGCGTGTGGCCGGCCGTGTGGCATAAGTCAGAAAGTTACACAGGGTCGAACACGGCATGTAGCACGGGCGTGTCCTTTGGACCACACGGGTGTGTGAGCCCTGTAACTTAGAAAATTTTTGAAATTTCACGAAAAATTCTTAGAGTTTCCGATTGAGTCTCAACTCGATTCTAAAGCTCATATTGGGCCTCGATGGTCCATTAAGGGACGTTACGAATAATTTCAGAAATGAATAGGAATTGACTTGAAATATTTGTAAATGTTCTGTAAACTTCAGTAATGCTCTGTAACCTTATTTCGGCGATGAATACGAGTTAGGGGTGTTACATTTAGTGAAATCAGAGCTACGGTTTAGTCGATTCTTAGAATTTACATAGCAAACACGAGTTCAGCTATAAATCCATTATATAAATTGTGATAGTCTGATGTCTCGTGATCATTTTAAATGTATTTTTCAAATGGTAATGTCCTATAACCAAGCTAGAGCTGAATCCAAAGAAGCTAGGAGCAATGCTTCAGCTTCAGTTCAAAGAGTTGCATATGCATCTGTTAGTGAAAGGCTCATATCTGAGGCCTGAAGTGAGGAGGCAAAACAAGCCTTCTTTTAATTGATGAATGAATGGTTTAATGAGTACTTAAGAACGAACCTCGAAGTACAACGACCTCCCCCACCTACTCCTGAACCGGTTCCTAAGATGCCACAGGGTGTTGAACCTATTAGAACTTGTAAGCCTCCAGTAGATAAAATACGTAAGAATGGGGCAGAAGAATTTAGAGCTACCGCAGATGATGATTCAGAAAGGGCAGAATTTTGGTTGGAAAATACCATCCGGGTTTTAGATGAATTATCTTGTACGCCCGCTGAATGTTTGAAATGTGCAGTGTCTTTACTGAAGGATACAACTTATCATTGGTGGAATACCATAACTTCGGTGGTACCTAGAGAAAACATTACATGGGAATTTTTTCAAACTGAATTCAGAAAGAAGTATGTTAGTCAGAGATTCCTGGATCAGAAAAAGAAAGAATTTTTAGAGCTCAAACAGGGGAATATGACTGTATCTGAATATGAACGAGAATTTGTTCGGTTGAGCAAGTATGCCAGAGAATGGGTTTTATCTAAAGCTGACATGTACAAATGATTTGAAGAGGGTTTAAATGAAGACATTAAATTGTTGATTGGGATTCTTGAATTGAGGGAATTTGTGGTACTGGCTGATCGGGCACATAAAGCTAAAGAATTGATTAAAAAAAAAACAAGCAGAAAGAGAGGCTTGTGTTTTTGGAAAAAAGATTATGAGTAAGTCACAATCATCTGCTTCTAAGAAATTAAAGAAGTATTATGATCGTGTTACCACCTCTATGGGATATTCTGGTAAAGAGCGGGGCTCTCAACGCTCTAACCCGAGGTCTTCATCTCCATCTGTGACCAGTGTGGGTAGTGTCGGTAATCCCAAGCCAAAATGCAAACATTGTAATAAATTTCATCATGAGGAATGTCGATTTAGAAGTAGAGCTTGTTATGGAGTCGGTTTAGAAGTAGAGCTTGTTATGGATGTGGTTCACTTGACCATTTTCTTAGAGATTGTCCAGAAAGAGTTGAAAGGGAAATAGAACCGACTCCGAAGCTGAGTAATCCTGTTTCGAGAGGCAGGCCACCCCGTCACCCCGGCAATGTTAGTGGTAGTCGAGGTACTACCAGGGACACAGCTTGTAACACCCTTAACCCGTATCCGTCGCCGGAATAAGGTTAAGAGGCATTACCGATCAAACCATAACATTTAACCTTCATTATCCATTCATCATTAAATCATAATCAAGCAATGCCACTAAGTCCCTTAATAAGGTCTATGAGACCTTAAACATGCATTGGAAACAGGTCGAGACTAAACCGAGCACATACGAAATTTCTCCAAAAACTTAACTTTTTTCAAAGTTACAGAGGTCACACGCCCGTGTGGGTAGGCCGTGTGCCTCACACAGTCTCAGACACACCCATCTGTCCAAGCCGTGGCAAAACAGGGCATACTTACTGACTTGTCCACACGGACGAGGACACGCTCCTGTGCTTCACCCGTGGTCGACACTGACTTACTTCACATGCCCGTGTGTCCAGCCCGTGTTCAAATCTGACTTGTTTCAATTAGAAAACTTAAGTGACACGGTCGAGCCACACGCCCGTGTGCTCAACCGTGTAGGCAAATATAGGCCATTTACAAGGCCAATTTTCCACCCACACTTTGGGTCATACCTACAAGCTTCAATCCATATAAATTCATACCCAAATGGCATCCAAAACATACCAATATATGCACCAATTAACCTCTTAACATCATCATTCATTTCATATTCAAATTCCAACTAAAGCTTACCTATCAAAAGTATCAATTCCACATCAAGATCATATAATCCATTCATCATTCAATCCTCACTAAATCTAAATATGAAACATACCATTTCCTTTTCACTAACTTATGCCACAATGACTATTTCACATAGAACACATATACACATATTAACCATCCTTTATACATACCTAAAGCATATACCAAAATCATTAAACTAACAAGCCATATCACATGGCAAGATTTATACACTTCAAAGCATACCGTAAACACTAGCCTATACATGCCATATACCAAATATATACAACTTCCAAAAGTACCAAAATAGATAGCCGATAGTGTGGTTGAGTCGCTGATGATCCCCAGATCTGAGCTAGCTTTAATGACACTGTAAAACAGAGAAACACTTCACACAGTAAGCTTAAAAAATTTGTAAGTTCGTCATATAATACATTTAACTTAACAATTCGAATTCAATATACAAATAAACTATCACATGGTTCAAATCACAATGATGTACAATCTCATTCATAGTCATCACTTACATAACCATCTATTTGTCCATATACGAAATCATCAACCACATAGGTTCTGTACATACCTGTGCCAACACCTAATCAACGAGCACTTTTACTTCTCAATGCTCAATACCACAAACTTGTTCAATCTTTTAAACATTCGATTTATTCGTACACTTAGTGCCAATTTCTTAAGTGAAGCTTTAATATCATCGCACACTTAGTTCCTTTACATTAAACCGAACTTAACTCGGTATCGCACACACAGTGCCAATCAATATATCAATGCTTTCTTTGTTTCGCACACACAGTGCCATTCACCACTATATCGTTTCTATCTCGCACACTTATTGCCACAACACTTAATTCACATATAGCTTTACCAATTCATCAACCCCATATATTCATTCATTAAATAATATATGAACACGATTTAAGCAACTCATATTATACACGAACTTACCTCAGACGTAGAAACACGATACAAGTCGATCAATTGAGCACCTTGTTCTTGCCTCGATCTAAGTCCGAATTTCTCTTTTCTTGATCTATACATATTCAAATTTAGCTCATCCATTCACCAAATCATTCATTTCAATCCAAAAACAGATATTTTGAGCATTTTACAAAATAGTCCTCATATTTGCACATTTTGACATTTTAGTCCCTATTTCATAAAATCACAAAATACTCATAATTCCTTTACACACATGCCTAGCCGAATTTTCTCCTAGCTCATATAAGCCCAAATATTTCATTTATTTCACATTTTAATACCTCAATTTCTCATTTTCACTATTTAGCCCAAAATAGTCAAATTCATAAAAAATTCAAAGACAAAATATGTTAACCCAACATTAAACTTTCATATTTCACCAACTATCAACACAAAGCTCACATATTAATCAATGGAACTTCTCAAAATCATCATCAAATTCTAAAATTAAGACATGGGCTTGATAGAACGCAAAGCAACGATCACAAAAACGTAAAAATCACTAAAAACCGAGCTCAAAGCATACCTTGATTGAGCTATATGCTAGCCGAAACCCTTAAACTCTTTTTCTTTTATTTTCCTTAGTAATTTCGGCAAGAATGAACATAAAATGCCACTAGTTTATGCTTTTTTTTAATTAATATTAACTTAATTATCTTTTTACCATTTTATCCCTTGTTTTAAAACATTATAAATTCATTCATTTAATGACCATTTATGTCAAATTCCACTATCAATGGTTTAATTACAACATAAGGACTCCTCATTTAATAAGCCATGACAATCAAGCACTTTTAACAACTACAACACAGCTTTTGCATTTTTTGCGATTAAGTCTTTTTTCACAATTCGGCACACAATCGATAAAATTTTCACACAGAACTTTCACACATACTTTATCTCATACTGTAAACAAAGAAAATAATATTAAAATATTTTTCTGACCTCAAATTTGTGGTCTCGAAACCACTATTCTGACTAGGGTCTAAATCGGGCTGTTACACAGCAGTTAAATCTGAAGAACAAGCACCGGTAAAGACATATGCTATTCGTGCTAGAGAAGATGCTTCTGCACCAGACGTCATTATTGGTACATTTTCTCTACTTGGTACTGATATTACTGCTTTGATTGATCCTAGTTCCACACATTCATACATATGTACAAACTTAGTGTCTATTAAAAATTTACCTGTTGAATTCACTGAATTTATGATTAAAGTTTCAAACCCCCTAGGCCAGTGTGTTATGGTGGATAAAGTCTATAAAAACTATCCGTTGATGGTAAAAGGTTATTGCTTTTCGGCTGACTTGATGTTATTGCCATTTGATGAATTTGATGTAATTTTGGGAATGGATTGGTTAACCCAATATGATGCAGTGGTAAATTGTAAGCAGAAATATATTGTATTGAAATGTCAGAGTGGTGAATTACTTCATGTTGAATCTGATAAACTAGATGGATTACCTAATGTGGTTTCAGCAATATCAGCACAGAAATATGTCAGAAAGGGCTATGATGCTTATCTTGCATATGTGTTGGATATTAAAGTATCTGAGTCAAAGATCCAGTCAGTGCCGGTTGTTTGTGAATTTCCTGATGTATTTCCAGAAGAATTACCTGGTTTACCACCTAGTAGAGAAGTGGAGTTCTCTATAGATCTTGTACCGTGAGCCACACCGATATCTATAGCACCTTACAGAATGGCTCCTACTAAATTGAAGGAATTGAAAACACAGTTGCAAGAATTGATTGACAGAGGTTTTGCTCGACCTAGTTTCTCACCTTGGGGTGCGCCGGTTCTATTTGTAAAAAAGAAAGATGGATCGTTGAGGCTGCGCATTGATTATAGACAGCTCAACAAAGTTACAATAAAGAACAAGTATCCATTACCTCGTATTGATGACCCGTTTGACCAGTTGAAATATGCCACTATATTTTCAAAGATTGATCTCCATTCTAGCTATTATCAGTTATGGGTAAAAGATTCAGATGTACCCAAGACAGCTTTTCGAACTAGATACGGGCACTATGAGTTCCTCGTGATGCCCTTCGATTTGACAAATGCACCTACAGTGTTTATGGATCTGATGAATAGAATTTTTAGACCATATTTAGATAGGTTTGTGGTGGTATTTATAGATGATATTTAGGTTTACTCCCGAGATGAAAATGAACATGCTGAGCATTTGAGAATAGTGTTGCAAACTCTGCGTGAGAAACAATTATATGCCAAATTCAGTAAATGTAAATTTTGGCTACAGGAAGTTGGTTTTCTTGGGCATATTGTATCTGGTGAAGGTGTCAGAGTGGACCTGAATAAAACTTCAGCCATTGTTAATTGGAAGCCACCGAAGAATGTGTCTGAAGTCTGAAATTTTTTAGGACTAGCTGGTTATTATCGGAGGTTTGTAAAATGTTTTTCAATGATAGCTTCTCCGATGACTCGTTTACTACAGAAAGATGTGAATTTTGAATGATAGAGTTTCTAGGACTAAGCATGTAATGCTTACTTAGTTTTATTTTCCCTATTTTATAGTGCTCGGAAGCTCGCGAAGGTTGGAGATTAGTTGAGGCATTATCACACTATCCACTAGCTTATTTTGGGTATATATAATATAATCATTTTGACATAATGGCATGTATAGGATAACTTGGCCATTGTGGTCTTGAAAATGATGCTTGAAATCTAGCCATTGGAATGGCTAGTAATAGTTTGTTTTGATATACTTGTAATGTCATTCTATGGTAGCTACCTATATGTTAAGTAGTTGATCAAGTTATATCTAACATATGGACTAAATCAAGGTAAAATTATAAACATGTATGCATGAAATGATATGCCATGTTGAATGATAAAGTTTCTTTAATTTGAATGCTTGAAATGATTGGTATTTTGATGTAAGTTTTAGTGCAGGTCATTGGTATGATTTTGGGTGAGAAATGAAGTTAGAAATGGCTTTATTTCGTCCACACGGGCAGACACACGGGTGTGTGTTTAGACTGCATGTGACACACGGCTTGGTACATGGGTATGTGGTTAGGCCGTGTTTCCCCTGCATCTTAAATTTGAGAAATAGAATGCTCAGAATTGAGCACACGGGCAAAGACACAGGCGTGTGTCTTAGCCGTGTGTGTTACACGGCCTAGAACACGGGCGTGTGTCTTGGCCGTGTAAAACCTGCACCTAATTTCGAAAAATAAAATTAACCACACGGCCTAGCACACGGGCGTGTGGCCGGCCGTGTGGCACAAGTCAGAGAGTTACATGGGGTCGAACACAGCCTGTAGCACAGGCATGTCCTAGGGTCACACGGACATGTCCTTTGGACCAAACAGGCGTGTGAGCCCTATAACTTAGAAAATTTTTAAAATTTTGCGAAAAATTCTTAGAGTTTCTGATTAAGTCTTGACTCGATTCTAAAGCTCATATTGGGCCTCGAGGGTCCATTAAGGGACGTTATGAACAATTTCAAAAATGAATAGAAATTGACTTAAAATATTTGTAAATGTTCTGTAAACTTCGGTAATGCTCCGTAACCCTGTTTCGGCGACGGATACGAGTTAGGGGTGTTACAGCAAGTCAAAATAAGCTCGTTGTTATCATTACTCACTACTGTGACACGTCCTTTCTTGGGTACACATTGCACAAGACTCACTCATGAGTTGTCTAAAATTGGTTAAATAATGCCAGCATCAAGCCACTTGATAATTTCTTTCTTGACAACTTCTTTCATGATCGGATTCAATCTTCTTTGCTACTCAATAGAATTGCTACGGTAATCCTCCAACAAAATTTTATGCATGTAGAGAGTAGGGCTATTTCCCTTTATATCAGCAAGGGTCCATCCTAATACCTTCTTAGATCGTCGAAGGACTTCTAACAACTTGACCTCTTGATCGAGCGTCAACTCCGTAGAAACTACTACTGGCAAAGTGTTGTTGTCTCTCAAATATGCATATTTTAAATATTGCGGCAAAGGTTTCAACTCCAGTGTGGGAGGTTCCTCTATAGAACCACAAACTGTTTAGCTTCTATAAGTTCACTAATGCCATCAAAAATTACTGTGCCACTTCGCTCAAGTGAGTCTTTATCACTACTGGAATTGCTATGGCAAAATTTTGCAAATTCTGCATATACTGTTGTTTCTATAAATCCAATAGCGTGGTATTCTTCATTCTCATCAGCACATTTCAGAGCATCAAATACATTGAAAGTAATCTGTTGATCATTTACCCTCATGGTTAGTTCACCTTTCTGCACATCAATTAAAGTCCTGGTAGTAGTAATAAAAGGCCTTCCAAGAATAATTTTAACATTTTGGTTAGCTTCACATTCTAAAATAAGGAAATTTGCAGGAAAAATAAATTTATCTACTCTTACCAGCAAGTCTTCAATTTTACCCTCCGGATGCACGTAGGATCGATCAGCCAGTTACAATGTAACCTTAGTAGATCTTGCTTTCCCAATTCCCAGCTTCCTGAAAATAGACATAGGCATTAGATTTACACTCGCTCCTGAAACACATAATGCCTTACTAACATAATGATTTCCAATTGAACATGGGATAGAGAAACTCCCTGGGTCCTTGAACTTTGGAGGTAATTTATTCATCAACGTTGCTATGCACCCTTCAGTGAGAGCAACAGTCTCAAATTCTCCCAATCTGTGCTTCTTTGACAATATATCCTTCATAAACTTCACATAATTGGGCATCTGCTCCAAAGCTTCTACTAGCAGTATGTTGATATGGAGTTGCTTCAAAACATCCAAAAATATTTTGAACTAAACATTATGTTTAACATTGTGGAGTCGCTGAGGAAAAGATAGAGGTGGTCGTCCTTTAGGTTGCTGAAGTTGTTTTGCTATGGCATTTTTGTTGGCAACATGATCTGACTCTACTATAACATTCTTTTGTTTACCTTTTTAGGTGCAGTATGTTTTTTAGTTGATTCTGAATTCTTTCCGTGGTTGAGTCTGGAGTTGACCTCTTCTATAGTGGTTTCTTGGACAACATCATCCAACTGTGTCCCACTTCTGAGAGTGATGGCTTTGCACTGTTCCTTCCCTTGTGTTCTTGAATTCTCAATATCGCATGGCAATGCTCCTTGTGGCCTTGAATTTAAAGCACTCGTTATATGCCCCACTTGATTCTCATGAGCTCCGTGGGATGAAGCCTGGCTCTGAATTATAGCATCATTCTTGGCCATATATTCCTTCAACAAAGCTTCAATGGAGGTAGAAGATGATGCTTTACCCTATTGAACATTTTGCATTGGCATAGGATGATTATAACCAGGCGGTGCACTATTAGCATTCTGTCTCACAACATTGTTTAAATTCCCCGCACCTTGATTATTCCAACTAAAGTTTGGATGTTGCTTCCACCCTGAATTGTAGGCGTTGGAATAAAAGTTATTATTTCAGTTAAAATTACCCATAGTACACAGATGTTGGGTTTGATGGGCTTTCATCAAACACATGGTCTTCACCGCAATAAACACACAATAGTTTGGCTGATTTAATCTCCTGGACTTATTATCCTTAGATTTAGGTCATCTAAAATTGGAACTACATGCTTTTGAATTGGTCTATCTTGATCATCTATCACACAATGAATAGGAGGATTAACAACCTGACTATTTGACATCAGTGGATAATTCAGACCAAGATCATTCCCTTCCCTAGCCATATTATTTAATTCCTTTCTTCTCATTCTCAAAGTTCTTTCAATCTCTGGGTCAAAAGGATATTCTTCGTTAGCAGGAATGCCTCTTCTCATAAACTAACGGCAAACCTGTAAAGATTAAATACAACTAAGTAATATAAGTCTAAGAAAACAATAGAAAATAACAAAACCAAATTTCACCAATTCTTAATCCCTGGCAACGGCGCCAAAAACATGTTGCATGTGAAATGATATGCGAGTTGTGCAAGTATACACGTTGAATAAAGTAATAAAGTGATATGTGAGATCGTCTCCACAGAGATTAGAATAGTATAATTTGGTCAAGTTAATAGAGTGAGGTATGATTAATGTTATGACAAAAATAATGATAAGAAAGCAGTGGTAATTTGAAGGAATAATGATGGGCGTAGTAATGGAAAATGCTATGTCACGACCAGACAAGAGTAAGAATGCAATGGCAAATTTGAGAATAATCACGTGAATAATATGCAAAAGAACAAGTAAACAACTAAAAATGCTATGGCGACTCGGTAAAACCATACTCAACCTACTACTCTAAAGAGTTCTAAAATGGTCTACTTCTTTCGAGAACAAGACCTCAAGTTATGTTGCCTTAAGCGATATATGTCTATAGGCCTTTAGCACGGTACCTTGCACTGTTTTGTTTTCTTTTTGTATGGTCGCTAATCTATGCCTAGAGGTTGCTACAAGTATTCAGTCAAACACTTGCTCATATCATTCAGTTTCAATCTCATTAACCTAACCTTGTCAAAGTTAGATTAATTTAATGAACATGTTGTACATCTATCTATGTCTAGAGTTTGCAAACATGTAATTTCATATAAAAAACAAACCATTGAATGAAATCGTGTATTAAAGCAAATCTGCGCTTCAGTCATTAAAGAAAATAAAAGTTTCATCAAGTAATCTCAACCCTATAAGATTTAGCTCATGGGTTGGCAATTAAAATTCAAATCCAAAGTATCATTCAACATCATTTTCATCAAATCAATTCACAAAGAATAATCAAGAAATAAAGGAAGAACTTCGGAAGGATAGCTTTCACTTATCCAGCCCACACTCCAGTGATGCAGTGTCCTGTGGTGGCTGAAAGGGACAGCCTTCGTCTTCCTCTTACCATCTCTGCTCAGCCGCTACCCTTTATGTTTTTCCGCCTAAAGGTCTCCTTTTTGTTCTCTCTGCCCTTTCTAAGGTTTCCTTCTTTAGCTTTTATAATCATTTTCCATAGGGTAAATCGGACAGCCCATGATTTTTTTCCATCTTTTTCGGTATATATATCTAGTACAAGTTTAACTTGGCCTAAGACCGGTACGCTTTGAGTGCTGACTAGACATGGACAAAACTGTCCACCCCTTTTGCCCTGACAAACCTTCACTCATTTTCATCTCGTTCCTCAACCCGCACCTGCCAATCCACCACCACACACAACCTTTTACACAAGCAATTAAAAATGACTAACATTTAAGTACAATCCATGCTCCTAATGTAATGCTAAAACAAGAAAAATACTAATGAAATGTCCTAGAATGCAGCTAAATGTACCTAAGTACATGCAATTAACTAGATCTAAAAGCATGAAATATAACTCTTTTCAAGAGTTATCAGTAAAGAATATTTTGTTGAGTTTAGGCTTGGTTTGCACCTCTTTGATTTCCTCCACACTTGAGGTTTAGATGATCTCACCAACCGAGATTGAAGGTATTTGAATATGGATCTCAACCCCTATTATGCATGTAGCTCGCCTACTCCAATTGGCTTTCGTAATGTGGCTCCACTCTTATCGACTTGATGGGTGTCTCCGAATAATTAAGCTTTTCTAGTATTTGTTGGAATCGAGCATTATTATTCTCTTCATTCATCACTTTCACTGTTGGAGGCTTGGATTGGTACCTGAACCTCTCATTGGGTCACATGTACGAATTCATGGCCATGTCTTCTATGATTTTGTAGGCTCGTTCGTTGTATGAAACATAAGAGATCCACCTGATGCTCCGGTTAAGTTAGACCTAATGTGTCTATCAACACCATTGTAAAATATTTGTATTTGGAGCCATGCTTGCAGCCCTGATGTGGGTACTTCCATAGCATCGTCTTAAAACGCTCTTACACCTCATACATAGATTCACTTTCAAATTGTTTAATGATTGTGTTCTCCTGCCAGAGCTGAATAGTTTGACTAATTAGGAAAAATTTATGAATATTTTTTTTCGTGAGATCGTTCATGTGGTAATAGAACCCGGTTCTAACAAGTCTAACCAATGAGTCGCATTATCACATAATGAAATTGAGAAAAACGGGAACCTTGTTCTAACAAGTGCCTACCTCTATTGCCTTATCCCATTTGTTAAGGATTTCCCTAATTCTTTTTTTTTTTTTTATAATTGATACCTTTCAAGGAACAACCTTTACAACTCCTTATCTTTTACTAAGGCTAAGATAGAGACTTCCCCCTAGTTTTCAAGGATTAACTAAAACCTCTATAGCTTTAGAGACTCAATTAGAAACATTCCTAATTTACAAATTGGTAAAGTCGTGTGAAGAAAGAAACATCTCAAATGTGGGTTTTTTCAAAGTGTAAGCTCTAACAAATACAAATAAACACTTGAATAAAGAAATGAAGCTAAACTCAGCAAGTGTTTATGTACAGGGTATGTGTATGAGAAGAACAAAAGAATGAATATTGAATTATAAGCTTTTGATCTTTGAAATTTGTTCTTTTGATTTTATTAGAGTATTATTGGACACTATTTAAGGTTTCTCTTTGATTTTTAGCCATTTAGGGTTGTTGGGGGAGTAAAACTAGCCATTTATAGCATTTAATTCTCACATTAAAGTCCCCCTACAATCTTTGGTATTGATACTTCTAAAAAAGTAATTGTTAGAAACACAGGGGTATCAATACCATGAAGTCAATATCGATAATTTTGGGTTAGGTACTAATACCTAAAGAACAAATATCAACACTTCACTTGTCTAGATAATACTATGGCTACTGAACTCCTAAGTTATCGTTACCATCAATAGTGTATCAATACTTACTATAGAAAAATGCATAGAATGACTTAAAATGTGTTTAAAACATGTTCAAAGGCATTTTGTTAACTCAAGAACATAAGACATGATTAAAATCAATTAAAATAAGTGTTTTTGAATTATTATTTTTTTGGACTTGAAATCATTTTCTAATAATATATTTCTTTTGTTTTCTAACATAAATGACTTAAGGGATAAAATAGAAAATTAGTCTTAAAAACTGTCATTTCAAAAGTTTTATAGATCAAAGATAACATTACTAAAGGTATCAAGACAAAACTCTTAATTACATGCCACTATAAAAGATATTTATATCAAGCTTTTTATCCAATGACCTTGTCATATATGTGTTACCTCATAGGGTATTCATGATCCTTTTAGGTTAGATCAGTTCACCTAAATCAATCCATTTTTATCTCATGCTCATCATTATATTTCACACAATGAAAATGATCCTTACTTATATCAACAATGATTAAATCATGTATCAAACAAATTATCCATGACCATATTCCATTTTCATAAACCATATAATATCTTTTAAAGGATACCATTTACTTTTTTAATTAAGCTATGATTCCACTACTGTGAGTTAAACTATATCATGCATAAGTACATGAGTCATGCACATATGGGCATTCACTTATTTAAGATTTAGGCAAGCCACACCATGAATGTCACAAGTGAATCAACCCATAAATGGATCTAAGACCAATTCAACTTGGGCCATGTTCGGTGTCTTGTAAATCTAAATAATCACATCCATATATCTATTTCCAAGAGTCAATCCAACTTCAATACTCAATACAAGCTATCTCCCAAATTGGACTTGTAGATGACATAATAGCCCTAACATGAGTTATTTTCTCAATTAGACCCCATGGACTATGAACCATTTAGATTATCTACTAATATAAGTTGTCTTCTTATATTACAACCAATACATGTAATGCAACTTAATATTTATTTTGTATTCTTCATGTCCATTTTAAGGTCGTGTTTGGGATTCATGGCTGCCTCTCCCAACAATGCCATCCCAATGTTCAAACTTGCGTCTCCACTTGGGAGTGCAATGTGTCTTATCATCGCACCCAACACTTGTTGGTTAATGCAACTTAATATTAGCTAAAATTGGGTAATAAGTGAGTCAATATTTGCTTATATATTTTACTTTACATGCAACAATCATTGAGGACACTCAAAAAAATAATCATTTGGAAACATTTATTTATTCAAGTAATTTGAAATTTACGAGTAGGTAATAACAAAATAAGTACACTAAAGGCACAAATCCTAAAGAAGAACAAATCAAAATATTGGAGCATTTGGAGCCAATGAAAAAAAAATAAAATGGGTTTCTTGATGTACCGGCAGTCGAAGGTGAAATCTAGGATTTTAAGGTAAGGATACGGTGACTAATGGTGCTAGCTAGAGGTAACAATGTTGCCAAGAATTGAAAAATTGGTGATTTTTTAATAGAGAAATGAAAAAAATTAAATTAGCTGAAAATTAATATTTTGAGCAACTTAATTTTTTAAACACTTTTGATAACCCACAATGAAAAAATAATAGATAAATTTATTTAAAAAAAATAAATATCAAAAAATGTAAAAAATGATGAGTAAATGGGGACCTACTTATCACTTAATAAAGAATATATTCAATTGTTTTTTATTTTATTTTATTTAGGATTATATTATCCTTTATCAATCAACCTAATTATATTCGGTATTTAATTTTAAATAATTTACTAAACATATTTTATAGCTTAAATTTAACACATAATTTTCAATACTTATTTTTTAAACAATTATTTCTTCAACACTTAACTTTTTTAATTTATCAAATATAACCTAAAATGGAAATAAAATAAAATAAAAAGTCTGTACAAATTAAATTAATTTTAACAAATTACGTATAATTTTTATTTTTTATTTATATTGAAGTTAAATAATATTGTTTTATATATGTATATTTGATAATAAAAAAAGTAATTACAATCTAGCGCGTAAAAGTAATTAGTTTATGGTAATTAAAAATGAGAATGATGTAATAAATATATTTATAAAAAATTAAAATTAAAATTAAACAGTGCTTTAGTTAAAATAGTAAAATTAAAATGTTAAAATGGGATAAATATAAAAACTATATATAAATTTTGATTTAATTTGTATTTTAATATTTGAATTTTGATTTTGATTCAAATGTATACGTAAAAATTTTATTTTTGATTTAGTTATACACATTTAAATAAATTTCAATTTATTTTATATTATATAAGTACAATTATTTGTATATGTAATATGGAAACACCAAATGGTGTTATATCAATAACAATGCTAGGGGTCAAAATTGAATCAATTCGAAATGTCATGAATAAAATTGCACAAACTCAAAGTTAATGCATAAAATTGCACATTGAACCAAAATTTATATATAATTTTTAGATTTATCTCATTAAAAATTACAGTGTCTGAAATTCAAATCTTATTATGTGTGTATTTTTCTATTTCTATATGAAAGATATAAAAAGATAAAAACACACAAAATAATATAATTTACTTTGTAAAATAATGGTGTTTTAGCTTTATTACCCAATTGAATTGGTCTTCGGTTGATTTATGACGCCAACTCAATGAAAGACTTAAGGGTCAAATCACTATTTGGGGTCTGAACTTTGTTTTTTGGTCCTAGTTAGTCCTTGAATTTGGTATTTGTTCCATATCGAGGCCTGAACTAGGCAATTGATCCGACATTGGGGCTTGAACTTTTTTGGTCCAAGTTCATCCCTGAACTTAGCTATTGTTTTCATATTGGGGCATGAACTTGGCAATTATTTCTACATTGGAGCCTGAACTTCAAGGTTTTCAATGAAATATAAATGACTAACTTGGACAAAAAAAAAAAAAAACCAATTCAAGGCCCAATATGGGAACAATTGCCAAGTTCAAAAACTAACTTAGATAAAGAAAAGTTCACGCTCCAATGTAGAAACAATTGTCAATTTCAAGGGCTAACTTGACAAAAAAAAAATCAACCTTAATCTGAGAGTAATTGCTAAGTTCAAGTCCTAAAAAGTAATTCAGTTCAAGCTTAGTACATAGTATAAATATTTATATTTAATATTTTTCTTTAAATTAGAGTAAAATATTATTGTTTTTAATATATATTATTAAATATTTTCTATCTTATTATATTTAATATTTATCTTTAAAATTAAATCAAATTATTAATTTATTAAAATTTTTATTTTATTATATTAAATAACATTTTAAAATATTAAAATATCATAATTTATTTTTTATAAATATTTTTAAATTTAAATTTAATATATTTATAAAAAATATTTTAGTAAATAGTTTGATCAAGAAACATGATTTATTTAAACTTTTATAAGATATTAATAATATAAATAAAAAACTATATCTAATAATAAAATTGAAATTTAGTCTATTCCTCACCTAATTCTTTCACTCATGAAATAATGTAATACTCTATTCCTTGTCTGTTATATTCAACCAACTCTCCCTGTATTTCATTTTTTCCAAATAATTATGGTATATTTCTCTTCTTTTCTATTCTAACGAACCAAATTTACGATAATAAATTGAGCTCAACAAAAATAATTCACATTCTGTCAATTCATCCCTTACACTATATTCAGATTAAAAGTAGTAAAGGAAAAGAAAGTAAAAGAGTGGAAAGCTAAATAAAGTAAACAATTGTTTATTATATTATTTGCATAATTGCAATTTAGTGAACGGAAGGAAAGTTAAGTAATTTTATTAATTTTTCTTTGGATAAATAGTGGAAAGGAAAAAAAAGATTAATTATAATCAATTTTTATAATTATAATATTTTCATAGGATTATTTATAAAAGAAAGAGAGGACAATCTTTAAACTTATTTTACTTTCCTTTCCTTAGCTTTCCCTCAAATTGGTGTACATAAAAAAGATTAACTCAACTTTCTTTGCTTTTCTTAGCCTAACTTATGATGTCTATCCAAATGAGGGAAAAGGTTATCCTTTTCTTTACTTTCCCTTCTTCACCTCTACTCCAAACATAGACTTAGTAGATACCGAAAACTAAATTCTACACAGCTTTGCTACTTCTTGGATAAATACAAAGGTACCTATAAAAGAAAATTGAACTATCTTTTTTTTTTTAATAGTAAAAGGGAGGTATCATATGAGTAATGGAAGAGTTGCAAATGAAAGATTGGAAGATAGATCATGTTACAGATGAAAGAACCATGTTAGATTGTAGTGTAGCCTATACACTTAATAAGCAATGCAGATGGTATTATTGCAAAACTTGGCTGTGAATCAAACTGTTCACATAAATTCCGGTACAATTATCCAATTCCAGCTTCTTATGGCTATATGACCCTGTATTCACACTTTAATGTCTCTCAAGATACAAAGTTGGTGCCCCATTGAGCAGCACTGGACTTGGATCTTGCTTTCCTTAACAAAATTTCTAATATATGGTCTCTCTCTCTCTCTCTGTCTCTCATAGTACAAAAATACTCAGGGCTCGTCTCAATTATTTATATAGCAATCATTATTTTGCGGTTTCATATATTTATCACTAGCATTTGCCATTGATCGTACATTATAGTATTCATTAGGTTGGAAACTATGGAATCACTTAATCATGAGACCAAAAATGCATCCCCCAGCATCTGTATCAGCAAGAAGTGTCAAGTTTTCGTTTGGAAATGATTCCTGCGGCAGCAGGTTTGGAAGATTTTGAGCAAGATTGATGAAGTAGTTGCCTTGAGGGTTCGTCGTTAAGGGATCGTCGCTCGGAAGTACCAGACCATTTCATCTGCATGAAGCTTCGCTTTCTCCAAGGACCCATATGCAGCTTCTTCTCCTCCATTGACCTTTTGGCAGCATCGCACATCACTCCCACGATAGGGTTGAGGTACTCAGTTTTGCCTACGTAACACAACGGTAATTTGTCTACCAGTTTCATGTACTCGTCGCATGCTTTCGCGATCTCGAATTGGTCCCTGAATTCCAATTCGATTACTAGTGGGATTTGCTTCTTTCGCCCTTGTGTGCTTGCCATCACCTCGATGTATTCATGTGACCCTAATGAATAAATCCTGAATCTTCAGTTTCACACGAAAAACAACATAAACACGACACGAATAATTTAAAGAAAACCAAACCTGCAGGATAGTTTTTGGTGTGTTTCCACTTAGAAACACAGAGAGTGGCCTTAAGGCCTTTTTGACAAAGCAGATTTATAACTCTCTTGCGCAAGCAGTTGATGCAACCAATATCAAAGCTTAAGGTTTGGTATTGATTAATGCAGCTACAAAACTCCGTCTCTTTGGCTTCCTCTATTGTTCCATTAACTTCTTGCCGTAACTTGGAACCTATTAACATATAACGCTCTAGTATTTCCTGCAAGGCAACTCTAATTTCAGACTGAATCCGATATTCGATTTTCAACATGACAAGAAATGAAATCTAATGCAAAGCTAGGAATTTTTTGTTTTAGCATCCATATATAATCATTTAAATTCAGAGAAATCAAAATAAGATACTAAGACCACTGCTGCACCCTGAATAATTTTATTATTTGAATTCAACATCTCTCACAACTTCATTTATTCTCATTCTCATACCCACTTTTTAATTATAGCCAAGACTTTGCCTCCAACTTAGGTGACATGAGTTCAACCCCGTCAATCCTTCTCTCCCTCTCTCAATGATAAAAAAGATTAATTATATACTCAATATTTACAAAAGTAAAAATAAAAATTAAGTATAGTCTAATTTCGCCATTTTTAGTCTTCTTTTTTTTTTAATTTTATAATTTCAATCTTGATCAAATGATAACTTTTAAATTTTGTTAAGTTAAATTCTACTATTTTTAAAATCTTATACGACAAACACATAATCACATGTATAATGTCATGTCAGATTTTTGTTTTCACATATTATTTATATATATATATATATATATATATATATATATATAAAACATGTTATTTTGATTAATGGATTTGATGAGTACCATATAAATTAGAACTAGAATTTTTTATTTCGAAATGTAAAGGCTAAAAATGATCAAATTGGAGAATAAAGACTAAATCAACAACTTACATGTTATTTGGATTAGGACTGAAATTTCAAAATATAAAGACTAAAATTGACTTAAAATTTTAACCTAAATAACAATAATGGTTTTTATCAGTTCAAACTTTATGTACAGCATTACATATATAAATTAGTTAATTATGCTGGATTTCTGTTTTGGATGAGTATAAGGCTGGAGTTGAATGAATAAAAGAATATCATCCATTCATAAAAATGGGGAAAAGAAAAAAATCACATTTGTAACCAAACATGTGGATTAATTAGAATCATTCATTTGAAAAACAAGCACACCATAATCCATCCACAAATTTAATAATTTAGATTATCAGTAATTAAAAAAATAAGAGAAAAGAAAATCAAGCTTTTAATGGAAGTAAATTAAGGGTCGTATATATTTTCGTGGTTCGTAGATACACCTTTGGTTTATTCCTATGAATTGAAAGCTACTCCTTTATTTGTCTGCTATTTCAGATTTTTCATCACTTGAAACCATTACCAGGAAAATAATATGATGATATCATTTTTGAAAAAAAAAGCCCCACACTAAAATACAATAATTTCATTTTCACACTTAATATTATTTTACTACTTTCAAACATTATAATTTATAATTCGATTCTTTTTAAAAATTTATAATTTAATTCATACTCATCTGCCTATTTATCTATCTATTTATATTCAATTTCATGATTAATTTGTATTGAAGAAGAGAGTGTGAGTAGAATATGAAAGAGTTTAATTAGATTTTGGTTTTAACATTCATAGATGACGATATTCACCATAATTTCTTTACATTAACAACAATCTGATTAAAAAGAAATTATTTAAATTGTATGATGATAAAAGAGAGAGAGAGAAATGTACCTGAAGCAAGGCCTGCTGGGATTCCCAGTAAAGGGTGTGTTGGATAGAATCATTGGATTCATTACCATCTGATCCATAGCCATCGGTTAATGTTGCATCATTAACACAATTACCATCTGATTCTGCAAAATCATTGTACAAAAACTCTGAAACTTTCTCTTCAAGGCTTTTATTATTATAATTATTATTAAGCCCAGGTTTCTGACGAGCATGATCATGATCACGATGCTGATGGCCATTCAATTTCTGATCAAGAGCCTTCTCTTCTATGAGCTTACCCATAATCTCCTTTTCTAACCACAATTGAAAAACTAAACTAAAAATGAAGAAAGAGGAGAAAGAGAGAGAAAGAAAAAAGAAAAACAACAACAAAAGAAGAAAAGGCTCTTGCACAAAATATCCAACACGAGGAAGGCATGTATATATTACCTAACATTAATGCCACATCAGCTTTTATAACATACATATTGTTGGTTCGCTCATTCAGTTTGGACATTCGGTTGTAATGTGCTCAACATTTATTAATAATAAAATATATATTTTTTTTATGCATATTAATTTTATCAGCTTGAATACATCTCAAAAATCATTGAAATGAGTGTATTTATAAAAAAATTATAATTATTTTTTAAAATTTAGTAAAATAATACACTAAACGCATTTCTTTTAAAATGATAATTAAATAATTTTTAATTAATACCTATCAATCAATACCCATTAACAGAATCATTTATGATTATTTTATTGTTTTCGGACAATTTTCTTAAAAATATAAAATTACTTAAATTCTACAATCTAATTTTATGCTTGGTTATGCTCTGCTTTGTCTTTTATTCAGATATCCAAGCTTTTTTTTTCACTTTTAAACAAGTAATTTCCATAAATTATAAACTTTATTTCTTTTTAATAATTTATATCATTTTATTTTTTTATAAAAAATTTCCATTTTATTCATATTTAAATGCAACCATGTTTCTTAAATTCGTTGTTTTTCACCGGAAACGCCCATTCCTAAATAGCCTTTTTAACTTAGCATGGACACCAATACCTCCATATATTTAGTCTCGTTTTTTCTTTCCCTCTGGTTTGGGTATTCAAAAGTTACAAATGTTTCGGATTTAAATTGGGTTACACTTAACTTTTTGAGACAAATTTTTCTAATATTATTTTCTTTATTCATAAGATCCGAATCGAAAATCTTATTTAAGAGATATCGAATTTCTTATTATTAAATTCAAGATATATCTTTTTACCCTCAACTTATATACAAATAATCCAAAAAATAAAAATATTGTAGCAGAGAAGATTAAATTAATGGTACAAAATTGAAAGAAGAAAAATCCAAAGTGAGAAAAAAAATGAAATATGTAAATTAAAGAAACCACAAAGATGGGTGGACCAAACTTTTCTTTCTCCTCCAATAGTCACAAAAATCTTGTTTTATCTTAATGAAAAATTCACGTGACCAAAATAAAATGGTTATAGGAAACCTACACTTTCATAGTATATTCCCAAGTATAAACCTACAATATTGCATGTTTATAACACTATACATATTGAGGATGGAATTTAAATAGAGCATGCATCATCAAAATTGAAATAATTTTACATCCATACAATGATAATTGAATTTAAATTATTCTTAAAAATTAAAATAGATATCTAATTAATAAAATATAACTTGTACATAGATATTTAATAATTTAATAGGTGAATTTATTGCAAATAAACTCATAGTTATAATTGCAAGGCCTATGCAACTCAAATCTCTAATTTTACTTTCAATTTACTTATGATATGAGTAAAGTTTTGAATCAATATATAGTTGTATTACATTCATCAATCCGATTAATGTATTTAACGATGAAATAGTTAAATAAATCCTTAAAAATTTGACAAGCATTATTTATGTTAATAAAATATGAATATGATGCATAGATTATTAAAATATTATAAATATACAAAAACTATTTTAATTTTATATTAGTGTAATATTTCATTGTGCATATTGTTAAGTATGACTCCTATTTTAGTCAAATTTGAGAAATAATCTTCTAGTTAAACTTTGTTTATTTGTTTCAATCAAACACTGATTAGTTTAGATTATTTTATTATTATTTGACCTATGAATTTAGCCTATAAATAGGCTCTTTTACAACTTTAGAAAACACACCCATTAGATATTAGAACTCATAACACATTTAGAGAATTTTGTATTTACGTTTTGAGGGTTCTTTATTTTCTGGTTTTCGGGGTTTAGTTTTTATCTCCATCGTTTGTACTCTTCGTTCTGTTGCCATTATAGTAAAATTATCTTTGCCTGTGATTTTTTATCGTCTTTGGAGGAGTTTTTCCACGTTAAATTTGTGTGTTCAATTTCTCAAATTTCTTTTGCTATTTTTACTTATTCGTTGCTTAATCGGGTCGATTCCTAACAAGTGGTATCAAGAGCTAGTTTAATTTTCATATATCAGCCCATTCAGATATGGCAGCAACAAGGTTTGAAATTGAGAAGTTCGATGGTGAGACAAATTTCAATCTGTGGCAAGTTCGGATGATGGCAATTTTAGTTCAATCCTGTTTGAAAAAGGTTGTTACCGGGAAAAATCCTGAGAATCTAAATAAAACAGAATGGGAAGAGCTTGATGAAAAGGCTTTGTCTGCAATCCAGTTGTGCCTCGCGAATACGGTATTGCAGGAGGTATTGATGGAGAAGACCTCATCTGCCTTGTGGAAAAGGCTAGAAACTCTTTATGCGACTAAGTCTCTGACTAACCGTTTAGTGTTGAAACAACGTCTATTTACGTTTCGCATGAACGAAGGTGTGCTTCTTAGAGATCACATCAATCAATTCATTACTCTTTTAAATTATTTAAAGAATGTTGAGGTTCATATTGACGATGAAGATCAAGCTATGCTATTATTGTGCTCTTTACCCCCTTCATACAAGTCTTTTAGGGAGACCCTAATTTATGGCAGAGACAAACTCTCGTTCGAAGATGTGAAGGGTCATTTGTTGAGTAGAGACAAACTCGACAATGAGCTTCATTTGGATAGCAAGGCAGATAGGCAAGCTTCCCTTTTGATAGCATCAAAGAAACGAGACAAAAGGTGTCGCTATTGTAAAAAAATAGGTCATGTCAAAGCAGATTGTTATAAACTGCGAAATAAAAGAGCTGCTGAGAGTAACGAGGAAGATGTAACTGGTGCTAATTTGGTCGATGAAAGCGGTGATGATTTCTTGTTAGTGTCAACGAGCGATAACTCCAAGCTCACGTCCGAGTGGATCCTAGATTCGGGATGTTCTTTCCACATGTGTCCCAATAGAGAATGGTTCTCCACATACAGTTCGGTTGAAGGTGGAGTTGTGTGCATGGGAAACGATTCATCTAGTAAGGTGATTGGTATTGGTAATGTTAAAATTAGGATACACGATGGGACGATTAAGACACTCTCAGATGTCAGGTATGTACCTGATTTACGAAAGAATCTCATCTCCTTGAGTATTTTAGACTTGAAAGGATGCAGAATCAATATCGAGTCGAGCGACATTAAAGTATCTCGTGGAGCTCTTGTTTTGTTAAAAGGTAAAAGAACTGGCAGTCTTTATATTTTGGAAGGTTCTACAGTGACCGGTGAAATCGGACGTCCCTCGTTCGTTACAGAGTCGAAGTCAACTCATTTAGAATGGAGGCAACTTGGTCATGGGAGGGAAAAAGGTTTGACCATTTCGTTGAAGAGAGGTTCTCTTTTGGATGTAGGTTTTGAAAAGTTAGGGCACTGTGTTCGTGAAAATCAAACCCAGGTTAGTTTTGATTTGGCATTGTACAAGTCGAAGGCTAGAAGTCTTCCAGTTTCTAAGCATAGATTCGACTCAGTTAATTCCCTCTATGGTTCAAGATAGGCTCGTGGCGGGCTTTGGCAAAGATGGCATTGTGGAAATATTAGTCTAGGTGGAGATTTGTTAAGTATGACTCCTATTTCAGTCAAATTTGAGAAGTAATCTTCTAGTTAAACTCTGTTTATTTGTTTCAATCAAACACTGATTAGTTTAGATTATTTTATTATTATTTGACCTATGAATTTAGCCTATAAATAGGCTCTTTTACAACCTTAGAAAATACACCCATTAGATATTAGAACTCATAACACATTTAGAGAATTTTGTGTTTACATTTTGAGAGTTCTTTGTTTTCGGGGTTTAGTTTTTATCTCCATCTTTTGTACTCTTCGTTCTGTTGCCATTATAGTAAAATTATCTTTGCCCATGGTTTTTTATCGTCTTTGGAGGAATTTTTCCACGTTAAATTTGTGTGTTCAATTTCTCAATTTCTTTTGCTATTTTTACTTGTTCGTTGCTTAATCGGGTCGATTCCTAACACATATAACTAAGAATCTATGATGATGTTTACTCTTGTTATTGAAATAGAAAGAAAGAAAGAAAGAAAGAACCCCCCCCCCCCCGAAAATATGATTCTCTTAATAGAGAAGTTTTAAGTAGCGTCACTCTTTTTGGACGTTTAAGAAGAAAATAGATTGTTTTTGTGATCCATCAGAACTGAAAAAGCTAGACGGAAGCATGTTTCGTACTTGTTGTCATTTAAATATAAGCCTAAATAATATTGGTTACTAGATTGTTTTTATTTTTATAATTTAATTATAAAAATTTTCAATTTCTTTTATATATGATATTTTGGTCACTTTTCCCCTTAATTCATTTACAGAACATTGGTCTAACTTTTTTCTATTAGCATAATAAAAAAATTAGCTCCTAATTTTTATACATTTTAAAAATTTGGTCTTGGTTCTAAAAAAGTTTAGACAAATTTAACTCTCAATATTCACACATCCTTTTAATTTAGTCCTAGTTCTAAAAAATTGGAAAAAAATAAAATTAAAAATTTAATTAAAAAATCATTTTTGATAAATATTTAAAATTCTATAAAAATTCAATAAATATAAAAACAATATTAGAGAAAGTTTTAAAAATAAAAAATATATTTGAACAAAAACAATAAATAATGCAATTGAAAAAAAAATTACTCCAGTAACACTGCAAAAAGGATATATAGTTTTTATTAACATAGGAAAATTGCTATTAGGGAGAGCAACATGATTTTCATATAAAAGTTAAAATTTTCAAGTTGAGAAAATATACTTCACGAATATGATAACCAAAAGGTAGGCTGATTTTTTCCTTGAGATTCAAATATGGATTTTGTTTTTACTAACAAGTGTTGGATGTAATGGTAAAGTTTATTGTACTCGAGAATTTAATTTCAAACTATGGAGACAGTAATATTGAGAGAAGTAGCCATGAACCCTGAAAAGACTAATCTCCACAAACTATAAAATGAATATGAAGGATACTTTGATTACACCAAAAAAGAAATATGGATTTGGCGGTTGATGACGTCTCACCTAAGGCTAAAAAGCCAAATAGATAGACAAGGGATGGAGGTGTTTCCATGTGTCAAAGTTGGCAGCACACTATAGGCCCTTTGAGCGACACATTAGCCATCGGTCTAAAAGCTGTTCAATTATACAAGTTTATCTCTCTTGATTTAAATAAAAAGTCAAATTCATATGTTTAATTAAATCAATAATTAAATATTCTTTCAAATTTTAATTATTAAAACAGTTAATTAATTCTAATTAAATAATTTTCAACTCAATTCTAATTTCGTTAACACCATAACAACTTTATTGTATTGGAACTTATATGTAAACTTTTTATTATCCGAATAGAATTTTTTGATATAACATACAACAAGGGAAGAGGAGCAAGGAGGAGATCACAATGGTGCAATAGAGATCGGTTTACCTAAAAAGATTGAGAGTCGAAACAGAAACAAGAGAACAGGTTGGTTTAAAAGGATGATTGCATAGAGTAATTTTAGGGTATTGAAAGTTCAATCCATTCTTCATCGTTCATCTAGGTATTTATAGAAGAGGTCCTCTTGTCCGTTGATATGACATGGCAGGATATTTATTTAGCCCCCACTAAATGCATAAAGGATAATAATGTCATTATATCATGGGACTTTATATATACGAGGTAGTTATGCCTAAATAAAAACCTTATTGCCTTGGAAGTGTGTTCACACTAGGATAGTGTTTACACTTAAACATGGGTGGCCTATTGAGGTATTGCTTCAGAACGAGTCAATGCATAGGTCAACAATGTGTCTAGTGATAAGGCATGTCTAAGTGACGGAGAGGTATAACAATAGTCCCCCTCCCCCCATTGAGTCAAACAAAAGATTATAAAGTAGCCTTTCGTGAGACATTATCTGGATTTTGATTAAGGTTTGTCTCACCAAAGAAGATGAAGGAACACTAGATTCCTTCTAAAAGGACAAACATAAATGCAAAGTTTTGGGGAAGAGTGGCCATGATGAGGAGTATTTAACACTGTGCAGGTGGTCAAATACTATTAGTCATGGTTCTTGTACCTAAAACAATGCATTTAAGAGGGTGTACTAAAAAATCTATAAATTTGGGATCTTGTCTTCCTTGAAACTACTTTTTTGTTTTTGAGTTTTTGCTTTTCTTTTGCTTGAGATTCCTTCTCTATAGTTGTAGTTTAGATTATTTTTTTTTTGTTTTCATCATTGTTTTCACAATTTTGTAGAGAAAATGGTTAGACTTGAGAGAAGAGATGAAAGAACTGGTAGATATTCATCAAAAAGGGGCGGAGGTAAGTCTTCTACTATCAACAATAGGGCAACGATGGCTACTAGGGTGACAACGAACAATCCTAGAAGAACTTTGACAACTAGGGACAAAAAGGGGCAAATCCCCAAGCATTTGAGGGCTTTCAATGAACTGGTTGCAATTGATGAATGTAAGTGTAACACAATAAAACAAGAAATGTGAAGGGTTTTGAGGTGCAAAGGCCTCCTTGCAAGGCATCCCAAGTACGAGTTTAGTATTCCTAAAGGGAAGCATTGCTTGAGCTCCGTGTTCAGGCCGCGTTATGGTGAAGAAGGCCAGGACTCTTCCTACTGCTATACCTATTGGAGGAAAAGTTTCATTTGCCACCTTATCAGTTTATCATGGATTTGTTGAATTCTTACTATCTAGCACTCGGGAAACTAATGGGAAGCTCATGGTGGCTACTAATTAGGTTCATAATCAAATGCACCATTGAATCTAGTGCCCTAAGTGTACTACATTCGTTTGTACACTTGTAATTTTTTTGAACAATTTGGTTAATAAAATTATTCATGAATTACATTAATACCTTGTGTATATTTGTCCTCACATGGTTTTTGCATCTAAAGCACAATAGAAGCAAATAGTAGCTCACTAGTTATCTAATTTTTAACTAATACTAAGCGATATTACGTGGTCAGATCATAATACAGAAAGATAGCTTATATTAGTAGATGAACCTAAATGCGTTATTAGTCTATTTGGAAATGAGCAAACTGATTGGAAGACTAATATGTTGTCTATCAAGTCCAATTAGGGAGATGTTTTGTTTTAGGCATTGGAGTGGATGACTCCGAAAAGATAGAGGCATAAATGCAACTAAATGGACTGACAGTACATCAAACTAGACCTAAGTTGAATAGATCCTGAATCTGTTTATTGATTTATTAATTTGTGACATTCGTAGTGTGGCATAAATTAATCTTGAGTGGATAATGTACTATATATGTGTGACTTGTATACTTTGATGTAATTAAAAGTTTGAGTTCGAATAAATAAGAAATTGAAAGCATGTGCGTTGGGTATACAATTTTTGCAGTATGCAGCATCATTCACAATAGTGGAATTCATAGCCTAAGACATGGGTAAATGATATCCTTTCATTTACATTACATGATAAATGAAAAGTAAATGTGGCTACTAACCGCCTATAAATGTGTTATCGTTTATAGTTAAATAATACACAAAAAAATATAAGAAATTAAAAACAGAGGTGTCTGCAAGTGAACAAGTCAAATTGCAATATAGTTTATACAATGAAATTCTTAGAAGTATTCCGAGGATCATACCCAAGGGTGGATAGAATAAATAATGAAAACGTTTCTACAATAACAAGTTTAAGTAGTAGTAATTAGTTTCTATATTACAATAAACCATAAAATAAGTTGAAGAGATAAAAATAAATAAATAATGAAAAGAAATAAATAAAGAAAAATAAACAAAACAAAACAAAACAATAAACCAATCAGGAAGATTAACTCGCTTTAGGGTTTGAAACTAAAATCATATTAGGGTTTTAGAGTGGTTTAGCCATTGATTAACCAATTATTAACTCCCGGCCTCTAATTAACTAATAGATTGATTGATAACCGCTTAACTCTCGACCTCACTTTCTCAACCAGGATAAATTACGATTTAATCAGTTCAACTTATCTCCCGACCTCGTCTAACCTATGATAACTTATTAGGGTTGTCACTCTTAACAGTTTAAGAACACATGATTTATACCAACTATCTCTCTCAAGAAACCCTAAATCCTTCGTTAATCACATCCCTATCCACTCGTTAATCTCTCCTAAGGTATTTAACCACTCATGTTATTCATAATTTCAACTCCGATTGAATAAACTATATAAAGAACACAATCAATTCAGAAGAGAAAAGAGATTTGAATAATCGTGGATTGAATATCAAATGAGGAGCGGAGTAGTAAATCTCTTGATTGGAATAAAGAAATAAAATGACTAAAAAAGAACATAAACTTAAATACTTGAATAATATAAATAAACTCTTTAATCAAAATTGATTTCAAGAGAAAAAAAAAGTTTATTGAAAAGCCGAAAAGAAAATAAACTAAATCTACTTCTAAACTACGAGGGTTTTTAAAGGCTTCTAAGATGACTTAGTTACATCAAACCCTTAATATCTTATTTATAAAGATGTTAACACCCCAAATTAGGTCTTTGGCACATCCTAGGTATTCGAATAATTTTGATTGCGCGGACAAATATATCCTCGATAAGCTTGGGCAGCACGTCGGCCTTGTGTCGTGCCACACCCCTTGCGTGGCACGACACGACATGCAACTTCAGCCTAATGTCGTTATTTTGGTGCTTTGATGGCTTGGGAATCTTGTGCATCACTCGACTCTTGCTTCCACGTCAATTGAGCCTTTATATGTTCATCCTACACACTTAATTGAACATATTAGCACAACCTAGGGCCCGTGTTGGCCTATTGGGTCACAACACCTATAAAATGTGTTAAAAACATTTATTTTTATTAACTTTCTATCCTAAGGCCTAATTACTGAAAACGAAATATAAAATCCTAAATTGCATTAAAAAAAACTCATTAAGTGCGAAATTGACCCGAATTGACTACTACATTTGACGGTAGGTCAGCCACGGGTCGTTTGTCTTTGTGATGAATGACTTAATTACTATTTGAATGTTGACTTTTCATGAAGGAAAATGTAATAGTAATCATGAGATAAAATAGGATCATATTGGGAGAACGAATTTATCCCAAAGAGATTAAGGATATCCTATGAGGGTAACACATGTATGAAAATGTCATTGGATGAGCACTGATCGAGTAGCTTTCGTAATGGCATGTAATTGAGGAGAGCTTAGTCACGATACTATAATGGAATGATTTCGTGACTAAATGAGTTTATAATTAATAGGCGAAAAGCTAGAACTTAAGAATAAATTTTGAGCCCTAATCACATATGTCCAATCGTCCCTCTAGTGGCTCATTGAAACTAGAAATGAATTGCATGTGGAATAAAATGAACAAAAATGGATAGAAGTGATAAAGTTACAGAAATGGATAACAATCGGAAATGAATGTGGCTTTCTAGCTAAGTTTAGAAATAACCAAAGAATTAATTTATGGTTTTTCGAATTATTAATTAATTAATTGAAGTTCGAAAATGGAATTAAATTAATTGGTCATTGAGAATTCGTTGAATTTAGAAAAATTAAATATATTTTCTCATAGACTCTTTTATGGTAAAGTTGTCATGATTTTAATGGAATTAGAACCGAATTGAGAAAAATATTTAATTTATTAAAATTAATTTAATAAATAATGTATATTTTAAGAAATAGAAAAATATGTACTAGGTTAAATTAAATTATAAAGTGTTGGGTTAAAAGCCTAGGAAACACATATAGGAGAGGCCCAAATCCCTATTGTAATACATATGAGGGGAAACACACCTTATTAGCCCCCTCTCTCCTAGTTCAACTAAGAGATTATTTTTCTATTAAATAAACATTAAATGCATTCTAGTAATTCAACTAAGGTTTCACTCCTCTCCTTATAAATAGATGACACTATGAGGGCTAAAAACACAATAAGTTAGACACAACTTGTAACACCCTCACCCGTATTCAACGCCAGAATAGTGTTACGGAGTATTTCCAGACTTATAAAACAATTAAACATTTACTTAGCATACATTTTCACAATTCATGCATTCATCATTCAAACTCAATCAATTTATCCCTAATACGAGCCCACGAGGCCCTAAATATGCATTAGAAGTGGTTCAGGACTAAACCGATAACTTTAGAAACTTTTTAAACACTTGTAAAAATTTTCTCAAAATAGTGGACACACGCCTGTGTGGCCCGGCCGTGTGACACGCCCGTGTCACAGCCCGTGTGGACATTCGAAATAGGAGCACATGGCCGTGTTCCAGCCCGTGTCTGACCCCGTGTAACTCTCTGAATTAGGTCACACGGCCAACACACGCGCCCGTGTGCCCTAAAAATGGCCATACACGCCCGTGTGCCAGGCCGTGTACTAGGCCATGCCAAACCTGTAGGGTATACTGACTTATACCACACGGCCAGGTCACACGCCCATGTGTGAGGCCGTGTGGAGTATATTGACTTGATTTTAATTTCAACACTAGGGGACACATGGCCGTGTAACATGACCGTGTGTCACACACGGTCGAGACACACGCCCGTGTCTCTGCCCGTGTGGACAAAAATAGGCTATTTACTAAGCCATTTTGTGTAACAACCCGATTTTAGGGCTAGTCAGAATAGTGGTTACGAGACCATTAATCCGAGGTTGAGGAAAATTATTTTGATATTATTTTATGTGTCGTAACATGTTTATAAGGATGCATGAGAATTTTGGTACCTTAATTTTAACGATTGATTGCATAATTGCGAAAAAGGACTAAATTGCATAAAGTGCGAAAGTTTCAAATTTCAAGCTAGAGGTGTAACAGCCCGACTTAGGGCCTAGACGGAATAGTGGTGCGAGACCACAAATCCAAAGTAAAAATATGAGTTTTATGATTTCTATAAGGTTTATGAGGTGATTACATGATTGTGTGAAAATCACATGAAGAAATTTTATTAATTAGTGATTAAATTGTCCATTAGGACTAAATTGCAAAGAATAGAAAATATGAGATTCTAGAATATTTAAGTATGAAATAGAATTATGAAAATTTCTAAAGGTCCTTATTTAGCAATTAGACCATTATATTTGGTGATGGACAAAAATGGACATGGGAAGGAAAAATCCCAAGAAAGGATCCTTAAGGGCATTTTTGTCATTTGGTAAATAAAAGATTAAAAAGGGAAAAAGAAGTCAAAAATGGTGTCCATCTTCTTCCCTAAGTTCCAAAATTTTGAGAAGAAGCCATAGCTAGGGTTTTGGTCATTTTCAAGCTCAAAGTAAGTGCATCCTCGCCCCGTTTTTAATACCCTCGTAGCTCGGTTTAGCTATTTCTAGCTATATTTTGAGCTAGGGTTTATGTTTAAAAATTTATCCATGTATGAAATGCATGTATTTTGATGTTTTATGGAGGAATATGAAAATTTGATGTAGGATAAACATCTTTTTCTAAGTGATTTTCATGAAAAATGCCTAAAAGGACCAAAATGTAAAAGTTGTAGAATTGGTCATACATGAGTGAAATAGTGGAAATTGAAAGTTGTTATAGTTGAGAATATGATTCGGCTAGGCTTGGAATGCAAGAAAGTTGAATGAAAATCATTTTACAAGCCTAGGGGAAAAAGTGTAATTAAGTAAAAGTTTAGGGGCAAAATTGTAATTTTGCCAAAATATGAATTATGAGTCGATTTAGTCAATGTGTGTATTTAACAAGTGAAATTTTTATTATAGATCAAGAAACGCGAAGCCCAGATCGAAACCGAGGCAAGAATAAAATCGAGGACTAAATCGAGCATTTATACACATTTTGAGAATCGAGGTAAGTTTGTATGAAGTTAAAGTTTCATAATATTTCGATAATTGATAGAGTATGATATTATGATAATGTATGTCATTTCTATGAAATTCGAGTGAGGAAGCCTCGATGAGGAAAATAGTGAGAATAAGCTAAGTCAAAGTCCAAGTCAAAAAATTCCGGAACAAGGTTGATACCTATGTATTCATATGTGATAAGGAAGGTCCCGTATAAGACCATGTCTGGGACATGGCTTCGGCACCAAAGGAAGATCTCGTGTAAGACCATATCTAGGATATGGCATCGACATCTATATACGATCTCGTATAAGACCATGTCTGGGACATGGCATCGACATCGAAGCTATAAGATCCGTGTAAGACCATATCTAGGATATGGCATCGGCATTGAAAGGTAATTTCATGTAAGACCATATCCGGGATATGACGTTGGTATCGAGATTCATGGACGATGAGTTCGAATATCTCATGACAATTTGATTAGTTCATGATCAAAAGAGCTAAGTAGGTAAAATGGTCTAGAACCAAAATCCATTCATAGATGACCTTGAGTTACTTTCATGATTAAGAATGATAAAGATTTGAGTTTATGCTCATGTTAGTATATGTGTTAAGTTATGTGATAAGTGATACAGGTACTATGAGAAAATACAGGTTACATGCCATAATGTATCATGAGACGGGTAAGAATAAGTATGGATGAGAATGTTTAAGTAATTGAGACTTGTATTGTTATTGTTATAATGGATAGATGAATTTAATGAAAGCAATTATGTCGCTTTAGAATTTCATGCAAACTTACTAAGCTATATGCTTACCCCTCTCTTTTCCTTTTTCCTTGTAGTTTCGCCAAGTCAGCTCGAGGATCGTATAACATCGGAGCTCGAATCACACTATCAACCGTTCTTTTGGTATAGTAAAGTTAATTCACTTTGAGTATGGCATGTATAGGAACTTGATCATTTTGTGTCATGTCATGGTTGAAGGCTAATTAAGTTAGCTATTAATGCTTTACACTTATTTTGTAAAAGGTCATGGTGAATTGGCCAATATTGTCAAATACATATTACGAGGTTGATGAATATAATGAAATGAATATTCATGTAAGTCATTGAGTGAAATATGAATGGAATGATTGATAATTTAAAGGTTCCTAATAGTTTCATGTCGCTATGTTATGTGTTACTTGAGATGAAATGAACATGTTTATTTTTCAGGGTGGCAATAAGGCTTGGAAAATAGCCTTTAATTGTCCACACGGGTAGACACACGGGTGTGTGTCTAGGCCATGTGTGACACACGGCTAGCCCCATGGGTGTGTTGATAGGCCATGTGTCCCCTGCACTAATTTACGAGAATATGATTTGTCACACGGGGCAGCTCACGGGCGTGTGCCCTGGCCGTGTGCTAATTAAGAGTTGATGACGTCATAAACAGAGAGCTCCATGGGTAGGAGACATGGGTGTGTGTAGGCCGTATGAAGGACACGGGCTAAAGACACGGGCGTGTGCTCAACTTTGTGAAATAAGTTAGTGTCGACCACGGGTGGTGAACACGGGCATATCTTTGGGGCACACGGGCGTGTCCCTTGGACAACACGGGCTTGTAGCCCCTGCTTAGGCAAAATTCTCAAAGAGCATTAAAGTTTTCTGTTGAATTTCGAAACCCTTCGGGTGTATGTTTAAGGTCTCATAGGCCCATGGCATGTAATGGCATGTTCAAGCATGGTAATGCCTCGTATCCGCTCCGGCATCGGACACGGGTAAAGGATGTTACATTTAGTGGTATCAGAGCTACGATTTAGTCGATTTTCGGACTAACGTAGCATGAGTATGAGTCTAGCTATACATGCCATACATAAGAGTACTTGTGTAATGATAGTGTGACGACTCCTGACGATTTGAATTGTATTTTATATAGTTAATGGATCCTGATCCTGACCGAGCTGCAGCCGATGATGCTGCGAGTAATGCGCCGGCTCCCACGCAAGGGACCGCGCCGATAGAGAGTAGACCCGAGACCTTGGGTCAGGGAGAAGAGGCCCGAGAAGCCTTTCTCTGTATAACGAGCAATTGGTACACAGAGTATATTCGAGCAAATCCTAATGCTCCACCTCCTCCACCCCCGCCTATTCCTCAACCTACCCCTGTAGCTCCCCAAGTGGTTGAAGTGGTAAGAAGAGAAAAGCCTCCGGTTGATAGAATCCGAAAACAAGGGGCCGAGGAATTCAGGGCTAGTAAGGATGATGACCAGAAAGAGCAGAATTCTGGCTCAAAACACCATTCGGGTGTTTGATGAGTTATCGTGCACACCTGAAGAGTGCATAAAGTGTGTGGTTTCTCTTCTAAGAGATTCCGCTTATCAGTGGTGGAATACCCTTGTGTCAGTTGTACCAAGGGAAAGAATTACATGGGAGTTTTTCTAAGAAGAATTCCGGAAGAAGTACATAAGTCAAAGATTTATTGACCAGAAGAGAAAGGAATTCCTTGAACTGAAACAAGGTAAGATGACGGTAACTGAGTACGAGCGCGAGTTTGTGAGGCTCAGCAAATATGCTCGGGAGTGTGTGTCCTCTGAAGCCATCATGTGTAAGAGGTTTGAGGACGGACTAAACGAAGATATCAAATTATTTGTTGGTGTCCTTGAGTTGAAGGAATTTGTTTTATTAGTAGACCGGGCTTGCAAAGCCGAAGAATTAGTTAAAGAGAAAAGAAAAGCTGAGATGGAGTCTCGTGATTCAAGAAAGAGACAGTGGAGGAAGTTATTTCAATCATCGTCTAAGAAGTCGAGAGATTTTTCTACCCGATCGGCTACTTCAGCTGGGTTTCCAAGTAGAGGTAAGAGCGAACAGTACTCAGAGTCTAAAGCCCAGACCACCTCAGTTGCTAGTGTTGGCAACGTCCGACCGAGTAGACCGGAGTGCCCGCAGTGTGGCAGACGTCATTCAGGCGAATGTCGAGCAAATGAAAAGGCCTGTTTCAGGTGTGGGTCTCTAGACCATTTTATTAGAAACTGCCCCGAAGTGGATGAGAAAGAGAAGCCTCAGGATGCAAAACCGGGAGGCACTATTAGAGGAAAACCACAGAGAAACCCGAGAAGTGGAACAAGTAGTAAGAATATGCCTAAAGAGCAGGCTTCGAGATCTGAGGGTAGAGTGCCTGCGAGGACCTATGCCATTCGCGCTCGCGAAGAGGCATTATCTCCTGATGTGATTACGGGTACATTTTCTCTCCATGATACTAAAGTTATTTCCTTAATAGATCCGGGATCTACCCATTCATACATTTGCATGAAATTAGTATCTAAAATGAATATGCCCGCAGAGTCTACAGAATTTGTGATAAAGGTGTCTAATCCTTTAGGCAAAAGTGTGCTAGTTGATAAGGTATGTAAAGATTGCCCATTGATGATTAGAGGTCATTGTTTTAAGGAAAATCTCATGCTATTACCATTTGATGAATTCGATATTATTCTTGGTATGGATTGGTTAACCACTCATGATGTGACAGTAAATTGTGGAAAGAAATATATTGAGTTTAGATGTGAAAATTGGGACATTCTTCGTGTTGAATCAGATGAACAAGACAAATCACCTGTAGTGATTTCTCATATGTCGGCTCAGAGATATGTAAGAAAGGGGTATGAAGCATATCTTGCTTTCGTTATGAATGCTAAAGAAACCAAGTTAAAGATTGAATCAGTCTCGATAGTATGTGAGTACCCAGATGTTTTTCCCGAAGAATTGCCAAGATTGCCTCCGATTAGAGAGGTTGAATTTGGTATCGAGTTAGCTCCTGGTACCGTACCAATATCGATTGCTCCTTACAGAATGGCTCCAATGGAGTTGAAGGAATTAAAGGCACAGTTATAAGAGTTGACAGATAAAGGTTTTGCAAGACCGAATTATTCTCCATGGGGTGCTCCAGTGCTATTTGTGAAAAGAAGGATGGCTCTATGAGATTGTGCATAGATTACCGACAGCTTAGTAAAGTAACAGTGAAGAACAAGTACCCATTGCCAAGGATCGATGATTTGTTTGATCAATTGAAGGGAGCCACTGTATTTTCCAAGATAGACTTGAGGTCGAGATATTATCAATTGAGAGTAAAAGATTTAGATGCACTGAAGACTGCATTCCAGACTAGGTATGGGCACTATGAATTTTTAGTCATGCCGTTTGGCTTAACAAATGCCCCTGCTGTGTTTATGGATTTAATGAACCGCATATTTCGGTCATACTTGGATAAGTTTGTTGTGGTTTTTATTGATGACATCTTGATATATTCTCATGATGAGGATGAACATGCCGAGCACATGAGGACAGTTTTACAGACTTTACGAGATAATCAGTTGTACGCCAAGTTTAGTAAAAGTGAGTTTCGGCTTAAAGAGGTTGGATTCTTGGGGCATATTATCTCGGGAGATGGAGTTCGAGTCGACCCAAGCAAGATTTCAGCTATTGTTGATTGGAAACCGCCAAAAAATGTGTCTGAGGTTAGAAGTTTTCTGGGCCTAGCTGGCTATTATCGACGGTTCGTCAAAAGATTTTCCATGATAGCTACACCGATGATGAGATTATTACAGAAAGATGTAAAGTTTGAGTGGACAAAAAAGTGTCAGCAGAGTTTCGAGAAATTAAAGGCATTGTTGACAGAGGCTCCAATTCTTGTGCAACCTGAGCCGGAAAAAGAATTTGTGATCAACAGCGATGCATCCTTGAATGGGTTGGGCTGCGTGCTTATGCAAGAAGGCAAGGTGATAGCTTATGCCTCTAGAAAATTAAAGCTGCACGAGAAGAACCACCCGACCCATGATTTAGAGTTGGCGGCCATAGTATTTGCATTGAAGATCTAGAGACATCATTTGTATGGTGAGAGATGTCGAGTATTCACCGATCATAAAAGTCTAAAGTACTTGATGAATCAAAAGGAATTGAACCTAAGGCAGCGAAGATGGCTAGAGTTGATAAAGGATTATGAGCTAATGATTGATTACCACCCGGGAAAGGCGAACGTAGTCGTCGATGCTTTGAGTAGAAAGTCCCTATTTGCATTAAGGGCTTTGAATACTCGGGTGACCTTGTTAGAGGATGGCTCAATTCTAGTTGAGTCGAAAGCTAGACCAATGTTCCTTCAAGAGATCTATGAGGCTCAGAAAGATGAAGCCAAAAGAGTTCAGTGCGAGACCGGTATTGAGTCTAATTTCTGGATTAATTCAAATGGATGTCTGATGTTCAGAGACAGAGTTTGTGTACCGAGGGATGATGAGCTTATTCGGAAGATTTTGCATGAGGCGCATAGTGGATGTCTATCTGTACATCCAGGTAGCACTAAGATGTATAATGACTTGAAGCAACGGTATTGGTGGCCGAGTATGAAGAAAGATATTTCAGAGTTTGTGACGAAATGCTTGATTTGTCAGCAAGTAAAGGCTAAACACCAGGTGCCCTCGGGTTTGCTTCAACCTATTAGGGTGCCCGAGTGGAAGTGGGACCGAATTACTATGGACTTTGTAACAGGTTTGCCGTTGACACCAAGCAAGAAAGATGCTATATGGGTCGTAGTCGATAGACTTACGAATTCAGCCCATTTCATACCGGTGCGTGTTGATTACTCACTAGATAAGTTGGCAAACTTGTATATCTCTAAGATTGTAAGGCTACACGGAGTGCCCTTATCGATTATATCAGATAGAGATCTGAGATTCACATCTAGATTTTGGAAAAAAATTGCAAGAGGCCTTGGGTACAAAGTTGAATTTTAGTACAGCTTTTCACCCCCAAACCGACGGATAGTCAGAGAGATTGATACAAGTACTTGAGGATATGCTCCGGTGCTGTGTTTTTGAATTTCAAGGCAGTTGGGAAAGGTACCTATCGTTGGTAAAGTTTGCTTATAATAATAGTTTTCAGTCGAGTTTGAAGATGGTGCCTTATGAGGCTTTGTATGGGCGTAAGTGCCGAACGCCTTTATATTAGACTGAACTCAAGGAAATTCAGATTCACGGGGTTGATCTGATTAAAGAAACCAAAGAAAAGGTCAAAGCGATCCGTGATTGTTTAAAAGCTGCTTCAGATAGACAAAAGTCCTACTCGGATTTAAAAAGGAAAGAGATTGAGTATCAAGTCGGCGATAGAGTATTCTTGAAAGTGTCGCCATGGAGAAAGGTTCATAGATTTGGCCGGAAAGGCAAAATGATTCCTCATTTTATCGGACCATATGAGATCACCGAGAGATCGGGCTGGTAGCCTATCGATTGGCTTTACCATCTGAGTTAGAGAAGATTCATGATGTGTTTCATGTGTCTATGTTGCAACGCTACCAATCAGACCCTTCGCATGTGATTACGCCGACAGAGGTTGAGACCCAACCCGATATGACATATGGTGAAGAACCAGTCAAGATTCTAGCCCGAGAAGTCAAGCAGTTAAGAAATAAAAGTATAGCCCTTGTGAAAATATTGTGGCAGAGACATGGGGTAGAAGAGGCTACATGGGAGCCGGAGGAGGCTATGAGGAACCAGTACCCAAATCTTTTCACTAGTAAGATTTTTGGGGACGAAAATCCCTAAAGGGAGGAGAATTGTAACAGCCCGACTTAGGGCCTAGAAGGAATAGTGGTGCGAGACCACAAATATGAAGTAAAAATATGAGTTTTATGATTTCTATAAGGTTTATGAGGTGATTACATGATTGTGTGAAAATCACATGAAGAAATTTTATTAATTAGTTATTAAATTGTCCATTAGGACTAAATTGCAAAGAATAGAAAATATGAGATTCTAGAATATTTAAGTATGAAATAGAATTATGAAAATTTCTAAAGGTCCTTATTTAGCAATTAGACCATTATATTTGGTGATGGACAAAAATGGACATGGGAAGGAAAAATCCCAAGAAAGGATCTTAAGGGCATTTTTGTCATTTGGTAAATAAAATATTAAAAAGGGAAAAAGAAGTAAAAAATGGTGTCCATCTTCTTCCGTAAGTGCCGAAATTTGGAGAAGAAGCCATAGCAAGGGTTTTGGTCATTTTCAAGCTCAAAGTAAGTGCATCCTAGCCCCGTTTTTAATACCCTCGTAGCTCGGTTTAGCTATTTCTAGCTATATTTTGAGCTAGGGTTTATGTTTAAAAATTTACACATGTATGACATGCATGTATTTTGATGTTTTATGGAGGAATATGAAAGTTTGATGTAGGATAAACATCCTTTTCTAAGTGATTTTCATGAAAAATGCCTAAAAGGACCAAAATGTAAAAGTTGTAGAATTGGTCATACATGAGTGAAATAGTGGAAATTGAAAGTTGTTATAGTTGAGAATATGATTCGGCTAGGCTTGAAATGCAAGAAAGTTGAATGAAAATCATTTTACAAGCCTAGGGGCAAAAGTGTAATTATGTAAAAGTTTAGGGGCAAAATTGTAATTTTGCCAAAATTTGAATTATGAGTCGATTTAGTAAATGTGTATATTTAACAAGTGAAATTGTTATTATAGATCAAGAAACACGAAGCCCGGATCGAAACCGAGGCAAGAACAAAATCGAGGACTAAATCGAACACTTATACACATTTTAAGAATCGAGGTAAGTTTGTATGAAGTTAAAGTTTCATAATATTTCGATAATTGATAGAGTATGATATTATGATAATGTATGTCATTTCTATGAAATTCGAGTGAGGAAGCCTCGATGAGAAAAAGAGTGAGAATAAGCTAAGTCAAAGTCCCGGTCAAAAATTTCCGGAACAAGGTTGATACTTATGTATTCATATGTGATAAGGAAGGTGACGTATAAGACCATGTCTGGGACATGGCTTCGGCACCAAAGGAAGATCTCGTGTAAGACCATATCTGGGATATGGCATCGACATCTATGTACGATCTTGTATAAGACCATGTCTGGGACATGGCATCGACATCGAAGTTATAAGATCCTTGTAAGACCATATCTGGGATATGGCATTGGCATCGAAAGGTAATTCCATGTAAGACCATATCCGAGATATGGCCTTGGTATCGAGATTCATGCACGATGAGTTTGAATATCTCATGACAATTTGATTAGTTCATGACCGAAAGAGCTAAGTAGGTAAAATGGTCTAGAACCAAAATCCATTCATAGATGACCTTGAGTTACTTTCATGATTAAGAATGATAAAGATTTGAGTTTATGCTCATGTTAGTATATGTGTTAAGTTATGTGATAAGTGATACAGGTACTATGAGAAAATACAGGTTACATGCCATAATGTATCATGAGACGGTTAAGAATAAGTATGGATGAGAATGTTTAAGTAATTGAGACTTGTATTATTATTGTTATAATGGATAGATGAATTTAATGAAAGAAATTATGTCACTTTAGAATTTCATGCAAACTTACTAAGCTATATGCTTACAACTCTCTTTTCATTTTTCCTTGTAGTTTAGCCAAGTTAGCTTGAGGATCGTATAACGTCGGAGCTCGGATCACACTATCAACCGTTCTTTTGGTATAGTAAAGTTAATTCACTTTGAGTATGGAATGTATAGGAACTTGATCATTTGGTGTCATGTCATGGTTGAAGGCTAATTAAGTTAGCTATTAATGCTTTACACTTTTTTTGTAAAAGGTCATGGTGAATTGGCCAATATTGTCAAATACATATTACGAGGTTGATGAGTATAATAAAATGAATATTCATGTAAGTCGTTGAGTGAAATATGAATGGAATGATTTATAATTTAAAGGTTCCTAATAGTTTCATGTCGCTATGTTATGTGTTACTTGAGATGAAATGAACGGGTTTATTTTTCAGGGTGGCAATAAGGCTTGGAAAATAGCCTTTAATTGTCCACACGGGTAGACACACGGGCGTGTGTCTAGGCCATGTGTGACACACGGCTAGCCCTATGGGTGTGTTGATAGGCCGTCTGTCTCCTGCACTAATTTACGAGAATATGATTTGTCACACGGGCCAGCTCACGGGCGTGTGCCCTAGCCGTGTGCTAATTAAGAGTTGATGATGTCATAAACAGAGAGCTCCACAGGTAGGAGACACGGGTGTGTCTAGGCCATGTGAAGGACACGGGCTAAAGGCACGGGCGTGTGCTCAGCCGTGTGAAATAAGTCAGTGTCGACCACGGGTGGTGAACACGGGCATGTTTTTAGGGCACACGGGCGTGTCCCTTGGACAACACGGGTGTGTAGCCCCTATTTAGGCAAAAATTCTCAAAGAGCGTTAAAGTTTCCGGTTGAATTTCGAAACCCTTCGGGTGTATGTTTAAGGTCTCATAGGCCCATGGCATGTACATTACGATTAAGAAAGAAAAGTTTTAAGTTGGATCGAAATTTTATAGCCTGTAATTGTATGTTCAAGCATGGTAATGCCTCGTATCCGCTCCGGCATCGGACACGGGTAAGGGATGTTACAAAAGATGTCTAATAGCTAAAGGATATCAAATGAAGGTCTTTAAAGTGAAATTAGGCCAATAGATGTGCGATGGCCGGCCATATAAGCTAGGGTGACAAGAACATTTAATTTTGGTCAACATTTGGTGAAATTAGGTGACAAAAATGAATAAAATAAGATGAATAAAAGAAGCTATCATCTTTCACTATTCATCTTCTCTCTTCCACCAAAATTACTAACATGAGTAAGGGTTTTGAAGCTTGAAATTTCAGCAACTCATCTCCTCTACAAGTAAGTGATTTTTGTGGTATTACTTGATAATTTTTGTACTTTTAGAACCCCCAAAGCTTAAGCTAGCTAACGAGGGGACTAATTTGCAATATGGTTGAAAGTCTATGAGAGATTTTATGTTGTTTATCTGAGTTTTATGGAAGAAAATGAATGTTAGGGAGATGAGAAACAACTTTTGTGAAAGGTGTTGTCATGAAAAAACCTAAATGGGACTAAGTTGTAAAAGTTGAAATTGTGTAATAAATGCATGAAATAGTTGGAATTTTGAGTAGTTGTAAGAGTAATAAATGTTCAGCTAGGCTTGTTTAATGAGAAAATGTGATGAAAATTTATTGACGAGCCTAGGGGCAAAATTGTAATTTTGCCATAGTACAAGGGCAAAATGGTCATTTTTGCCTAAGTAGAGATTATGATGTATTATGATTATAAAATGATTTAATGAGTAAATTTTTGTTATTATAGATCAAATAGAACACGGAATTAACCTTGACCGGGGAAAAGGCAAGGTTTCGGATTAAACCGCAAATTAACACATTTTGCACCGAGGTAAGTTTATGTGTAAACGATGCATCTTAAATACACATGATGTTAATTATTGGTGCATTGTATGAAAGAGAACATTTATGATTTAAATGGATTGAATTCGGTAGATAATGAATAATTTTCATATGAACGTCGAAATAGATATGTAAATGTGAAAAATTATCCGTAGTAAATAATGGTGGGCTGTGTGCGATACCACCTTAGTTATTCTTGTTGGTGGGCTATGTGCAATACCACCTTTTTACTTATTCACGATGGGTTGTGTGCGATACCATCGTTTATATGAACATTTGGTGGGGTATGTGCGATACCACCGTAATTATCCTTGTTGGTGGGCTATGTGCGATACCACCCTGTTAAGGATTAGTAGTGGGCTAAGTGCGAAACCACCGAGTGTTTGGTATTACTATGAATGGCTTATTGTGAAATTGTGATGTGTTGTTTCATGTGATCATGTGGTGATAAGTGCAGGGATGTATGTTAAATAATGTGAGCAGTTGGCTTGTGATATGGTTGGAATGTGGTAAGACATGAAATGAGTAAGCATGATCTTGAAATGTGGAATGTTCTTACTCATTATGAAATGTTATTTATTGATTAGCACATATTATGATGTTTATTGTTTACATCTAAACTTACTAAGCTTAAAGCTTACTCCCTTTCTTTTCCCTTGTTTTATAGTGTCAAAGAGTCGGGTCGGGATACGGAGATAATTGGAAGATCACCCACACTATCAGCTCATCTCGGTATATCTAGACCTAGTATTTTGAGTATGGTATGTATAGGGGCTAGACTAGGTGAATTGTTTTGTTATTTTGGCCAAATGTATGTTAGCTCCTTTAAAGATGAACTCTTTTGTATATTTCCATAGTTGATGGATCATTATTACTAATTTATGAAAAGAAGAAGTTATTCATGAAAGTGTATGTTGCAAATTTGGGTTACCTAGTGATTTGTTGAATGTGACTATGTTGTGTGAGCTAGGGTGATAAAAGAACTTGGCAAATAGCCTTGTTCTTGTCCATACGGGTAGGCACACGGGCATGTGTCTAGGCCGTGTGTGACACACGGTCAATTGCATGGGTGTGTGATCAGGCCCTGTGTCCCCTGGCATGCTAAGCATGCAAGTTAGTATGCTCCACGGGCAGAGGCACGACCGTGTGTCTCGGTCGTGTGGGAGACACGGCCTAGGACATGGGCGTGTGCCCAGGCCGTGTGAAGTCTACACCTTGAAATTTAAATTTAAATCGCCACACGGCTGAAGCAAACGGGCGTGTGACAGGCCGTGTGGATTAAGTCAGTGCCGACCACGGGTGCAAACCACGGGCGTGTGAAATACCACACGGGCGTGTCCCACTTCTCACACGGGCGTATGGCCCTGTTTCATGTCAAAATTTTCTAAGTGCTCGGAGGTTTCCAGTAGAGTTCCAACGCATTTTGAGATTATGTTTAGGGCCTCGTAGGCCCATTATAAGGATGTTAGATATATGATTTGAAAGGATTTAATTTGGAATGAAATTTGATAGTCCAAAGTTGTACGATCACGTGAGTTAAGTTCGGTAACGCCTCGTACCCGGTTCCGGCGTAGATTTCAGGTAAGGGGTGTTATATTTAGTGGTATCAGAGCTATGGTTTAGTCGGTTCTCAGACTACCGTAGCGTGTGTAAGAGTCTAGCTGTACATGCCATATGCTTATATTGATAGTGTGGTGACTTTTGATAGTTCTAAACTATGTTTTTTTTATATATAGTAAATGGATCCCAATCGGCTGCTGATGGCACAGGTAGTAACGCGCCAGCTCCCGCGCAAGGGACCGCACCTGTAGAGAGTGGACCAGAGACTATGGGTCGAGGAGAAGAGGCCCGGGAAGCCTTTCTCCAAATGATGAGTAATTGGTATACAGAATATGTACGAGCAAACCCTAATGCTCAACCTCCTCCACCCCCTCCTATACCTCAGCCAGTCCCTGTGGCTCCCCAAGGTATAGATTTAGTGAGAATAACCAAGCCCCCGGTAGATAAGATTCAGAAGTAAGGGGCCGAGGAGTTTAGAGCTAATATAGATGATGACCCCGAGAAGGCGGAGTTCTGGCTTGAGAACTCAATGAGAGTATTTGATGAAATCTCTTGCACACCTGAAAAGAGCTTAAAATGCGACGTGTCTTTGTTGAGAGACTCGGCATACCATTGGTGGAAAACACTAACGTCAGTGGTTCCCAGGGAGAGAGTGACGTGGGACTTCTTTTTGGAAGAGTTCCAAAAGAAGTATATAAGCCAAAGATTTGTGGACTAGAAACGGAAAGAATTCCTTGAATTGAAGCAAGGAAAAATGACTGTGGCAGAATATGAGCGTGAGTTTGTTAGGCTCAGCAAGTATGCACAAGAGTGTGTGTCTATAGAAGCTATTTTGTACAAGAGGTTTGAAGATGGACTGAATGAGGATATCAGACTTCTAGTTGAAATTTTAGAATTGAAAGAATTTGTGGTGTTGGTTGACAGGGCATGTAAGGCCGAGGAACTGAATACGGAAAAGAGGAAAGCCATGAGTGAGGCCCGAGATGCAAGAAAAAGGCCAATGAGTAAATCATACCAAGCTCAATCGAAGAGGTCCAAGGAAATGAACCCTCGGATGACAGCGTCAGTTGGACATTCACATCGAGATCAAGGTAATACACACTCGGGCTCGAGAGTCCAAACTATTTCAATGGCAAGTGTAGGCAATCCAAAGTCCAAACCAGAGTGTCCAAATTGTGGTAGGCAACACACTAGGGAGTGTTGGGGGAATAACCGAAATTGTTACAAGTGTGGTTCCCCCGACCATTTCATCTGGAATTGTCCAGTGAGGGATGGGAAGGAAAGAGGGCAAGAAGTGAGATCAAGTAATGTATCTTTGAGGGGTAGATCACAAAAGAACCCAGGAGGAGGGGCTAGTAGTAGAGGTGTGCCTCGAGATTCTGCTGTGAGACCAGAGGGTCGAGCACCTGTAAGGACTTATGCCATTCACGCTCGCGAAGAGGCGTTCTCTCTAGATGTGATAACGGGTACTTTTTCTCTTCATGACACCTCTGTTATTGCTTTGATTGATCCGAGGTCTACCCATCCTTACATTTGTTGAAATTGGCATCTAGTATGTGCATGATTGTTGAGTCTACGAAATTTGTAGTAAAAGTTTCAAACCCGTTAGGCAAACATGTGCTGGTTGACAAGGTGTGTAGGAATTGTCCTTTGACAATTAGAGGTCATTGTTTTCCGGCAAACCTTATGTTGTTGCCGTTCGATGAGTTTGACTTAATTCTTGGTATGGATTGGTTGACTACTCATAGTGTTTTAGTGAATTGTGGTAGTAAGTTTATTGAATTGAAACGTGAAAATAAAGATGTCATTCAGGTTGAATCAGGTAGATCGGGTAAATTGCCTGTGATAATTTCAACTATGGTAGCCGAGAAATACTTGAGGAAAGGATACGATTCTTATCTGGCCTTTGTACTGAATACTCAAGAGTTAGAGGTAAAGATTGAAACAGTGCCGGTAGTATGCGAATATCCAGATGTATTTTCGGAAGAGTTACCCGGATTACCTCCAGTTAGAGAGGTCGAGTTTGGGATTGAGTTAGTTCCGGGAACGGCACCTATCTCGGTTGCTCCGTATAGGATGACACCATTAGAGTTGAAAGAACTAAAGTTTCAGTTGCAAGAGTTAATGGACAAGGGTTTTGCAAGACCGAGCTATTAACCGTGGGGCGTTGTAACACCCCAAACCCGGCCCAAACACCCCGACCGGATCCGGCATGTCACTAAGAAGATTTTAGAAAAACTTGTCGCACCTATTATTATTTTTTTTAAAAACATAGTTTAAACGTTTATCGGGAAAACTTAATAATTTGAAAATTAAGTAAAAGAAATAAATTTTAATTAATGCCTTAATGAATAAAACCGAAATTTTGCCTCTGAGTTCTAGTATTTAAACACATGCCTTAATTTCAGTTAATCATAAAATCTAAACGTATGGAAACCCAAAAACCAAAGCATAAAACCAATAAACAGTAGCCAGTGGCCTTATTTCAATAAAATATAAAACCAGATAAATTGAAAATACTAAGGGAAAATAATAAAATCAACATCTTTTATTTAATCAAAATGAATCCATGCATGGCCACCTTGCGCTCCTCTCCAGCCCGGTCCTATGCACTAAGTGTTACCTGAAAAATGTTAAACAGCGGGGTGAGTCACGAGACTCAGTGTGCAACCCTCATGCACCATCAGATTGGGCCTTAGCCCACAGAACAGAATAACAGAATATCATACAACAGGAATTATGCAAAGCCCATCCCAATCCTAGATCCATCCGCTACACACCACCCTTTACCTGCCAATCACACCATTGGGGATTTCTACAATCAACCCACGCCGCTACACACCATCGATGGTAGTCATGCTGCAGTTAGCTGCTCATCGTTAGATTTGTGACATAGTCACCAGAACAGATCGTGGCAGAGCCATTACAACAGATCGTGGCAGAGCCACTAGAACAGAACACTTCCCCTTTTATCAATCACCCAACCTCGTGCAACATAGAAATCGACATACATATCATATCATGTTAACGGAGACATTCAATTAAGAATGACAGAAATCACTAACCTGGTGATTCGCCTTTACCCACCACGGGTTTTCAACAGCCATGCCAATATTTTGGCATTTAACAGAATGTAACAGGTTTATATGCATACTAATCAGGCAATCTAAATGATGTGAGAATGTTACACACCTGATAAATATGTTGGACTACCCTCTATGTCGATACCCTCGCTAATCGGATCTACTACCCTTTGTCTACAACTTTGCTCAAAAGCTGGAAAAACGAGAGGTTGAGGTTTCCCCTATACCGATTAGACCCCTGAAGTAGGGTGATTCAAGTGCTTCTGATTTAAAACCTTAGGCGATTGGATCTCCTTCAGTTTCCTTCAAGATTCGACACAAGCAGACACTATAGAGGAAATTCGACAATCACAGGAGATGAGATCTAGGGATTTCGACTTTTAAGAAAATCCCAGAAAGATGAACAAGAGAGATACTGATGCGTTTTCGGATACAAGAACCAAACAAGAGCGTAGTTTCGACTTTTAGTGAATGGAAGAAGAATAACAATGGGGATCAGAAGATCCGACTAGGGGGAATTTCAAAGAAGAAAAGAAAGGGTGAGGGAGGTGGTGATTTTCGGCTTTTAGAAGAGAAAAGATGAGAAAAGAAAACAAATGAGATGGCCTTCAAACTTTCGGCACACCCCTTGCCATACTAAACCGATTCTCCCCCCTCTCTTGTGTTTGATTTCGGCCAACTCTGCAACCCAAAGGATAGCTCTCATCTTTTTCCCTTATCCTTATCAGAACTCACATCCAAAAGAGTCCTACATCACACCACTCCTTCCCTTTTTTTCTGCTCATTATCCACTTAAATAAAACATTAAAAGTCCCTAAATTTTAGCCTTGTTGCCGTCCCCTCCCTTGCTCCCTTTTAAGTGCTGAAATTGGCCCAATTTCTTGGGCCCCAAGCGGCCACACTTGGGCCTCCTCACCTGCCCAAAACGTCACTTAAAGCTCCCCCCTTTTCTGCGCCCCTTGTGACTGAGCCACAAGCCCGATTTGCTAACTTAAACAATAACTACTATATTTTAAGCCCTAGAGTGTCTAAATAGAATGTTTAGTCAAAGCCTCGGCCCAATCCTTGAGCCCAATCTGGACCTCTAATTCTCAAATTAACACATTAAACATGTCTACACATTAAACGCATAAGCCCATTAATTCAGGATATTACAGGCGCTCCGGTACTTTTTGTGAAGAAGAAAGATGGGTCGATGAGATTGTGCATAGACTACAGACAGCTCAACAAAGTGACTGTGAAGAATAAGTATCCTTTACCAAGGATAGATGAATTATTTGATCAACTGAAGGGAGTTACAATGTTCTCCAAGATAGACCTAAGGTTGGGTTATTATCAATTGAGGGTTAAGGAGCAAAATGTACCGAAAACTGCATTTCATACGAGGTATGGCCATTATGAGTTTCTTGTCATGCCATTTGGTCTAACGAATGCCCCTGCGATTTTCATGGATTTGATGAATCGCATCTTCTGACCGTACTTGGACAAGTTTGTAGTCGTTTTTATTGACGACATATTAGTCTATTCTTGGGATGAGAGTGAACATGCGGAGCATCTAAGAATTGTTTTGCAGACCTTAAGAGACAAACAGTTGTATGCTAAATTCAGCAAGAGCGAGTTTTGGCTACGAGAGGTTGGATTCTTAGGGCACATTGTATCGGGTGATGGCATTAGAGTTGATCCGAGTAAGATCTCAGCTATTGTGGAGTGGAAACAACCGAGAAATGTATCGGAAGTCAGAAGCTTTTTGGGTTTAGCAGAGTACTACAGATGGTTTGTAAATGGGTTTTCCATGATTGCTACCCTGATGACGAAACTGTTACATAAGGATGTCAAGTTTGAATGGACTGAGAAATGCCAACAGAGCTTCGAGAGACTGAAAACATTGTTGACTGAAGCGCCGATTTTAGTGCAACCTGAGTCAGGCAAGAAGTTTGTAGTATACAGTGATGCGTCATGAAATGGTCTCGGTTGTGTGTTGATGCAAAAGGGTAAGGTAGTAGCTTACGCCTCGAGACAACTAAAACCGCATGAGTAGAAGTATCCGACTCATGATTTGAAATTAGCTGCAATTGTTTCCGCATTAAAGATTTGGCGTCATTATTTATATGGTGAAAAGTGTCGAATCTTCACGGATCATAAGAGTTTGAAGTACTTAATGGATCAAAGGGATTTGAATTTGCGACAATGACGGTGGCTCGAATTATTGAATGATTATGAGCTAGTGATTGACTACCATCCGGGGAAAGCGAATGTAGTCGCAGACGCCCTGAGCAGAAAATCTTTGTATGCTTTGAGAGCTATGAGAACGAGCTTAGCGTTGTCTGATGATGGTGCTATATTGGCCGAGTTGAGGGCTAGACCGCTATTTATTCAACAGATTTGTGAAGCCCAAAAGAATGATAGTGAGATGCAAGCTAAGAGAGCTCAGTGCGATTTGGGAAATGATTCTTATTTTTGGGTGAGTCCAGATGGTTGTTTGATGTTTCACGACAGGATCTGTGTACCTAAAGATAATGAGTTGATCCGGAAGATATTAAATGAAGCACATAGTGGTTACTTGTCGGTACATCCCAGTAGCACGAAAATGTACAGAGATTTGAAGAAATTTTATTGGTGGCCGGGTATGAAAAGAGACATTTATGAGTTTGTGACAAGGTGTTTGATCTGTCAATAAGTGAAAGTCGAGCATCAAGTACCTTCGGGATTAATTCAGCCGGTGATGGTTCCCGAGTGGAAGTGGGATTGAATCACCATGGATTTTGTAATGGAGTTGCCTATGACTCCGAAAAAGAAAGATGCTGTGTGGGTTATTATTGATAGACTGACGAAGTCGGCTCACTTTATACCGGTGCGAGTAGATTATTCGCTTGATAAGCTGGCTGAGTTGCATATTGCTGAGGTAGTGAGACTTCATGGGGTGCCTATATCTATTATCTCGGATAGAGATCAAAGATTTACTTCGAGGTTTTGGAAGAGGTTGCAGGAAGCCTTGGGCACAAGGTTGAATTTTAGTACTGCATTTCATCCCCAAACTGACGGCCAATCTAAAAGAGTAATTCAAGTGCTTGAGGATATGCTCTGGTGCTGTGTGCTAGAGTTTGAAGGCAGTTGGGAAAGATATCTACCTTTGGTTGAATTTGCTTATAACAACAGTTATCAGTCGAGTATATGGATGGCACCGTACGAAGCCTTGTATGGTCGTAAGTGTTGGACTCCCTTGTATTGGACCGAACTTAGTGAGAAGCAAATTCACGGGATTGATTTAGTTAAAGAGACCGCGGAGAAAGTGGAAGTGATCCGTGATAGTTTGAAAGCTTCTTCGGACCAACAAAAGTCGTATGCGGATTTAAAAAGGAAAGAAATCGAGTTTCAAGTGGGCGATAAAGTATTTTTGAAAGTATCCCCGTGGAAGAAAATATTGAGATTTGGTCGGAAGGCAAATAGAGTACACGATTCATAAAGCCGTATGAATTTACCGAAAGGATTGGGCCAGTGGCATATCAGTTGGCTTTGCCGATAGAGTTAGAGAAAATACACAATGTGTTTCATGTATCGATGTTGCGGCGATATCGTTCCGATCCTTCGCATGTGATCCCTCCATCGGAAATTGAGATACGATTGGACATGACTTATGAAGAGGAGCCAATTAAGATTATGGCTCGAGAGGTGAAATAGCTGAGGAATAAGAATATAGCCTTAGTAAAAGTGTTATGGCAAAAACACGGTGTAGAAGAAGCTACGTGGGAACCAGAAGAAGCCATGAAAGAACAATATCCAAACCTTTTTACCGGTAAGATTTTCGGGGACGAAAATCTCTAAAAAAGGGGAGAGTTGTAACATCCCGATTTTAGGGCTAGTCGGAACAGTGGTTTTGAGACCACTAATCCGAGGTTGAGGAAAATTATTTTGATATTATTTTATGTGTCGTAACATGTTTATAAGGATGCATGAGAATTTTGGTACCATAATTTTAACGATTGATTGCATAATTACGAAAAAGGACTAAATTGCATAAAGTGTGAAAGTTTCAAATTTGAAGCTAGAGGTGTCTAATAGCTAAAAGATATCAATTGGAGGTCTTTAAAGTGAAATTAGGCCAATAGATGTGTGATGGCCGGCCATATAAGCTAGGGAGACAAGAACATTTAATTTTGGTCAACATTTGGTGAAATTAGGTGATAAAAATGTATAAAATAAGATGAATAAAAGAAGCTATCATCTTTCACTATTCATCTTCCCTCTTCCACTGAAATTACTAACATGAGTAAGGGTTTTGAAGCTTGAAATTTCAGCAACTCATCTCCTCTACAAGTAAGTGATTTTTGTGGTCTTACTTGATAATTTTTGTACTTTTGAAACCCCCAAAGCTTAAGCTAGCTAATGAGGGGACTAATTTGCAATATGGTTGAAAGTATAGGGACTTTCCATGAGAGAGTTTATGTTTTTTTCTGAGTTTTTATGGAAGAAAATGGATGTTAGGACGATGAGAAACAACTTTTGTGAAAGGTGTTGTCATGAAAACACCTAAATGGGACTAAGTTGTAAAAGTTGAAATTGTGTAATAAATGCATGAAGTAATTGGAATTTTGAGTAGTTATAAGAGTAATAAATGTTCAGTTAGGCTTGTTTAATGAGAAAATCTGATGAAAAATTATTTACGAGCCTAGGGGCAAAATCGTAATTTTGCCATATACAAGGGCAAAATGGTCATTTTTGCCTAAGTAGAGATTATGATGTATTATGATTATAAAATGATTTAATGAGTAAATTTTTGTTATTATAGATCAAGAAGAACGCGGAATTAACCTTGACCGGGGAAAAGGCAAGGTTTCGGATTAAACCGCAAATTAACACATTTTGCACCGAGGTAAGTTTATGTGTAAACGATGCATCTTAAATACACATGATGTTACTTATTGGTGCATTGTATGATTGAGAAAATTTATGATTTAAATGGATTGAATTTGGTAGATAATGAATAATTTTCGTATGAACGTCGAAATAGATATGTAAATGTGAAAAATTATCAGTTGTAAATAATGGTGGGCTGTGTGCGATACAACCTTAATTATTCTTGTTGGTGGGCTATGTGCGATACCACCTTTTTACTTATTCACGATGGGCTGTGTGCGATACCATCGTTTATATGAACATTTGGTGGGCTATGTGCGATACCACCGTAATTATCCTTGTTGGTGGGCTATGTGTGATACCACCCTGTTAAGGATTAGTAGTGGGCTAAGTGCGAAACCACCGAGTGTTTGGTATTACTATGAATGACTTATTGTGAAATTGTGATGTGTTGTTTCATGTGATCATATGGTGATAAGTGCAGGGATGTATGTTAAATAATGTGAGCAGTTGGCTTGTGATATGGTTGGAATGTGGTAAGAGATGAAATGAGTAAGCATGATCTTGAAATGTGGAATGTTCTTACTCATTATGAAATGTTATTTATTGATTAGCACATATTATGATGTTTATTGTTTACATGTAAACTTACTAAGCTTAAAGCTTCCTCCCTTTCTTTTCCCTTGTTTTATATTGTCAAAGAGCCGGGTCGGGATACAGAGATAATTGAAAGATCACCCACACTATCAGCTCATCTCGGTATATCTAGACCTAGTATTTTGAGTATGGCATGTATAGGGGCTAGACTAGGTGAATTGTTTTGTTATTTTGGCCAAATGTATGTTGGCTCCTTTAAAGATGAACTCTTTTGTATATTGCCATAGTTGATGGCTCATTATTACTAATTTATGAAAAGAAGAAGTTATTCATGAAAGTGTATGTTGCAAATTTGGGTTACCTAGTGATTTGTTGAATGTGACTATGTTGTGTGAGCTAGGGTGATAAAAGAACTTGGCAAATAGCCTTGTTCTTGTCCACACGGGTAGGCACACGGGTGTGTGTCTAGGCCGTGTGTGACACACGGTCAATTGCATGGGTGTGTGATCAGGCCGTGTGTCCCCTGGCATGCTAAGCATGCAAGTCAGTATGCTTCACGGGCAGAGGCACGGCCGTGTGTCTTGGCCGTGTGGGAGACACGGCCTAGGACATGGGTGTGTGCCCAGGCCGTGTGAAGTCTGCACCTTGAACTTGGAATTTAAATCGCCACACAGCTGAAGCACACGGGCGTGTGACAGGCCGTGTGGATTAAGTCAGTGTCGACCACGGGTGCAAAGCACGGGCGTGTGAAATACCACACGGGTGTGTCCCACTTCTCACACGGACGTGTGGCCTGTTTCATGTCAAAATTTTCTAAGTGCTCAGAATTTTCCGGTAGAGTTCCAACGCATTTTGAGATTATGTTTAGGGCCTCGTAGGCCCATTATAAGGATGTTAGATATATGATTTGAAAGGATTTAATTTGGAATGAAATTTGATAGTCCAAAGTTGTACGATCACGTGAGTTAAGTTCGGTAACGCCTCGTACCCGGTTCCGGCATAGATTACGGGTAAGGGGTGTTACATTTTGCCACCCTATCTTATGCACACCTATACCAAATTCCATGGCACCAAAACATAACACTTAAAAAAACATTTAAACAACCTTAATCAAACATCATTCATACCATCTCAATTCCAACAACTAACATACTTATAATCTCATGTTTTCCTCATTCAAATAATACCAATTATACTTTTTCCAAACGTGCATCATCATGCACCAATCCACAAGAACATAGCTTCTCAATTATCAACCATTTGACATCTATAATATCAACTATCAATAACATTGCAAAACCAACCTCAATCACATAACGTAAGCCATATGCACACTTATATATATATATAACCAAACTAACCAAGTTAAGCCAAGTCTCATGGCTATATATACAAACCAAAACATGACCATTCACAAGCCATTTCAAATGGAAAACTCACTACCAAAATACATATCAAAATGACCATAATCCTATATGTAACACAGTAAACCCGGCCCATGCGGTATGACTGGATCTAGCATGTCACATAAAGAAAACGTATAAAGAACTAAAGTTGACGTTATTTGGTTATAGTTAAGAAAACAAGTTTGGTTATAATTAATCGATAAAATACTACTAATTTCTAGAGGTTGATTGAAGAATCGATAATCGAACTAGTGATCTTTTAAAATCGTGACTTTTGAAAATATTATTGATAATTTGCAGGGAAAATCCAAATTAAATTATTTGTACATATTTATTATGAAATCCATTTGTTGATAAATTTTAAGAAAAAATCGTTGTTTATGATTTTAGAAAATCCCCGTTTAAAACAATTCATGGAAGATAATAAATACGTCAAACATAAAACAAAATAAAAATCCCAGAGGCCTTATTACAACTTTAAACCCAAAATATTAAAAGTAATGAAATAAAGCGGAAACGAAATTTACTAAGTTTCGAAAATATTATTTCCAAAGTATGGCCTCCATCGAGTCATCCATGGGCCCAAGTCCTCATTACTGATCATTACCTGCAAGGATTAAGAGAATGGGGTGAGTTACTAGAACTCAGTGTATAATCCCCTTGAGTCATCCTTTGGGCCTAAACCCGTATAGCAACATCTTGGACCGAAGCCCATTTACATAACAATATTTAAATGAAATGAATGTAACCCAACCCATCCATCCATCACACCCCCGACCAGCCAATGTAACCCAACCCATCCATCCATCACACCCCCGACCAGCCAATCACACCTGTGGGGATCAAGTCAACCCACCCCGCCGCTCACACCAATTTGCAGTCGAGCTGCTATTTGTATAATATTTTTGTGGTCAAGCCACCGAAATCATAATTAAGCACAATAACAAACGAATTGTGGCAAAGCCACCAGGCTACAATGCTCTCCATACAATTTTTCCCAACCCATGCAATATGTACAGATGCAACATAATAAAAATATATCCACATATATAACAACCATTAATCTAATGAAAAATTTCGGTGAATCGGCCCATTAAAGCACTTTGATAATTCAGCCCATAAGGGCATTCTAGCAAATCGGCCCGTTAGGGCATTTTGGTAAATTCAGATCTTTAGAACTAATGTTGTTTAAGCAAGTTATTCGATTCATGCCATATTGCAGCTTTTAGATTTATAAGCAACAACGATCTATTTTCCAACATGATAGTGAATCACGAATCTATGGAATTTCGGTGTGAGATTACACACCTGATTACGGTAAGAATTAAACCTTCTTGATCGTCGGCACCCTTAGTATCGTGAACGGCCATGATTTGCCTACTCTCACTAGAAGATGGTCCACAACCCGGTAAAAAATCCCGAACTACCGATACCGCCCTTCGTTTGAACTTGGGAGTAGAGATTGCAAGTCCACTCCCTTTTTGTCCTCCTATCGATTTTCCCTTAATAACTCTACCACTTGCCTCCATTGAAAGAGTCTCGATTAGAATAATAATACTACGATGAGAGAAAGTAGTTGTTTAGGGGGAGGATTTCGGCTTACCACTATCAAGCCACCGAAATCATAATTAAGCACAATAATAAACGAATTGTGGCAAAGACACCAGGCTACACTGCTCTCCATACAATTTTTCCCAACCCATGCAGTATGTACAGATGTAACATAATAAAAATATATCCACATATATAACAACCATTAATCTAATGAAAAATTTCGGTGAATCGGCCCATTAAAGCACTTTGATAATTCGGCCCGTAAGGGCATTCTAGCAAATCGGCCCGTTAGGGCATTTTGGTAAATCGACCCAGAGGGCATTTTTGTAATTTAGCTAATCAATACCGATTTTGACAGATCTTTAGAACTAATGTTGTTTAAGCAAGTTATTCGATTCATTCTATATTACAGTTATTAGATTTATAAGCAACAATGATCTAGTTTCCAACATTATAGTGAATCACGAATCTATGGAATTTCGGTGTGAGATTACACACCTGATTACGGTAAGAATTAAACCTTCTTGATCGTCGGCACCCCCTTAGTATCGTGAGCGACCACGATTTGCCTACTCTCACTAGAAGATGGTCCACAACCTGGTGGAAAATCCTAAACTGCCGATACCGCCCTTCGTTTGAACTTGGGAGTAGAGATTGCAAGTCCACTCCCTTTTTGTCCTCCTATCGATTTTCCCTTAATAACTCTACCACTTGCCTCCATTGAAAGAGTCTCGATTAGAATAATAATACTACGATGAGAGAAAGTAGTTGTTTAGGGAGAGGATTTGACTTACCACTACCAGAAGGACAAGCGAGTAGAGAAAAAGCGAGTGATTTAGTCCCTAGAATAAATGATTAGACATAACCATCGATCCGTTTTAACGGAATAACCAAGCAATGAAGAGATCGAAATGAACCTTGAAGAAATTCCTTACCTTAACAATGATAGATCCGACTCCCACCAATTGGGCTTATGGCTACAGATGAATCGACAAGGATGTGATATACGGCCACCCACTAGAACACTACAAAAAAGAGATAATCACGATATGAGGGAGTAGGAGAGAGTGATGTTTTCGGTTTAGAGAACCATCCAATGATAAGAGCACCTAATCGTCCATGAAGAAAAGAAAATGAAAAGAGGAGAATGAAACCACTTACCGATTCGGTCAAAGAAGAGAGTGCCCAACACAAAGGAAAATGAAGAAGAGATAAAGTGCTATAAGGTTCGGCTATTTAGAGAGAAAAGGACAAGGAAGATTCGGCCATCAAGTATTATTGACTAATGAAAAAGTGGAAGATTGGGGAATAGTGAGAAAGAAAAGAAAAGAAAAGCAAACTATGAAAAGATGAGAAAAAGAAGAGAAAGTATTCCTTAAGGTCACGGTTTTAGGAAAGGAAAGAAGTACCAAATGGTCAAAAGAAAAGAACTTTCAAATGGAACAAAAACTTCTCAAAGTGCCTAAGAAAATTCGACAATCAAAGGAAAAAATTGGAAAAGAGAGCACCAAAATGTTAAAAAGAAATGAAAGCCTTTCATGCGCAAACTTGCAAAAAAAAAAAAAAGGCCAAAAGAATTTTGGCTCCCCTTTTCTCCCTACCAAAACCGTGTACCACCATTACCAAAAATATGAGTGTTGACCAAAATTCTTTTCCCAAACTCCTTCCAAAAATTCGGCCAACATATCCCCTCCCTTATCCCTTTCCTTTATTTCTTTCCTTATTTTTCCCTTGAAATCCTCCTTACTCTTCTCCTTAGTGTTCTTTCCATAATTAGAAAGTCTTCCTTTCCTTCTTTAATGTCTTGGCCGACACTTACCATCTTCCATATGATTAGCAAAAAAATATTTAAATCCACAAGTTGCCATAGTTGGGATTCGAACTCCACCCCTTTAGCTCCTTTATGTGACGCCTCACCACTTTGCTACTAGCTCTTCTTGTGCTAGCTAAATACATACTTATTTCTTTAAGCCTTGACGCCACTTACCTTCTCTCCTTAAAGTGCTTAAACACAAAAATTTCTACTAGGGCCCAACTCAACCCCAAGCCTTCTTAGGGCCCCTAAACATACACAACTAACATTTTTAACTTGCCTAACGCATAGTATAATGCAAAACATAAAATCCAGAATTTCAGGATGTTACAATTCTACCCTCTTAAAGAAATTTGGCCTCGAAATTTACGATTAAAAGAGATGAGGTATTGTTGCGGATCATGTCCTCGAGACTCCCATGTAGCTTCCTCGACTTGTGATTACGCCATAATACTTTGACTAATGGAACCGACTTCCTTTCGGCACCTTAATATCCCGATCTAAAATCGCGACTGGCTCTTCTTCAAAAGACAAGTCGGTCTTATTTCGATTTCCTCCACTGGCACAAGATGAGACGGATTCGAACGATAACGCCTTAACATCGAGACATGGAATACACTATGTATCTGACTTAACTCTGGAGGTAACTCAAGCTGATAAGCCATTGGCCCAACACGTTTCAATACACGGTAAGGTCCGATAAATCTAGGGCTCAACTTGTCCTTCCGACCAAATCTTAAGATCTTTTTCCAAGGTTAGACCTTCAAAAAGACCTGATCACCCACAGAGAACTCTATCTCCTTCCGCTTTAGATCCGCGTATGATTTCTGTCTATCAGGAGCTTCTTTTAACCGAGCCCGAATTACCTTAACTTTTTCCTCCGTCTCCGAGATCAACTCTGGACCCAATAACTGTCGCTCCCATTTCGATCCGATGTAAGTAGGAGTCGACACCTCACGACCATACAGCGCCTCGTAGGGTGCCATCCGGATCTTTGGATTGATAGGCTTTGTTGTATGCAAACTCGCCAATGGTAGAAAATCTTCCCAACTACCCACTGAAGTCGATCACTGCCCCTTAACATGTCTTCTAGAATATGGATTACTCTCTCCGACTGACCATCTATCTGCAGATGAAACGCCATGCTGAAATTTAGTTTTGTACCTAACGCTTCATGTAGAGCCTTCCGGAGGCAGTGATGTAAACCTAGGATCCCTTTACGATATAATAGACATCGGTACCCCATGCAATCTCACGATCTACTGCTACATACAATTTGGCCAACTACGCAATGAATAATCAAATGCGAATAGGTAGAAAATGAGCGATTTCGTTAATCGATCCACTATAACCCATCTTGAATCTTTCTTAGTAGGCGTTAAAGGTAACCCACTAACAAAGTCCATCGTTATCCTTTCCCATTTCCATAGTGGGATTTTCACCAGGTTGTAGCAACCACGAAGGCGATTGATGTTCCGCCTTCACTGTGACATGTCAAGCACTTGCTCACGAAATCGGTAACCTCCCGTTTCAACCACGCCCTGTCATCGCTCACGGAGGTCTCGGTACATTTGTTTCCCCGGGGTGCATAGCATATGGGCTACTATGCGCCTCACGCGAGAATCATTTGTCTCAATTCGAATCCTTGGGCATACAAACTCTTCCGCGGAAACACAATACTCCATCACTATTTAATCCAAAATCCCCTATCTCACCACCTTCCACTTGCCAGGCGAGAACCCAACCTTTCATCTAACAAGCTGCTTTTCCTTAATCGACTTACCCATGCGGGCTTCACTTGAAGTTCAACTAACAAGTTACTATCTTCATAAAAAGTGAGATGAGCGAACATCGCTCTCAAATCCGATATCACCTTACGACTCAACGCATACGCCACTCGTTAGCTTTACAGGTGATACTCGATTGAGCGGTCATAATCTTTTAATAATTCTATCCACCTCCATTGTCTTAAGTTCAACTCCTTCTAGGTAAGGAGGTACTTGGACTCTTATGGTCCGTGTAGATAATCGACTTCTCCCCGTATAGATAGTGTCTCCATATCTTGAGTAACCACCCACTATGGCTAATTCCAAATCATGTGTGGGATAGTTCACCTCATGCGGCCTTAATTGTGAGATGCATAAGCCACCACTTTCCCCTTGCATCAACACACATCCCAAGCCGTGTGTGATGCATCACAATAAACAATAAACTCTTTACCATCCTCGAAATTTGGATCAATATGGCGACACAGCCGAATCTTCTTCAATCTCTCAAAGCTTTCTTCTTTGCTTATCGACCATACAAATGGTACTCCCTTATGCAATAGTTTAGTTAGGGAGTGCGGTAATCAACGAAAACCCCTCAACGAAGCGCTGTAATACCTGACCAAACCTAGAAAACTTGATTTACGCCGCGACCGGTGACTTCCAATCCAATACTGACCTCGATCTTCCGAGGATCAACTCTAATTCCTCGGCGGACACAACATGTCCCAAAAGGTCACTTCCCTTAGCCAAAATTCAAACTTACTGAATTTGGCATACAACTACTTCTCCCTTAATATCTCTGCAATGACGACCGTGAGATGCGAATCATGTTCCTCTTCTGTCTTTGAGTACACCAAGATGTCATCTATGAACACCACCACAAACCGATCTAGATAGGGTTGGAAGACTCGGTTCATCATGTCCATAAATGCAGCTGGTGCATTTGTCAACCCAAATGGCATCACCAAGAACTCGTAATGCCCATAACGAGTTCGGAACGTAGTCTTGTGAATATCTGCCTCCTTGACCTTTAGCTGGTGATACCCCGATCTCAAGTCTATCTTCGAGAAGACCGAAGCTCCTCGTAGCTGATCGAACAGGTCATCGATCCTTGGTAATGAGTACTTGTTCTTGATCGTCAACTTATTCAATTGTCTATAATCGATGCACATACGCATCGACCCATCCTTTTTCTTAACGAACAAAACTGACGCTCCCCACGGTGACACACTTGGTCGAATAAATCCACGATCCAACAACTCCTGAATTTGAGCTTTAAGCTCCACTAGATCCTTCGGCACCATTTTGTAAGGAGCAATGGACACCGGAGCCGTTCCTGGCAACAACTCAATACCAAATTCCACTTTCCAATCCGGAGGCAATCCTGGAAGCTCCTCGGGAAAGACGTCTGAAAACTCTTTCACCGTTCTAACACTCTCTACCGACAACTCTTTGGTATCCAAAGCACTGATAAAGGCTAAGAATGCTTCACACCCCTTTCGTACCAACCTTTCCGCCTTTAAAGCAGATACCACATTAGATAGATAATTTATTCTTTCACCTATCATCATCACTTCCTTATCCTCACGAAGTTCTTAGTACCATCCGCTGCGGCCACGGTCCAAGTTCGCACGGTGTTTAACTAGCTTGATCCATGCCCAAAATAAGATCAAACTCGCGAATGGCGGTTCCATCAAATCGCATGAAATACTTCCCCACGAACTTCTAAGGGCACATCCTAAACAACTTATTTACTACCACCGATCGTCTAAAGGGCTAATCACGGTTGTTTCTCTAGCGATAATCTCGGATCTAATATTCAAAGTTCCGACACAACACATGCAACATACGAATGGGTGGATTCAATGTCTATCAAAGCGATAAAGGTACATCGAGATATGAAGAAACGTACAGTTATGACATCCGGTGTGTTGCCATCCTCTCGGCGCGTCGACCGCATAGACCAAACACAGTTTGTCTCGCCTCGCGTTACCCACATTCACGGTACCTCTACCCAGTGCACCACGACCTCGTCCTATACCATTACCACCTCGACACGGCCCGGCCTCTCGGCCATGCTTTGGCGCCTCTGCTGGCTGCGCCAAATGCATTACAAACTACGAGTGCGAGCGGGCTCTCGAGGCAATCCCTAAACCGATGGTCTTTGGATCCACATGAAACAACCTCAGTTCTCTTCGGCACTCTCTGAGTGAAGTTTTCCACAATCCACACAAGGTTGTATGGCGATTGGTAGTATTTGGAGCACCCACTCAGCCTGGTCCCTCATTCCCTGGGCTTTTTCGAAATCCTCTAGCGGGACACGAATATCCGAGTCTCTCTTATTCTGCCTCTATCCTTGTCTCAATTTTGCCGTTACGAGTGTTTAACTTCTTGACTATCTTAGCTTTTTCCACCATCTGTAGCAAAATTCCTCTCATACGTGGGGCTATCGGTACCACGCAACTCATCACGCAACCCGTCCTCAAAGCGCGCACAGCGTTCATAATCGATCGGCACTATAACCGGGCATACCGATTGAGACGCGAAACTCCGCCTCGTATCTTGCCACGGACCTACCTTCTTGGACCGATTCGGAATTCCTTCCTTCGGGCATCCACATAGCTAGCCCGACATATTTTCCACTGGAATGCTATCTTAAAGAAATCCCGAGTAATCGATCGGCTGAGTGCCTTCCCAAGCGGTGAGCCACCAGCGACACGCCTCGTCTCTCAAAGCAATGACACAACCCTTTTCGATTTACGCTCCATTTGTATAATCCAGATCATCCATAATTCACTCCACCGCCTCAAGCCAGTACTCCGCTACACTAGGGGCTACACCTGAAATACCCCTAAAAACTTCAGCCCCATTCGATCTAAGTCGCTCAGATATCGACCCACGAGCTGCCGACCCAGTTCTAGCCCCAGCAACTCTTTCTAGATCTCGCAACATCACTTGGGACAGAGCGTCGTCCTCTCTCATTCGATCATGTGACCCAGCTTCAGTCACTGGTGATGCAGGTGCGTCCATTTCAGGCATATGTCCAGATGCCTCAGATACAACTCTTGCACCTCGGCCTCTACCACGACCACATCTACCATGTCCACGTCCTCTATCGCTCATATTTGCTAAGTCAATTTAATCTGATTAAGAGTCTTATGAATCAGTATGCTATTCAATGTTTATTAAACAATGTTTTATGGAATATAGGAAGTAAAGTTGTTTTCGCAAAACATATCCTAAAGTCTCAATCTCTATAGTTTCAGCTCCTAAAGCTAAAAGTTCTAGAGTATCTCTATTTTGTGAAGTTTTCATACTACAGTCATACCACAATAATCATAAAAATGAAAACAAAAACTTACTTGACTTGGTCTTGGGATACAGTGGTGCCATACTTCCTCTAAAACATGTATTTATAAATCTAATTTCAAGAAGTTTTAGAAAACATTTTTGAACCCAAACCACAGCCAAGTTTTGCAACCGGGCTCTGATACCATAAAATGTAACACCCCAAACCCGGCCCATGCGTGTATGTAGGATCTAGCATGTCACATAAAGAAAGCGTATAAAGAACTAAAGTTGGCGTTATTTGGTTATAGTTAAGAAAACAAGTTTGGTTATAATTAATCGATAAAATACTACTAATTTCTAGAGGTTGATTGAAGAATCGATAATCGAATTAGTGATCTTTTAAAAGCGTGACTTTTGAAAATATTATTGATAATTTGTGGAAAAATCCAAGTTAAACTATTTGTACATATTTATTATGAAATCCGTTTGTTGATAAATTTTAAGAAAAACCGTTGTTTATGATTTTAGAAAATCCCGTTTAAAACAATTCATGGAAGTTAATAAATCGTCAAACATAAAACAAAATAAAAATCCGAGAGGCCTTATTACAACTTTAAACCTAAAATAGTAAAAAAACTTGAAATAAAGCGGAAAACGAAATTTACTAAGGTTGAAAATATTATTTCCAAAGTATGGCCTCCATAGAGTCATCCATGGGCCCAAGTCCTCATTCGATCATTACCGCAAGGATTAAGAGAATGGGGTGAGTTACTAGAACTCGGTGTATAATCCCCTTACCGTCATCCACTTTGGGCATGAACCCGTATAGCAACATCTTGGACCGAAGCCCATTTACATAACAATATTAAATGAAATGAATGTAACCCAACCCATCCATCCATCACACCCCCGACCAGCCAATCACACCTGTAGGGATCAAGTCAACCCACCCCACCGCTCACACCAATTTACAGTCGAGCTGCTATTTGTATAATATTTTTGCGGTCAAGCCACCGAAATCATAATTAAGCACAATAATAAACGAATTGTGGCAAAGCCACCAGGCTACACTGCTCTCTATAAAATTTTTCCCAACCATTACAATATGTACAGATGCAACATAATAAAAATATATCCACATATATAACAACCATTAATCTAATGAAAAATTTTGGTGAATTGGCCCATTAAAGCACTTTGATAATTCGGCCCATAAGGGCATTCTAACAAATCGGCCCGTTAGGGCATTTTGGTAAATCGGCCCATAGGGCATTTTTGTAATTTAGCAAATTAATACCGATTTTGACGGATATTTAGAACTAATGTTGTTTAAGCAAGTTATTCGATTCATGCCATATTACAGTTATTAGATTTATAAGCAACAACGATCTATTTTCCAACAAGATAGTGAATCACGAATTTATGGAATTTCGGTGTGAGATTACACACCTGATTACGGTAAGAATTAAACCTTCTTGATCGTCGGCACCCTTAGTATCGTGAACGACCACGATTTGCCTACTCTCACTAGAAGATGGTCCACAACTTTGGTGGAAAATCTCTGAGGCTGATATACCGCCCTTCGTTTGAACTTAGGAGTAGAGATTGCAAGTCCACTCCCTTTTTGTCCTCCTATCGATTTTCCCTTAATAACTCTACCACTTGCCTCCATTGAAAGAGTCTCGATTAGAATGATAATACTACGATGAGAGAAAGTAGTTATTTAGGGAGAGGATTTCGGCTTACCACTACTTCCGAAGGACCAACGAGTAGAGAAAAATGAGTGATTTAGTCCCTAGAATAAATGATTAGACATAACCATCGATCTGTTTTAACGGAATAACCAAGCAATGAAGAGATCGAAATGAACCTTGAAGAAATTCCTTACCTTAACAATGATAGATCCGACTCCCACCAATTGGGCTTATGGCTACGGATGAATCGACAAGGATGTGATATACGGCCACCCACTAGAACACTACGAAAAATAGATAATCACGATATGAGGGAGTAGGAGAGAGTGATGTTTTCGGTTTAGAGAACCATCCAATGATAAGAGCACCTAATCGTCCATGAAGAAAAGAAAATGAAAAGAGGAGAATGAAACCACTTACCGATTCGGTCAAAGAAGAGAGTGCCCAACACAAAGGAAAATGAAGAAGAGATAAAGTGCTATAAGGTTCGGCTATTTAGAGAGAAAAGGACAAGGAAGATTCGGCCATCAAGTATTATTGACTAATGAAAAATAGGAAGATTGGGGAATGGTGAGAAAGAAAAGAAAAGAAAAGCAAACTATGAAAAAACGAGAAAAAGAAGAGAAAGTGTTCCTTAAGGTCACGGTTTTAGGCAAGGAAAGAAGTACCAAATGGTCAAAAGAAAAGAACTTTCAAATGGAACAAAAACTTCTCAAAGTGCCTAAGAAAATTCGGCAATCAAAGGAAAAAATTGGAAAAGAGATCACCAAAATGTTAAAAAGAAATGAAAGCCTTTCATGCGCAAACTTGCAAAAAAAAAAAAAATAAAGGCCAAAAGAATTTTGGCTCCCCTTTTCTCCCTACCAAAACCGTGTACCACCTTTACCAAAAAGATGAGTGTTGACCAAAATTCTTTCCCCAAACTCCTTCCAAAAATTCGGCCAACATATCCCCTCCCTTATCCCTTTCCTTTATTTCTTTCCTTATTTTTCCCTTGACATCCTCCTTACTCTTCTCCTTAGTGTTCTTCCCATCATTAGAAAGTCTTCCTTTCCTTCTTTAATGTCTTGGCCGACACTTACCATCTTCCACATGATTAGCACAAAAAAAATTAAATCCACAAGTTGCCATAGGTGGGATTCGAACTCCACCCCTTTAGCTCCTTTATGTGACGCCTCACCACTTTGCTACCAGCTCTTCTTGTACTAGCTAAATACATACTTATTTCCTTAAGCCTTGACGCCACTTACCTTCTCTCCTTAAAGTGCTTAAACACAAAAATTTCTACTAGGGCCCAACTCAACCCCAAGCCTTCTTAGGGCCCCTAAACATACACAACTAACATTTTTAACTAGCCTAACGCATGGTATAATGCAAAACATAAAATCCCGAATTTCAGGATGTTACACTATACATGCCATATGACCAAACGATAAGCTCAAAATTACCAAAATGATGGTTGGATAGTGTGACGTAGTCTCCGATGATCCCTGAATCTGAGCTAGCTTTGAAATCACTATAAAACATGGAAAAATAAACAAAGTAAGCTTTATAGCTTAGTAAGCTCGTATGAAATAAACTCAACCAATCATAAATACACAAATCGTCAATTTGAACATATTAACATGTAATTCATGATAACTAACAAACCTTTCTCACGCTTAATCATATGCTTATATGCAAACTTCATAACTTCTTCGATTTAAAGCTCATACGATTCATGTACATACCTGTACCAATCCGTAACGAACTCATACCTATTCGAAATAATGTCGAATACTCGAAATCTCGCACACTAAGTGCCAATACATAGTTGAAGCTATTTTAATCTCGCACACTAAGTGCCATACATAGCCAAAGCTATCTCGATCTCGCACACTAAGTGCCTTACATAGCCGAAGCTATCTCGATCTCGCACACTAAGTGCCATACATAGCCGAATCATCGTCAAACATGACTGTAGTCTCGTATACACAATTTATGCAATATGAAAGCATTTAAAGCATGATTATAACAATGCTTATTACATACGAACTTACCTCGGACGTAAAAACGACAATACGAGTCAACTAATCCGAGATCTTGTTCTTTCCTCGATCTAAGTTTGTATTTCACTTTTCTTGATCTATATAATATCAAATTCAGCTTATTCAATCACCACTTTATTCAATTAAGTCCAAAATACACATTTAGACACATTTACACTTTTGCCCGTAATGTTTCACATTTTTACACTTTAGTCCTTATTTCATAAAATCACAAATTCACACAATTCAATCACAATCCATGCCAGTCGTATTTCAATTAGGTCCCTAGCAGCCCATATTTTTCATTTATTTCACATTTTAATCTTAAAGTTTTCACATTTCACAATTTAATCCCTAATTTGCATTTTCACCAAAAATCACTTAACAAAACTTGTATAACTATCTTCAAACATTCAAAATCTATCATCAACAATCAAATTACATGCTTATTCATCAATGGAAACTTTCTAAATCTTTAATATTTTTGCAAATTAGTCCCTGGGCTAGCTAGATTAAGCTGCAACGATCTCAAAAACATAGAAATCATTAAAAACAGGACAAAAACTGACTTACAATTGAGCAAGGAAGCTTGGCCGAACTTAGCATGCATCCATGGTGGTTTCTTTCTTTTAAATTTAGTGGTGTATGAAGGAAAAAGATGATAGCCATCTTTTATTTTTACTTAATTTATCATTATAAACTTATTTACCAATTTAACCTTGATTAATAACCACCAAAATCACTTAATATATGCCCAAAATTGTCCACTCATAGTTAAAATGGTCTAATTACCACTTAAGGACCTTAACTTTAAGGTTCTATAGCTATTAAATTCCTTTAGCTAATAGAATACAACTTTTACACTATACGCGATTTAGTCCTTTTTATCCAATTAAGCATTTAAATGATAAAATTTCTTAACAAAAATTTCAAACAATCATATTTTTATGCCGTAGACATTAAAATAATAATAAAATAAATATTTAAACTTCAGATTTGTGGTCCTAAAACCACTGTTCCGATTTGACTAAAAAGGGTTGTTTCACAACTTTTGAGATATTATTATTCTGTCTGAAAATAGTGAAAACTTATTTCTAAGTATAAATTATATTTTCCAAAATAACAATTCTACCGATTGTCATTGACAAGAGATTTTTGCTTTCCCATTGAAAGTAAAATAAATAATTTCTAGTTCTGTGTTTGATTTAAATTCGTTCAAGCCCACACTTGAAGTAGTTCGTGGTACAAGAATAGTGGAAAAGACCATTTGATTGAAAGCCGAGAATGACAAGGATGCATTTAGCCGAGAACACAAGTGCAATTTCGAGTAAATTTTATTGCTATAAATATTACAAATTGGCTCGGTTTCCAAAATTTTAATTTTCTTCTATGCAAGAATCGTTTTTGAAAAGAATCTTTTCCAACAATTAGTATCAGAGCCAGGTTGTACTATATTTATAGTATAAACTGATACCAACATTTTCTATCTTCATGTGTGATTACTTTTTTATAAGATGTAACATTCTTGTAATTATAAGCATGTTTAGGGGAATGTATATGAATGAATGTATGTTATTATTTTATTATTATATATCATAAAATATTTTTTTCCAAAGTTGTGATTCCTAGAAAATTGAATGTTTATTATTAATTTTTGGGTATGTAAATTAAATCGTGGACTATCATCTCCACACATGATTTATTTATTCATTATTTTAAAATAAATTATCTGAGCCAAAAATAGATATAGGACTTATGTAACCAATAATTTCTGTGGAACCCGGAGAACTGATACGCATCCAAGCGGATCGAGACAACGCCAACCCAACCCACCAAATATGCAAAAGATTAACGGTGGTCTTGTAGTAGGAGACTTTTGGTGGTATGGTGATGGTTATTGACGGCAAGGGGTCAACAGCGATGGCCGGTGAGATCTGGTGGTGGTCGACCGTAGCCCGATAGTGTTCAATGATAGAGACGGTGCAATGGTGACAGTGGAAAAATAACGAAGACGGCGACGTGAACCAATATTGCAATGGAAGTCCATGGTAGCAAAATAGAAGACCCAAAGTATGCTTGGGGTGTTTTTTTAAGTAATTTTATCATTATTTTCTAGGATCAAATCATGGAAACTTTGGTTGGTCAGGGTCATTTAAATTTTATGCTTTTATATGTTATAACATGATGATATTTATTTGACTGCAAATATATGTTCATGCATATGTATGATAAGTGTACCATATAGTTTAGGGAAAGAATGTAATATGTACTTATCATGTATATATTGATCATTCATGATTGAAACTGGACATTAAAAACCTTGTATGTTTTTAAAATATTAAGTAGGAGATGGTCCCTAAACAAGACCTACGACCTCCATCAATGGTCTCTTGTAATGGCATAACAATTTAACTACCCTAAGGTAGGATTGTCATGTGAACCTCACTAAGGAGATTTCCTGAAAGTAAGAAGAAATATCTTGTAACCATATGATAGTTGGCCAACCCTATTGTAGGTATTATCATGTGATATAACAAGAAATTTTTACTTTAAAGAGGACAACTAGTCACAGCATGTTACTCGGTGAGATTGTCCCAAGATGACTCATTTGTGGTGTATGATGTGATAGGTGTTGAGTTGATGGTTATACACTCAAGATCTTCTAGTTAAGTAACTTCCCAATAAGCTCTACTTAAGTTAGAATGATGACCAAATGTTAAATAATTATTCATACATAAGGAATTAGGTTCGTATACCAATTGGATGGAAATCCATGTTCTTACTAGTTGATCGAGATTAACCCAAGCTGACTTGATTCAATGTGTAACAGCCCGATTTAAGGGCTAGTCAGAATAGTGATCTCGGGGTCACTAATCTGAGACTCGAGAAATTTATTTTTCATGTTATATTATGAGTCGGAGCATGATAGTATATGTGCATGAGAATTTTGGTGATTTAATTTTAGCGATTTCACGTTTAATCGCGAAAAAGGACTAAATCGCATAAAGTGTGAAAGTTCCATTCTATAAGATAAAGGTACCAAATGGCCTTAGAATGTAAATTGGAGGTCTTTAAAAGGCAATTAGACCCCCAATATATGCTTTGTCAGCCATGGACTAGCATAGGAGACAAAGATGGACAAAAAATTGGTCAAAGTAGTTGATAGTTGGTGACTTGTTTGACTAGTTTAATATTAGAATAAAGAAAGAGAAAATATCATCTTTCTCTCCATCTTTCTCCACCAAAATTTTGCAAGCAAAATAGGGGTTTGAAAGCTCACAATTTTCAGCAAGCTCTCCTCCATTCTAGTAAGTGATTTTGATGATTTTTCTTTATGATAATTGTACTTTTAAGACCCCTAGAACTTAAGCTTTCAAATGACAGGACTATTGTACAATATAATGCAAAATTTAGAGTTTTACCATGAGAGCTTTCATTGCTATTTGCTGCATTTTTATGGAAGAAAATGAGTCTTAGTTGTTGGATGAACAACTTTTGTGAAAGGTGTTGTCTCGAAAACACCTAATTTGGACCTTGATGAAAAGGTTACAAAATTGTAGTAAATATGTGAAATGTTGAGTTTTGATTATAGCTATAAGAGTATTAAATGTTCACCTACGCTTGTTGAAGGTAGAAATGTGATTAGAATTTATTTCCGAGCCTAGGGGCAAAATGGTCAATTTGCCAAAGTCTAGGGACAAAATAGTAATTTTGCCTAAGCATGATTGTTGAAATGATTTATTAATGAGATGAAAAAATAAGCTAAATTGTTGTTATAGAGCAAGAAGAACCGAGGATCCGCCTCGATCGGGGAAAGAACAAAGTCTCGGACTAAATCGTCGAGCTAGCTCATTTTGAAATCGAGGTAAGTTTGTATGTGATTAATGAAATATTTATGTTAGCATAATTGAAAATGTTTGGTATCACATTGATGTATGATGCTTCATTGAAATGAGAAATTGATATTAAGTATAATGTTGAAGTCCTAGTGGACTATAATGAATATGGGATTGCTATCATCGAGATGTGAATTAGATAAAGTCCCGTATAAGACCATGTTCGGGACATGGCCTCGGCACTGAGTTAAGATCCCGTATAAGACCATATCCAGGATATGGCTTCGTAAAAGAATAAGAAACTCGTCTAAGACCACATCCGTGATGTGGCATCGATACTTGATGTGAAAGTCCATATAAGACCATGTCCGGGATATGGCATTGGCATTTTGAAGTAACTCCATGTAAGACCACCTCGGGGATGTGGCACTGGCTCCGTCTCTGCATGAAAGACATCAAATATGCATCTTTGACTATCCCTAGCGATTGAAGGGATAAGTACATGAGTTTAGAAGTAGAAATGAGATTTGCACTAAGGTCATATGAATGAGTGAATACAGGTACTCGTGAATGAGTCACAAAGAAACGTTTACGACATGTGGCACGGTATGTGCTAAATAAAGACAATTGTGAGTAAGTATGGCAAGATGCCTATGGCTTGTGTATGGTTAGTTAATATCACGGATGGATTATTTTATGATCTTATTGTTGCTATTTATATCCATGCAAACTTACTAAGCTTTACGGTTACCCCTTTCATTGCCCCTTCTTCTTTGTAGTATTGCCAAGATAACTCGAGGATCGTGGACGTAGGAGTTCAGAAATCACACTATCGACATCACTTTGGTATAACAATTTAGACTTATTTTGAGTATGGCATGTATAGGACTCGAGTATTTTGTTAAGTTGTAATTGTTAACCAAAGTGTTGGCTATGTATGTTACAAAAGTCATTTTGTAAATGGCCTTAAGTTAGGAAAATACTTGGCAAATTCTTTTGCTTAATGAAAGTGATTTTCTTGAAGTGTATGCCCTTGTGTATGAATGTTGAATTGAGTATTTAGATGTGCCTTTGGGTCATGAATTACGTTGAATGGAATTGGAGTATGTATGTTTGCAAGGTAGGGTGGCTAAGGGCTTGGTAGATAGCCTTCTAATTTTCCACTTGGGAAGACACACGGGCGTGTGTCTAGACCGTGTGAGCGGCATGGCTAGCACATTGGCATGTGCCCAAGCCGTGTGAAGTCTGCACCTTGCACTTTGAATTTAAATGGCCACACGGTTGAAACACACGGGCGTGTGTGTGGGCCGTGTGGATTAGTCAGAATGCCAAGGTTTGGACATGGGCCAAGGCCACGGGCGTGTCGAGGCCGTGTGAAATTAGTTAGTTTCGACCACGGGTGGTAGACACGAACATGTCTTAGGGACACAGGGGCGTTTCCCTAGACTCACACGGGCGTGTGACCCCTGTTTTGTTGAAAAGTTTCTCGAATGTGTAAATGTCCCCGGAATAGTCCCGATACCTCTCGGAAGTATGTTTAGGGCCTCTTAGGCCAAGTATAAGTAAGTGATGGGTTTTAAACGAGACTTTGTAACCCTATTCGAGATGTTTAAGCAAGATTAGTTAGGTAATACCTCGAACCCTTTCTCGGCTTGGAGACGGGTAAGGGGTGTTACATTTAATTGTATCAGATCTGCGGTTTAGTCAGTTCTAGGACTAACGTAGCGTAAGTATGAGTCTAGCTATACATGCCATATGTAAGGGTGTCTGAGTATTGATAGTGTGATGGCTCCTGACGTATGAAATTGTGTTTTATGTAGTTTATGGATTCTGATCCAGACCGAACTGCAGCCGATGATGCTGCGAGTAACGCGTCGGCTCCCGCTCAAGGGACTGCACCAACTAATAGTAGACCCAAGACCTTGGGTCAGGGAGAAGAGGCTCGAGAAGCCTTTTTCCACATGATGAGCAACTGGTATACTGAGTATACCCGAGCAAATCCTAACGTTCAACCCCCTCCACCCCCACCAATCCCTCAACCTGCTCCAGTGGCTCCTCAAGTAGTTGAGGTGGTGAGAAGAGAAAGCCTCCGGTGGATAAGATCCGGAAGCAAGGAGCCGAGAAATTCCGGGCAAATAAGGAAGATGACCCAGAGAAAGTGGAATTCTGGCTCGAGAATACCATCAGGGTATTCGATGAGTTATCTGCGCTTTGAGGAGTGCTTAAAGTGTGCGGTATCTCTCCTGAGAGATTTAGCCTACCGATGGTGGAACACCCTAGTGTCGGTGGTGCCAAGGGAGAGAGTTAGCTGGGAATTCTTTCAAGAGGAATACCGAAAAAAGAACATCAGTCAGCGGTTCATCGACCATAAGAGGAAGGAGTTCTTAGAACTGAAGTAAGCCGTATGTCAATAACCGACTATGAACAGGAGTTCGTAAGGCTTAGCAAGTATGCACGGGAGTACGTGTCTACCGAAGCTGTCATGTGCAAGAGATTCGAGGACGGATTAAATAAGATATCCATTTATACGTGGGAGTCCTCGAACTAAAGGAATTTGTAGTGTTGGTAGATAGAGCCTATAAAGCTGAAGAGTTGGCTAAAGAGAAGAGAAGAGCTGAGAATGAGTCTCGTGACTCGAGGAAGAGACAACTGAATAAGTCTCACCAATCCTCATCTAAGAAATCAAGGGATTTTGCTACTCAATCAGTCATTTCAGCGGGGTTTTCAACCCGAAGTAAAGGCAACCAATTTTCGGGGTCGAAAGGGCAGACCACATCAGTTACTAGTGTGGGCAACGTCTGACCAAGTAGACCGGAATGCCCTCAGTGTGGTAGGCCCCATTCTGGTGAGTGTCGAGCTAATGAGAAAACATGCTTCAGATGTGGGTCCTTAGACCACTTTATCAGAGACTGCCCCGAGGTGGGCGAGAAAGAAAAGCCTCAGAATGTAAGATCGGGAAGTACTGCTAGGGAAAGACCACTGAGAAACCCGGGAAATGAGATAGGTAGCAAGAATCCATCTAGAGAGCAAGCTGCTAGAGTCGAGGGTAGAGCATCGGCGAGGACATATGCCATTCGTGCTCGTGAAGAGGCATCTTCCCCCGACGTAATCACGGGTACCTTTTCTCTCCATAATACTCGTGTTATAGCTTTAATTGATCTGGGATCCACCCACTCATACATATACATGAAATTAGTCTCTAGCATGAGCATGCCTATAGAGTCTACCGAATTCATAATAAGAGTGTCTAATCCCCTAGGCAAGTGTGTGTTGGTTAATAGAGTTTGCAAAGGTTGCCTTTTGATGATTAAGGGTCATTGTTTCCCGATTGATCTTATGTTATTAACGTTTGACGAGTTTGATGTCATCCTTGGGATGGATTGGTTAGTTACTCATAGAGTAATTGTGAATTGTGGGAAGAAGCATATTGAGTTGAGAGATGAAAATGGTAATCTTATTCGTGTTGAATCCGATAAGCCAGATAGGCTACCAGTAGTGATGTCAGCCTTGTCTACTCAGAAGTATTTAAAGAAGGGATACGAAGCCTATCTTGCCTTTGTGTTGAACACTAAAGAGACTTAATTGAAAATGGAGTCGGTACCTATAGTATGCGAGTACCCAGATGTTTTCCCGGAAGAGTTGCCAGGGCTACCTCCAGTAGAGATCAAATTTGGGATTGAGTTACCTCCGGGTACTACCCCTATTTCTATTGCTCCCTATAGAATGGCTCCAACTGAGCTAAAGGAGCTAAAAGAACAGTTGCAAGAGCTAACGGATAAAGGTTTTGCAAGGCCGAGTTTTTCTCCGTGGGGTGCTCCCGTTTTATTCGTAAAGAAGAAAGATGGTTCCATGAGACTATGTATAGATTATCGGCAACTTAACAAGGTAACTGTGAGGAACAAGTACCCGTTGTCGAGGATTGACGATCTATTCGATCAATTGAAGGGAGCCACGGTATTTTCCAAGATAGATTATAGGTCAAGGTACTATCAGCTGAGAGTCAAGGACTCGGATGTGCCGAAAATCGCGTTTAGGACTAGATATGGCCACTATGAACTTTTGGTCATGCCTTTTGGTCTAACAAATGCCCCGGCGATCTTCATGGATTTGATGAATCGCATTTTTCAGCCATACTTGGATAAATTTGTTGTGGCTTTCATCGACGACATACTAATCTACTCTCGGGACGAGAACGAACATGTCGAGCATTTGATTATGGTTCTGCGAGTTTTGAGAGAAAAACAATTGTATGCCAAATTCAATAAGAGTGAATTTTGGCTCGAGGAAGTGGGATTTTTGGGACACATTGTCTCGGGAGACAGGATTAGAGTCGACCCGAGTAAGATTTCAGTAATTGTTGAATGGAAACCACCGAGGAGCGTAACTGAAGTAAGGAGTTTTCTAGGCCTAGCTGGCTAGTATAGGCATTTTGTCAAGGGGTTTTCCATGATAGCTACCCCGATGACTAAACTTTTGCAAAAAGGTGTGAAGTTCGATTTGACAGAAAAGTGTCAACAGAGTTTTGAGAAACTGAAGACACTGTTGACTGAGGCCCCTGTTTTGGTGCAACCTGAGCCGGGAAGAGAATTTGTGGTTTATAGTGACGCGTCCTTGAACAGATTGGGTTGTGTACTCATGCAAGAGGGTAAGGTGATTGCTTACGCCTCTAGGCAATTGAAGCCGCACGAGAAGAACTACCCGACTCATGATTTAGAGTTGGCCGCAATTGTGTTTGCGTTAAAAATTTGGAGGCATCATTTATATGGTGAAAGGTGTCGGATTTTCACCGACCATAAAAGCCTAAAATATTTGATGTCTCAAAAGGAATTGAATTTGAGGCAACGAAGGTGGTTAGAGTTGATTAAGGATTATGAGTTGGTAATTGACTACCATCCGGGAAAGGCGAACGTAATCGACGATGCTTTGAGCAGAAAATCATTGTTTACACTAAGAGCCATGAATAATCAAATGATCTTGTTGGATGATGGTTCCATTTTAGCCGAATTGAGGGCTAAACCCTTGTTTCTCCAAGAAATTTGTGAAGCTCAGAAAGATGATAACAGTTTGCAAGCCAAGAGAGTTTTATGCGAGTCGAACATGGAGTCAGACTTTCGGGTAAATCCTGATGGATGTCTGACATTTCGAGGTAGGGTCTGTGTACCCAGAAATGACGAGCTTATTTGTAGAATCTTGCATGAAGCGCATAGTGGATGTTTGAATGTACACTCAGGCAGCATGAAGATGTACAATGATTTGAGGAAATGGTATTAGTGGCTTGGTATGAAGAAAGACATTTCCGAGTTTGTATCGAAATGCCTGATTTGTCAGCAAGTGAAGGCTGAACATCAAGTACCTTCGGGTTTACTACAGCCCATTATGGTTCCCGAGTGGAAATGAGACCAGTATTACCATGGACCGTGGACGGGGCCACCGTTGACTCCAAAGAAGAAAGATGCAGTATGGGTAGTGGTTGATAGACTCACAAAGTCGACCCATTTTATACCGATCTGAGTCGACTATTCACTTGATAAATTGGCAGACTTGTACATGTCAGAGATAGTAAGACTCCATGGTGTACCGTTGTCGATCATTTCGGATAGAGATCCGAGATTCACGTCACGGTTTTGGAAAAAGTTGCAAGAAGCCTTGGGCACGAAATTAAATTTCAGTACAGCCTTCCACCCACAAACCGATGGACAATCGGAGAGGGTAATTCAGATACTTGAGGACATGCTTCGATGTTGTATTTTAGAATTCCAAGGTAGTTGGGAGAAATACTTACCGTTGGTGGAATTCGCCTACAACAACAATTTTCAGTCAAATTTGAAGATGGCGCCTTATGAGGCATTGTATGGGCGTAAGTGCCGCATGCCCTTGTATTGGTCAGAACTCAGAGAGAAACAGATACACGGGGTCGATTTGGTTAAGGAAACTGAAGAAAAAGTAAAAGGGATACGTGATTGTCTGAAAGTCGCCTCAGATAGGCAAAAGTCCTATTCAGATTTGAAGAGGAAAGAGATAGAATTCAAATTCGGTGATAAAGTGTTCTTGAAAGTATCACCTTGGAGGAAAGTCCTCAGATTTGGCCGGAAGGGAAAATTAAGTTTGCGCTTTATCGGACCTTATGAAATTATCGAGAGGATATGACCGGTAGCTTATCGATTGGCCTTGCCACCTGAACTAGAAAAGATTCATGATGTCTTTCACGTATCCATGTTGCGCCGATACCGTTCAGATCCTTCACATGTCATTGTACCAACAGAGGTAGAGATACAACTGGACTTGACTTATGGTGAAAAGCTGGTTAAGATTTTGGCGCGAGAGGTTAAGCAGTTGAGAAACAAAAGCATAGCCCTTGTGAAAGTTTTATGGCAAAGGCACGGAATAGAAGAAGCTACATGAGAGCCTGAGGAAATGATGAGAAACCAATATCCCAACCTTTTTACCAGTAAGATTTTCGAGGATGAAAATCCTTAAGGGGGTAGAATTGTAACAGCCCGATTTAGGGGCTAGTCGGAATAGTGATCTCGAGGTCACTAATCTGAGACTTGATAAATTTATTTTTCATGTTATATTATGAGTCGAAGCATGATAGTATATGTGCATGAGAATTTTGGTGCTTTAATTTTAGTGATTTCACGTTTAATCGCGAAAAAAGACTAAATCGCATAAAGTGCGAAAGTTCCATTGATAAAGGTACCAAATGGCCTTAGAATGTAAATTGGAGGTCTTTAAAAGGCAATTAGACCCCCAATATATGCTTGGCCGGCCATGGACTAGCATAGGAGATAAAGATGGACAAAAAATTGGTCAAAGTAGTTGATAGTTGGTGACTTGTTTGACTAGGTTAATATTAGAATAAAAAAAGAGAAAATATCATCTTTCTCTCCATCTTTATCCACTGAAATTTTGCAAGAAAAATAGGGGTTTGAAAGCTCACAATTTTCAGCAAGCTCTCCTCAATTCTAGTAAGTGATTTTGATGATTTTTCTTTATGATAATTGTACTTTTAAGACCCCTAGAACTTAAGCTTTCAAATGAGAGGACTATTGTGCAATATAATGCAAAGTTTAGAGTTTTACCATGAGAGCTTTCATTGCTATTTGCTGCATTTTTATGAAAGAAAATGAGTCTTAGTTGTTGGATGAACAACTTTTGTGAAAGGTGTTGTCTTGAAAACACCTAATTTGGACCTTGATGAAAAGGTTACAAAATTGTAGTAAATATGTGACATGTTGAGTTTTGATGATAGCTATAAGAGTATTAAATGTTCACCTAGGCTTGTTGAAGGTAGAAATGTGATTAGAATTTATTTCCGAGCCTAGGGGCAAAATGGTCAATTTGCCAAAGTCTAGGGACAAAATAGTAATTTTGCCTAAGCATGATTATTGAAATGATTTATTAATGAGATGATTAAAATGAGCTAAATTGTTGTTATAGAGCAAGAAGAGCCGAGGATCCGCCTCAATCGGGGAAAGAACAAAGTCTCGGACTAAATCGTCGAGCTAGCTCATTTTGAAATCGAGGTAAGTTTGTATGTGATTAATGAAATATTTATGTCAGCATAATTGAAAATGCTTGGTATCACATTGATGTATGATACTTCATTGAAATGAGAAATTGATATTAAGTATAATGTTGAAGTCCTAGTGGACTATAATGAATATGGGATTGCTATCATTGAGATGTGAATTAGATAAAGTCCCATATAAGACCATGTTCGGGACATGGCCTCGACACTGAGTTAAGATCCCGTATAAGACCATATTCGGGATATGGCTTCGTAAAAGAATAAGAAACTCGTCTAAGACCACATCCGGGATGTGGCATCGATACTTGATGTGAAAGTCCATATAAGACCATGTCCGGGATATGGCATTGGCATTTTGAAGTAACTCCATGTAAGACCGCCTCGGGGATGTGGCACTGGCTCCGTCTCTGCGTGAAAGACGTCAAATATGCATCTTTGACTATCCCTAGCGATTGAAGGGATAAGTACATGAGTTTAGAAGTAGAAATGAGATTTGCACTAAGGTCATATTAATGAGTGAATACAGGTACTCGTGAATGAGTCACAAAGAAACGTTTACGACATGTGGCACGGTATGTGCTAAATAAAGACAATTGTGAGTAAGTATGGCAAGATGCCTATGGCTTGTGTATGGTTAGTTAATCTCACGGATGGATTATTTTATGATCTTATTGTTGCTATTTATATCCATGCAAACTTACTAAGCTTTACGCTTACCCCTTTCATTGCCCCTTCTTCTTTGTAGTATTGCCAAGATAACTCGAGGATCGTGGACGTAGGAGTTCAGAAATCACACTATCGACATCACTTTGGTATAACAATTTAGACTTATTTTGAGTATGGCATGTATAGGACTCGAGTATTTTGTTAAGTTGTAATTGTTAACCAAAGTGTTGGCTATGTATGTTACAAAAGTCATTTTGTAAATGGCCTTAAGTTAGGAAAATACTTGGCAAATTCTTTTGCTTAATGAAAGTGATTTTCTTGAAGTGTATGCCCTTGTGTATGAATGTTGAATTGAGTATTTAGATGTGCCTTTGGGTCATGAATTACGTTGAATGGAATTGGAGTATGTATGTTTGCAAGGTAGGGTGGCTAAGGGCTTGGTAGATAGCCTTCTAATTTTCCACTTGGGAAGACACACGGGCGTGTGTCTAGACCGTGTGAGCGGCATGGCTAGCACATTGGCGTGTGCCCAAGCCGTGTGAAGTCTGCACCTTGCACTTTGAATTTAAATGGCCACACGGTTGAAACACACGGGCGTGTGTGTGGGCCGTGTGGATTAGTCAGAATGCCAAGGTTTGGACATGGGCCAAGGCCACGGGCGTGTCGAGGCCGTGTGAAATTAGTTAGTTTCGACCACGGGTGGTAGACACGAACATGTCTTAGGGACACAGGGGCGTTTCCCTAGACTCACACGGGCGTGTGACCCCGGAATAGTCCCGATACCTCTCGGAATTATGTTTAGGGCCTCTTTGGCCAAGTATAAGTAAGTGATGGATTTTAAACGAGACTTTGTAACCCTATTCGAGATATTTAAGCAAGATTAGTTAGGTAATACCTCGAACCCTGTCCCGGCTTGAAGACGAGTAAGGGGTGTTACACAACGGGTGTAGGAATTATCATTGTAACGGCTTACAAATGTCTTCAAGGTTTAATGTAATACGCACCATCTTAATTCATATCGTAAGTTGCAAAATGTTTTCAAAATATTTGCTTAACACAAATATATTAATGAATGAATTTTCTATTTTCAGTTCAAAAATGGCACCTACTCCCTTATTAAAAATACTCACTGAAAACAAATTGAATAGGAATAACTATAAGGAATTGAAAAAGAAATCTCATGATTGTCCTGAGCTGCAACACCCCTAACCCGTATCTGTCGTCAAAACAGGGTTACAGAGCATTACCAAAATTTACAGATCAAATACAATTATTTCATAACATTTAACATTCATATCAGAAATCATTCATACTGAATCATATTGTCCCTTAAATTAGCCCTCGAGGCCCAAAATATGCATTAGAAACAAGTAGGGACTAAACCGGGTACTTAGAAATTTTTTTCGTAAAATCTCAACATTTTATCAAGGTGCAGGGGACACACGCCCGTGTGGTTTGGTCGTGTAGATCACACAGCCAAGTGACACGCTCGTGTCTCAGGCCATGTGGGCATTCGAAATAGAGCACGCGGTTGTGTCCTAGCCTGTGTTCGTACCCCTGTAACTCTATGACTTGGGTCACACGACCAAGTCACACGCCCGTGTGCTAGATTCTGTGAACATCATTAAATAGGTACAGGGGTCACACGGCTAACCCACACGCCCGTGTGCCAGGCCGTGTGATTAATTCTAAGCATTCTATTTTGAAATTTTGAAGATGCAGGGGACACAAGGCCGAACCACATGCCCATGTGCTAGGCTGTGTGTCACACACGGTTGAGACACACGCCCGTGTCTCTGCCTGCATGGACGAAAATAGGTCATTTCCATGGCCACATTTCTCACCCAATTTGTGTTCCACCTACATTAACACTTAAGCACATTCACCAACCATTTCAAGACATTCAAATCAAGCCAAAATCATGCCTTAAACATAACATATTACCACACTCAACCAATGTGCTCTTAGGCACCTCAATTGACAATTTTATTATCATGTCTACTTAGTGTTCATATTTGCCTAAATAACCAAATGCATATATGCATAATCAAGCTCAATACTTCTAACATGATAAATCCACTTATATATTTACATCAAAACATATCAAAGATAAGCCATTCAAATGGCTATTATCAATCAAACATTTACATGCCAACATATTGGCTAATTAACCTACACATGCCATTATAATCAAAATGAGTTTACTATTTATACTGAAATGAGCCGAGGGATAGTGTGATGCTGCTCCGACCAACCTCCAACCTTTACGAGCTTTTGAGTACTATAAAACAGGAAAAATAAAATAGAGTAAGCATATAATGCTTAGTAAGCCCGTATAACATGGAATTTAACTTACTAATCATTTACATTTAAATCAAGCATACAAAATACATCCAAAGCAATTTGGCCAAAAGCCTATACATATATCCTCATCAAACATGTTAGTCATGTATTTCACATGAATTTCAAGAAACATATATGAGCTCATCAAATATCAAATTTCCATGTTCATAAACTTTCCACATCTTGTATTCATACATCAATTCCACATATTTTGGGTATATACTGGTAAATTCATTGTAATTTCATGTTATCTCATGTCAGAACTTTGCTCGATGAATCATTTAAAATATCGATGGATACACAGGTAGTACACACAAAGTGTACAAATTGTAATCTGTCAATTCATATTCAGGAGTGCTCATTAGAGCACATAATTAGGAAACCCTCTCTCGAGCCATATAATAGGAAGCTCATGTGAGCCATGTAACATGAAGCTTATCCGGGCTATATAACGGGAAGATCATAAGAGCCATAATCGGGAAGCTCATGCGAGCCAATAACGGGTAGCTTCAAAGATCCATTAACGAGAAGCTCTGGATAGCCATATATCGGTAACTTCAAGCAAGCCATATCGGGAAGCTTCGGAGAGCCATTAATTAGGAAGCTCACAAAGAGCCTTTAATTTGGAAGCTCACGAAGAGCCATATAACGGGACGCTCATAAGAGCTGTGGTGTGTCTCCAACACATGCAGAATCACAACCAATCGGGATGCTCCCAAGAGCTATTAACGGGAAGATCACAGGAACCATATAATGGGAAGCTCGAGAGGGCTATTAACGAGAGGCTCTTTCGAGCTGTGGTGTGTCTGCAATAAATGCAGGACCACAACCAATTCAAGAACCCTGTATCCATTGAATCTCATTTATCCAAACGGGACTTATTATTTATTAGGTATTATCGGATATGTGATCAATTTCATACATACGGCATTTATATAATTCACTTATATACAACATCAAATTCAAACATATAAATATACACAACTTAGTTACACGAACTTACCTCGACAATTGTTCGTGTACGCAAAATCTACTAATCTGATACCTTCTCTTTTTCTTGTTCTAACTTCGTATGTGGTCTATCCGGATCTATATGAATGAATTTAACATCAATTCATATTCAATTCAATTCAATTCACACCTTAGGAAAAATTACCATTTTGCGCCTATACTTTTAATTAATTCTGATTTCGTCCCTAGGCTCAGAAAATGAAATGCATGCAATTTAATCCTTATTCGAAGCCTAGTCGATTTTTACATGTCACAATAGCAGCTCATGTATTTCATAAAATTCAGAATTTTTCCATGAATTTTACAACTTTTCAATTTAGTCCTTAAATCATAATTTCATCAAAACTCCCTTTACAAAAGTTGTTTTTCTATCAACAACCTTTCATTTTTTACAATAAAACTTCATAATTCATGCATACTCATCCATGGAAAAACTTTAATACTTTGATAACTTTGCAAATTAATCCCCGATATAGCTAGACTAAGTTATTACAATTTCAGACATATAAAAATTACTAAAAACGGGACTAAAAGACATACCTAAATGAGCCAAATAAGTTTGCTCAAAACGCAAATTCCATAGCTAGGGTTTCCATGTTTTATTTGGGAAAGATGATGATAATTGATGATATTAGATTTTTTCATCATCTTTTATTATATCTCTTTCCAATTTAGTCCTTTTCTTTTCTTAAATTTCCATGGATGAATCATCATACTTATCTACTAACTCATCTTAATGGTCTATTTGCCAGATAAGGACCTCCAATTTTGAATTCCATAGCTATTTAATACCTATAGCTACTAGAACTCCACTTTTGCATTTTATGCAATTTGGTCCTTTCCATCTAATTAGACATGTAACCTATAAAATTTCTTTACGAAATTTTCATATGATATTTCTATCATAATGTAGACCATTGATAAACCATAATTTACACATATTTTAACCCCATGCTTGGCTTATTTTTGGATGAATTTTCATTAGATTTGATGAATTCAATGCTCCTAATCCTTTAATTTCATGTTTTACACTAAGGAGAGCTTAGAGAGTCGAAAAGAACGAGAAACGGGCCAAAAAGGGACAAAATGGGCCTACATCAGAAATCAACATGGCCTGGATCAACGTACACGGGCAGACCACACGGCCGTGTGTGGCGAGCAGAAGCGAGCACGGTTTAAGGAATCGAACACGGGCGTGTCACACGGGCGTGTCCCTGTCGAACCCAAGTCTAATTCTATCCAAAAAAGGCTACTTGTGGGCCAAGAAAGGCGTTCCAAAGCCTATATAAACACCTTAGAGGATGACCTAGAAGGGGGGACGTAGAGTAGAATGCAGAAAACACTCGAAGAGAACCATCGGGAGCAGCTCGGAATAAGGATCTCCATCAAGACAGAAGATCTCCTATCAATTTCTCTTGAAGTTTTTGGGTTTTCTTATGTTTTGTAGTTTTCCTTATTTTAAGATGTTTCCCTTTATCGTTATGAACTAAATCCCTTAAATACCTAAGGGGATGAAACCTAAGACGGATCTTATTATTATTTGATTTATAAGATAAATACTTGTTCTTATTCTTAATTGTGAGTTCTTATTCCTGTTTTGATAATTCATGTTATTGATTCAAGTCGAATGTGCTTATTCAGAGGAGCAAAAGTCCCTGTTTAGGAGTAGATTAACACAATTAAGCGGAGTTGATTGCAACCCTAGAAATGAGGCGACATAAATCTGCCAGATTAGAGTCAAATCTAATAAGGGAATCCATAGATCGAGTTAATGCGACAATAGGGGTTTTAATTAGAAAGAGATTTCAATTAATCAACCTAGAGTCAGTTGTTTTTAGTCTTGAAAGAGATATTAACATAAATCAGGGATTTCTACGGATTAAGTCAAGTGAATAAATCGTATGAATCAGAAGTAATAAGTGAAGTCTAGGTGGATTCTTCCTTGGGTATTGCCTTTCTCATAAAGTTGTCTAAAAGTATTTTCCTAATTCATTCTCTTCCGTGCTTTTAATTAGTTTTAGTTTTAAAGAAATCACTCCAATTCTTATGCTAGATAATAGAAAGATAGTAATTACTAGTACTCTTGGTCCTTATGGATACGATATTTCCGATCTTACCATAACTATACTATTAAACGATAGGTACGCTTACCTTTATTGTGATCATAGTTAGTTAGAGACACATCAAGTTTTTGGCGCCGTTGCCGGGGACTAAGATATTAGGAACACTAAATTTTTATTACTTTAGCCATTTTTATTTTATTGCAATTTTTATTTTTATTTTTATTTTTACTTTTCTAATTTTACACTTTCTTTGCTTCTGGCAGGAGTCTCTAGTTTATGACTAGAAGAAACCCGTCAGGACCACTGCTTTATGACAGTGAGATAGAAAGCACCGCTCGTAGAAACCGAAGAGAGATAAGGCAAAGTCTACAATACATAGAAGAAGAGCAAGAGGACGATAATAATACTACCGAGGATATGGCTGACAATAATCCACTTCCTCCTGTGGTTGCCGCAAATCCGGTGAATCAAAATCCTGCTCCTCGTACTATGTATGATTATGCTAAGCCTACATTAACAGGAACTGAATCAAGTATTGTTATACCTACTGTTGCTGTAAATAATTTTGAACTGAAACCTAACACTATTCAGATGATTCAGCAGTTTGTTCAATTTGATGGTTTGCAGGATGAAGATCCAAACAATCACTTGGCAAATTTTCTGGAATTATGTGATACTTTCAAGATTAATGGCATTTCTGATGATGCCATTCACCTTCGATTGTTCCCTTTCTCCTTGAGGAACAAAGCTAAATAGTGGTTGAACTCGTTACCACGAGGATCAATCACTACATGGGAACAAATGACCGAAAATTTTTTGTTAAAATATTTTCCGCCAGTTAAAATGGCTAAGTTGAGGAATGATATTTCTTCTTTTGTGCAGATGGATTTAGAAACAGTTTACGATGCATGGGAGAGATACAAGGATCTATTGAGAAGATGCCCTCACCATGGGTTACCATTATGGCTACAGGTTCAAACCTTTTACAACGGTGTGAACCCCTCAACTAGGCAATTAATTGATGCAGTCCCCGGCGGTACACTAAACAACAAAACACCTGATGCTGCCTACGAATTCATTGAAGAGATGTCACTGAATAACTATCAGTGGCAAGTTATGAGGACGAAGCCAACAAAAGCAGCCAGAGTTTTCAACCTTGACGCAGTGACAATGCTATCAAACCAGGTAGAGCTTTTAAATAAAAAGATTGATGGTTTGTGTGGTTCTTCGCAGGTACATCCAGTGATGCAGTGCGATACAAATGGCGGAGGAATGAGCAGTACAGAATATCTATTTTACAACCCTGGCATAGAAAGCAAACAGATGAACTATATGGGTAATAATTCTAGACCTTAGAATAATTCATATTTTAACAATTACAATGGAGGTTGGAGGAACCATCCCAATTTTTCATGGGGTGGTCAAGGAAATCAGAGACAACAACCCCCTCCAGGTTTCCAACAACACTACCAATAAGAGAAAAAACTGAACCTTGAGGAGATGCTAACTAAATTCATCTCGGTGTCAGAAACCCATTTTCAAAATACTGAAATAGCACTCAAAAATCAGCAGGCATCGGTTCAAGGGCTTGAAAATCAAATAGGTCAGCTTGCTAAGCTGATCTCGGAATGACCACAAGGTAGCTTGCCGAGTAATATCGAGCCTAACCCAAGGGAACAACTGCATGCCATCACGGTGTGCGACGAAGAAGGGTTAGTAAAATCTGAATCTGAACTGAGGCAAGAACCTGTGGTAAGTAAAGGTGAGGATAAGGTAAGCCATGATACACAGAAATCGGTAAGTAAAGAGTATATACCTCGTGTGCCATATCCTAACGCGACGAAGAAAAACCATACTAATGAGCAATTTGGTAAATTTCTTAAACTCTTAAAAAAATTACATATTAACTTACCGTTTATCGAAGCTCTTTCGCAGATGCCCAACTCAGTCAAATTTTTAAAGGAGCTTCTAGCAAATAAACGGAAGTTAGATGATGCGTCGCACGTGGAGCTAAACGCAATCTGATCAGCCATTCTACAGAATAAACTACCCGATAAATTAAAGGATCCAAGGAGTTTTACTATTCCTTGCTTAATTGGTAGTTTAGATGCTAACAATGCTTTAGCTGATTTAGGGGCGAGTATTAACGTCATGCCTTATAAAATGTTTAAGCAACTAGGTCTTGGGAAACCTAAACAAACTAGGATGAGCATTCAACTAGCAGATAAAACTATTAGATTTCCTAGGGGAATTATCGAGGATATGCTTGTAAAAGTCAATAAATTTATATTCCCAGTTGACTTCGTTGTTCTAGACATGGATGAGGACAGTAATACACCTTTAATTTTAAGGCGACCCTTTTTAGCAACTGCTAAAACTAGAAATGATGTTGGTACAGGTGAGCTCACACTTCGTGTAGGTGACGAAACGATCACTCTTCAGGCTCGTGACTCGGTTAGGATGTCGAGTAATAAAGGTGAGTACATAAATTCTATTAATAACCATTCGGTTCAACCCTCTTTTCAGGAAGCACCTCGAAAATACACAACTGAGCCATATCCTAGTCCTCGTGCCAACAATGAAATAACTTACGAGGAGCGAAGTCTTAAGATCGATGAACTAGACGAGTGGAGGACACATGCCAAGGAGAAACCAAGAACACACGAAGTGAAACCGAGGCAACTCCATGACGAGCTTAAAGGAAAAGCAAATCACTTCAAGGTTGGAGATCAGGTACTGTTAGATGCAAACGATCCTCGAATTACCACCTCAGAGCTTAAAGCAAACGGAGTGACTCCTTTTACGGTACTCAAGGTCTTTCCATATAGAACAGTCGAGGTAACTAATCCTAAGTTCGACACTTTTAAGGTAAACACTACTCGAATCAAACTGTATAGTGATAATAGAACAGAGAGGAGTATCAACTCCTCGAACCACCATGAGTATGCGAATGAGAGGTAAGTCTAGCTTAAGACTTTAAACGAGCGCTTCTCGGGAGGCAACCCGAGCACTAACCCCACTAACATCCATATTTTCGATTTCTAGCACCTAACTAAAAACTAACCAAATTAATAGGCGCAGGTTTCCCTACCCCCACGGCCTTGCACACGGGCGTGGTTGTGGCCGTGTGGACACCACGATTAGATACATCGGCATGGTAGAGACCATGCAGAAACAGGACAAAATTTTCCCCAAAACACGGGCTGCGATAAAATGCCACGGCCGTGCGATGCGGCCGTGGTCGACACTGACTAAGGAACACGGGATGCTGATTAATAAACCGTAAAAGTAACATATTTTAATCCTACATTTAGCATGCTTTTGGATGAATTATCCCTTATTTTATGTAATTTGGTGCTCTTAATCCTTTATTTTCATGTTTTACACTCAGGAAAGCACCGGAGGATGAAAAGAACAAGAAACGGGCTTAAAACGGGCCAAATGGGCCACATCACAAAATCGACACGGCCTGGACCCAAGACCACACGGCCGTGCCTCCTTAATAATCTCGAACACGGCCTGAGCCCAAGACCACACGGCCGTGCCTCATTAGTCGACCCAACACGGCCTGGCCACGATTCACACGGGCGTGTGCCATGGCTGTGCCCCTGCCGTGGCAAAGAGAAATTTCATTCGGATTGGGATACTTTGGGGCAAAGAAACACATTCCAAAAGCCTATATATACACCATAAGTATGACCTAAAAGGGGGGCCCGGTACCTTTGACATGGGGCGTCTTGCTAGGCCAGAGAAGGCAGATTTGTGGGGATTCGCTCGAGGATAGCCAGTTGATTCATCTCTAGAAGCCAGAATTATACTCAAGACGGGGGATCTCTCCTTCAATTCCTTCAGGGAGTTTTAGAGATTTCTTATGTTTTGTTTTATCTTTTCTTCTGAGATGTTTTCTTTTATTGTTATGAACTAAACCCTCAGATACCTGAGGGGGATGAAACTTAGATGAATCTTGTTATCGTTTATTGAACTATATGATAAATATTTGACTTGTTCTTAATTATGTGTTCTTAATTCTTGTGTTAATATTTCGCGAATATTAATTCAGGTTTGATGTGCTTAGGTGGAGGAGAGAAAGTCCCTGCCTAAGAGTAGATCTAGCATAGTTAAGCGGAGTTGATCGCGCGTGTAACATCCCAAAATTGGGCCTAGGAGAATTGAGCCCAATGGGCCTTAGGCGTAGTAGCGTTTAAAATTTTTAGAGAACAAGAGATCGGCTTAAATGCAAGTTGGACCTATTGGATAAGTGATTTTGGAAGGTTAGAAGGCTTCTATAAAGTCCCGGGATCAAATATTAGCTTTGGGGAAATTTTGGTTTTAGGTGAAAAAAAAACCCTGGAAGTTGGCAGGTAGGCCTTAAGAATAAAATGTGGGGAAAAATGACACAAGTGGAGTGTGTGGTGTAGTGGCAAAGTGACGCCACTTAAGAGACAAGGGGATGACGCCATAAGGAAGGAAGGAGGTCCAAGGTTCAAGTCTTGGCTTTTGCATTTTGGTTTTCCTTTTACTTGGACCTCAGAATTTGGCTATAGTTTATATTTAGTTGCGCATGGTTTAAGACACAAGAGGAGCTTGTGGCCAAGTGGCTAGCAGCGTGGATTATGTTGCAAGGAGCACGGGTTCGAATCTCATGAGAAGCAAGGAGTATTTATTTTGCTGATGCTGGGTGGAAGAGTTTCAGATTGAATTTAAACTCTCTCGACGAAGGGATCCCACATCGGAAAGATACAAAGAAGGAAGGTGAAGTGCTAGCTATATAAGGAGCATCCTAGGAGGAGAGTAAACACATCTTGGAGGCGTTTGGGCACAGGAGTGGTCGGAGCGCGGATTAACACCGAGTCCTATCGGTGTGTAACTCTCTACTCTAGTTGTAGAGCGGCAAATGTCGAAGTGCGGTCCACGGCAATAGTAGCCACACGAGCGTGCGAGCGCTGCGTGTGGGGCTTCGACGCGATAGTTGAGGCCATCGTAGTATTCTTGTGGGTTGAAATTTCGCTTGGGCGTGATGGGCGAAGTGGGCCCAATGGGCCCGTGGGCCCTTATGAGTAAATTGTGCGATTGTGTAGTATATAGTGAACTAGACTAGATGGAACTTATATACATGGCTAGATTTGTGCTAGGTGGGCCACACGAGCGTGTGGGCCCAAATGGGGCCGAAATTGGGCTTTAGGCCCAATAGTCCATTTCGACCAGAAATGGTAGTTGGGTCGCTCGGGCGACACTGGGCCTTTAGAAAGGCCATTCCAGTACGAAATTATTTAAAATGCCCTTAGTAGGTAAAATTACGATTATACCCCTTAAAGGTTGATTAGCATGATTATGTTGTTTAGTTTTGGCCGATTGTAGGGAAGGCTTGATCTCGCATATCTCGGGTTGTGGCTAGTGCTCGAAAAGTGTTAAGGAATGGGGATCTAGTGCGTTAGATCTTGATCTACGGGATTTGATAGTCGCATTAGTAATGTCAGTGTGTAAACTAACACACTTCTTGCTTTGTATATGTTTGATAAATCGATTGATTGGTAAAACCGAAATAGTATGGTTGAGTGATATGATACCCTATGGGGTATGTGTACGGATTCGAGGTAAGTCCGTTTCATTATGAGTACTGTTATTGATACATGATGTCATGATTTATGATGTATGTGCTATGAGATGCAACGTTAAACATGTTTGCATGATTTGAATACTATACATGAGTTGGTATGATGATGGGTGATATGAGTGGAGGGGGCAGTGATATTTTGTGCTGACGAGCACCAGTGTTTTGGTAACACAACTTTGTGACTTTGGGTCACCAGAGGTTTGGCACCTCCAGAGGTTTGGTACCTCAGCGTCTCGTCCCTGTGGTTAACACCACCGTGGGTTGGCCCCACTTGTGAGATACGGGATTGACGCCAGTGATTTGGTATCACACGATGGGTTGGCCCCATCACCAGATTCGTGACTACGGTCACCAGTGCTTTGGTAGCACATTGTGTCTTTGGGACACCAGAGGTTTGGCACCTCATTGCGACTTGTCCCTGTGGTTAACACCACCGTGGGTTGGCCCCACTTGAGATATGGGATCGTCTGCTAGTGATTTGGTATCACACGATGGGTTGGCCCCATCATCGGATTTGTGACTACGGTCACCAGTGCTTTGGTAGCACATCGTGTCTTTGGGACACCAGTGGTTTGGTACCACATTGACGGATATTGTGTCTTTGGGACACCAGTGTTTTGGTAACACATTGTGACTATATGTCACGGTGGTTTGGCACCACCGGTGGTTTGGTACCACATGGGGTAGAAAAGGTGAATGGATGGTTAGGAGTGGGTGCATATTAATTGGATGCATGATGATTATGTTATGTTTGCATATGATGTTTTGCTAATCCAGGAAAAGGGTTGCACATCGAGTCTTGGTGACTCACCTTTTTCCTTTAACCATTTCGTATTGCATAAAGTGGACCGGGATCGGAGAGGACAAGGTGGCCCATGCCAAGATGATGATTTAATATTTTATGCTTGGTTTTGATATAAGTACTTTATTTGAATTATTGGGTTGTAATAAAGGCCATTTTATTATTTTGGTATTACTTTAACCATGGTTTATCTAATTTGGATTTCTATGTGAAAATGGTTTTTAATTCCAGTATACTATTTATAAAAGTATGTTTAATAAAGTATTTTCAGACAACTTGTAACTTCTAAAGTTTGCATATTGCTTTAAATGAACATGGTTTTCAAAAATTGAATTCTTTCATGCTTTATGCTAAGTTAATAAAGATTTTCATCCGACTTTCCCAGTGACATAAATCCAGATTTGATTCGTAGCGAATGGGCCGGGTTTGGGGATGTTACTGATTTAGTATCGAGCCGGTTCAAAACTCGGCTTTGAGGGTTTTGGGCTCAAACATTTTTCAAAATGGGTTTTTGCAATATGGGTTTTTAAGAAACTTTTCAGTTATTACGGCATGGCACTGTACCTCAGGCCGAAGTCCACTGGGTAAGTACCCCTTACTATTGCTTGTGAGTTATTGATGTGATCGGATGATTGCAATAGTGGATTACTTTAGAAAGCGAAACTTTGATTGCTCGAAAGAACGACTTCGTAAACTGTTCATAAAATTTGCTCGTGGATTAAATGGTGGAACAAAATTTCTAATGCATAAAACTTTTAATCAGATTAAATCGCGACGCTAGATATGAGTTCTAGGGGGCGTGGTCGTACTTCTCGTGGACGTGGTAGAGGCAGTTTTGGTGGCTGTTTATTTTGTTGCTCGTAAAGTATGTTAGCTCTTGGAGATCAGAGTGCGCAGCAAGAGCGTAGTGTGGTAGGATGTGCGACTGTTAGTTAGTTGGAAATTTCGAGGACGAAATTTCTTTAAGGAGGGTAGATTTGTAACATCCCAAAATTGGGCCTAGGAGAATTGAGCCCAATGGGCCTTAGGCGTAGTAGCGTTTAAAATTTTTAGAGAACAAGAGATCGGCTTAAATGCAAGTTGGACCTATTGGATAAGTGATTTTGGAAGGTTAGAAGGCTTCTATAAAGTCCCGGGATCAAATATTAGCTTTGGGGAAATTTTGGTTTTAGGTGAAAAAAACCCTGGAAGTTGGCAGGTAGGCCTTAAGAATAAAATGTGGGGAAAAATGACACAAGTGGAGTGTGTGGTGTAGTGGCAAAGTGACGCCACTTAAGAGACAAGGGGATGACGCCATAAGGAAGGAAGGAGGTCCAAGGTTCAAGTCTTGGCTTTTGCATTTTGGTTTTCCTTTTACTTGGACCTCAGAATTTGGCTATAGTTTATATTTAGTTGCGCATGGTTTAAGACACAAGAGGAGCTTGTGGCCAAGTGGCTAGCGGCGTGGATTATGTTGCAAGGGAGCACAGGTTCGAATCTCATGAGAAGCAAGGGAGTATTTATTTTATGATCTGAGATGGAAGAGTTTCATTGAATTTAAACTCATCTTGTGAAGGATCCCACATCGGAAAGATACAAAGAAGGAAGGTGAAGTGCTAGCTATATAAGGAGCATCCTAGGAGGAGAGTAAACACATCTTGGAGGGCGTTTGGGCACAGGAGTGGTCGGGCGCGGATTAACACCCGAGTCCTATCGGTGTGTAACTCTCTACTCTAGTTGTAGAGCGGCAAATGCCGAAGTGCCATCCACGGCAATAGTAGCCACACGAGCGTGCGAGCGCGCGTGTGGGGCTTCGACGCGATAGTTGAGGCCATCGATGTAGTATTCTTGTGGGTTGGGGTTGCTGGGCCGTGATGGGCGAAGTGGGCCCAATGGGCCCGTGGGCCCTTATGAGTAAATTGTGCGATTGTGTAGTATATAGTGAACTAGACTAGATGGAACTTATATACATGGCTAGATTTGTGCTAGGTGGGCCACACGAGCGTGTGGGCCCAAATGGGCCGAAATTGGGCTTTAGGCCCAATAGTCCATTTCGACCAGAAATGGTAGTTGGGTCGCTCGGGGCGACACTGGGCCTTTAGAAAGGCCATTCCAGGTACGAAATTACGAAAATGCCCTTAGTAGGTAAAATTACGATTATACCCTTAAAGGTTGATTAGCATGATTATGTTATTTAGTTTTGGCCGATTGTAGGGGAAGGCTTGATCTCGCATATCTCGGGTTGTGGCTAGTGCTCGAAAAGTGTTAAGGAATGGGGATCTAGTGCGTTAGATCTTGATCTCACGGATTTGATAGTCGCATTAGTAATCGGTGTGTAAACTAACACACTTCTTGCTTTGTATATGTTTGATAAATCGATTGATTGGTAAAACCGAAATAGTATGGTTGAGTGATATGATACCCTATGGGGTATGTGTACGGATTCAGTAAGTCCGTTTCATTATGAGTACCGTTATTGATACATGATGTCATGATTTATGATGTATGTGCTATGAGATGCAACGTTAAACATGTTTGCATGATTTGAATACTATACATGAGTTGGTATGATGATGGGTGATATGAGTGGAGGGGCGGTGATATTTTGTGCCGACGAGCACCGGTGTTTTAGTAACACAACTTTGTGACTTTGGGTCACCAGAGGTTTGGCACCTCAGGAGGTTTGGTACCTCGCTCTCGCCGTCGTGTAGTTAACACCACCGTGGGTTGGCCCCACTTGTGAGATACGGGATTGACGCCGGTGATTTGGTATCACACGATGGGTTGGCCCCATCACCGCATTCGTGACTACGGTCACGGTGCTTTGTAGCACATTGTGTCTTTGGGACACCGGAGGTTTGGCACCTCATTGCGACTTGTCCCCGTGGTTAACACCACCGTGGGTTGGCCCCACTTGAGATATGGGATAAATGCGCTAGTGATTTGGTATCACACGATGGGTTGGCCCCATCATCGGATTTGTGACTACGGTCACCGGTGCTTTAGTAGCACATCGTGTCTTTGGGACACCGGTGGGTTTGGTACCACATTGACGGATATTGTGTCTTTGGGACACCAGTGTTTTGGTAACACATTGTGACTATATGTCACCAGTGGTTTGGCACCACCCGGTGGTTTGGTACCACATGGGGTAGAAAAGGTGAATGGATGGTTAGGAGTAGGTGCATATTAATTGGATGCATGATGATTATGTTATGTTTGCATATGATGTTTTGCTAATCCAGGAAAAAGGGTTGCACACTCGAGTCTTGGTGACTCACCTTTTTCCTTTAACCATTTTCAGTATTGCATAAAGTGGACCGGGATCGGAGAGGACAAGGTGGCCCATGCCAAGATGATGATTTAATATTTTATGCTTGGTTTTGATATAAGTACTTTATTTGAATTATTGGGTTGTAATAAAGGCCATTTTATTATTTTGGTATTACTTTAACCATGGTTTATCTAATTTGGATTTCTATGTGAAAATGGTTTTTAATTCCAGTACCCTATTTATAAAAGTATGTTTAATAAAGTATTTTCAGACAACTTGTAACTTCTAAAGTTTGCATATTGCTTTAAATGAACATGGTTTTCAAAAATTGAATTCTTTCATGCTTTATGCTAAGTTAATAAAGATTTTCATCCGACTTTCCCCAGTGACATAACCAGATTCGGTCGTAGCGAATGGGCCGGGTTTGGGGATGTTACAGCGCGCCTGGAGATAGGGTGACGAGATTTTGCCGGATTAGGGTGAAACCTAATATGGGATTCCATAGATTGAGTTAATGCGATTCTAGGGGTTTTAATTAGAAAGAGATTTCAATTAATCAACCTAAGGTTAGACGTTATTCACCTCGAGAGAGGGTTTAATATACATTAGGGAATCTTACGGATCAAGTCAAGTGAATAAATCGTCTGGTTCAGAGTTAGATAACAAGTAAAGTCTAGGTGGATTCTTCCTTGGGTGTCGTCTTAATCAATTGGTTTTTCCTCAAGTTATTTTCCCAAATTCATTCTTCTTTGTCTTAGAGTCTTTAATTTAGTAGTTAATTAATTTAGATTTAAAACAACAAATTCCCTTTATTTTAGGCTAAATAATAAAAAGAAAGTTAGTATTAGTACTTTTAGTTCCTTTGGGTTCGACAATCCGGTCTTGCCTAAGCTATACTACTATTAGATAGGTGCACTTGCCTCAATCGTTGTCATAGTTAGTTTCCAGGTTCGATCATTCTCATTATTTAAATTTTTAAAACTCTAACATACGATCAAGTTTTTGGCGCCGTTGCCGGGGAACTAAAATATTAAGAAAGCTCTATTTTTATTACTTTAGCCAATTTTTTAATTTTTTTTTGCAATTTAATTTTATTTTTATTTTTATTTTTACCTTAGTTTTAACTCTCCTAATTTCCTTTCTTTCTTTTTCCTAACAGGTACCTATAGTTTATGACTAGAAGGAACCCGAGAGGACCTTTAGTATACGACAGTGATATTGAAGCTACCGCTCGCAGAAATTGCAGAGAAATCAGGCGAGCCCTAAATTACCGAGAAGAAGAGCAACAAGACGAATCCAATCCTACTGAAGGGATGGATGAGAATAATCCACCACCACAAGATGTGGGAGAAAATAATGCCCCCCGTACTATGTTTGATTATGTTAAACCACATTTAACAGGAGTCGAATCGAGTATTGTTAGGCCTGCTATAGCTGCTAATAATTTTGAATTAAAGCCTAACACTATACAAATGATTCAACAATTTGTTCAATTTGATGGTTTGCAGGACGAAGACCCAAATACTCATATAGCTAATTTTCTAGAGTTCTGTGATACTTTCAAAATAAATGGCGCTTCTGATGATGTAACATCCGGGTTTTAGGGGCTTTGTATTTATATGTCTCTGTGTGTTTGGTACGCTTTGCTTGTTGTTTGGGGGCCCCGGGAAGGCTCGGGGTTAAACTGAAGCTTTGGCAAAAATTTCAATTTTAGGCACTTTAGGCGAGATCTAGCTGAGGCAGGCTTTAAGGATTAATGCTTGTGTTTGTTGACACAAGAAGTGCAGTGGTAAAGTGGCAAGGAGACGTCACTTAAGGTGCAGGTAAGTGACACCATAGGGGAGCAGTGAGGGAGCAGGTTTGGGTCTCATAGTTTGCCTTTTTGGTGTTTATTTTTGCGGCAGGATGGGAGATAATGGATTCGGCTAGGGACCTTGAAGAGTGGGAGTGGAATAAGTCAAATATTTCAAATGGGTGGCCATGAGTGAAAAGGGGAATTTGAATCTTTCAAACCGATTCAAATGAGAGGAGGGGAGTGAAAGTAGGAGTTGAACAAGGAGTTGGTGGCTTGTTGGGAGTTGGTGGCCGAATGTGCTTTGGGTTGAAGGAGGGAGCTTTCGGTTTGGAGGGATAAGCTATGTAACATCCTGAAAAGGGCCTATGCATTTTTGGTTTAATTGTACGAAATGACATATCTTATGTGTTATGAATATATTTTTAACACTTTTGGAAACCTGGAAATGTTAAGTTTAAAAGAGGAAAGTGAACATTTTTAGAACCTTGGAAATGTAAGGAAATGTCTTGTAAGGAAATGTCATGGAAATGTAAGGAAATGTCAAGTTTACAGAGCCGATCGAAAAAATTTGGAAACTTAGAAATGACCTAGAAATGACGAGTTTTAAGGTTTAAAAGGGGAAATTAAGGCAAGGTGGCCTTAAAAGAAAAAGTTTGTGGAATTTGACACACAAACAGGCTTGGAAAAGTGGTCTGAAGATGCCACTTAGGGCCTATGGAAATGGCGCCATATGAAAGAGGAATGGGCCTAAGTTCGAGTCACATGGGAAGCAAATAAAAGAAATTTTATTTTGCTACAAGGAGTAGAGAGGTGGACGGCACATGGCTATAAATTAGGAGCTTTTATTCTTTTATAAATAGTGGATAAATAAGTGATTTATTTATCATTATTTTCAAGAGATAATTGTTGGATTAAATTCTTTTAATTTGAATAAAGAGATAAAGAGGAAAATAAGGGAGAAGTGATGGCCAAGTAAGGGACTTTGAGTTTAATAATTTCGGCTAAGTAAGGATAGTTGCTGAATTATCTTTTATTTTAAGTGATAATTAAAGGATAAAGTTATCAGATAGAGGAGTGGTGGCCAAGTAAGGGACTCCTTAGATGATAATTTCGGCTATAAAAGGAAAAAAGGAGGGCTACTCATCAATTTGTGCTTCCTCCTTTCTCTGCCGAATTCTCTTCACCAAATCTTCTTCTTCTTTTATTTTTGCCAAGCCGAAATACCTTGTGTTCTAGCCGAATCCTCCATCTTTATTCTTCCTTCTCTTTTCTTTCTAATCCCTCCAAAAGCCGAAAGTTGTGAGATCATCATCTAGCCATAGCCGAATCTCTGAAGGTTGAAGTGAAGGTGCAATCGATTTCTTCAAGTAAGGAGAGCTTTCGGGATTTACTAAGTGTCGACTACAAGGAAGGAGAAGTTCTTTTCCCGAAGGTACACCATAGGCCACGTGTTCCCTAGTTATTTGGTGAGTTTCAGGATTTAAAATCCACAAGGGATTAAGGATCCAAGCATTAGATCAAGCTTTTCGGGATCTCAAGGAAATTTTAAGCGAATTAGGTGTGTACCCCACACTAATTCTTAATATGTTTTATGGCTGTGTTTAATTAAAATATGTGATATTAAGAATATGAAAGTGGCTAAGGTACCATGATATGGTACAAAGTACTCAGGTACGTTTCCTACTTCCACTAGGATTATGAAATATGTTATTTATAACATGTGAAAATTTATAAGAATGTGAATTTAAGTATGATATGCATGATATGAATAATATGGGTCATTCGGGATATATGAAAAAGGGGAAGTGAATGTGATGACTACGGTCTCACTATCTGAATGTGGTGACTTCGATCACATTATCTGAATGTGGTAACCGGTTACATTATCCGAATGTGGTATCTCATGACACAATTATCGGTGGCTATGCCACAAATTTTATATGGGCGATGAGCACGCCGATCGCAATGATCGTCTTCGATGGTGTGTAGCGGATGGAGGGTTGACTTAGTAGTCCCCACGGTGTGACTGGCAGGTACGGGGGTGTGTAGCGGATGGACAACTAGGTTTGGGTTTGGGAATGCATCATTACCTGTATTCTATGTGTTGAATGTGTAATATGTGATATGCCCGATTCTATTATGATTTAGTGTCGTGTACACATTGAGTCTGTTTGACTCACCCGTTGGGGAACATTTTTAGGTGATGAAGCAGTGATGGACCGGGACAATGGCAGAACTTGTGGTGGCCATGCTCAACATGAAGTTTATATTTTTGAGGACTCTTGAATTTATTTTAGTACTTTGAATTATTTTGGGAATTATTTGATGTAATAAGGCCATAAGGCCATAGTTGAATTACTTTACACTTATTTTTATTTATTATGATTATGAATTTTATCTATTAAAATTTAATTTAAAATTTCTTTTAAACTAAACCCTAAATATTTTGTCACTTAAGATAAAAGGGATTTCAATATAAAACGAACCTGTTTTCAACACAAGCCCAACCCAAAACAATATTTTTCTTAAAATCACACAAGTTTTCCTAAGAACAAAAGAATTTTGAACCGGATTACTTGAGGAACATACCAAATCTGGTCAAAGCTCGTGGGCCGGGTTTGGGGTGTTTCAAGCTAGGTGCATGTGCCAAAAGTGGTTTAAGCACTCTTTTCTTCCCTTCTTATGTGCCTTTTTAGGTTGTAGGTGTAGGTGAGTGTGTGAGCCGATTCTTCCAAAGGTCTTAGTGAGAGAAGTGGTAGCAAATCAACCTTAGAAGTCTATTATTCTCTTTTGGGAAATCGGTGAGCAATTGTTTTCTCCTCTCTTTCACCAAAAACCAAAATCACCTCTTGGGAATTCACTTGTGCACTCTTCCCTCTTTTAACCAAAAGCTGTAACCTCATCTCTCTCTTTCTTTTGTTTTACATTTTTTTAACCCCTTAACCGAACCCTCCTATCACCCTCTCCATTTCATCATTTTTCTCTCATTTGTTTCTTCTGAGCCGAATCTTCATATCATAACCTGGTGATTCATCCTTTGTTTTCTCATCTACTCAAAGCCGAAACTTGTCCCTCTTCCTTCTCTCTGAGTTTGTTTTTATTTTTCTTGTTAGCTTAATCTCTCTGGTGTGTTTATACCTCTTCATTCGTTCTTGTTTCAGTGGATTACCGTCACTCTTTTCCCTAACCTTCTCAAATCGGTTTCTTCTTGTTTGGTGGTAGGTGTTCTTCCTTTCTTTCGATTCTTTCTTTTTTCCGTATTGGTTGTTAATCAAAGGTGTTAACGTGGTGCTTTGGGTGTTTTGGCCGAATGTAGGAGGGACTTCACTTTCGTACTCTTGTCTGTATCTGGCCAATTGTTGGAAGATTGTTGGTAAGTGTGGTTGGTCGAATAGTGGTAAGGGATTCTTTATCAACTCGTTTGGCCAAAAGGCCACTTCTTCTAATCTATTTTGGAGAACTGTTTCTAATGGGGGGTTTGTGTAGGGACTCAGCCGATTTCTTAATCCAAGTCTTTTAACTTCCAGCTTTTGTCGATCTCGGTAAGAACTTCTTCGTTTAGAATATCTATTTTCCCCTTTTACCTTCTTCAATGCCTTAACCCAGTCTTCTGACCAAGATCTTTCTCATGGATTCGAGTACCAGCCAAGTAAAAGAGAGGGTTGGACCCGTAGTCCCTACCCCTAAGTTCAAGAAGTGTGCGGTGTCTGCCGTTCGCGACTTTCCATTGGGTTATGGGCCAGCTTCAGAGAGGGATAGGCAGATCGTGGTTATCCCTACAAGTGAATGTGTTAGCGAGATTGATAGCATAATTCTTCGTGTTTACAGGTGTGTAATTACCATACTTTCTTTGTTGTATAAATTGTTTATGTGAACTGTCTGAAAGCCGAAAGCTCGGTAATGGCTATTGAGTTACCCATGAAGGGTAAAATCGTAACACCAGGTTGGTTGTTCTTCGAGTAAGTCTTATAAATAGTGGCGTTAGCATGATTGTGCATGTGCTCTAAATAGTAATTGTATGATATTAGATTATATGCTCATTATACTATGTTTGCATGTGCATGGGATTTTGGGAAATGATAACGATTATGGAGGGGAAGTGTTTATCGGTGACTTTGTCACAGTATTTCGATGGCTCGGTGCCTTATTGTATATTGGTGACTTGGTCACACATTTATCGATGGCTAGACCACATTATATCGACTTTGAGCAGTGTGACTGTTAGCATGACTGCCAAAGAGGTGTGTAGAGGATGGAGGGTTGATTGTAGAAATCCCCACAGGTGTGTTGTGGATAGACATATGGAGCGGTGTGTAGAGGATAGAACACTAGGCTGGGTTGGGTTATCATACTGATTATTTTGATATGCTATATTGATTGGGCTTTGGCCGATTGTGATATGGCGGCTTAGGCCCACTTGTGGATTATGTGGACTAATTGCACACTGAGTCTTGTGACTCACTCTATTTGCTTAAACAAATTGCAGGTGACTCTTAGTTCAGTGGATTGGGCTGGATTGGACTCGAGGTGGCCATGCGTAGGTTATTCAATTAAAACTTTATTTTTCATTTGCTACTTTTGGGGGTTTTTGATTTGTAATAAGGCCACTATTATTTTGGTTTTAATTATGGTTTAACTGTTAAGACATTAATATCACAAACTTGATCGACCAAACATTTTCTGAATAGAATGAAATAAAAAGGGGCTTTTCTCAAAACCTAACCAACGATTTTACAAACCATATGCAATAGCAAACCTCATGATTTCTTTAATGTAACGTTAAGTGTTTTCAGACATCACCTAAACACAAGAATTGGGCTAAATAAAATTTTCACTAAATAATTACTAAGTTTTCAAATGAACTATTAAACTTGATGATTTACAAAAGGAACTTTATAATACTCTGCAATACTCGAAGTTACATACAAATTATTTTTCCCATGTGACATACCAGATCCGGTCATGGCGGTTGGGTCAGGTTTGTGGTGTTACAATTTGGTATCAGAGCCAGCTTTCAAAACTCGACTATGGGTTTTTGGGTCCAAAACGTTTTCCAAATTAGGTTTAAAGATGGTTTAGAAAGAAAATATATATATAGGTACATGTTCTCTGTAAGTATGGCACCCGAGTCTCCGGTACCAAGTCCACACGGTAAGTTCTCTGACTGAATTGGGTGAATTGCATGAAGTAGATATGTTGTGCTATGAAACTTAGAATCTAGCAACTCTACTTTAGAAATGGAAACCTTTAGGTATGCATGTGTTCTTGCGAAAAACTACTTATAACCCTATTCTCATACAACTACTTGTTAATAAACAGTGAAAAGCTAATGCATAAAATTGGTAAAACAGATTAAGAGGAAACGATAGACATGAGTGCTAGAGGGCGTGGACGTGTTGCTCGCGGCCGTGGTAGAGGTCGTAGTGTTGAGGCTGAGTTCTCGGAGACAAGGCATGAGCCTGAGGGTGAGGCGCCAGCGTCACTTGTGGCGGAAGCGGGATTGCAAGATAGAACTGGTGGGGATGATGCCCTGTCTCAAGCAATGTTGCGTGTGTTGGAGCGAGTTGCAGGGGCAAGCACAGGGACAGTATCTTGAAAGTCTATTCCCGAGCGACTTCGAGCAAACGAGGCTGAAACATTTAGGGGTATTTCTGGTATGGCTCCAAATGTGGCTGAATATTGGCTAGAGGCAGTCGAGAGGATTATGGACGATCTGGACTGCACTGCGGAGGAGTAGCTGAAAGGAGCGGTGTCTCTTCTTCGGGACGAGGCATATCAATGGTGGCTCACAGTAAGAGAGGGTACTTCGGCGGATCGCATCGACTGGGATTTCTTCAAAATTGCATTTCCGAGGAAATACGTTGGGGTAAGTTACGTGGATGCTCAGAGGAAAGCATTTCTAAATCTAGTACAAGGGAGTAAATCGGTGGCTGAGTATGAGGCAGAATTTCTGCGGTTGGGTCGTTACGCTCGAGGGATAGTTGCGACCGATTATGAGCGTTGCGTACAGTTCGAAGATGGGCTGCGAGATGAGTTGCGAGTGTTGATAGCTCCGCAGCGGGAGAGGGATTTTGCTATTCTGGTGGAAAAGGTTAAAATAGCCGAGGAGGTAAAACGGACCGAGAGACAAAATAGGGACAAGGATAAAGGTAGAAATAAGAGGAGTTATGGATCGTCAGGGTCATCTGGGGGTTTCCAGAAAAGGCCTAGGGTTGATGGGCCGAGTCGTGTTGCAATGCCAGTTGCTGTGGGGCAATTTCGATAGTATGCTCAGTGTGGGAGGTCACATGCAGGAGAGTGCTGGAGAAGAGATAGGGTATGCTTCAAGTGTGGGTCAAAAGATCATCTAATAAGGGATTGTCCGCAAGAAATGACTAGGGCACGGATGGTAGGTCAGGGGTATGTGCAGCTAGGAAGGGGTGGACAGCAGATGCCGAGAGGTCATGGTCCGATCAGAGGAGGGAATGGTTATGGTCGGGGTCGTGGAGCACCGGGCAGGGGTGTCAGTGGTGCAGATGCAAGACAGTAGGGTTTAGTCTATGCAAAGACGGGCGTCGAGAGGATGGCGACGCACGCACGTCATAACCAGATGCGTTTCTTATAGGTGATAAGCCATTTCTTGCTTTGATTGATATTGGATCGACCCATTCTTATGTTGCTTGCACTGTATCTGAGACTTTAAGTATAGAATCTGAGATCGCTACTCGAGAGATGACTGTGGTTATCCCTTTAGGACAATCTATAGTAGTGAACAAGATGTTTAGGGAGGTGCCTTTAGAAATTCAAGGAATAGTATTCCCAGCAGACATGATGGAATTACCATTCAGAGAATTCGACCTTATCTTAGGCATGGATTGGTTGGTTAAACATGATGCTAAATTGAATTGTTCGACTAAGCGAATGGTGTTGAGTACCCCAGAGGGCGAAGAGATAATTGTGATAGGGGAAAGGAGGAATTATTTGTCCAATGCGGTTTCCGCGTTAAGAGCTGTTAAGATGGTTCGAAAAGGGTGCAGTGCATTCCTAGCTTTTATCAGTGCATTAGATGCAAAGGAGGTGACTGTTTATGAGGTAAGAACAGTGAAGGAGTTTGTTAATGTTTTTCCTGAGGAACTTCCAGGATTGCCTCCGGATCGCGAGGTGGAGTTTGGAATTGAGTTATTTTCGGGTACGGCTCCAGTGTCTATTGCCCGTTATAGGATGGCACCGAAAGAGCTAGCGGAACTTAAGGCCCAGATCCAGGAGCTGTTGGATCGTTGTTTTATCTGACCAAGTGTGTCTCCGTGGGGAGCGCCGGTCTTTATTTGTGAAGAAGAAGGGCGGTCGATGTGCATGTGCATTGATTACCGTCGATTGAATAAGTTGGCGATTAAGAACAAGTACCGCGTCGAGGATTGACGACTGTTTGATCGGCTTAAAAAGGGCTTGGCCTTTTCAAGATAGATTTGAGGTCAGGATATCATCAGCTCAAGGTCAAGGAAGCGGATATTCAGAAGACGGCGTTTCGAACTCGCTATGGTCACTATGAATTTTTAGTAATGCCGTTTGGGTTAACGAATGCGCCAGTTGTGTTTATGGATATGATGAATCGGGTATTCCAACTCTATCTGTATCAATTTGTCGTGGTGTTCATAGACGACATCCTGGTATATTCCAAGACGGAAGAAGAGCACGATTTACATCTTGAGTGGTTCTGCAGATTTTGAGGAGAAGCGCTTATCACGCAAAATTCAGTAAGTGTGAATTTGGTTGAAAGAAGTTACCTTTTTGGGTCATGTTGTATCTGCTGAGGGGATTAGGGTTGATCATCAGAAGATCGAGGCTGTGTTGGAATGGAAACCACCTAAGTTTGTGGCAAAAATTCGAAGTTTCCTGGGGTTAGCTGGATACTACAGAAGGTTTGTTGAGGGTTTCTCCTTAATTGCGGCACCCTTAACGAAGTTGTTACGGAAAGGAACACCATTTGTTTGGACTGACAAGCAGCAGGAAATTTTTGAGAAGATGAAAAAGATCTTAACGGAGGCTCTGATTTTGATTCAGCCTGAAGCGGGGAAAGAGTTCGTTGTCTACTGTGATGCTTCACACACAGGGTTAGGATGCGTGTTAATGTAAGATGGGAAGGTAGTGGCGTATGCATCTCGGCAGTTAAGACCGCATGAGATAAACTATCCCACTTATGATCTGGAGTTGGCTGTGGTAGTGTTCGCTCTAAAGATCTGGAGACATTACTTGTATGGGGAGAAGTCCATTATCTACACCGACCACAAGAGTTTAAAGTATCTTCTTACTCAGAAGGAGTTAAAATTGAGGCAGCGGAGGTGGATTGAACTATTAAAGGATTACGACTGCTCGATCGAGTATCATCCGGGAAAAGCTAACGTGGTGGCAGATGCGTTAAGTCAGAAAGTGATATCAGATTTGAGAGCGATGTTTGCCCATCTCAGCTTGTATGATGATGGGAGTGTGCTAGCTGAACTTCAAGTAAAGCCGATGTGGGTTAGTCAGATTAAAGAGAAGCAGTTAGTGGATGATGGCTTGAGTGCTCGACTTCTGCAGGTACAGAATGGTGGGATAGAGGATTTTGGTTTGAATAGTGATGGGGTTTTGTGTTTCCGTGAGAGGTTTTGCATGCCAAAAGATGTTGAGTTGAGGCAGATGATTCTTCAGGAGGCGCATAGTAGCCCTTATGCGATGCATCCTGGAGGAAATAAGATGTATCGGGATCTGCGTGAACAGTTTTGGTGGCCTGGATTGAAGCGGGAAATTATCGAGTTTGTGGGAAAGTGTTTAACGTGCCAGTGGGTGAAAGCAGAGCATCAGCTGCCTTTGGGGTTATTGCAGCCGGTGAAGATTCCACAGTGGAAGTGGGAGAGGATAACGATGGACTTTGTAAGTAGACTACCTCTCACGCCTACTAAGAAGGATTCGGTATGGGTGATTGTAGATCGGTTGACGAAGTCCGCTCAGTTCATACCTGTTCGTACCAACTATCCACTGCAGAAGTTAGCTAAGCTGTATGTGGCAGAGATTGAGAGGTTGCATGGGGTACCAGTGTCGATCATATCGGATAGAGACCCTAGGTTTACTTCGCGGTTTTGGAAGGCACTGCATCAGGCATTGGGTATGAGACTAGACTTGATCTGACTTTTCATCCATGCATCGATGGTCGATCGAGAGGGTAATTCAAATCTTGGAAGATATGTTGAGAGGTTGTGTCATAGACTTCAGGGGTAGTTGGGAAGAGTTTCTACCGTTGGCAGAATTCGTTTACAACAACAGCTACCAGGCTAGTATTCAGATGGCGCCTTATGAAGCGTTGTATGGACGGAGGTGTCATACACCTACTTGCTGGACAGAGTTAGGTGAGCATCGGATCTTGGGTCCGGATTTGGTTTCAGAGACAAAGGAGAAAGTTGAGTTGATTCGGACTCGGTTGAAGGAAGCATCCGACAGGTAGAAATCTTATGCTGATCTGAAGCGTAAGGATATAGAATTTGCAGTGGGTGATCAAGTTTTCCTGAAAGTTTCACGGTGGAAGAAGGTATTGAGATTTGGACGGAAGGGCAAGCTAAGTCCCAGGTTTATCGGGCCTTATCGGGTATTAAAACATGTGGGACCAGTGGCGTATCAGCTTGAGTTACCTTCAGAATTGAAACAGATACATGATGTGTTCCATGTCTCGATGTTGAGGCGCTACCGTTCAGATTTGTCTCATATTGTGCCAGTGGAGGAAATTGAGGTAAGACCAGACCTATCCTTTGAGGAGGAACCTGTGCAGATCTTAGATCGAGACGTTAAGGTACTAAGAAGGAAATCAGTTCCTTTGGTCAAAGTCTTGTGGCGAAATCATGGTACGGAAGAAGCTACGTGGGAACCTGAGGATGTAGTGCGACAGCAAAACCCTCATCTCTTTTGATCAGGTAAATTTGGAGGCCGAAATTTCTTTAAGGGGGTAGAACTGTAACATCCGGGTTTTGGGGGCTTTTCATTTATATGTCTCTGTGTGTTTGGTGCGCTTTGCTTGTTGTTTGGGTGTGTTTGGGGGCCTCGGAAAGGCTCGGGGTTAAACTGAAGCTTTGGCAAAAATTTCAATTTTAGGCACTTTAGGCGAGATCTAGCTGAGGCAGGCTTTAAGGATTAATGCTTATGTTTGTTGACACAAGAAGTGCAATGGTAAAGTTGCAAGGAGACGTCACTTAAGGTGCAGGTATGTGACGCCACAGGGGAGCAGTGAAGGAGCAGGTTCGGGTCTCATAGTTTGCCTTTTTGGTGTTTATTTTTGCGGCAGGATGGGAGGTAATGGATTCGGCTAGGGACCTTGAAGAGTGGGAGTGGAATAAGTCAAATATTTCAAATGGGTGGCCATGAGTGAAAAGGGGAATTTGAATCTTTCAAACCGATTCAAATGAGAGGAGGGGAGTGAAAGTAGGAGTTGAACAAGGAGTTGGTGGCCGAATGTGCTTTGGGTTGAAGGAGGGAGCTTTCGGTTTGGAGGGCTAAGCTAGGTGCATGTGCCGAAAGTGGTTTAAGCACTCTTTTCTTCCCTTCTTGTGTGCCTTTTTCGGTTGTAGGTGTAGGTGAGTGTGTGAGTCGATTCTTCCAAAGGTCTTAGTGAGAGAAGTGGTAGCAAATCAACCTTAGAAGTCTATTATTCTCTTTTGGGAGATCGGTGAGCAATAGTTTTCTCCTCTCTTTCACCAAAAACCGAAATCACCTCTTGGGAATTCACTTGTGCACTCTTCCCTCTTTTAACCAAAAGCCGTAACCTCATCTCTCTCTTTCTTTTGTTTTACATTTTTTAACCCCTTAACCGAACCCTCCTATCACCCTCTCCATTTCATCATTTTTCTCTCATTTGTTTCTTCTTAGCCGAATCTTCATATCATAACCTGGTGATTCATCCTTTATTTTCTCATCTACTCAAAGCCGAAACTTGTCCCTCTTCCTTCTCTCTGAGTTTGTTTTTATTTTTGTTGTTAGCCGAATCTCTCTGGTGTGTTTATACCTCTTCATTCGTTCTTGTTTCAGTGGATTACCGTCACTCTTTTCCCTAACCTTCTCAAATCGGTTTCTTCTTTTTTGGTGGTAGGTGTTCTTCCTTTCTTTCGATTCTTTCTTTTTCCGTATTGGTTGCTAATCAAAGGTGTTAACGTGGTGCTTTGGGTGTTTTGGCCGAATGTAGGAGGGACTTCGCTTTCGTACTCTTTTCTGTATCTGGTCGATTGTTGGAAGATTGTTGGTAAGTGTGGTTGGCCGAATAGTGGTAAGGGATTCTTTATCAACTCGTTTGGCCGAAAGGCCACTTCTTCTAATCTATTTTGGAGAACCGTTTCTAATGGGGGTTTGTGTAGGGACTCAGCCGATTTCTTAATCCAAGTCTTTTAGCTTCCGGCTTTTGTCGATCTCGGTAAGAACTTCTTCGTTTAGAATATCTATTTTCCCCTTTTACCTTTTTCAATGCCTTAACCCGGTCTTCTGACCAAGATCTTTCTCATGGATTCGAGTACCAGCCAAGTAAAAGAAGGGGTTGGACCCGTAGTCCCTACCCCTAAGTTCAAGAAGCATGCGGTGTCTGCCGTTCGCGACTTTCCACCGGGTTGTGGGCCGGCTTCGAAGAGGGATAGGCAGATCGCAGTTATCCCTGCAAGTGAAGGTGTTAGCGATATTGATAGCATAGTTCTTCGTGTTTAAAGGTGTGTAATTACCACACTTTCTTTGTTGTATAAATTGTTTGTATGAACTGTCTGAAAGCCGAAAGCTCGGTAAGGGCTATTGAGTTACCCATGAAGGGTAAAATCGTAACACCAGGTTGGTTGTTCTTCGAGTAAGTCTTATAAATAGTGGCATTAGCATGATTGTGCATGTTCTCTAAATAATAATTGTATGATATTAGATTATATGCTCATTATACTATGTTTGTATGTGCATGGGATTTTGGGAAATGATAACGATTATGAAGGGGAAGTGTTTATCGGTGACTTTGTCATAGTATTTCGATGGCTCGGTGCCTTATTGTATATCGGTGACTTGGTCACACATTTATCGGTGGCTAGACCATATTATATCGACTTTGAGCAGTGTGACTGTCAGCATGACTGCCAAAGAGGTGTGTAGAGGATGGAGGGTTGATTGTAAAAATCCCCACAGGTGTGTTGAGGATGGACATATGGAGTGGTGTGTAGAGGATGGAACACTAGGCTGGGTTGGGTTATCATACTGATTATTTTGATATGCTATATTGATTGGGCTTTGGCCGATTGTGATATGGGGGCTTCGGCCCACTTGTGGATTATGTGGACTAATTGCACACTGAGTCTTGTGACTCACTCTATTTGCTTAAACAAATTGCAGGTGACTCTTAGTTCAGTGGATTGGGTTGGATTGGACTCGAGGTGGCCATGCGTAGGTTATTCAATTAAAACTTTATTTTTCATTTGCTACTTTTGGGGGTTTTTGATTTGTAATAAGGCCACTATTATTTTGGTTTTAATTATGGTTTAACTGTTAAGACGTTAATATCACAAACTTGATCGACCAAACGTTTTCTGAATAGAATGAAATAAAAAGGGGCTTTTCTCAAAACCTAACCAACGATTTTACAAACCATATGCAATAGCAAACCTCATGATTTCTTTAATGTAACGTTAAGTGTTTTCAAACGTCACCTAAACACAAGAATTGGGCTAAATAAAATTTTCACTAAATAATTACTAAGTTTTTAAATGAACTATTAAACTTGATGATTTACAAAAGGAACTTTATAATACTTTGCAATACTCGAAGTTACATACAAATTATTTTTCCCATGTGACATACCAGATCCAGTCATGGCAGTTGGGCCGGGTTTGGGGTGTTACAGATGATGCCATACGGCTTCGGTTATTTCCCTTTTCATTAAGGAATAAAGCTAAACAGTGGTTAAACTCGTTACCACGAGGGTCAATCACCACATGGGATCAAATGACCGAAAAAATTTTATTAAAATATTTTCCGCCGGCCAAAACGGCCAAATTAAGGAATGATATCTCTTCTTTTGTGCATATGGATTTAGAAACTTTATACGACACATGGGAGAGATACAAGGATCTCCTGAGGAGGTGCCCACACCACGGATTACCTTTGTGGCTTCAAGTCCAAACTTTCTACAATGGTGTGAACCCCTCAACGAGGAAACTAATTGATTCAGCCGCCGGTGGAACCCTGAACAACAAAACTCCTGAAGTAGCCTACGAATTCATAGAGGAGATGTCACTGAATAACTATCAGTGGCAAGTTACAAGGATAAGGCCAACAAAAACAGCCGGAGTTTTCAACCTTGGTGCAATAACCATGCTATCAAACCAAGTAGAGATGATGAATAAAAAGCTTGATAGTTTGTGTTCTTCCCAGGTACATCCAGTGATGCAGTGCGACGCAAGTGGAAGTGTGGCGAATCCTGAGTACCCACCCTACCAACCGGGCACAGAGAGCGAATAGATGAACTATATAGGTAACAATTTCAGACCTAATAATAATCCTTATAGTAATAATTATAATCCAGGTTGGAGGAACCACCTAAAATTTTCATGGGGAGGTCAAGGAAATCAAGGGAATCAAAGACAACAACCTCCTCAAAATTTCCAAAATCAGCCCTATCCACAGGAGAAGAAGCCGAACCTTGAAGAGATGCTGACAAAATTCATGGCAGCCACAGATACCCGTCTCCAAAAAACTGAGACAACGCTTAATGATCAACAAGCATCAATCAAAGGGATCGAGAATCAAGTTGGGGAACTTACTAAGTCAGTTGGACAACTTGCAAAGTTACTTTCCGAACGACCGTAAGGGCGTCTACCAAGCAACACTGAGATTAACCCAAAGGAGCAAATTCAAGCCATAACAGCTCAAGAAAGTGAAGGGTTAGACGATCCCAATTTAAGGCAAGAGAATGTGATCAAAGAAGGTAAGGTTGAGGTAAGTAATAATAAGCCAAAACCGTTAATCAAAGAGTACCAACCTCGCATACCATATCCCGAAGCATTAAGGAGAGCGACACACAGAGAGCAGTTCGGTAAGTTTCTTAAACTTTTAAAGAAATTACATATTAACTTCTTGTTATTTGAAGCTCTTTCACAGATGCGATTCTAGAAAATTTTTAAAAGAGCTTTTGTGAACAAACGAAGGATATACGAGGCATCACACGTGGAACTAAGCGTAATGTGCTCGCGCGATGTGCAAAATAGACTACCACGAGAAATTAAAAGATCCGGGGAGTTTTACAATTCCATGTTTAATTGGTAGTTTATCTATTGATAATGCGTTAGAATGATTTAGGGCAAGTATAAATGTCATGCCTTATAAATTGTTTAAACAACTAGGTCTAGGGAGGCCCAAACAAACTAGGATGAGCATTCAATTAGTGATAAAAGCTGTTAGAATTCCTAGGGGCATAATTGAAGATGTACTCGTAAAAATTGACAAATTTGTATTCCCATGAGAGACTTTGTCGTTTTAGACATGGATGAGGACAACACGATCCCCTAATTTTAGGAAGACCATTCTTACCAACTGCTAGAACTAAAATCGATGTTGATGCAAAGCGAACTTATACTTTGTGTAGGTGTGAGAGCAGTCACTCTTCAAGCCCTCGATTCAACTAGAACATCGAATAATCAAGGTGAGAAAATAAATTCGAATGATAACCATTCGGTTAACCCTCTTTTCAGGAAGCACCACAAAAGAATACAATGAACCCGATCCTATACCATGTGCCAACAAAGAAATAACTCATGAGGAGCGAGGGATTGGATCGATGATCTAGGCAGTGGAAGACACATTTTAAGGAAAAATTAGGGATACACAAAGCAGAACCAGAGCCACTCCACGCGGCAAACAAGTTCAAAATCGGAGATCAAGTATTGATTGATAAAGCAGACCCTCGAATATCTCCTCCTGACCTTAACACTAACAAATAAATCCCTTTTAGGGTAATCAGTGTTTTTCCATACGGAACAGTCGAGGTAAGTAATTCTATCTTTGGCACTTTCAATATAAGCGGATCTCGACTTAAATTCTATCATGATAATGGAGCTGGCAGCATGAGGAAGGACTTTCAACTCCTCAAACCACCATGAATATACAAATGAGAAGAGAGTCTAGCTTAAGACTATAAACGAGCGCTTCTCGGGAGGCAACCCAAGCACTAACTCCATTAAATTTTACATTTTTATTTTGTCCTATTTATTCTATTTTAACCTTTCTTTATAGTACTTAACTATAAACTAACCAAAAGTACAAAATTCCAGGCCACACGGCCTTGCACACGGCCGTGGCCGTGGCCGTGTGGATGCACCGAATCACCGTACTGACACAGCAAAGATGGTACGAGTCAGAGAGAATAAATTTTCAGAGTCACAGACTCAAACCACCACACCACGGGCACCGACAAAACCCCACGGCCGTGCAATGCGGCCGTGGTTGACACTGTTAGATCACACACGGGTGTGGTGACCTGAGCATGGGCGTGGGAGAAATGAATGAAGCCCACCACGGTCGTGCGATGCGGCCGTGTGAGATACCACGCCCACGAGACACGGGCATGGGAATGTACCTGACTTGAGAATTCTATTTAAACCACCCACCCCTCCCTCTTCTCACCCATTCAGCCCATTTAGTTTTCCTTTTTTTTCTCAACCCTCTCCCTATTTTTCCACTCTAATATTTCATTAACTATCGAGCCACACCATAACTATGTCAAAAAAGTGGAAGGATCCAAGCACAGCACCCCTTTGGGAGACCGATCTACATAAGTTCATGCCGGCCACTTCAAATATTCGACAAGCCAAGGGTCTTTGAGACCATTTAATTTTTCTTCTTCTTTACTCTTCTCCTTTATTTTCCTTCTCTTTGACTATCTTATGCTTAATTTAGTTTATTTTATTTTAGTTTCTTAATTTTAGGTTCTACAGGCTGCTAGGGAATCACACCACGACCACCACGATAACCTCAGCCTTAGAAATCACACCCAACAATAAGGACACTACGGTCCATTTATCTTTTCTTTTAATTTTACTTCATATTTTATTTCTCTTCACTTTAGCTTGCTTTTCTTTAATTATTTAATAAGTATAGTTTTAATTATTATTAGTATATCCTGGCTAATCCTTCACAGGCTACCCAATTCCTTCATCTAGCACAGCAATAGTGGGTAGCCACCACGACCACAACCATAGCCACTACAACCCCTCCAACGTCTTTGTCATGGAACATCCTCCAAGGATTTTCATCCATAATTCAGGAAGTTTCACTTCTCCCCATATCTTATGATTTTATTATTATTTTTGCTATTATATATCTTTGTACATTGAGGGCAATATACATCTTAAGTGTGGGGGTTGAATCTTAAGGATTCCAAACTTTTTACATTATTCTCAAATCCCTGAATTATGCTTTGTCCTAAAGTAAGTTTCTCATATTATTATTAGAATGAAATTCCCCTGATTTATGATTTTTTATTGATATGTCTTAAATTAATTCATTTATAATTGTGCATTGATAATTAAATTTGAAGGATACTAGAGAATCAAGCATGATAAGTCTATTTTTCAGAATTAAAAATTTTCTAGGTTGTCTACCTGAATTTAAATATTACTTTGAAGTTTGAAATTTACAAGGATGACATCAAAAGTACCCATAATTTTTGTGAGATTTTGAGACTTATAGAGCATATATTCTTTTTCTTGCTCACTTTTTGATTATGAGTGTGTCAACATTGATTAGTTATTCTAGAACTTGCATCGATTATACATGTCGAGACCACACCTTTGATTTGATATACAGAGATGATGAAGGAACCTAGGATTTAACCCACTCACTCCACTAAAAAGCCTACCTCCATAATTAACCCTTAGTGAACCCCTTTTAATCCTAACAACCCTATTTATTTACTCACCCACTAATATTAACCCAAAACCCAGTCTGTATTTGTTATCACCATTCCTCTTGACTACCCTTTTTGTCGAGATTTGATTTTGAGCAGTTACCTAACTATGTTCTATATTTCAGTTGTTAAAGTTCTTTATTATTATTTGTGATTTGTTCTTAAAAAAATCGAAGTGTATTCATTATTAGTTTTGTGATTAAGTGAGCTTATACATTTAAATTTCAATTACTGAAGAAGAAGCTCGTATTAGAGTATTATTAGTACAAGTTTTCAATTGATATAATTATTTATCAATTCATTTTTTGTAGTTAGGTAATTTGTCAATTCAATCTCGATTCTAACCCTCTAATTCAGCCTTTATCCACACCTTTAACCCAAGCCCCGCTACAACCCTATTAAAGACCTTTTGATTTGTATATCATCTCATATTATAGTGGTGAAGATTTGATTTTCATGCAAGCCTATGGGATTAACTCTTCATGTTTGACTTTTGAGTGCTTAATTCTGAACCTTAAACACTTCGAGTGATTTGAGTGAATCTTTAGCGAGGATGTCAATTCTTTTCGATTTTGAATCAGAGGTAATTATTTAGATGAGGGGAAACACCTATGTTTTATGCTACAAATGTATGACTTAGATTGTTTGAATCTTTAGGACCCTTTGAGTTAAATTATCCATGTATAAATTATCCTTGAATTATGATGAAACACTATCAATGACTATTATGAATTGAGGGAAGTTTGTTTTAATTATAAGTTGATAATTTTGCTTGAGGACAAGCAAAGGCCTAAGTGTGGGGGTATTTGATAAACCGTAAAAGTAACATATTTTAATCCCACATTTAGCATGCTTTTGGATGAATTATCCCTTATTTTATGTAATTTGGTGCTCTTAATTCTTTATTTTCATGTTTTATACTCAGGAAAGCACCAGAGGATGAAAAGAACAAGAAACGGGCTTAAAACGGGCCAAATGGGCCACATCACGAAATCCACATGGCCTGGACCCAAGACTACACAGTCGTGTCTCCTTAATAATCTCGAACACGGCCTGAGCCTAAGACCACACGGCCGTGCCTCATTAGTCGACCCAACACGGCCTGGCCAGGATTCACACGGGCGTGTGCCATGGCCGTGCCCCTGCCATGACAAAGAGAAGTTTCATTCGGATTGGGATACTTAGGGACAAAGAAACACATTACAAAAGCCTATATATACACCCTAAGTATGACCTAAAAGGGGGGCCCAGTACCTTTGACAGGGAGCGTCTTGCTAGGCCAGAGAAGGCAGATTTGTGGGGATTCGCTCGAGGATAGCCAGTTGATTCATCTCTAGAAGCCGAAATTATACTCAAGACGGGGGATCTCTCCTTCAATTCCTTCAGGGAGTTTTAGGGATTTCTTATGTTTTGTTTTATCTTTTCTTCTGAGTTGTTTTCTTTTATTGTTATGAACTAAACCCTCAGATACCTGAGGGGGATGAAACTTAGATGTATCTTGTTATCGTTTACTGAACTATATGATAAATATTTGACTTGTTCTTAATTATGTGTTCTTAATTCTTGTGTTGATATTTCGCGGATATTAATTCAAGTTTGATGTGCTTAGGTGGAGGAGCAAAAGTCCCTGCCTAAGAGTAGATCTAGCATAGTTAAGCGGAGTTGATCGCGCACCTAGAGATAGGGTGACGAGATTTTTCCGGATTAGGGTGAAACCTAATATGGGATTCCATAGATTGAGTTAATGCGATTCTAGGGGTTTTAATTAGAAAGAGATTTCAATTAATCAACCTAGGGTTAGACGTTATTCGCCTCGAGAGAGGGTTTAATATACATTAGGGAATCTTACGGATCAAGTCAAGTGAATAAATAAATGTTCAGTTGAGTTAGATAACAAGTAAAGTCTAGGTGGATTCCTCCTTGGGTGTCGTCTTAATCAATTGGTTTTTCCTCAAGTTATTTTCCCAAATTCATTCTTCTTTGTCTTAGAGTCTTTAATTTAGTAGTTAATTAATTTAGATTTAAAACAACAAATTCCCTTTATTTTAGGCTAAATAATTAAAAGAAAGTTAGTATTAGTACTTTTAGTTCCTTTGGGTTCGACAATTCGGTCTTGCCTAAGCTATACTACTATTCGATAGGTGCACTTGCCTCAATCGTTGTCATAGTTAGTTTCCAGGTTCGATCATTCTCATTATTTAAATTTTTAAAACTCTGACACACGATCACTGATAAATCCACACGGGCATGCCTTAAAGCCCGTGGGCAATACAGAGTGAATGGTATGGGCGTGTGACACGCCCGTGCCCAAAAACCGTGGTCGATACTGATCAATCAACATGGGCGTGGAAACCTCTACACAGGCGTGGTAGAAACGAACGGAGCATCACACGGCCGTGCGATTTGGCCGTGTGACCTAACCCACCCAGGGAACACGGGCGTGGGCCGCATCTCTATTTAAACCCCCTTCTTCTGTTAACTTTCTTCCCCAAATCTTCTTCCCCCAAACCCTAGCCACCGCACCCCTTTCCGACCACCGCACTCCTCCTGCACTTTCTTCCCTCCCCCCTTCTTCCCCAACCCGAAACCCCCTTTTTTCCTTTTTCTTTTTCCACTGTCTTTCTTCCTTCTTTTTCCTATCCCCCTTTTCCCTTACTCCCTCTTTACACCGCCACCAACCACCATCCTTGCCACCATTTGTCACTCTTTTTCCCCTTTATTTTTGAACTCATATACATTTTCCATTATTTATTTTTATTTTTATTTTCTTTATTATTTTGTTCTTATTCTTCATGCCATTTAGATTTAGCTTAGGATACCATAAGTTCCTGCCGGCTGCTTCATTGATTATTACTAGAAGACATGTTCGGAGGCCAATCTTCCTTGGCTCGAGAATCAATTTTTACTAGTTTGATGGATGCCAAGCAAAAACCTGACACTCCAGTAAAAAACCATATGATTACTCTTATAGGATACTTTGTCGAGGCTACAGATAATGAGGCAAATCTGGACTAGAACATGCAAATTAAGATGATGTTCAAAAGCTTGTCCGAGGATTTTGCAAGCTTTCGGGTTGCATACAACATAAGGAACAAGAATCTGATGCTTACACAACTCATGAAGGCATTACAATCTTATACATTGATGTTGAATGACAGTCAATCATTTCAAAAAGTAGAAGCAAACATAGTTGTTGCTTCTTCTGTTGGAAAAAGTTCGGTTTGAAAACGATTTTCTTGCACGACGGAAAATTAAAATTTTAAAAACCAACTAAGTTTTTGATATTTATAACAATAAACCTTAGACCGAAATTGTACTTGTGTTTTCAGATAAGCAAATCCTTGAATTTTTCCAGCTTTCAATCGAACGATCTTCTTCACTATTCTCGTACCACGAACTATTTTGAGTGTGGGCTCGAACCAATTGAGTTAAAACACAGAACTAGAAAAAGTTTTCTTTTCTTTTTGGGGTGAAAATAAAAATTCTCTCTTTTTTAATAGAAACCGATAGAATTGTTATTCTAGAAAAAATATATATATACTAGTTTAGAATAAATTCTCTCTGTTTAACAATCTCTCAAAGTTGTGTTAATAGCTCTACCGATGACATTTATTTATACGAAGAGAAATTAGAACCCTTGTTGAATTGTAAAAGTTTATTTCAACTAGAATAACAACTTCTTACTTAGAGTAGAAGTATAGCGCACCGCAGCCCCTAGTATTCCTACTAGGGTTACCACCCCTTAATATTCCATGAGGAGATTTTGGGCCTCTCTCACATCGAGTTAAATTACGAGTACTTCCTAGACTTTTTGACACAATACTTTGCAATTTGATCTAACCTAATTCTATTTTTTATTTCCCTAAATAAACTTTAATATTTTACATTAAATAATTTTCTCATCCCAATTTTACTTCGATAAAATTATGACAATTTTCCCCTGATAAATTTTTCAAGAAAATATGTTTAATATTTCATCATTCAACGTGTTCGCTATGACTAAATGGTTTATTATCAATTTTTGGCTTTAAAATAGCTCAAAAACATAAACTCATTATTTGCAAATGTATCATTACTCATTTTCATTTCCATTTCCATTTTGAGAAACCTACATTCATTTCTGAATGATTCCATTTCTCTATTTCAGAGAAAACCATAACGATTCCTGAATGTTTCTCATTTCTCTATTTCTATTCATCCCGTTCATTTCGATTCAAAGACACAATTCATTTCTAATTTCAACGAACTAGTAGAGGGACCGATTGGACATATGCAATCAAGGCTCAAATGATTTATAATTAAGTTCTGGATTTTGACCTATTAATTATAAACTCATTTAGTCACGAAGTCATTCCATTATAGGTCATGGCTGAGCTCTCCGTAACAACATACCTTTACGAAAGCATCTACTCAGTGCTCGTCCAATGACCTTGTCATAAGTGTGTTACCCTTACAGGATATCCTTAATCTATTTGGGATAATATCCACTCTCTCAATATGATCCTATTTTATCTCATGGTAACCATTACATCTTCCTTCATGAAAAGTCAATTACTATTAAATAGTAATCAAGTCATTCATCACAAAGATGAAAAAACCGTGACCATATTTACTTTTCATCAACCATGTAATGCCAATGAGAGGATATCATTTACCCATGTCTCGGGTTATGAATTTCATTATTGTGAATGATGCTACATACTATAGAAGTCGTACACCCAATGCACTAGCTTTTGATTACTTATCTATTCGAACTCAGGCTTTTACTTACATCAAAGTGTACAAGTCATGCATACATAGTCTGCCATCCACTCATAATTTAGGTATGTCACACTATGAACATCACAAGTAAATAAATCCATAAAAAAATTTAGGATCTATTTTGCTTGGGTCTAGTCCGATGTACTGTTAATTCAGTTAGTCACATCTATGTCTCTATCTTTTGGGAGTCGTCCGCTCTAATGCCCTAGACAAGGCATCTCCCCAATTAGACTTGATAGGTGACATATTAGTCTTTCAATTGATTTGCTCATTTTTTATTAAACTAAAGACATATTTAGGTTCTTCTACTAATACAAGTTGTCTTTCCTTATTACAATCTGACCACATAATACCACTTAGTATCAATTTAAACATTAGACAACTAATGAGCAACATTTACTTCTATTTTGTTTTGTGTGCAAAAACCATATGAGGACAATAATACAAAGTAAATTAATTGTAATTAATGAATTTGTTTTATTAATCAATCTGTTTAAAAAAATTACAAGTTTACAAATGAATATTGTCGAAACCATTTTTTTCTATTTGGAAAACGGGATCGACTTTTAAAATGAAAATGGAGTCGCCACTGACCTTTTTCGAGGTGTGATTGGATCACCTTGAAATTGATTATTTTAATAAAACTTTGATTTATTAAAACAAATTTTGGTCTACGAAACTCGAGAAAAAGGGTTTGGGATTCAGTTACATACGAGGAAGGGTTAGCACCCTCGTAGCGCCCAAAATTGGTACCTAATTGATTATTTAATGTCTTAATGCTGAAAATTTGAAAAGATTCTATATTACGATCAATTTGCTTAAAAAACATTCGAGCAAATCAAATTGGATGCCAATGCTCTCTTATTTTGAAGAAATAAAATGTCTTACCCAGTGAGTTAGGATACGACATTTCGAATCCTCGAGACTAAGCTTGTCTTTACTTAAAACTCGTACATTTAAATTTAAGGAGGATATTCAGTAATTTGTGTCAAATGAAAAATCATGTAACATCCTAAATTTTTGGGCCTATGCATTTAATGGGTGAATATGTGTAATGAGTTAATTTGAGCATTAGGGGTCCAAATTGGGCTCAGGATTGGGCTGAAGCCTTAGTTAAATTTTTGTTTGGGCACTATAGAATTTAAAAGGTGGTATCTGAGTTTAAAATATCAAAATGGGCTTGTGGCCCAGTGGTCAGTGGCGTCACTTAGGGAGCAAGGAGGTGACGCCACGCAAGGGAGTAAGGGGCCCAAATTTAAGTTACATGGAGTCCAACTCTTTTAATTTAAGTTAGCTAAATTTCGGCATTAGGGTTAGGTAGAGTGGACGGCAACAAGGCTCAAAAATAGGAGGATTTATGTGAATGGGATAATGTAGATAATATAGTTGATAATATGGAAGGAAAAAAAAAGGAGAAAATATAGGAGCTATCTACGAGGCTAGGAGTTGGCCGAAATTCCATCACCTAGAGAAGTGAAGAAATTGGTTTCTTTATGGCAAAGGGGGTGCCGAATTTTCCCTTTTTATTTGATTAATTTTTAGTTATCAGGAAGGGCACTTTCGGTTTTTCATAGGTGAGTGCCGAAATTTCTATAAATAGGGAGGGTTCTCTTCTTTATTTTTCGGTATTTAGGGTTTCCACCTTTTCTTTCTCTTCTTTCTTCTAAAAGCCAAAAACCCCATTATTCTTTTCTCTTCTTTCTCCTAAAAGCCGAAAACTCCATTATTCTCTTCTTTCTTCTAAAAGCCAAAAACCGCATTATTCTTTTCTCTTCTTTCTCCTAAAAGCCGAAAACTCCATTATTCTCTTCTTTCTTCTAAAAGCCGAAAACTCCATTATTCCTTTCTCTTCTTTCTCCTAAAAGCCGAAACTACTTAGATTTCTTCCTATCATCTTCTCTTCTGATCTTCTCAAAAAGCCGGAATCTCTAAGGGGTAGTCGAATTCTCTGCGTTAAGGTGAGTGCCGATTTTCCTATCTCTTCAATCTCTCTTTCGGTTTTTAAGAGACAAGGCCGAATGGCCACTTGGTTGTTAAGGCTGCCAAATAAAGCTAATATTTCCTCTCTTTTACGTTTGGGCGGCATTCCGGGATTTGAAGGAAACCTGATCATCTAGATTTAAAAGCCGAAAATCTCTAGTCTCCAATTTCGGGATTTTAAGGTAAGGTGATTTTCCCTAGATTTTCACTAGATTTGTTCATCGCATGCGAGATCTTAACTTTATGATGTGGATTAACGATCATATGTTGTGATAGTAGTTCTGACAAGGACTTGTGATGGAATTAAATATGGGTCAGGCAAAGGAGAGAATCCCTAAGTTTAAGAAACGAGTCGTGTGGTCGAAGAAGACGGATTGGCCACCGTGTTGTGGACCGACTCACGAACAACACCTTAGGCAAGTAGTGCTTGTATCGACTTACGATAGTGTCGACATAGAGAGTGTCGTTCTAACGGTAATCAGGTGTGTAGATCTCTAACACACTAATTATTCTATACTAAATATATGTTATGGGCTAAAAGCCAGAAAAAGGTTGTATAGGAATCTGTACTAAATATATGTTATGGGCTAAAAGCCGAAAAAAGGCTGTATAGACAGTCGGATTACCCAAAAAGGGTAGGCAAGGGATGCAGTGCGTAATCATAGAAACTTCTCTATGTGTATCGATGTATGTGATAGATTGTGAACTTTTAGGTAGTATATTGTTTTGATTCTCGCATGTATGTATGCATGGGATGGGATTGATATGATGAAGGGAAGAAGGTTGCATAGCGATCGGTGGCTTTGCCACATAGGTCACATAGTGATCGGTCTTTATGATGACGGCTTCGGTGTGTCGAAATGCTACGATGTATTATTAAGGTCGCATGGCGATCGGTGGCTTTGCCACATAGGTCACACGATGATCGGGTCTTTAAGACAACAAAGACACACGGTGTCGATATGGTGTGTAGCGGTTGGAGGGTTGATTGTAGAAATCCCCAAGGTGTGATGGTTGGTACGGGTTGGTGTGTAGAGGATGGATTTCTAGGCTGGGATGGGCCATGATGCATATATAGTTACCCTTGTATACGGGCCAAGGCCATAATGTGTTTGTGGGCCAAGCCTTTGATGTGTTTTCGGGATTTACACACTGAGTCTTGGTGACTCACCCTTTTTATTTTTCCTACTCTTTCAGATGAGCAGTAGATCGTGGACATGGGAGCCGAGACGGACTCGAGGGGCCATCAACTTTTTATTTCTATAGATTATTTCGGTTTTTCTTTAAGTTTTAATTTTGGGAATATTTTTTTTTTTGTAATAAGGCCCCATAGTTATATTTCACTACATAGTTTTTAATATTTGCAACTTATGAAACTTTGTCTAAGGTTTAATCACTCAAAATAATAATACAAGGTTTGTTTTTTTTTCAAATGATATTTATTTATTCAAATATGGTCTAATTAACTTATACTTTCCAAAACCAACGCAGCAAAAGTTTTCAATGTACAACCCGTAGCATACCAGATCTGGTCGAAACTTATGGGCCGGGTTTGGGGTGTTACAAATCAAAACCCAGTAAGTTAGGGCACTATTTCTCAAAATTCCCGAATACGGAATATTGCCTTTATTTTTAGAAATCCTCGCCTCGAGATAACGAAATGTCACATCCAGTGAGTTAGGACACAACACCTTCGAATTCCCGATAATGAGTATTTTATTTAACTTATAAGTTTTGATTTTAAAAATAATTAGTTCTTTAGACTCGATGAGGAAAATCGAAACCCAGTAAGTTAGGGCACGATCTCTTTCAAATCTTAGAACACGAAGTAATTACTTATTTCCAAAATCAGATGAAATGTGATATGATTTTATAATGAAATGTAAAATGAATTACAATGCTAATTTGTATAACAAAATAATGATGATGACAATGAAATTTAAATAACAATAGTAAAGGTAAAAGTAAAATACAATAAAATGAAAGCTAAAAAAAAATAATAGGTAAAATAAGTAAGTAAACAAATAAATAAAAGGAAGGAAAAATAACAACAAAAATAAGAATTAATAGTAAATAAATAAATAAGTATTATGTACAATAGTTAAAAGATCATAAAATAATGATAATACACATAATTAATGATTTAAAATTGGAAATTATTTTAGGGGATATAAATATAATAAATAATAATATGATTAATATATTTACAAACAATATATAAATAAATATTACCGAAATAATAGTAATGAAAACCAAATTAATTTAATATATTAATAATAATACATTAATAATAAGGGAAGTAATAAAAAATGAACACAATAATAGTAATAACAATATTAAAGGAAAATAATGATAATAGTAAAATAATGGTAATAATATTAAAAAGTAATAATAATAGTAAATAGTAATAGTAATATTAATAATAATAATAATAATAATGCTAAAATAATAATAATAGAATACTAAATTTAATAATAATAATGATAAATAGAATAACTAAAAAAAGGTATTAAATTGAAACTAAAATGAAATTAAAAGCCCAAATCATGATAAGACAAAAATCTAGGATCAAAACAAAATCCAAACAAAGTTTTAGGGCATAATCGAGAATAAAACAAAGTAAAGGACCCAAGCATAACGCGCGAATGTCATAGAGGAACAAAAGGGAAATATTCCCAATCCTCTAAAACGCAACGTTTTATAAGGGACTTAAATGAAATCGGGACAAAACTTAAAGGCACATTAAAAATAAAAGAAAATTGTATTAAAAAGGAATAAAATGCGGAAGGGCCAAAAGGGTAAATAACCCATTCTCACAAAACACGCGGATCCTCCCCGGGTCGGGTCAACGCGCAGATCCCATCTCTGAAACGACGTCATTTTATACCTGGGATCTTAAATCAAAACGGCGTCGTATTAGTGATGTTATATAAGCCCAAATTTTCAGAAAATTTATTCTACCTCATCCGTTTTAAAAAAATGAAAGAAAGAAAGAAAAAAAAACTTCAGAGGCTCTTTCTCATGCGATTTCCGGTGACCGGACCACCTTCAGCCCGTCACCGACGACCACCGCGTACAGCGGTTGGAGCCCCGAAAATCACATTTTCAGATGAATCGATGTACGGGTACCTTTTTCTTCCCTTTTTGTTTTTCTTTTTGTATATATGTATATGGCTGAATAGAAAGAGAACAGATCTGAAAGAGAAATGCAATCACCTTTCAATTTTTCTTTCTGTATTTCTTTGTATATTCGTAAATCGTGAAGAGAAAGAGAAGAAGATTACAAATGATTTTTTATTTAGTTTTTATAGCCAAAAATCGTAAAAAGAAATCAAAATACAATCCTTTTCTTTTCTTTTCTTTTCCATTTTGTTGTGCTGTGTTTTCATCATTTTGCATGTACGGAGGCCAACTGTGGAGTACGGAGGACGAGTGACGTGGAGAGGCGCTCGGTGGCGCGCATGTGAGGGACGCGGTGGCGGTGCTGGAAGGCTCTGGAAGTTCCTAGGGTTTTCTGAAAACCCTAATCTATTTTGGGTTATCCGGCCTATTCCAAAATTGGGCCATTGTAATTGGGTTTAGTATTGGGTTATTCTGGGTATGGGTCTTTTGTAAATGGACTTTTAAAATGGACTGTTTCATATTTTTATTTTTTGTTTTAATTTTGGTTATGGTGTGGGCCCGGGCAGATTGGGCCTACTACAGCTGCCCCTCTTTGCTCGTTGTCGTGTAACGAGAATGGAGCAAAGACTTATAAGAAGGGTCAATCTTGTTCGGTCTCGCCGAATCTTGACTTTTTGGCGCTTCTTTCCTTTAAGTAACCTCATTCCATCCTACTGTGTCTGGGAATTGATGTCTCAACTTGTTCCAATTAAAATTTTAGGGAGAAGAGATTTGTAGCTTCGATCTACTCCGCTAGAACTTCATAAAAATGTGGCTCCAATATGATTTCAGGGAAAAGAGATTTGTAGCTTCAATCTTTTCCACTGGAACTTCAAGGAGATAAGAATTCAGAGAGAAGAGATTTGTAGCCTCAATCTTCTCTGCTGAACCTTCAAAGAAATAAGGGTTGATCCTCAATGTAAACTCAGGGAGAAGGGATTTGTAGCCTCAACCTACTCCACTGGAACTTCGAGGAGATAAGAATTCAGGGAGAAGAGATTCGTAACCTCAATCTTCTCTGCTGAAACTTCAAAGAAATAAGGATTGATCCTCATTGTAAACTCAGGAAGAAAAGATTTGTAGCCTCAACCTACTCCACTGGAACTTCGAGGAGATAAAAATTCAGGGAGAAGAGATTCGTAACCTCAATCTTCTCTGCTAAAACTTCACAGAAATAAGGATTGGTCCTCATTGTAAACTCAGGGAGAAGGGATTTGTAGCCTCAACCTACTCCATTGGAACTTTGAGGAGATAAAAATTCAGGGAGAAGAGATTCGTAACCTCAATCTTCTCTGCTAAAACTTCAAGGAAATAAGGTTTGATCCTTAATGTAATCTCAGAGGGAAGAGATTTGTAGCCTCAACCTACTCCACTGGAACTTCGAGGAGATAAGAATTCAGGAAGGAAAGGATTCGTAGTTTCAATCTTCTCTACTGAAACTTCAAAGAAATAAAGATTGATCCTCAATGTAATCTCAGGGAGGCGGGATTTGTAATTTCAACATACTCTGCTGGAACTTCGAGGAAATAAGAATTCAGGGAGAAGAGATTCGTAGTTTCAATCTTCTCTGCTGAAACTTCTAGGAAATAAGGATTGATCCTCAAAGTAAACTCAGGGAGGCGGGATTTGTAATTTCAACCTACTCCGCTGGAACTTTGAGGAAATAAGAATTCAGGGAGAAGAGATTCGTAGTTTCAATCTTCTCTACTGAAACTTCTAGGAAATAAGGATTGATCCTCCATGTAAACTCAGGGAGGTGGGATTTTTAATTTCAACCTACTCCGCTGGAACTTCGAGGAAATAAGAATTCAGGGAGAAGAGATTCATAGTTTCAATATTCTCTACTGAAACTTCAAAGAAATAAAGATTGATCCTCAATGTAATCTCAGGGAGGCGGGATTTGTAATTTCAACATACTCCGCTGGAACTTCGAGGAAATAAGAATTCAGGGAGAAGAGATTCGTAGTTTCAATCTTCTCTGGTGAAACTTCAAAAAAATGAATATTTGCTGTCTTCAATCTACTCCACTGCAAACTCAGGGATGCCAGACTGGTATCTTCGGTCTGCTCCACTGTAAACTCAGGGATGCCAGACCAGTATCCTCGATCCGCTTCACTGCAATCTCAGGAAGACAAGATTTGCTATCTTCAATATGCTCCACTGCAAACTCAGGGATGCTAGACTGGTATCTTCGATCCGCTTCACTGCAATCTTAGGAAGACAAGATCTGCTATCTTCAATCTGCTCCACTGCAAACTCAGGGATGCCAGACTAGTATTTTCGATCCGCTTCACTGCAATCTCAAGAAGACAAGATCTGTGAATTCACCGATGTTGCGACACCGTCCTCTTGGGGACCTATCCTGTAAAATCAGTTTTATGTGTTTATGCTTATGCAAAGTGATTAGGATGTTATGATCGGAATGAATCGAATGCTCCTAACTGAATGTATTATGAATGATGTAACATCCCGATTCAGGGCCTAGTCGGAATAGTGGTGCGAGACCACAAATCTGAGTTAGTAAATTGAGTTCTTAAGGTTTATGACATGTTTGCATGATAGTATTAAAGTTCCAAGTAGAAATTTTGTGAAATTGACATGGAATGATCAAATAGGACTAAATTGCAAAAGTTGCAAAATATGAGTTTCTAGAAGCTTTTTTTATGAAATAGCTTTAGAATATAAATTAGAAGTCCTTAAATAGCAATTTTCTCAAATTATAAGTTTTGGACAAAAATGGACATGAGTTAGTAATTTGTAAATTTTTAAAGAGAAAGGCATTTTAGTCATTTACCAATTAAATGATTAAAATGGGAAAAAGATGATAAAAATTTCATTCATCTTCTTCCTTGCGCCGAAAATTGGGAGACTCCATAGCTAGGGTTCTTCAAATTTTTGAAGCTTGCAAGTAAGTCATCCTAGCCCCGTTTTTAATATTCTTCGTATTTTTGGAGTCCTCGTATTATGAATTAGCTATTTTTAGCTATAAGATGAGCTAAGAAGCATGTTCAAAAATCTACCCATGTGTATCATGCATGTAAAATGATATTTTATGGAAGTTTATGAGAGTTTGATGTTAGATAAACATCATTTCCTTAGTGAATTTCATGAAAAATGATAGTATTGACTAATTTGTAATAGTTATGAAATTGGTCATACCTATTAGAAATAGTGAGAATTGATGAGTGTTATAGTAGAGAAAATGAATCAACTAAGCATGATGTTTAAGAAAGTTAAGTGAGAATCATTTTACGAGCCTAGGGGCAAAAGTGCAAATAAGAGAAAGTTTAGGGGTAAAATAGTAATTTTGCCAAAGTATGAGTTAAGAGTCAATTTAGTCAATGTGAGTATTAAATGAGCTAATTATTATTATAGATCAAGAAAAACGAAGCCCGGATCGAAACCGAGGCAAGAACAAAGTCGAGGACTAAATTGCATATCTACATACATTTTGTATATTGAGGTAAGTTTGTATGATTTCTAAGCTTTATGATTATTATCATTAAATTGCTTAGTATAATGTACATTTTTACCATAGAAATGCTTATTGATATGTTAAATTAATGAGATTAAGCATGAGAAAGTCTCGATTGAAGTTGAATTACTTAGGATACTCGATCTACCACACGAGATAAGAAAGTCCGTATAAGACCAAGCCAAGGCATGGCATCGGCAATCAAGCAAGTTATCATGTAATTCCAATACAAGTCTTGGCATTGAAGAGTTATTATGAGATGAAGACCCATGTAAGCCCAAGCCAAGGCATGGCATTGGTGAGTCTCCAAGCAAAGATGTCATGTAAGTCCAAGACAAGTCTTGGCATTGAAAAGCTATCATGAGGTAGAGATTCCATGTAAGTCCAAGCCAGGGCATGGCATTGGTGAGTAACAAGAAAGATTTCATGTAAGTCCAAGCCAAGGCTCGGCATTGACCAGTTCATGAGTAAAGATACCAAGTAAGACCATGTCAAGACATGGCAATGGTAAGTTCCCAATGGAACACACAAGGAAGACTTTGAGTAAGTCTATGTCAAGACATGGCATCAATACCAAGATGAGAGATCCCATGTAAGACCATATCGAGGATATGGCTTTGGCATCGAACTATGTGGGATGAGATTCAGTATCCTCGGTTATTCGCAGAAACTCATCGGGCAAATGAGTAAAGTTAAAATGATAACAAGAAAGACAAGTAAGAAAAGCTATTATCAAGTTAGAAATGAGTATTACTCATATTATGAATGATGAACTAGAGATTATAATTATTATTGTAGAGCATGCTGATCTATGTGATCAAGTGATACAGGTACCTTGTTTACCTCACGAGTATGAGACTAGTAAGTATCATGAGATATGTAAGAATCAGTATGAGTAAGTAAGCTTAAATAGCTGAAATTTATGATACCATTGTTTATGTTAAATGGTTTATATTGAGCAAGTATGTTTCTACGTGCATTATATGCAAACTTACTAAGCTAAATGCTTACGTCCTTTATTCTTTCTTTCCATATAGTCCCGCCAAGCTAATCTCGTGGATCATAAATCACTTTGGAGCTCTGAGCACACTATCAATCGCTATTTTGGTATAGCCAAGTTGTTTATATTAAGTATTGCATGTATAGGAAACATTTCATTTTGAGTTATGTTTTAAAACTAGCCAAAGTGTTGGCTATCAAGCTTAGTATTCTTTTTGTATATGGCCAAAGAGATGAGTCATGAATGATTAAGTATGTATGTTTTAATCTATCAATGAAGTATGCATCCTTGTTCATGATAGATGTAATACTTGAGTTGCTGAATTGAGCATGAGTTTGGTCTTGCTTTCAGGGTGGCAATTGGCTTGGTAAATAGCCTATAAGTGCCGACACGGATGGACACACGGGCATGTGTCTAGGCCGTGTGCACCCTGCACCTTTGTATCTTAAGTTAGAATAGACCACGGACCAGTCACATGGGCATGTGTTTAGACTCTAGGCCGTGTTAAGGTAGCCAGTGTGCACCACGGGTGGTAAGCACGGGCTTGTGCCTTGGCCGTGGGGCATTGGCAGAATGTTGGGGTTTTAGGCATGGTTTGGGGCCACGAGCGTGTCCAGACCGTGTGTAAATTGCTAGTATCCACCACGGGTGAAAGACACAGGCATGTTTTAAGGGTGCACGGGCGTGTCCCAAGTCACACGGACGTGTGACCCCTGTTTGGAGAGAAAGTTTCTAGATAAGTTCTGAAAGTTTCAAGACGTAAGTCTGAGGCCTCGTAGACCCATGAAATGCCTGATTTGACTAAGAAAGAGAAGTTTTTAATTCGGAACGAAATTTTATAGTCCGTAAGTACATGATTAAGAGAGTTCAAGCATGGTAATGTCTCGTATCCAGTCTTAGTCTCGGACTCGGGTATGGGGTGTTACATTTAGTGGTATCAGAACTACGATTTAGTCAGTTCTAAGACTAACGTAGCACGAGCACGAGTCTAGCTATACATACCATACGTAAGAATGTTTTTATATGATAGTGTGACGACTCCTGACGACTTAAATTATGTTTATACATTTAGTAAATGGATCCCGATAGAGCTGTGGCGGATGACATAGAAAGTAACGCGCCGGCTCCCGCTGAAGGGATGGTGCCGAACGAGAATGAGAATAGACCCACTACGGTGAGTCAAGAAGGAGGAGAAGAGGCTAGAGAAGCCTTCCTCCATATGATGAATACATGGTATACGGAGTTCATTCGTACGAACCCGAATGCGCAACCCCCTCCACCCCCACCTATTCCTCAACCTATCCCAGTAGCCCCTTAAGTAGTAGAGGTGGTAAGAGGAGAGAAACCCTCAGTCGATAGAATCAGGAAACATGGGGCAGAAGAATTCCGGGCTAGAAAAGATGATGATCCGAAAAAAGCTGAATCCTGGTTAGAAAATACCATCAGGGTATTTAATGAGTTGTCATGCACACCTGAGGAATGCATGAAGTGTGTAGTCTCTCTTTTAAGAGATTTTGCTTACCAATGGTGGAACACCCTTGTGTTGGTGGTACCGAAGGAAAAGATCACATGGGAATTTTTCCAAGAAGAGTTCAAGAAAAAGTATATCAATCAAAGGTTCGTGGACCAGAAAAAAAGGAATTTCTAGAGTTAAAGCAAGGCAAGATGTCTGTGACTGATTATGAGCGTGAGTTTGTACGGCTCAGCAAATACACTCGAGAATGCGTGTCCACCGAGGCCATAATAAGTAAGAGATTTGAAGATGGGCTAAATGAGGACATCAAATTGTTTTATTCTTTGTCCTAGAACTAAAGGAATTCGTTGTGCTAGTAGAGAGGGCTTGTAAAGCCAGAAGAACTAGTAAAGGAGAAGAAAAAATCAAGTAGAGTCTCGTGACTCTAAAAAGAGACAGTGGAATAAGTCATTCCAATCCTCATCTAAGAATTCAAGAGATTTCTCCACCCGATCGGCTACTTCCCTGGGTTTTCAAGGAAGGACAAGAGTAAGTAGTATTCGGGAGTAAGGCCTGAGCGACCTCGGTTGCTAGTGTGGGGAACATCCGATCGGATAGGACCAAATGCCCACCGGTGTGGCAGACATCATCTTGGAGAATGTCGAGCACATGAAAATGCATGTTTCAGATGTGGTTCCCAGGACCACTACATAAAAGATTGTCCAAAGACAATGAAAGGAGATAGAGCTCAGAACCCGAGATCCGGGAGTGTGGTCAGAGGAAGACCACAGAGGAACCCAGGAAGTGGGGCAAGCGGGAGAGGTAACCCTAGAGAGAAGGCTGCGAGACCCGAGGGTAGGGCGCCTGCGAGGACTTATTCTATTCGCGCTCGCGAAGAGGCATCTTCTCGTGATGTTATTACGGGTACCTTTTCTCTTTATGATATCAAAGTTATTTCTTTAATAGATCCTGGATCCACACACTCTTACATTTGTATGAAACTAGTACCCAGTATGAATATGCCTATAGATTCTATAGAATTTACGATTAAGGTGTCTAATCCTTTAGGTAAGAGTGTGTTAGTTGATGAAGTATGTAAAGATTGTCCATTAATGATTAGAGGTCATTACTTTAAAGCAAATCTTATGTTGCTACCATTTGATGAGTTTGACATCATTCTTGGTATGGACTGGTTGACCACTCATGATGTAATAGTTAATTGTGGGAAGAAATATATTGAGATGAGATGTGAGAATGGGGATACTCTCCATATAGAATCAAATGAGCAAAGTAAATCTCCGGTAATGATTTTTCACATGACAGCACAGAGATACGTAAGAAAAGGGTATGAGGCATATTTGGCCTTTATGATGAATGATAAAGAAACAGAGTTAAAGACTGAGTCAGTCCCAATAGTATGTGAGTATGTGGATGTTTTTCCCGAAGAATTACCAGGACTACCACCAGTTAGAGAAGTTGATTTGACATTGAGCTAGCTCCGATCATTGTACCAATATCTATTACTCCTTACAGAATGGCTCCAACGGAGTTGAGAGAGTTGAAGTCACAGTTGCAAGAGTTGACAGATAAAGGTTTTGCGAGATCAAGTTATTCTCCATGGGGTGCTCTAGTTTTATTTGTGAAAAAGAAAGATGGCACCATGAGATTGTGCATACATTACCGTTAACTTAATAAAGTGACAGTAAAGAAAAAGTACCCATTGCCAAGGACAGATGATTTGTTCGATCAATTGAAGGGAGCCACTGTGTTCTCTAAGATAGACTTGAGATCGGGGTACTATCAGCTGAGAGTAAAGGAACCAGATGTGTCCAAGACAGTTTTTCGAACAAGGTATGGGCATTATGAATTTTTAGTCATGCCCTTTGGTTTGACCAATGCTCCTGCGGTATTCATGGACTTAATGAACCGCATTTTTAGACCATACCTCGACAAGTTTGTAGTCATTTTCATTGACGACATACCGATTTATTCCGAGATGAGAATGAGCATCTTTGAGCACCTACTGATAGCTTTTCTGAGACTCTTGAGAAAATCAATTATATGCCAAGTTCGGTAAAAGTGAATTTTGGCTCAAGGAAGTAGGATTTACAGGACATATTGTCTCGGAAGATGGAGTCCGAGTAGATCCAAGTAAGATTTGGCTATAATGAACTGGAATCTGCCGAGAAATGTCTCTCGAGGTTAGGAGTTTCCTAGGCCTAGGCGGCTATTATAGACGATTCGTCAAGGGGTTTTCTATGATTGCAACCCTGATGACTAAATTGTTCTGAGAAAAATGTGAAGTTTGAGTGGATGTAAAGATGCCAACAAAGTTTCGAGAAATTGAAAGCGATGTTGTGAAGCTCAGATTTTAGTACAAACTGAGGCGGGGAAAGCATTTGTGATTTTACAATGATGCATCCTTAAATGGATTAGGTGTGTACTTATGCAAGAAGGCAAAGTGATTACTTATGCCTCAAGACAGTTGAAGCCACATGAGAAGAATTATCCGACCCACGATCTAGAGTTGGCTGCCATAGTCTTCGCATTGAAGATATGGAGACACCACCTATATGGTGAGAGATGTCGGATCTTCACCGATCACAAAAGCTTGAAGTATTTGATGATGCAGAAAGAGTTGAACTTAAGGCAGCGGTGATGGTTAGAGTTGATAAAAGACTATGAATTGGTCATTGACTACCATCTCGGGAAGGCGAATATGGTCGCCGACGCTTTGAGCAGAAAGTCCCTATTTGCATTAAAGGCAATGAATTCACGGATGACTTTATCCGACGATGGTTCTATTCTAGCTGAGTTGAAAGCTAGACCAGTATTCCTCCAAGAGATTTTTGAGGCTCAGAAAGAAGATAGTGAATTGCAAGTCAAGAGAGCTCAGTGCGAGACAGATGTTGAGTCTGATTTTTGGATTAGTCCCAATGGAAGTCTGATGTTCAAAGATAGAATTTGTGTACCAAGAAAGGATGAGCTTATTAAGAGATTTTTGCATGAAGCACATAACAGATGTTTATCTGTACATCCGGGTAGTACCAAAATGTTTAATGACTTAAAGTAACAGTATTGGTGGCCGAGAATGAAGAAAGATATTTCTGAGTTTGTTTCCAAATGCTTGATTTCTCAGCAAGTAAAAGCTGAACACCAAGTACCTTCGGGTTTGCTTCAACCCATTTTGGTTCCAGAGTGGAAATGGGACCGTATTACTATGGATTTTGTAACGGGTCTACCATTATCTCCGAGCAAGAAAGATGCTATATGGGTTATAGTTGATAGACTCACGAAGTCAGCTCATTTTATACCTGTACGAGTTGATTACTCACTAGACAAGTTGGCAAACTTGTACGTTTCAAAAATAGTAAGGCTTCACGGTGTTCCGTTGTCAATCAACTCGGATAGAGATACGAGGTTTACATCTAGATTTTGGAAGAAGTTACAAGCGGTCTTGGGTACAAAGTTGAACTTTAGTACCGCTTTTCATCCTCAAACTGACGGTCAGTCGGAGAGGTTAATTCAAGTACTCGAGGATATGCTCAGATGTTGTATTCTTTAATTCTGAGGCAGTTGGGAAAAGTTTCTCCCATTGGTAGAGTTTTCCTACAATAATAGTTTTCAGTCGAGTTTAAAGATGGCGCCTTATGAGGCTCTATATGGGCGTAAGTGTAGAACGCCTTTATTTTGGACTGAACTCAAGGAAAACCAAAGTCACGGGGTTGATTTGGTTAGAGAAGCTGAAGAGAAAGTGAAAGTGATACGAGAATGTTTAAAAGCTACATCAGATAGACAGAAATCCTATTCAAACTTAAAGAGAAAAGAGATAGAGTATCAAGTCGGAGATAAAGTTTTCTTGAAAGTGTCACCATGGAGAAAAGTTCTCAGATTTGGCCGTAAAGGCAAGTTGAGTCCATGTTTTATCGGACAATACGAGATTACTGAAAGAGTTGGGCCGGTAGCTTATTGATTGGCTTTGCCATCAGAGTTAGAAAAGATTCATGATGTGTTTCACGTGTCAATGTTGATACGCTACCTATCAGATCCTTCACATGTAATTACCCCGTCAGAGATAGAGATTCATCCCGACATGACTTATGGTGAAGAACCAATTAAGGTTTTAGCTCGGGAAGTCAAGCAGCTAAGGAATAAAAGTATCGCCCTGGTAAAAGTATTGTGGCAAAGACATGGAATAGAAGAAGCTACGTGGGAACCAGAAGAGAGCATGAGAAACCAGTACCCAAACCTGTTTGCTGGTAAGATTTTCGAGGATGAAAATTCCTAAGGGGGAGAATTGTAACATCCCGATTCAGGGCCTAGTCAGAATAGTGGTGTGAGACCACAAATCTGAGTTAGTAAATTGAGTTCTTAAGGTTTATGAAATGTTTGCATGATAGTATTAAAGTTCCATGTAGAAATTTTGTGAAATTGACATGGAATGATCAAATAGGACTAAATTGTAAAAGTTGCAAAATATGAGTTTCTAGAATATAAATTAGAAGTCCTTAAATAGTAATTTTCCCAAATTATAAGTTTTGGACAAAAAGGGACATGAGTTAGTAATTTGTAAATTTTTAAAGAGAAGGGCATTTTAGTCATTTACCAATTAAATGATTAAAATGGGAAAAAGATGATAAAAATTTCATTCATCTTCTTCCTTGTGCCGAAAATTGGGAGACTCCATAGCTAGGGTTCTTCAAATTTTTGAAGCTTGCAAGTAAGTCATCCTAGCCCCGTTTTTAATATTCTTCGTATTTTTGGAGTCCTCGTATTATGAATTAGCTATTTTTAGCTATAAGATGAGCTAAGAAGCATGTTCAAAAATCTACCCATGTGTATCATGCATGTAAAATGATATTTTATGGAAGTTTATGAGAGTTTGATGTTAGATAAACATCTTTTCCTTAGTGAATTTCATGAAAAATGATAGTATTGACTAATTTGTAATGGTTATTAAATTGGTCATACCTATTAGAAATAGTGAGAATTGATGATTGTTATAGCAGAGAAAATGAATCAGCTAAGCATGATGTTTAAGAAAGTTAAGTGAGAATCATTTTACGAGCCTAGGGGCAAAAGTGCAAATAAGAGAAAGTTTAGGGGCAAAATAGTAATTTTGCCAAAGTATGAGTTAAGAGTCAATTTAGTCAATGTGAGTATTAAATGACCTAATTATTATTATAGATCAAGAAAAATAAAGCCCGGATCGAAACCGAGGCAAGAACAAAGTCGAGGACTAAATTGCATATCTACATACATTTTGTATATTGAGGTAAGTTTGTATGATTTCTAAGCTTTATGATTATTATCATTGAATTGCTTAGTATAATGTACATTATTACCATAGAAATGCTTATTGATATGTTAAATAAAGAAATTAATGAGATTAAGCATGAGAAAGTCCCGATTGAAGTTGAATTACTTAGGATACTCGATCTACCACACGAGATAAGAAAGTCCGTATAAGACCAAGCCAAGGCATGGCATCGGCAATCAAGAAAGTTATCATGTAAGTCCAAGACAAGTCTTGGCATTGAAGAGTTATTATGTGATGAAGACCCATGTAAGCCCAAGCTAAGGCATGGCATTGGTGAGTCTCCAAGCAAAGATGTCATGTAAGTCCAAGACAAGTCTTGGCATTGAAAAGCTATCATGAGGTAGAGATTCCATGTAAGTCCAAGCCAAGGCATGGCATTGGTGAGTAACAAGAAATATTTCATGTAAGTCCAAGCCAAGGCTCGGCATTGACCAGTTCATGAGTAAAGATACCAAGTAAGACCATGTCAAGACATGGCAATGGTAAGTTCCCAAGGGAACACACAAGGAAGACTTTGAGTAAGTCCATGTCAAGACATGGCATCAATACCAAGATGAGAGATCCCATGTAAGACCATATCGAGGATATGGCTTTGGCATCGAACTATGTGGGATGAGATTCAGCATCCTCGGTTATTCGCAGAAACTCATCGGGCAAATGAGTAAAGTTAAAATGATAACAAGAAAGACAAGTAAGAAAAGCTATTATCAAGTTAGAAATGAGTATTACTCATATTATGAATGATGAACTAGAGTTTATAATTATTATTGTAGAGCATGCTAATCTATGTGATCAAGTGATACAGGTACCTTGTTTACCTCACGAGTATGAGACTAGTAAGTATCATGAGATATGTAAGAATCAGTATGAGTAAGTAAGCTTAAATAGCTGAAATTTATGATACCATCGTTTATGTTAAATGGTTTATATTGAGCAAGTATGTTGCTACGTGCATTATATGCAAACTTACTAAGCTAAATGCTTACGTCCTTTATTCTTTCTTTCCATGTAGTCTAGCCAAGCTAATCTCGTGGATAATCGTCATCGGAGCTCGGAGCACACTATCAATCGTTATTTTGGTATAGCCAAGTTGTTTATATTAAGTATGGCATGTATAGGAAACATTTCATTTTGAGTTATGTTTTAAAACTAGCCAAAGTGTTGGCTATCAAGCTTAGTATTCTTTTTGTATATGACCAAAGAGATGAGTCATGAATGATTAAGTATGTATGTTTTAATCTATCAATGAAGTATGTATCCTTGTTCATGATAGATGTAATACTTGAGTTGCTGAATTGAGCATGAGTTTGGTCTTGATTTCAGGGTGGCAATTGGCTTGGTAAATAGCCTATAAGTGCCCAAACGGATGGACACACGGGCGTGTGTCTAGGCCGTGTGCACCCTGCACCTTTGTATCTTAAGTCGGAATAGACCACGGACCAGTCACACGGGCGCGTGTTTAGACTCTAGGCCGTGTTAAGGTAGTCAGTGTGCACCACGGGTGGTAAGCACGGGCGTGTGCCTTGGCCGTGGGGCATTGGAAGAATGCTGGGGTTTTAGGTACAGTTTGGGGCCACGAACGTGTCCAGGCCGTGTGTAAATTGCCAGTATCCACCACGGGTGAAAGACACGGGCATGTTTTAGGGGTGCACGGGCGTGTCCCAAGTCACACGGACGTGTGACCCCTGTTTGGAGAGAAAGTTTCCAGATGAGTTCCGAAAGTTTCGAGACATAAGTCTGAGGCCTTGTAGGCCCTAGAAATGCCTGATTTGACTAAGAAAGAGAAGTTTTTAATTCAAAACGAAATTTTATAGTCCGTAAGTACATGATTAAGAGAGTTCAAGCATGGTAATGTCTCGTATCCAGTCTTAGTCTCGGACTTGGGTATGGGGTGTTACAAATGATGTATACAAAATGTCGTGAGAATGATCCTTTTTAATATCATTGCTTGTATCATGCTGTCTTCTTGCTTGGCTGGTATTCTCGACAAAAAACTCGAGAAAACCATTATCTTGCTCAAAAGATTTGCCCCACTGTAACTTCAGGGTTCATCTCATTGTGACTTAGGGGTATAGGATTTGTAACTTTTCCAATCCATCCCACTGCTATTCCAAAATGTAGGATTTGTTTCTTCTTCAATCCATCCCATTGCTATTCAAGGGTACAGGACTTGTATCATTTTCCATCCATACCACCGTAACTCAGGGGTAGAGGACTGTAACTTGTTCAATCAACTGATCACTCCCCAGGTGACCTAACCAAATATGTATGCATGATATTTGCATGGATGCAGAATATCATTTTTTCTCTAGAATGATTCCCCTTTTACACTTGGGTTAACATTGCCCATTTTTCATCAAGATTGTATCACTAACGCAATATCTCGTCATTTTGTTCAATCACCATTTTTTCCAAAAACTCGAAGGGATAGTCTCAGTTTAGACTCTTCCTTAAACTTGGTGAGTTTTAAACTATAGTCCTGTTTCAAGTTCTTGTATTATTTAGAAGCTTCCAGAGTAATATGTGAAACCCCTTTTATGAAAGTATTATTAGTCCACTAATCGTTATTTCAATGCAAAATGCTTGGAAAAAGATCACAACGTTGGACAAGGAGGATATTAATTGAGAGCATAGCTCGAAACAAATAAGTTAAGCAAAGATAGCAAATGCAATCAAGAAGCAAATTTATTGGTAGTGTATTTTGAAACGAATAAAATAATTAAAGATAGCAAATTCAGAATGGGTAAGATGGAAACTAGGTGCCCCAGATATCGCAGCCTGAGCTACTCTGTTCAAACTTCTTGAAGACCATTTTGAGCTTAATATATGTTTAGAGGATCTGGAGTACTTTTTCGATGCCCCAAGACGTAGCATACTTCTTCATTGTTAATTCAGGCATAGCAAGACTGTTGTATGCCCCACTTTTGATCAAAATTTGAGCCACCCTTTTCGAGTTTTCAACTCAATTCCCCTTTCGTTTCAAAGCGCCCTTTACGGGTTTTTGCCTTGGCCTCTCCTTTTTCTTTCTTCTTTTTTGATGAAAATTTTATTTTTCCCTTTTTTTTTGAAGGTCTCAAGGCGCCCTTTACGGGTTTTCACCCTGGCCTCTCCTTTAAAGATGAAATCTGAATTCACCGGCTTGAGCATGTCCTTGCCATCCATCTTGGTCAAAGTTAATGGTCTTCTAGAACAAGCCTTATTCACCACATAAGGTTTTTCCAAATTTGGCATTTACTTTCCTCTGAAGTCCTTTTGTATGAGCAAAATTTTTCTTAATGCCAGGTCCCCATCTTGAAATTCTCTTGAGCGAACCTTTTTGTCATAAGCCTGTATCATCCATTTTTGGTACATTCGACCATGATGAATACTTTCAATTAAGCTTACTGGCGACATTCTGATTCATCCAATTCAATCAGAGCTTGGAGGAAAGGAATCTTAACTTCCAACAATTGCTTCCCTTTCATAAACCAATGAGAAAGATGTTGCCCCGGTGAAGGTCCTGACCAACGTTCAAGAAGGGTAAATGATAACTTCTCTATGCCAACCTTTACAAATCTCAGTCATTTTTCAAAAATTTTGAATGGCTTTTGGCTGCTTTTACTGCACTTATATGGTTTCTGATCTTTGAACAGACTGCAAATCTTTGACATTGTGCAATTATGTTAGACATGTTCCTTTCTGACATTCTTTATTGCCATTTTTTTGAATTTGAATTTTGCACTTGAACTTAAATTTGAACTTTGAATTTGAATTTGGACTGGGATTTGGATTTGGATTTGGATTTGAATTTAAATTTGAATTTGATGACTGCTGACTTTGTAACTTTGGCATATGAAGCGACCTTCACTCTTTTAGTGAAATAATTGACAACCACAAAGATAAATTGGTGTCGGCTAGATGCTTTTGACGAGATTGGCCCCATAACATCTATGCCCCACATATAGGAAAAATAGAGGAGGCACATAAGTCTTGTCTTCCTCAATTTGGCATTTACGGCGTAACTGATGCAATTTCCCTTTCTTGGTAAACCAGTAGCCCGAACCTCTTGATTAGCCTGGCCATTGTAGAACCATTAACATGGGTTCTTTAAACACCAATCTTAACAGCATGCCCACGTTTCAGTAGCCTGGCGTGCCTTGATAATGATCGTGCAAAAACGTCTTTGAATTCTTGAAAATGGCTCAATGGTGACTCATCTTATTTTTATGGTGAGTTAGGTTTCGATTTTTGCCCCTTTCCTAAGCTCGCGACGTCTACTGACCCTTTGCAAAGTAGAGTCTATTCTCATCTTGTCCTACCATCTTTAACAAATCAAAAGATAGGCTACAATCTCTGTCATCTTCAAAATCCTTAGATCCCTTAGGCCCATATCTCATTCAAGAAGGGAGTCAGTAACAACGTCGCTCATGTCGTTGATATCTGGGTACCTAGGTATGAAGGCAAAAAATCCAAAGAATAAATAATTCTAAGGATGATTATTTGTATGGTATGGTCATGAATAAAGAATGAAAGAATATTCTAAAAACAAAAGAATGTATAATATGAAATGGAAAGAATGAAAAATATTTGCTTAAAAAGATGTACTTTATTGAAATAAAAATTCTGGACACAAGCCTATTTCACAAAGGAATTCTTATTGCTTCTAGGCTTAAAGCAACAAGCATGTTTTGAATATTGCTCTAGATTAGCTCTAAAAATACATGAATCTCTTCCATAATCCTATTGTTTAAAACACTCCCAAACATGCAAGGGCTTGGAAACTTTGATTCCTCAGTTCACTCTTCAGATACGTCATTAATGTTCAAATTCTCCAGTATCATGTTTTGCACTAGAGCCCTGAACTTGATGTACTCCTGATCTCCTGCCCCCATTCATCATGGTACTCACAATATTTATCCCTTTAACAGTATGGTTGGGTAACGGATTTTTTGTACCAGAGGGATCATCGAATTTTATAACTCCTATTTTGATGAATCTTTCAACCAGCTTCTTGAAAGCAAGGAAATTTTCTATTAATGTCCTGTAATCCCGACATGGTACTCACATTGAGCATTTGAGTCATACCATTTGGGGTATGGGGGTTGTATTGGTTTCAGGTAAAAAGGGGCTACAACATGTGCGTCAAACAACATTTGGTACATCTCCCTATACGAGATTGGGATGGGCACAAGCTGGGGTTTTTCTGAGTTCGATTTTGGATTGAGTTCTTCTCTTGGGGAGACCAGATAACTGGTAACTGCCTTCTTTGGCTAGTTTACTATAAACGGCTTCGAATGGCCCTTGTTATACCTACTCGTATTATTCACATCCTTGTCCTTCCTCTTCGGGGCCTTTGAAGCCCACTCTCCCTTTTTATTTGCTTCTGCTAGGCCAAGAACAATAGGATTGACTCGATCATCACCAGGACCCATCGGAAAGTTCAGCAGTACCGAGGTATCAGTTTGATATTGGGATCCGATAATGACAGGTACCCCTTGCATATGTACATCTGGTTGGGTCTAAACACTTATTGGAGTGCAACCGGAAGGATAAATGAAGTCTTCCTTATCATCCTCACTATTGACTACCGGGCCTTTCTTCTTTTCAAGCCCTTCAGCTGATAATTGGGTTAATTGGCCCATCACATTCCTTTGGAATTCTAACATTTGATTCCGCATATCCTGTTGAATTCTGAACAATTGCTCTTGCATCTATATTTGCATTTGCTCTATTTTCTCCAACCTTTGTTCCATGTTTTCTAGGTTAACTGAAATAATTTTTAATTAATTAGAGCCTTTCTACAAATTTTAATGCATATGATGCGATGTAATGAAAATGCATGAAATACAATGCAAATTCATGGAATGAATGCAAAAAGAAAGAGAGGCGTTGATTCTGAATTCAATTCCATTAGAAGAATTTTTCTAGAAAATAAATTTCTTTACATAAAACAGATTACATATGCGGTTTTGTCCTCATAGTCCAGGTGAAGACATCAATCCTTTTCTTCGTATCCAGATGTTATGGTCGTGTCCCGTGAACTTTCTCAATAGATGCCTCTTCTAGCTTCTTGTTGCTTGATCCAGGCCGTGACTCTTCACTCAGTTATCCTTTGTGATGCTCATAAGCTTCTTTAAGAAAATTGAGACGTGATGACTCTCGAATAATCCTTGTTGGCTTGAATCCCCGGGCAACGAGGCAAAGTCATATACTATCAATCTTTCCTTGTTGTGTTTACTTGGACTATATTTGGACAAACGTATTATAACCCACTTTATCAAGAAATCCATTTTCTTATGACAAACTCTTCTATTTAGCAATCGAATGTGACTCAACACCTCCATTCTATGATGAAAATGCAATGCAATCAAAACAAAAGAAAACATGTTAGCACAGGAGAAATAAACAAAATATAGTACCTATTCGGGTGACCACTAGGGGTTCGGAGTGGCTCTACCTAGGGCGGGTTCTTAAGGCTCGCTATATGTGACTTAGTTCTAAAGGAAGGGTACCTGAACCAGCAGATTCCTCAATCCTCACCCATTATAGGCTCATATGGATCGAGTTCAGTTCAGGGGAATACATTTCCCTATGGCTGCACGGAGATGAAAATCTCACGAAGACATAGGTACGGATGTATCCCGAAAGCGATCCACTATCCTGCACGTAGGTGAAAACCTCACGAAGGAGTAGCTTCTCACTCCCACTTAAAAAGGTAAGACCAAACGGTCTTTATGCAATATGATGCGAGACTCAAACCACAATAATCATGTGAAATAACAATACGAACAAATGTGATAATAGGATCGTAATTTTTCAAATCAGATTTTCAATTTTCGACAACAAGACTGAAAATAATCAATTTTACGGCTTGACTCTCGCAACAGTCCCCAGTGGAGTCGCCAAGCTATCGAAACCATTTTTTTCTGTTTGAAAAATGGGATCGACTTTTAAAATAAAAATGGAGTCGCCACCGACCTTTTTCGAGGTTTGATCGGATCACCTTGAAATTGATTATTTTAATAAAAATTTGATTTATTAAAACAAATTTTGGTCTACGAAACTCGAGAAAACGGGTTCGGGAGTCGGTTACGTACGAGGAAGGGTTAGCACCCTCGTAGCGCCCAAAATTGGTACCTAATTGATTATTTAATGTCTTAATGCTAAAAATTTGAAAAGATTCTAGATTACGATCCATTTGCTTAAAAAACATTCGAGCAAATCAAATTGGATGCCAATGCTCTCTTATTTCGAAGAAATAAAATGTCATACCCAGTGAGTTAGGATACGACATTTTGAATCCTCGAGACTAAGCTTGTCTTTACTTAAAACTCGTACATTTAAATTTAAGGAGGATATTCGGTAATTTGGGTCAAATGAAAAATCGAAACCCAGTAAGTTAGGGCACTATTTCTCAAAATTCCCGAATATGGAATATTGCCTTTATTTTTAGAAATCCTCGCCTCAAGATAACGAAATGTCACATCCAGTGAGTTAGGGCACAACACTTTAGAATTCCCGATAATGAGTATTTTATTTAACTTATAAGTTTTGATTTTAAAAATAATTAGTTCTTTAGACTCGATGAGGAAAATCGAAACCCAGTAAGTTAGGGCACGATCTCTTTCGAATCTTAGAACACGAAGTAATTACTTATTTCAAAAATCAGATGAAATGTGATATGATTTTATAATGAAATGTAAAATGAATTACAATGCTAATTTGTATAACAAAATAATGATGATGACAATGAAATATAAATAACAATAGTAAAGGTAAAAGTAAAATACAATAAAATGAAAGCTAAAACAAAAAAAATAATAAGTAAAATAAGTAAGTAAACAAATAAATAAAAGGAAGGAAAAATAACAACAAAAATAAGAATTAATAGTAAATAAACAAGTATTATGTACAATAGTTAAAATATCATAAAATAATGATAATACACATAATTAATGATTTAAAATTGGAAATTATTTTAGGGGATATAAATATAATAAATAACAATATGATAAATATATTTACAAACAATATATAAATAATATTACCGAAATAATAGTAATGAAAACCAAATTAATTTAATATATTAATAATAATACATTAATAATAAGGGAAGTAATAAAAAAAGAACACAATAATAGTAATAACAATATTAAAGGAAAATAATGATAATAGTAAAATAATGGTAATAATATTAAAAAGTAATAATAATAGTAAATAGTAATAGTAATATTAAAAATAATAATAATAATAATGCTAACAATAATAATAATAGAATAATAAAATTAATAGTAATAATAATGATAAATAGAATAACTATAAAAAAGTATTAAATTGAAACTAAAATGAAATTAAAGGCCCAAATCATGATAAGACAAAAATCTAGGATCAAAACGAAATCCAAACAAAGTTTTAGGGCATAATCAAGAATAAAACAAAGTAAAGAACCCAAGCATAACGCGCGAATGTCATAGAGGACCAAAAGGGAAATATTCCCAATCCTCTAAAACGCAACGTTTTATAAGGGACTTAAATGAAATCGGGACAAAACTTAAAGGCACAATTAAAAATAAAAGAAAACTGTATTAAAAAGGAATAAAATGCGGAAGGGCCAAAAGGGTAAATAACCCATTCTCACAAAACACGCGGATCCTCCCCGGGTCGGGTCAACGCGCGGATCCCATCTCTGAAACGACGTCGTTTTATACCTGGGATCTTAAATCAAAACGGAGTCATATTGGTGATGTCATATAAGCCCAAATTTTCAGAAAAAATCATTCTGCCTCATCCGTTTTAAAAAAAATGAAAGAAAGAAAGAAAAAAAACTCCAGAGGCTCTTTCTCATGCGATTTTCGGTGACCGGACCACCGTCGACCCGTCACCGACGACTACCGCGCACGGCGGTTGGAGCCCCAAAAACCGCGTTTTCAGATGAATCGATGTATGGGTACCTTTTTCTTCCCTTTTTGTTTTTCTTTTTGTATATACGTATATGGCTGAATAGAAAGAGAACATATCTGAAAGAGAAATGCAATCACCTTTCAATTTTTCTTTCTGTATTTCTTTGTATATTCGTAAATCGTGAAGAGAAAGAGAAGAAGATTACAAATGATTTTTTATTCGGTTTTTATAGCCGAAAATCGTAAAAAGAAATCAAAATACAATCCTTTTCTTTTCTTTTCCGTTTTGCTGTGTTGTGTTTTCATCCATTTCACAGGTACGGAGGCCAACTGTGGAGTGCGGAGGACGAGTGACGTGGAGAGGCGCTCGATGGCGCGCGTGTGAGGGACGCGGTGGCGGCGCTAGAAGGCTCTGGAAGTTCCTAGGGTTTTCTGAAAACCCTAATCTATTTTGGGTTATCCGGCCTATTCCAAAATTGGGACATTGTAATTGGGTTTAGTATTGGGTTATTCTGGGTATGGGTCTTTTGTAAATGGACTTTTAAAATGGACTGTTTAATATTATTATTTTTTGTTTTAATTTTGGTTATGGTGTGGGCCCGGACAAATTGGGCCTGCTACAAATATACTACACTCAAGGCACCAGATCCAACATCTTCCTCTAAAAGGAAGGGAAAGCACGGTAAAATAAACAAGGCTAAGTTCTCTGGGCCACCTAAAGTGGAAAGGCTAAGGACTAAGAAGCCTAAAGACTTATTTAAGTCTAAGTGTTTCTTCTATAGCAAGAAAGGGCACTTCAAAGCAAACTGTAAAGAGTGGAAAGATTACTTGGCTACTAAAGACAAAGGTATAAAACTCTTTTTTATAGAAGCTTGCTTAGTGGAAGATTCAATAGACCACTTGGTCATTGATTTTAAAGCTACTAATAATGTGTGTGTTTCTCTAAAAGGGTTCGGGAAAATGAAAGATCTTAGAGATAAGAGTCTACTCGTTGTGGTCCGAGAATAGGACTAGTGTGGCAGTTGAAGCAATGAGAGATGTACATCTTTATTTCGATAATTTTAGGAAGATTATTTTAAAAGACATTTTCTATATACCATGTTTAAAAAGAAACTCGATTTGGAAATGAATGGATGTCAAATAATATCTATTTTATCAAACCAAAGATGTACATACTGCTTAAAACTGAAATTTTGAATAAAGGAATTAAAATTTCTCACTCTAATGAGGCGTACCTTTGGCATTTGAGACTTGGTCATATTAACCAAGAAAGAATCACTAAACTTGTGAAACATGATACCTTAAGTTCACTTAAGGAGGTTGATCTTCCACAATGTGAATCTTGCTTGGAAGGTCAGATGACTAAGCTATCTTTTAATGCAAAAGGAACGGGGGCCCTAAAACTCTTAGAACTTGTGCACACTGACGTATGTGGCCCCATGAACGTCAGTCCAAGAGGTAGTAATGAGTATTATGTAACATTTATTGACGATTATTCTAGATATGGGTATGTTTACCTAATGCATCGCAAGAGTGAAACCTTTGATAAATTCAAAGAGTTTCGTGCGAAAGTGGAGAAACAACAAGGTTTATCCATAAAAGCACTTTGATCTGATTGATGTGGGGAATATTTATCAAATGAGTTCTTAGAGTATGTCATAGAGAATGAGATTCTATCCAATGAACTGCGTCGGACACTCAAGAATAGAATGGCATGACGAAGAGAAGAAATCAAACTTTGTTAGACATGGTTCATTTGATGTTAAGTTATTCAAAGTTGTCAATCTCCTTTTAGGGATATGCATTACAATTAGCTTGTTCTATTTTCAATGATGTACCAACTAAGGTAACATCTAAAACTCCATACAACTTATGGCACGACAGGAAGCCGAATCTAAATCATTTAAGGATTTGGGGATGCCTAGCCCACGTATTGGATAAAGATGCGAGGAAGTTGGATTCACAGATGGAATTGTGCATGTTTGTAGGATATCCAAAAGGAACAAAGGGTGGTTTGTTTAAAACCTGAAAGAGCAAATAGTGATACTGTCAACTCATTACATGAATGAGTTCAGACCTTAAAGTAAAGAAGTACTCAATGAACTTTTGGGAAATACACAAATCCCTATAAAAATGGTTCCACAATAAACTCCTAATAGTAGACCTACAAATGATCAGCAGCATAAGGTGCTTCATCGCAGTGGGAGGGTCTCTAGAAGGCTTGAGTTTATTTAATCTGGTGGAAGTGTTTTAAAAATTGAGTTTGCCAAACAGGAACATGACGACCCACTCACTTATGATGAATAGATGAAGAGTGTTGATTCCAAGCTATAGGAAATAACTATGAAAGCTTAGATGAATTCTATGAATTCCAACTCAGTATGGGAACTTGTAGATTTATCGGAAGGGATAAAACTTATAAGGTGTAAGTGGATCTACAAGAAGAAAAGAAATGTGAATAAAAATATGGAAACTTACAAGGTCAAACTTGTAGTAAAAGATTATACTCAGAAAGAAGGTATCTATTATGAAGAAACCTTCTCTCCAATTGCCATGCACAAGTCAATCCACACACTATTATCCATTGCGGTGGCTCTCAATTAAAAGATCTGGCAAACGGATGTCAAGACAACATTCTTGAATGGCTATCTTAAATATAACATCTATATGATACAACCCACCAGATATATAGCTAAAGGTAATGAGCGTAATGTTTCCAAACTGCTTAGATCCATATATGAACTTAAGCAAGCATCCCGCTCATGGAATCAAAGATTTGATCAAGAGATCAAAACTTTTAGGTTTGAGAAAAACATAGATGAACCTTATATTTATAAAAGTATCGGGGATGGAATGGTGGTCTTTCTCATTGATAATACTCTAGGATGACATATTTTTATGTATTAATTATATGTTTATTTTGGGTATGATCCTACTAATTTGAGCTATTTATGGTCTTTTATCTTTTAGGGATTAAATTGAAGGCAAAAGTAAATTTAAGGGCAAAAAGCGTGAATTTGGAGATAAAGTGGGCCAACATGCGACATAGGAAAAAAAGGTGGTGTCGAAAATGCAAGCATGGGAGACATAAAGACAAAAATGCAAAGAAGAGATATTTTATAAACACAAGACTCTATTTAATTTTAAATTATATTAGGATAATTGTTAGATATTATTATTTATATATTATTTTAGCTTTTATCTTTATTTATCTTTAATTATATTTATTTATCTGTATTTATCTTTTAGAATTTAAGTAGGACTGGACTAGGTTTCCTAGTACTATAAATAGGGGATGGAGTGACTCAAATTTCACTCATCTTTTCTGTAAACACTCTCTCCCCCATAAAGTTTAGCCTTTTGTTCTTTCCATATTTTTCAATAAAAATCTTATTTCCATTACATCTATTTTTTCCCAAAAATCATGAGCCACTAAATCTATCTAGCCAAAGGTTGTCAAAATTCCCCAAAAAGGTGACGAGTATTCATTGTTTCTCCGTATTACGGGGTTGACGCTTCCGTCCATGTCCCTTAAAAGGTGATCTTTTCAATGTGTGCAAGGAACGGTCGCTTTGTATATTTTGAGAAGGTTGCACAGTCGGTTCGTTAGCTTACTGCATCAAAGGTTGGCAAGCCCAAGAGACAAAATGGCGTGGCATTTGCCATTGTGAAATTATGATCTAGCATAAGACGGTCCCACAGAAGCGATTGTTGGCTAGAGTCAGGTTCCTCTAAATTGTAAGTCTAAATTCTTGGAGCTGGTGGTCGTAGGCGTCCTCTTCCACTATAACAGGCTTATTTTGTTTGAGAAGGATCACCTAAAAGCTGAGGAGTGAACCCAAGGCGGATCGAGACAACCGGAGACTGGAATCTCTCCATAAGAATTCTTTTTCCTCAACTCTATTTATTTCTATTATTTTAATTTTTATTTTCGGAATTTCAATCAAAACTTTCAATTCTGTTTTTATTTTATTTTTTTCCAGATCAAAACTTTTAATTCTTTTTTTATTTTTTCAGGTACGCAGGATTTCTTGGGCACGATTCTGTCCAGGATTTCTAGGAACGAGCAATTGTGCAAATCCGGTCCCTGAGGATTTGACCCTACTTCCCTTTTACTATTATTTTTACTATTATTTTTACTATTTTGATAGGGATAGGATATTTTTGGTGCTCTCAACGACCGCATCAAATTTTGGTGCCATTACCGGGGTCTGGCAACGTACTAATCTTGTTTTTTGTTTCTTATGACCGGATCTGCTCCAGGTACTCTTGCGTTTGATTCAGAGATTGAAAAGACTGGGAGAGCTAATCGCTAGGAAACAAAGCTAAGGAAAAAGCATTCAACGGTGGTTGGGACTCAAAGTAACCCACCGCCAGAAATTGAAGTCGACGACGAAGTTGAGTCTAGGGTTAACGAAAACCATACTCAAACACTTGCAAGCGAAAAAGTAGAAGTCGACTCACCAAAAGAAGTGCTTAACGCTAGGGTTAACGAAAACCCGAATCTAGCACATCAACCAATGGCTCAAACAATTCGGCAACTGGCCGAAGCTCTGACAGAACAACCGCCATTGTGCATCGCGTATCCTACTATGGATACTGATTTTGAACTGAAGTCAGGTTTAATCCAGTTACTGCCAACTTTTCGTGGGTTGCAAAATAAAAATCCCCACAAGCATCTGAAAGAGTTTCATATGGTTTGTCTTAGTATGAAACCTCAGGGGGTAACTGAGGATCAAATCAAATTGTGTGCTTTCCCTTTTTCCCTAGCAGATTCTGCTAGGGAATGGTTATTTTATCTACCCCCTGGATCTATTACAACTTGGGCTGATCTTTCTTGTTTGTTTCTCAACGTTTTTTTCAAAGCATCGCGCGTGCAGTTTGAGTTGAGAAGGGAGATCGTAGGAATAAGGAAAAAAGAAGCAGAGTCTCTTTACGACTATTGGGAGCGGTTTAAGAAGTTGTGTGCAAGTTGCCCACAACATGGTATAACGGAACAATCTCTTCTTCAGTACTTTTATGAAGGCCTAAAACCCATGGAGATGAATATGATAGACGCTGCTAGTGGAGGAGCGTTGGTCAACATGACTCCCCAACAAGCAAGGGACTTGATAACCACGATGGCGGCAAATACTCAGCAATTCCGATCCAATCCTGAGCCCTCTAAAAGGGTTCACCAGCTAAGTAATTTGACCTTAGAAGATAAAGTTGATAGATTTGCTAATATTCTGAATTCTTTTGTAGCAGAAAAAGCAAAACCAGCCCGACTATGTGGAATCTGTGCTACACCTGAACATACAACGGATATATGCCCTAGTATGTATGGTGATATTATGGCTCATTTAGATGCTGGGGGAAACTTCCCTGGACCACCACAAAAGCGATATGACCCCTACGCTAATAACTACAACCCAGGATGGAGGGACCATCCTAACTTGAGTTATGGGGCCAACCCACGGTATAATCAGCCATACCAAAATTAGTTTCCACAACAGCCACGAGATTCAGGTACTTCTCTAGAAACTATGGTCAATAAATTAGTAGCTAATGTCCTTGATTTCCAACAGCAAACTCTTAATTTCCAAAAAGAAACGAAGGCATCTATAAGAGAATTGACCATATCAATTGAGAAATTGAACTCTCAAGGGAAGCTGCCGTCACAAACAGAACCTAATCCAAGACAACACGCAAATGCAGTGACGTTGCGAAGTGGAAAGGTACTGGAACCAATTCCTGACAGAAATCTTGGCCAAGATTCCGCCCAAGAAAAGCCCGAGAACGATGAACAGGTCCGAACGAAACCTCCATTGCCTAAAATTCAACCTCTATTTTCAGGAAGGTTATACCAGTGTCGTAAAGGTAAAGAGGACAAGGAGATCCTCGAAACATTCAGAAATGTCGAGATCAACATACCACTATTGGATGCCATCAAACAAATTTCGTGATATGCCAAGTTTCTTAAAGATCTCTACACCAACAAGAAAAAATTAACAGGTAATGAAAGGGTAAACGTTGGTGAAAATGTATCCGCAGTGTTACAGCGGAAGATGCCAGCGAAATGCAAAGATAGGGGCATGTTCGCAATAACATGCAAAATAGGCCACTTGGGAATAAAAAAGGCTATGTGTGATTTAGGGGCCTCCATAAATGTCATGCCTTTTTCTATTTATGAATCACTTAACGCGGGTTTTTTGACGAAAACAGGTGTTATCATATAGTTTGCAGACAGGTCTATTGTGCATCCCGAAGGAGTCCTCGAGGACGTATTAGTGAAAGTTAACGAGCTTATTTTTCCCTACAGATTTTTATGTGATAAAAATAGAAGAGGATAAAGCTCCTGGGTCTTTAGACATCTTGTTGAGGTGACCTTTCCTTAGTACTGCAAATACTAAGATTGACGTGCGTAGCGGAACCCTCACGATGGAGTTTGACAGAGAGGTCGTGAAGTTTAATGTTTACGATGCTATTAGTCACCCAAGTGAAATCTTGAACGTAAACTGTGTCGACATAATTGACTCATTAGTAGAAAAACTTTTGAGTCATCTTATGAAGATAAATCTAAAATGATGTTTGATAATTTTTCTATTAATAAATTGTTGGCTCCTATGGATACTAAACTTCCACCTTCTGTTATGCAGGCACCAAATCTGAAATTAAAATCACTTCCCGAGCATATCAAACACACATTTTTGGAGAATGATGAGACCATTGCCGACTTAAAAGGGATTAACCCCTTGGCATGTACACATAAGATTTTCTTGGAAGAAAACACGAAACCAAGGCCAGAGGCGCAAAGACGGTTGAATCTGAATATGGTGGATGTGGTAAAAAAGGAGAATTTCCAAGCCCATACAGACGAAAGAATTCAGCTGGAACAGCCCCAATACTAGTTGAGGCGTCAAGCTAGCAACGTTAAACAAGCGCTTGTTGGGAGGCAACCCAATTTTTATTTTTTTATTATTCTTTCTTTTTCTTTTATTATTTATTATTTTATTTTTTTTGGATATTAATAAATTTCTTTTCTTCTATCTAGGTAAACCGGTGAGAAAAAAAAACTCAGGAATTGGCATACTTTAACAAACAGCCCTTATCCTATCCTTATTCCAACCAGGAATAGTGCGTCCCTGCCCCATGACTACCTAAAACCTGCCTCTAAACACTCACCCTTCAGCCAAACACCATTCCTATACACCCCTCAAACTCTAAAAATAAACCCATTTTTACACCAAAAATCCCATCAGCCTCCGCACCTTCTCCCCCACCCTCCATCACCGATTTTCAGCCACCATGGTGAGAACCCGAAGCCGAGCCACCGCCGCACGCGTCACCTACCCCATCGCCACCCCTTGCCACTTTTCCTTCTTCTTCCCTTCCACACGAAACCACCGCGCCATCTCCCTCCTCTCTGCGTGCGTCGTCCTCTCTAACAGTAATTACACAGGGAGTTCTTCTAAAATTTTTCCACCTATTTGTTTATTTTCTTCCACATCGAGGATAATGTGTTTTAAGTAGGGGGAGGCATTCCTCATTATTTCTGTCATTTATCTACTATTTTTAGTGTTGTGTTGCTGTTGCTGCTGCCTTATGCTCGTTTCTGCCCATATTTAATTTTTTTAAATATTCTGCCTCTTTTCATGCCCAAGATTTTTACCAGGAATTGCCCACTGTTTGACCTACAAGCATGATTTTTGTCTTCTAAGAAAATTATGATTTTGCTATAACTGATTCCATCTCCACTGTTTTATTTATATTATGTTAAAATAATTATGATTAATAGAGTTAACCCTATTTTGCTTTTAGTAAATTTGATTAAGTCTAAATACAAAGAGGATACTTGATTGTTCATGACTATTAAGGTGGTTGCTGAAACATATTTTTGACACTTGATTGTTGCTCCTAAGTCCTCCAAAATTAAAATTCCGTTTAATAATAATAATGTTTCCGTGGTTATGAGTGCAGCTTAAAACGCGACTAGCTGAGTAACTGGGGTAGGGTGCTTGGGTTGTCATCTTACTTCGCGTCAAAAGGTTGTGTGACGTGTTAGGTAAAACTCTGCTAACTGGAATTAAAATACTTAAGAATGTGTTGAAATTTGAGTAATGAGGGGGTGAGGTGCTTGGTGTCATCTCTCTTGGCGTCAAAAGGTTCGATATATTCTTAAGAAAAATATAATAAATTAGGAGTATGTTGGGCTGAGTAACCGGGGTGGGGTACTTGGCTGTCATCTCTCTTTGCGTCAAAAGGTTCAATATATTCTTAAGCAAAAATAAATTAATTAATTAATTAAAAAAAGAGATGTATTAATAAAATGTGGGGACCAAAGGTAGAAACAAATAGGCTGTCTTGGTAGGTTTGGTAAATTACCTAATTTTCATGAAATAATCCAAGTCGATCTTAATTTTTGTGTGTGTTAATTGGAATACTTTTTCAATTTTACTTAAAGCAAGCTAAGGGTTCTCTTTATTTTTCATATGCATTTTAACTAATTTTTATAAAACTTTGGAGTATTATTTCTTTCATGGCAAAATCTGAATTTCACAATGGATAAGAACCATACTTGAGGGCAAGCATGGGCTAAGTAGGGGGGATTTGATAATACTCTAGGATGGCATATTTTTATGTATTAATTATATGTTTATTTTGGGTATGATCCTACTAATTTGAGCTATTTATGATCTTTTATCTTTTAAGGACTAAATTGAAGTCAAAAGTAAATTTAAGGGCAAAAAGCGTGAATTTGGAGATAAAGTGGGCCAACATGCGACATAGGAAAAAAAAGGTGGTGCCGAAAATGCAAGCATGGAAGACATAAGGACAAAAATGCAAAGAAGAGATATTTTATAAACACAAGACTCTATTTAATTTTTAATTATATTAGGATAATTGTTAGATTTTATTATTTAGATTTTATTTTAGCTTTTATCTTTATTTATCTTTAATTATCTTTATTTATCTGTATTTATCTTTTAGAATTTAAGTAGGACTAGACTAGGTTTCCTAGTACTATAAATAGGGGATGGAGTGACTCAAATTTCACTCATCTTTTCTGTAAACACTCTCTCCCCCATAAAGTTTAGCCTTTTGTTCTTTCCATATTTTTCAATAAAAATCTTATTTCCATTACATCTATTTTTTTTCCCAAAAATCATGAGCCACTAAATCTATCTAGCCGAAGGTTGTCAAAGTTCCCCAAAAAGGGTTCATGAGGCTTAGAATTCGTACTTAGCCTTCTCGACGAGTATTCATCGTTTCTCCGCATTACGGGGCTGACGCTTCCGTCTATGTCCCTTAAAAGGTGATCTTTTCAACGTGTGCAAGGAACGGCCGCTTTGTATATTTTGAGAAGGTTGCACAGTCGGTTCGTTAGCTTACTGCATCAGAGGTTGACGAACCCAAGAGACAAAATGGCGTGGCATTCGCCATTGAGAAATGATGATCTAGCATAAGACGGTCCCACAGAAGCAATTGTTTGCTAGAGTAAGGTTCCTCTAAATTGTAAGTCTAAATTCTTGGAGATGGTGGTCGTAGGCGTCCTCTTCCACTATAACTGGCTTATTTTGTTTGAGAAGGATCACCTAAAAGCTGAGGAGTGAACCCAAGGCAGATCGAGACAACCGGAGGCTGGAATCTCTCCATAAGAACTCTTTTTCCTCAACTCTATTTATTTCTATTATTTTAATTTTAATTTTAGAAATTTCAATCAAAACATTCAATTCTGTTTTTATTTTATTTTTTTTCCAGATCAAAACTTCTAATTCTTTTTTTTTATTTTTTTCAGGTACGCAGGTTTTCTTGGGCACGATTCTGTCCAGGATTTCGAGGAACGAGCAATTGTGCAAATCTGGTCCCTGAGGATTTGACCCTACTTCCCTTTTACTATTATTTTTACTATTATTTTTACTATTTTCATAGGGATAGGATATTTTTGGTGCTCTCAACGACTGCATCACTCGTTGTAATACCCCTAACTCGTAACCGTCGCCAGTTTAAGGTTAAGAGCATTACCGGACAAATCGAATCCTTTTACGGATATTTCATAATATAATTTAACAAATCAAATCAAATCAAAGTGTCCCTTGAATAGGTCTACGAGACATTCATCATGCTTTAAGAAGGGGCTGGGACTAAACCGAACACATATGGAAATTTTTGAAACTTTAAAAATTTTTCAAAGTTATAGAGGCCACACGCCCGTGTGGGCAGGCCGTGTACCTCCCACGGCCTCAGACACGCCCCTGTGTCTAAGCCGTGTCAAAACGAGTCATACATACTGACTTGTCCACACGGTCATGGACACGCCCGTATGCCTCACCCGTGGTCGCTACTGACTTGCACCACACAGCCAGTCACACGCCCGTGTGTCTAGCCCGTGGTCGAGTCTGACTTGTTTTGAAATTTCAACCACGAGGGACACGGTCGAGCCACACGCCCGTGTGCTCAACCATGTGGGCAATTATAGGCCATTTGCAAGGCCAAAATGCCACCCACACTTTAGACTATCCCTACAAGCATCATACCAATTCAAATCATGCCAAAATAACCAACTTTTCCAAGCATTCAAAAGCATTTTCAAGCACACCATCTTATGCAACAATTAGCTCAATTAAATGACAAACATTTCCAAGTATAATTCATCACAAACTTACCATTTCATTATAACCACCATTCATCAAATATATGCTTACTTTGCATCAATAAGCTTACCATTATTTTGACCATTTCACTAACCATCAAACCATACCAAAACCTAGCATGACTACTCATTCATACCACAATCATTTATCTAGCCATATCACATGGCTATGTACATATCTCAAACATAATTCAAAGTGACTAGCCTATACATGCCATACTTTAGTATATATATATAGTTTCAAAAGGTACCAAAATAAAATTGGGTAGTGTGATGATGATCCTCGACGATCCCCGAGCCTTTCATAGCTTTAACGATCTATAAAACAAAGCAAACACACACAAAGTAAGCTTTCCAAAAGCTTAGTAAGTCATATACAAATAAACTTAACATAAATAGCATATAATCATATTAATACAGTGTCATTAATGTTTCTCAATTGTAAATTTATAACATTTTATTTGGCTCATTTGTTTAGCCATAGCTTACCAACATATTATATCCCAAAGCATCTCTTTTGCTCATATCAAAATCATACATATATCACCTTTTATTACATTACATCAATGCACATATTCCTCTTTTGCAAGTTCATAAAAACGCACCTTTCATACTTAAACAAAGCATATAAATCAAACGTACCTGAAACGGTTACACAATTCACATAGTCTTTCATTTTTCGGATTTGCCCGTTGAACCATTCGGAATCAAATAGGATACTCAGAATACTCAGAATAGTCGTACAATGCCAACGTCCCAGACGTGGTCTTACATGTAACCAAATATCGATGCCACTATCCCAGACAGGGTCTTACACGAATCAAATACGATGCTGATGTCCTAGATATGGTCTTACAGGTAAACCTCAAATCGATGCCAACGTCCCAGACGTGGTCTTACACTATATCACATATCGAAAACCTATGTCATGACATATGTAATCCTATCTATTCCTAGGTTCGTACGGGACTTCTCGGACATTGATATATTGTCGATACTACCTCAGATTTCATGTATATATCATCTCGTACCCATTCATCACAAATAAATTTCATATGTACATACATAAATCAACACAAATACATTTATTTGTATATAGACTTACCTAGGATTCGGAATAAACGAGCGATTTCGACTACTCGATCACTTTAGATTTCCCTCGATCTAAATCCGTTTTCTTTGGTTCTTGATCTATACATATTCAAATTTAACCCATTTATTCATAAAATCATTCAATTCAATCCAAAAACACATATTTAGGGCAATTTACAATTTAGCCCTCACATTTTCACATTTTGACATTTTAGTCCCTATTTCATAAAATCACAAAATACACAAAATTTCATGTTACCCATGCCTAGCAGAATTTTCACAAGCTTCATACAAGTCCATACATTTCATTTATTTCACATTTTAATCCTTCAAAATATTATTTTCTCAATTTAGTCCAAATTACTCAAATTCACTAAAAATCTAAAGACAAAACATGTTAATCTAACACATATATTTCATATTTCATCAACAATCATCACAAAGCTCATGAGTTCATCAATGACACTTTTCAAAATCTTCATCAATTCACAAAATTAAGACATGGTTTTTGAAGAACACGAAGCAACGATTACAAAAACGTAGAAATTATCAAAACCGAACAAAACTCTTACCTTAATTTAGCCAAATCATAGCCGAACCCTTGAAAGCTTTTGTTCTTTCTTTTTCTTTCAATATTCGGTGGAAAGATGATAAGAAATGGCCATCTAATTGTTTGTTTTAATTAAATTATAACTTAATTCAACATTTACCAATTTACCCTTAATGAATTAAACATTAAAGCTTATAATAGTTGGTTATAAATGTCCATTAACCTTGCTAATGGTTTAATTACCTCATAAGGCCATCACAATTATAAAGACATAACACATAGGTGATTTTAACATATGGCATGCTAATTTTGAATCTTTCACAATTAGATCCTTTTATCAAATTAAGCACACAAACATCAAAATTAATTCACGAAACTTTAACACATGCTTAATCACACACTGTAGACACAAAAAATAATATTAAAATATTTTTCTGACTCTGATTTGTGGTCCCAAAACCACTATTCTGACAAGGGTCTAAACCGGACTGTTACAATTCTCTCCCCTTAGGGAATTTCGTCCCCGAAAATCTTACCGTTAAACAGATTCGGATATTGTTGTCTCATTGCATCTTCAGGCTCCCATGTAGCCTCTTCCACTCCGTGTCGATGCCATAGCACTTTCACTAATGGAATTTTCTTATTTCTTAATTCTTTAATCTCACATGCCAAGATATGGATCGGTTCTTCTTCATAAGTCATATCAGATTGAATTTCAATCTCAGACGGAAATATCACATGTGATGGATCAGATCTGTATCGTCTAAGCATTAACACGTGGAACACATTATGAATCTTTTCTAGCTCAGGTGGCAATAACAATCTGTATGCAATGGGTCCAATACGTTCAATGATCTTGTACGGCCCAATAACCCTCAGACTTACTTTACCCTTTCGTCCAAATCAGAATACTTTCTTCCACGGAGATACTTTCAAGAACACTTTGTCACCGATCTCAAATTCAATATCTTTCCATTTCAAGTCTACATAGGACTTCTGACGATCTGATGCAGCTTTTAGACTATCACGGATTACTTTCACTTTCTTCTTAGTTTCTTTGATCAAATCGACCCTGTGTATCTTATTTTCACTGAGCTCAGTCCAAAACAGAGGTGTCCGACATTTGCGTCCGTACAAAGCCTCATAATGTGCCATTTTGATGCTTGACTGAAAACTATTATTGTACGCAAATTCAATCAATGGAAAATATTGTTCCCACGTACCATTAAACTCAAGTATGCAACATCTTAACATATCCTCGAGAATTTGAATAATCCGTTCGGACTGACCATCAGTCTGCGGGTGAAAAGCCGTACTGAAATGCAATTTAGTACCCAAAGTTTCTTGCAATTTCTTCCAGAATCGTAATGTAAATCTCAGATCTATGTCGGATACAATAGATAGTGGCACTCCCTGCAATCTCACAATATCAGAAATGTAAAGCTCAGCTAACTTATCAAGTGAGTAATCAGATCGTACTGGAATAAAATGGGTTGCTTTCGTCAATCTGTCAACTACGACCCAAATTGCATCTTTCTTTCTCAGAGTCAAAGGTAATCCTGAAACAAATTCCATCGTTACTCTATCCCATTTCCACTCAAGAATTTAAATTGGTTGTAACAAACCATATGGCACTTGATGTTCAGCTTTAACTTGCTGATAGACTAAACATTTCAAGACAAAATCAGAAATATCTCTTTTCATACCAGACCACCAATAGTGTTGCTACAAATCATGGTACATCTTTGTACTTCCCGGATGAACAGATAAGCGACTATTATGTGCTTCTTTCAAAATTAACTGAATCAACTCTGGATTCCTCAGAACACAAATCCGATCTCGAAATCTCAAACAATCATCATGATCAACTCAAAATTCAGAGTCTGAGTTCGAATCACACTGAGCTCGTTTCGCTAGCATTTCATTATCAACTTTCTGAGCATCACATATTTCTTGTAAGAACAATGGTTTCGCTTTCAATTCAACTAAAACCGAACCATCATCAGACAAGTCTAAATGAGCATTCATTGCACATAATGCAAACAATGATTTCCGACTCAATGCATCAGCAACAACATTTGCTTTACCTGGATGATAATCTATCACAAGTTCATAGTCTTTCAATAGCTCTAACCATCTTCTCTGTCGCAGATTCAAGTCTTTCTGAGTCATCAAATATTTCAGACTTTTATGATCCGAAAACACGTGGCATTTTTCACCAAAAAGATAGTGACGCCAAATCTTTAATGCAAACACAATCGCAGCTAGCTCAAGATCGTGTGTCAGATAATTCTTTTCGTGTGGCTTTAATTGTCTCGAGGCATAAGCTATAACTTTGCCTTCCTGCATCAAAACGCATCCTAGACCATTCAATGAAGCATCGCTATAAATCACGAACTCTTTACCCGATTCTGGCTGTATCAAAACTAGAGCTTCGGTTAAAAGGGCTTTCAACTGATCAAAGCTTTTCTGACATTTATCATACCATTCAAACTTCACATCTTTCTGAAGTAATCTCGTCATAGGAGTTTCAATCATCGAAAAGCCTTTTACAAATCGTCTATAATAACCAGCAAGTCCCAGAAAATTGCAAACTTCGGACACATTTCTCGGAGGCTTCCACTCTAAAATAGCTGAAATCTTGCTCAGATCAACTCGTATACCAGATGCTGACACAATATGTCCCAGAAAACTGACTTCACTCAACCAGAATTCACATTTACTGAACTTTGCATACAATTGCTTATCTCGCAGAGTTTGCAACACAATTCTCAAATGTTCAGCATGTTCAGTTTCATCACGCGAAAAAATCAAAATGTCGTCAATGAATACAACAACAAATCGATCTAAATATGGTCTGAAAATTCTGTTCATCAAATCCATAAAAACAGCATGAGCATTGGTTAGTCCGAAAGGCATAACTAGAAACTCATAATGCCCGTACCTCGTTCTGAAAGCAGTTTTCAGAATGTCTGAATCTTTTACTCGGAACTGATAATATCCCGATCTCATATCTATCTTTGAAAATACTGTAGCTCCTTTCAGCTGATCAAACAAATCATCAATTCTGGGCAAAGGATATTTATTCTTGATAGTCACCTTGTTCAACTGACGGTAATCAATGCACATTCTCATCGTGCCATCTTTCTTTTTCACAAATAGAATAGGAGCACCCCAAGGTGAAAAAATCGGTCGTGCAAATCCTCTATCGGTCAACTCTTGTAACTGTGACTTCAACTCTTTCAATTCTGTTGGTGCCATTCTATACGGAGCTATCGAAATAGGCGTTGTTCCCGGCAATAGATCAATACTAAATTCAACTTCACTTATCGGTGGTAATCCTGGTAATTCTTTAGGAAACACATCAGGGAATTCACAGACAACTGGCACTAATTCTACTTTCTTTTCCATCACTTTCGAATCAATTACATAGGCAAAATAAGCTTTATAACCCTTTTTTCACATAACTCTAAGCTTTCAACACTGATATCACAGCCGGTAATCCATTCAAATCATTGGATTCAATCCAAACTATTTCATCATTCTGACATCTCAGATCAATAGTTTTTCTTTTGCAATTCACAACAGCATCATGCAATGTTAACCAGTCCATACCCAAAATTATATCGAACTCATCAAAAGGTAATAACATCAGATCAGCCGGAAAACAAACATCTCAAAACATTAACAGACAATTCTTGCAGACTTTGTCAACCAGGACACTTTTACCTAAGGGGTTCGATACTCTAATAACAAGTTCAGTAGACTCTACAGGCATAGCCTTACTGAATACTAAATTCATGCATATATATGAATGAGTAGATCCAGGGTCTATCAATGCAATCAAAGAAGTATCATAAAGAGTAAATGTACCCGTAATAACATCTGGAGATGAAGCTTCCTCACGGGCTCGTATGGCATAAGCTCTGGCAGGTGCTCTATCTTCAGATCTTGCAACTGTGTCTTTCGTAGCTCTCTGACTACCACTGACATTTCTTGTATTCAGAGAAGGTCTACCTCTAGCTGAAACATTATCTGACCTCAGATTCTAAACAATCTCTTGCTCAACAGACTCTGGGCAGTCTCGAATAAAATGGTCTAATGATCCACATCTGAAACAAGCTCGATCATTCAATCTACAACTACCCGGATGTCTTTTACCACAATAATTACATTTAGGTCTTTCTGATCGGACATTTCCAACACTAGCCATCGAAGTAGCTGGAGCTTTGAAATTCAACTGTGATCTAGCTCGATCTCTGTTCGGATGTCCCACATTAGCCTTTGAACGGCTATGCTCATCTCTGAATTTCTTTGAAGCTGACTGAAAAGATTTACTCGGAAATCTCTTTCTCACATCTCTATCTTCTGTCTCAGCTTTTCTTTTATCTGTCCCAAGTGTTTCAGTTTTGTACGCTCGATCAACAAGCACAACAAACTCTTTAATTTCTAAAATTCCAACTAACAAACGAATATCTTCATTTAGTCCATCCTCAAACCTTTTACACATTATCGCTTCATTTGAGACACATTCCCGAGCATATTGACCTAGTCTCACGAACTCTCATTCATACTCAGTGACAGATATGCGACCCTGTTTCAATTCCAAAAACTCTTTCCGTTTTTGATCTATAAATCTCTGACTGATGTATTTCTTCCGAAACTCAGACTGAAAGAAATCCCATGTAACCCGTTCTTTCGAAACAACAGAAATCAAAGTCTGCCACCAATGATAGGCGGCATCTCGTAACAAAGAAACAACACATTTTATACATTCCTCAGGATTGAATGACATTTCATCAAATACACGGATTGTATTCTCTAGCCAAAACTCGGCTCTCTCAGCATCGTCATCACTAGTGGCCTTGAACTCTTCAGCCCCATATTTACGGATTTTGTCGACCGGAGGTTTATGCAACAGATTCAAACTCATAATCGGAGGTATAGCAGAAGTATGAGGAGGATTAGGCGGGGGCAGAGGTTGTGACACAACCGGATTAGTCCTAATGTATTGAGTAAACCACTCGTTCATCATTTGGAAGAAGGCTTGTTTAGCCTCTCCCTCTTGACCACTAGTAGCCGGTCTCGAATCAGATGGCGTTGTCCCTTAAGTGGGAGTAGGCGCATTGCTTTCAACATCGACAGCTACGGCTCTTTCGGGATCCATTACTATACGAAAAACACATTTTTTTACATCAGGATTCATCACACTATCACATTTCATATTAATGGCATGTATAGCTAGACTCTCGCATGCTACGTTAGTTCGAGAATCGACTAAACCGTAGCTCTGATACCAATCAAATGTAACACCCTTAACCCATAACCGTCGCCAGTTTAGGGTTAAGAGCATTATCGAACAAATCAAATCCTTTTACAGATATTTCATAATATAATTTAACAAATCAAATCAAATCAAAGTGTCCCTTGAATAGGTTTACGAGACCTTCATCATGCTTTAGGTAGGGGCCGGGACTAAACCGAACACATACGAAAATTTTCAAAATTTTAAAAAAATTCAAAGTTACAGAGGCCACACGCCCGTGTGGGCAGGCCGAGTACCTCCCACGGCCTTAGACACGTCCGTGTGTCTAAGCCGTGTCAAAACAGGGCATACATACTGACTTGTCCACACGGCCGTGGACACGCCCATGTGCCTCACCTGTGGTCGCTACTGACTTGCACCACACGACCAGTCACACGCCCGTGTGTCAAGCCCGTGGTCAAGTCTAGCTTGTTTTGAAATTTCAACCACGAGGGACACGGTCGAGCCACACGCCCATGTGCTCAACCGTGTGGGCAATTATAGGCCATTTGCAAGGCCAAAATGCCACCCACACTTTAGACTATCCCTACAAGCATCATACCAATTCAAATCATGCCAAAATAACCAACTTTTCCAAGCATTCAAAAGCATTTTCAAGCACACCATCTTATGCAACAATTAGCTCAATTAAATGACAAACATTTCCAAGTATAATTCATCACAAACTTACCATTTCATTATAACCACCATTCATCAAATATATGCTTACTTTGCATCAATAATCTTACCATTATTTTGACCATTTCACTAACCATCAAACCATACCAAAACCTAGCATGACTACTCATTCATACCACAATCATTTATCTAGCCATATCACATGGCTATGTACATATCTCAAACATAACTCAAAGTGACTAGCCTATACATGCCATACTTTAGTATATACACTTTCAAAAGGTACCAAAATAAAATTGGGTAGTGTGATGACGATCCTCGACGATCCCCGAGCCTTCCGTAGCTTTAACGATCTATAAAACAAAGCAAACACACACAAAGTAAGCTTTCCAAAAGCTTAGTAAGCCATATACAAATAAACTTAACATAAATAGCACATAATCATATTAATACAATGTCATTAATGTTTCTCAATTGTAAATTTATAACATTTTCTTTGGCTCATTTGTTTAGCCATAGCTTACCAACATATTATATCCCAAAGCATCTCATTCGCTCATATCATAATCATACATATATCACCTTTTATTACATTACATCAATGCACATATTCCTCTTTTGCAAGTTCATAAATACTCACCTTTCATACTTAAACAAAGCATATACATCAAACGTACCTGAAACGGTTACACAATTCACATAGTCTTTAATTTTTCGGATTTGCCCGTTGAACCATTCGGAATCAAATAGGATACTCAGAATACTCAGAATAGGCGTACAATGCCAACGTCTCAGACGTGGTCTTACATCTAACCAAATATCGATGCCACTGTCCCAGACAGGGTCTTACACGAATCAAATACGATGCCGATATCCCAGACATGATCTTACACGTAAACCTCAAATCGATGCCAACGTCCCAGACGTGGTCTTACACTATATCACATATCGAAAACCTATGTCATGACATATGTAATCCTATCTATTCCTAGGTTCGTACGGGACTTCTCGGACATTGATATATTGTCGATACTACCTCAGATTTCATGTATATATCATCTCGTACCCATTCATCACAAATAAATTTCATATGTACATACATAAATCAACACAAATACATTTATTTGTATACATAAATCAACTCAAATTCACTAAAAATCCAAAGACAAAACATGTTAATCTAACACATATATTTCATATTTCATCAACAATCATCACAAAGCTCATGAGTTCATCAATGGAACTTTTCAAAATCTTCATCAATTCACAAAATTAAGACATGGGTTTTGAAGAACACGAAGCAACGATTACAAATACGTAGAAATTATCAAAATCGAACAAAACTTTTACCTTAATTTAGCCAAATCATAGCCGAACCCTTGAAAGCTTTTGTTCTTTCTTTTTCTTTCAATATTCGGTGGAAAGATGATAAGAAATGGCCATCTAATTGTTTGTTTTAATTAAATTATAACTTAATTCAACATTTACCAATTTACCCTTAATGAATTAAACATTAAAGCTTATAATAGTTGGTTATAAATGTCCATTAACCTTGCTAATGGTTTAATTACCTCATAAGGCCATCACAATTATAAAGACATAACACATAGGTGCTTTTAACATATGGCATGCTAATTTTGAATCTTTTACAATTAGATCCTTTTATCAAATTAAGCACACAAACATCAAAATGAATTCACGAAACTTTAAAACATGCTTAATCACACACTGTAGACACAGAAAATAATATTAAAATATTTTTTGACTCGGATTTTTGGTCCCGAAACCACTATTCCGACTAGGGTCTAAACTAGACTGTTACACTCGTTCTATATGTCAATAGCATTCTACTCTTTGGAAATGATGTAGGGACATTTTCATCAGTTAAACTGTGGTTAACTCAATAGTATAGCATGAAGGACTTGGGAGAAACTAATTTTGTTTTAGGTATCCGAATCCTGAGGGATAAAAAAAAGTGATAGAATTATCACAAGATTCATACATAGACAAGATATTGAAACATTATGTAATGACCGATTCTAAAAAGGGAACTCAACCCTCTGTATTGAGACTTCATCTTTCTTTGTAAGATTGTTCTAGGACAGCGAAAGAAAGAGAAAACATGAGAAAGGTTTCTTATCTTTCTACAATAGGAAGTCTCATGTATGCTATATTATGCACATATCCAGATATCTATTTCGCAGTGGGGTTGGCGGGTTGATATCAAATGAATCCATGTCCAAGACACAGGTAAGTAGTTAAGCATACACTCAAGAATTTACGAAGAATGAGGGATTATAGGCTTGTGTATTCTAAAGGAGATCTTCCTCCAATCGAATATATTCATTCTGGCTTCCAAACGTGTCGAGATTCATTGAAATCGACAACGGGTTGTGTCTTTATCCTAGGTGGAAAGTCCATAATATGAATAAGTATCAAGCAGGGTTACACTGCTAACTTCACCATGGAGGGTCAAATATATGGTATGGAAAAACTATGACACTATAACAATGTGGAAATAATTAAACCCCAAAGAAATCACGAGGACAAAACACAATGACAAAAAGTATCATAAGGGATATGATTGTGAAAGATAAAATAGTGGATGTAGTCAAAGTTGTATTAGAGGGAAACCTTGTGGACCCATGTACCAAGACTTCATTAGTTAGGAGTTTTAAGAAATACATGGAGAGAATGAGAATGTGAAATATGACTCATCTACTTCCTTAGGGCAAGTGGGAGACTATTGCATCTGGTTTCTTGAACAGATCAGTTAATAAAATTCTTCATGAATAACACTAATACCCTTTTTATATTTTTGTCACGTGGTTTTTGCATGTAGAGCAAAATAGAAGCAAATATTAGCTCATTGATTGTCTAATGTTTAACTAATGCTAAGTGGTATTATGTGTTCGGATCGTAATACGAAATTACAACTTATATTAGTAGACGAACTTAAATATGTCCTCAGTCTAATAAAAAATGAACAAACCACTTGAAATACTAATATGTCATCTATCAAGTAGAGTATTCCATGGGCCAGGCCATTCGGCCTAACCCGAAGGCTCGCCCAAAAAATGAGAGGGTTTGGGTAAAATTATAGGCCCAAAACTGGACTTGGGAAAAAAAAACAAAGGTCATTTAAAAAATGGGTCAGGCCTTGAGTAAGGTTTTTTTTTTGGATTAGGCCCGGCCTGAATTTACAATAAAAAATTCCCTGCTATTTTGTTGTTGTTTTCCCACTTTTTACCACTGTTTTGCTACCATTTCACTATTATGTTGCTACTATTTTGATGTTAATTTTAGATATTGTATAACATTTGTTTTATTGTTAATTTTGCTACTATTTTAGGGGTATTTGCTTGTTAAGTTGCACTTACCTTAGTATTATTTAACTATAAAGACTTTTTTATTTATTTTCAATTAGTTATGAAACATTTATTTTAATATTTTTAGTGTATTATGTTTTAAATTTTTTTTATATAAAAAATAAAAAATATAAAAAATTAATACGGGCAGGCAGGGCCCGAGTTTTAGCATTTTATTCGGGCTGGGCTTGGGCAAAAATTTAGACCTATTTTTGGGGTCAATTTAGTCTCAGGCCTATCAATTGGGCCTAAAATTTTGCCCGAACCCAGCCCATGGACAACTCTACTATCAAATCTAAATGGGGAGATATTTTTTATTAGGCATCGGAGCAGATGACTTCCAAAAGATAGAGACATAGATGCGATTGACTGAACTGACAGTACATCAGACTGGACCTAAGTTAAATAGATCCAGAATTTGTTTATGGATTTAGTCATTTGTGACATCATAGTGTGGCATACATTAATCCTGAGTAGATGATTGTAACACCCCAAACCCGACTTAGACGTTACGGCTGAATCCGGAGTTGTCACAAGGTAGAGTTTTGAAAATAGGGTCGTTTCATCAAATCACTCAAGATTCATAGTTCATATTCGTTTATAACCATTTTGGAAAGCGTTATTTAATTCATTTATTTACCAAAACATAATTTACAGCGGAAGTCTTAAAACCGTTATATTTTAGAAATCCAGTTCGTGTTTTCAGAAAAACTTTTGTTTTCGTAAAACTGTGTTTTCCATCATGCATTGCAGTGAGAAAGTCAAAAACCGCCTCCAAAACCAAAATAACAACCAATAGTCCGGAGAGTTCCAAAAATTACAAACTCTCAAATGAAACTAGAATTATAAATAAAAATGTAATTCACTAAGTAAAATAGTTCTCAATCAAGTGGTCACCGCTGAGCCTCCATCGCACCGACCCATCTAAGTCTGTGGATTACTTGAATAGAACAGACAAACAGATGTGAGTTTTCGTAAACTCAATGTGTAACCAAATAGAAATAGACATGCAATACATACAGTAAGCTCATACATACGATCGGAATCTGATTGATTCGGACCTAAGCCCTTTCTGATTCGGATAATGCAAGCGGATATGCAGATCAAAAATACAGAATCCTACCCCCATCCTCTACACACCAACTCCGACCATCCCATCACACCATGTGGGGTTAAAAACATCCACCCATCCCTGCACACCATATCGTGCCATTACGACACATGTCAAATAGTGTGCAACCAAGCTGCCAGTATATAGGCGATGATCGCCATACAGAACACTTCCTCCACATATACAAATCTCACCCCAATCAAATATATATAATCAGAGTTATCATGCTCACATGCTCATATAAAGATTTCAGATATATATATAAATCAGACAAATCAGACATGCATAACAGTATCATATTTAGAACAGAATATCAGACTACCAAATCACATAGTTTTAGGGTTTGGTTAGCCCTTACCGACCCTACGGTAGGCCCACAGTTGATAGGAATGACCCGTGCAACCCTAGGGAAAATTTCAAATTTATGGGTCCACATGCCCGTGTGGGCCCATACGCCCGTGTGGCCCAAACCCCTTGTGGCATGCTTGTGTGGGCCCACACGCCTAATTTGGCCTAGCCCACACCATCACACGGTCGTGTCTTGCGCACGGCCATGCCCTTGTCAATCACACGGCTGTGTCTCGCACATGGCCATCAATACAGCCAGGCAAACGCTCGTATGGCGTCGACAGTGAGGTTTTTCAGCTTTCACCGAAACTAGATTTTTTGCATTTTGGGTATACACCTGGTACGATTTTGATACGAAAACGTTCTCGAAGCGAACAACACCCTTTGCAACTGCAACCTTAAAATTTCACTACACCGTCAAAGAATCTCGATTTTCCTAAAGAACCCCTTCAAAATCATACGACAGAACAAGCAGTAACCGTGATTGGAAAAGGAAAAAAATTTGTAAGGAAAAGAGCACAGAAACGTCAGAGAGGAGGAAGAAGAGAGAGAAGGGAAAAAAATAAAAATAAAATAGTAACAATTATCAGGTAAAACATCCCACTAACTACACAATCCCACTAAATCTCACCCACTAACTACCTCAGACTCCCAACTCCATCGAACCACTGACAGCTGACTGGAACAAAAATTAACACCCTTGCTCACACAAGGATTCAAACACAGGACCTTCAGCACACTAACTTCCTTACCACTCAAACTAGCAGGCTCATTCTGATATAGATTAACGGACAATTTTATATAAGCCCACTCAACAAGGTTAAGGCTTGGATCAAAAATAACAAAATTTGCAACTATAGGACTTGAACCCAAGGCCTCTCACACACACCTAGAACACTTAGTCACTGAAACAGATACACATTTTTGTGTAAGATATTTACAGAAATAGAATTAACTTATTTAGGGCGTTACAACTCAACCCCTAACAGAAATTTCGACCTCGAAATTTACCTGATCAGAATAGATGAGGATACTGCTGACACATCGAGCCCTCAGGTTCCCACGTGGCTTCCTCAGTGAAACACCCCAAACCCGACCCACAAGCCCTGACCGGATCTGGCATGCTCCTGGTGTAAAACTCGTTTTGTTATCAAAAAAGAATAGGTTGATTTCGAAGAAAAATAGATTTGAAGTGTGTTCATGTTGAAAACCGTGTGGTGATTTAAGTTCGTGTCTCATTAAAACGTTATTTTTATGAGTTTAGAAAATTTTATAAGTCAAAAGGAAAAAAAACCCAATTCGGAACTTATTGTTAAGTTGGAAACCTTAGGTGTTTAGGTGTTAAAACAGTTTAAGTTGTTTATCGAAATAATTTGAAACATTTAGTTGAAGTCTTTCGTAGCAGAAATAAAAATTTAAAACGTATAAAAACATAGCTTATGGTGGCCTTATTACAAAAACATCACCCAAAAATAAATCCCGAATAATAAAAGAAAATGTTGTAAATTCTATTAAAAGGAAAACCGAAATACTGAGTTGAGCATGGCCACCACCTAGTCCTCGCTGACCCGGTCCATCACTAAGTATCACCTGCAAAAGATATCCCACGAAGGGTGAGTCAACAGACTCAATGTGTAACAGTACACTAAAAACCCAATCGATCATAGTCTTAACGATAACATTTTTGGCAAAGCCCATTTGGATCACACTTAGCCATCAGCCCATAACATAGCAAATCAAAAAACGGCAGATTAGATCACATGTACATATAAAATGAAATGCAATCCCGAGCCCACCTAGATATCCATCCGCTACACACCACCCGTACCTGCCAATCACACCGTGGGGATTACTAAATCGACCCTCCATCCGCTACACACCATCGAAAGATCAGCTGCGAGCCAACCGCGCACATCGCCCTTATAATCGTGGCATAGCCACGGATAATGTGACAGAGTCACGGATTCATAATATGTGACAAAAGTCACCGGATATATAATATTGTGACATAAGTCACCGGATAATGTGGTAAAACCACCGGAACACTTCCCTTTATCAAAATCACCCGTATGCCCATGCAATAAACATATTATTCGGATATCATGCCATATACCCCAAAGTCATAATGAATAATACTTATCTCATATCCATACTTATAACATCATTAAGCGAGTACATTAAGGGGTTTACGTGCACTGAACGCATCGTACCACGGTATGGTACCCATAGCCACATTCACTGATTTCTTATTAACACATGCTATCACTAATACTATCAATCTATCGAAATTTTAGTGTAGGCTACACACGATAACCGTAAGTACGATACTATCGATCATCGACACTCTCGCCAGCGAGGATAATAGTGAATTGCTTATCCCTTCCGAATATTGGCCCACACCCCCAGTGGCCAATCACGAGCAGCAGAAACCGAACGTTTCTTGAACTTAGGGGTAGGCACTACCCCTTTCTCCCCTTTACTGGTACTCGCATCTATTGAATCAACACTTAATCAGAAAACCCGGTTAACTAACATATGAGATCTTAATTGAATAACTACAACTTAAACACCCTTACCAGAATGGATCAGAATCCCGAGACTTCTCCTAATCCCTGTCGATCTGCCCCTAAAAGATCATAGTCAGAATCGGCCAACCTTAATAAACAATATGGCCTTTGGCCAAATATCAAGACCCCCTTACCTTGATTGTCTCGATCCCGAAAATGTCACTTGTCCTTGGAGATGTCGAAATCCCTACATGGTCTATGTTAGATTCGATTCTAACATTTAATGAACCAAAGTAAATGGCCTTCGACCTAACACCACACTTCACTTACCTTGAATATTCAAATCCCGAACTCACCTTCAAGGTTTCGGCCAAAGAGAGTAAAAGGGATTAGATTCCAAACTTTCGGCTAATCCAAAAGAAAAGAAAGAACAACGAATAGTAGTTAACCCTTACCCCTATCGTTGAGATCGATTGCACCCCTTGCTTGAACCCACAGAGATTCGGTTATTATAGATAGTTGATATGGTTCGGCTTTTAGAGTTTGTGATAAAGAAAAGAAGGAATGAGTGCTACAAGTTTCGGCTAAATTTGAATGTGCTTTCGACTTTTGATAAATCATGAAAATAAGAAGAGAGAAGGTTGAGATTTGATGCGATTTAGCTTTGGTATCCAAAGGGAGATTCGGCCTTAACAAATAAGAAGAAAATAGATGAAGTTTAGAGAGATTCGGCAATGGTGGTATTTTGGTTGAAGAGGTTGTGGCAATGTTGAACTTTGGGAGAGAGAGATTCGGCCTAAGCAAAATAAAAAGAAAAGAAGAGAAGAGAAGATGGTAGATTGAAACACCCTTAAACAAGTAAGAAGAGAAAGAAAAGGCAAATGACCCTAATGGTCTATGGATAGTTCGGCCAAAGTCTAACAAGAGAGGAAAAAGAGTGAATTTTGGTGCGGTTTGCTTATGAAAGAAAAATGGTTGAAAGCTCAGGAGAGAATGAAGTTGAATTTGTGAGAAGAAGATGGAAAAAATGGCACTTTGATGGCCTTAAACTTTCGGCACACTACCCTATCCCCCAACCGATTACACTTCACCTCACTCCCCTCTCCTGAATTCGACTGACACTCAAACACTAGCTTCCCTTGCTTTTCTCCTATTTTCCCTCTTCTTTACTCATTCAAAATAATTTGAATGAGTCAACACATATCTCCTCCCTTTAGCCGAATTTTTAAAAGAATATGACCAAGTCTCATCCTCATCCACTTAAAGTCCTTGTGCCGTCCATCACTACTCCTTTTTGCATGCAAAATGCAAGCCCAAAATCTTTGCTTGTCTTTGCTCGAACCTAAGCCCCTTCCTCTGCTTGTGGCGTCACTCTCCGACACCTTAGTGGCGCCTCTTTTGCCACTTTACCAAGGTAATTCTTGTGTCTAAATCCTCATACAAATTTTCTTAAGGCCTATCTTGCTTAGCTCCATTTTAAAACTCAAAATCTAATATTTTTCTAAGGCATTCTCCTACATTCTAAAGTTCGGAACCCTAGAACATATTCAAACCACACCTAGGCATGCTACCACATACATTTGAGTTAAAAAGCATAACCCCTAAATCCCGGATATTACACTCAGTGCCATGATACCGCCACAGAACCTTTACTAACGGAATAGATTTCCTTCTCAAAACCTTAACATCACGATCTAAAATCTGAACCGGCTCCTCCTCAAAAGTCAAATCCGATCTAATCTCGATCTCCTTAACATAAACAACATGAGATGGATCAGACCGATACTGCCTCAACATCGAGACATGAAATAAATCGTGGATACGGTCCAACTTTGGAGGTAACTCCATGTAACATCCCAAATGTGGGGCTATTTGAAATTTCATTATGGATGAACTACTGAAATATTATTTATGGAATAAGAGAGTTTAAATTAAGGCCTTGAGTTGTCTCATTTTGGTAGAAAATTTTAGTTCTTAACTTTAAAGGCAGGGAGCCTTAGCAGGAGTGTGTTATAAGAATATATGAAGGAATTTGGGCATTAATGAGGCCTTGGTAAAGTGGCAAAGTAAGCCCACTTAAGAGCTACATGTGACGCCACAAGAGGGAACAAGGAGAGCCTTGGTTCGAGTCACAAAAATCCTCTTTTGGCATTATAATGGGACGGCACATGTGGAGAGTTTTCTCTCTTTAATTATTTTTTAAGTGATAATATGAGCTTTAATTTCCTTAAAATTCTAAGGATAATATGTGGGATATTATTAAGATTAAAATAGATTATTAATTGGATATTATTGAGGATTATTATTAGCTTAAGTTGAGATAATTGGCAGAGGAAAAATAGTTGGTGGCTAATTCAAATTATTTTTGAATTAGTCCAAGTTTGTGGCCAAGAGCAATTTGTGGTATTTGCCGAAATTTGAACTCCTTTGGAAGGAGTGGACGGCAAGTGAAAGAGGGGAGGGATAATGCCGAATTTGCTAAGTCTCTTCTTCTTAATTTTCGGCTAGCAATCACCTATTTCATTTTCTTTCTTTCATTTTTTTCCCAAAACCGATTTCTACATCACCATCTTTCTCTTCTTTTACTTTTGAATTCTGGCCAAAACACCTACTCTCTCCTTTCTCACATTATTGCCAAACCGAAATCACCTTCTCTTTATACCTTTCTCTTTTCAAACTCCCTTAAGCCGAAACTTTCAACACCTCCTTCGCCATTATTTTTCCTTCCTCTCAAGCCGAATCTATCTTTAACTTGGGTGCCGAATCTCTCTTTCTTCTTTGAACCCATCTAAGCCTAATTGTTGAGCAGGATAGATTTCCTTGAATCTTCCTTAGCAAACGACCAAAAAGGTAAGGTGCTTGGCCGAATACATATGGGTTTTCTTTGGTATATTCATCGACTTTTGCAAGGAAAAGTGCCAATTTTGTGATTGTTGATAAGGCCTCTAAACACTTTTCGATGATCAATTCCCTTTAGGTACTCCAAATTCGTAAGCAGTTGATTCAAGCCTCTAAATTTCTAAAGTGTTCGGATTTGGGTAAGTGCCTACTTATGAAAGTTATTCTTCTAATGATTAAGAAAAGCCAAAGGCTATCGAGTGGTTACTAATAGTTGTCGATTTCGTGGAAGTAAAACCATTGAGTTTAGGGACTTGGGTTCAAAGGCACTCGGGTAAGGATTGGGTTCAAAAAAGAGAACTCTTTTAAATTGTTTGGTTTGGCCGAATGGGCCATATCACTAACCTTGAGAGTTGGCCGAATATAGGGGCAAAGACTTGAGTGTGGCCGACTTCTCTTCTCGGATTTAGACTCCTTGTTGGTGACAGTGTGTACATACACACCATTTAACTTATTAAATTATGCTAAGTAATGTGATTGCTAACTTGATGTGTGTAGCAATGGCTTGAATACCATAACGGTATATGGGGTAACTTTGGTAAGTACTGTGCATATGATCGCTACTTTATGCTTTTGGGAAGCATGTTGTGATAATACATATGATGAATCTATATGTATTTGTTGACTATGTGGGTTGACTGAGTGGAGAGGCGCAAAGTGTATTCGTCCGACGAGCACCGGTGCTTTGGTAGCACACTCGTGACTATATGTCACCAGAGGTTTGGTACCTCCAGAGGTTTGGTACCTCATAGCGACTTGTCCTCGTGGTTAATACCACCGTGGGTTGGCCCCACTTGAGATATGGGATAAATCGCGGTGATTTGGTATCACACGATGGGTTGGCCCCATCACCGATTTGTGTCTGCGGACACGATTGCTTTGGTAGCACATTGTGACTATATGTCACCAGTGGTTTGGCACCACCAGGTGTTTTGGTAACACATCGTGACTACGGTCACAAAGTGGTTTGGTACCACGTGGGGTAGACAAAGGTGTTTGGTTGGCTAGGTTGGGTACATGATACTTTGCTTAATTAATTTGTTATTTGATGTGTATGAAAATGCTTTAAAATGGGGAAGGGTTGCATCTTTGGGTCTTGGTGACTCACCTTCTCCTTTAACATTTTTCAGGTGACTCGTAGATGGCGGTTGAGGGCAGGTGGGACTCGAGGTGGCCATGCAAAGGACTTTACTTTGTAACTTTAAATTTGATTAATTTTATTTTGGGTTGTAATAAGGCCTCCATAAACTATAGTTGCATTATATTTTTTTTTATGTTGGATATCGACTTGAACTATATCATTAAATTAAATTAAATCACATGTTTTTTTTTAACACGAGGAAGTTTAAACGTGCCATCGGGTACACTTGAAACTTGTATAATAATCGGACTTAATTAAAACTCCAAATTAGATCTAAGGTTAGCTTAACAAGACAACCGGAAAAAAAAAGTTTTCAATGGAAGTTAAATGTTTTTCTGAAAGGGTGTTCACAAGGTTTCTCCGTAATAACTCAGATTCGGTCGTGATGTTTGGGCCGGGTTTGGGTTATTCTGAGGTAATATCGAGCCAGTTCAAAAAGCTCTGGTCAGGGGCCCAAGGCCCAAAAATGTTTTTGGTAGGCCTTATAGTATGATTTCGAGTTTTTAAGCGGCATGGCCCGAGTCTCGAAAGACCGATCCGCCTGAGGTAAGTGCGTCTAAACCTTTACGTGAATAGTATTCTCGTAGAAGGGTAGGAAGCATGGAACGTGAAGCAGACTTATAGGACTTGGACCCTAGGGTTAGAATACTCAAACACAACGAAGCATAAGACTTAAAGAACTAAACCCACCTATGACTTAGTCAATGAGCTAGGTGTGGTAACCCCATGCACGCATGTCTAGGATTGGATGGGAAGAGCTTGGTATTTAAGCGGTCCTCGTGACTCACCTCCTCTTCGCAGTATCCTGCAGTGCGTAGCGTAGCCAGTTCACCCTAATCTGAAGGCTCGGTGGTGTGGTAACCTCTGTGCGCATGTCTAGAAAGGTTCGGTGAGAGCTTGGTATTTAAGCGGTCCGTGTGACCCACCTCCTCTTCACTTGAATTTCTGCACAGTGCGTAGCTTTGGTTCACCACGACCGGGAGGGCTCGGTCATAGGCTAAACACAATGATTAAAACCCAAAAGGGAATTAGCCTTGTTTTTCAAAATAGAATGAATAACCAGCCCTAATGTTTTCAAAACTTATCCCAATAACCCTCTCAAACCCTAGAACATTAGGTATACAATGTTTTTCGCGGAAAACTTGACTTGTGAAAAATTACAGAAATACCCTTAGGAGTAAAATTACCAAAATGCCCCTGATCCATAAAATATTGATTCAACGGTTTTGCCCAAAATTTTAACTATTTTACAAATATTCAACAACTTAGCTTTGGAATCATCAAAGCCAAATATCTTGGTTCGGAAAATTACGAAAATACCCTCAGTAGGGAAAAAGACGAAAAAATACCTGGGTTAGAAATGGGCGAAATGTCCAGATGAGTGAATAGGTATGGAAAGTATTAAGGAATGGATGCATGAACTCCTTTGTGTGAACTAGGATAGGAAAGCTGAAACATTGTTTGCTCGAAAGAATCTCTCGATTAAACCTCATCCATAAAACTTCTTCGCGAGTAATAAAGTGAAACAAATGCTAACGCATAAAATTTTTCTTAATCGATTAAAAGCGCGGTAGATAGAATGAGTTCTAGAGGACGTGGACGCCGTGGACGTGGTAGGGGTAGGATGATCGCGGTGTCGAACCCGTCAGTCGGGACAAGGTTCGAGAGAATGAGGTACCACGCCACCACCACCTCCTACTTTAGAAGGGTGAGGAGCCGGAGCGGGCCGGTGGCGAATCGGTATCGCAAGTCGTGTTGCGAGTCTTGGAGATGGTGGGTGGGTGGTGGAAATGTTGGAGCTCGGAAATCTGTTCGAGCGACTCCGATCCAACGGAGCGGAGGTATTCCGAGTGTGTCGAGTGGCACCGGTCTGTGGAATCTTTGGCTAGAGTCAGCCGAAAGGATCATGGATGACCTTGACCGATGAAGAAGAGAAGCCGAAAGGCGTGTCGCTTCTAAAGGATGAAGCGTATCGGTGGTGGCTTACGGTTCGAGATGGGGCTACTGCAGATGATTTGACTTGGGAGTATTTGTAACCGCCTACCAGAGAAAAAGTATGTGGGCATTAGCTACACCGACGCTTGCAGAGAAAGGCTTTTCTCGGGATTAGTTCAAGGAACTAAGTCAGTGTCGGAATATGAGGCGGAATTTCTAAATTTGAGTAGATATGCGAGAGGCATCGTGGCTCACGAACATGAGCGCCGTGTCCGCTTTGAGGACGGACTCCGAGATGATCTAAGGTTATTGATTGCCCCACGGTGAGTTCGTGAGTTCTCATCCCTAGTGGAGAAGGCTAAGGTAGCCGAAGGAATCAAAAAGGAGGCCGTGAGGCGGAACTATAGTAAGAATAATCGAAAAAAAGAAGTTTTGGGTCATTTGGATCAGCGGAAGTGCTCGAGAAAAGGCTAGGCCAAGTGGGCCCAATCAGCGGTGAGGCCCACGATCGCTAATCGAGGCCGACGCAGTTGCAATCGTGTGGGAAGACCCATTGGGGAGGTTGTTGGGCGGTGATAAAGGATGTTTTGAGTGTGGGTCTTTGGAGCATCGCGTCGAGAGATTGTCCCCGAAACTAGCTAAGAAGCGCCAGAAGGACAGAACCGTGCTCAAGATAGGAATGTAGGACCACAGAGGGGTCGTGGTAATGGTAGAGGAAACAACGGTCCTAACCGAGGTCGTGGAACTCAAGGTAGAGGTTCGGGCAACACGGAGGCTAGGCGGACTGGCTTAGTCTATGCAAAGAAGGTGTCGTGAAGAAGGTGACGACCGGATGTCATAGCCGCACGTTTCTAATTTTTGGTTTTCCTTATGTTGCATTGATTGATGTGGGCTCGACACACTCGTACATTGCTAGTAGTGTGGTAGGAACTATGGACCTAGACTCTGAAACTGCTTCTAGGGAGATGACCGTAGTTAGCCCCTTAGGTCACTCCGTAGTCGTAGATAAACTCTATAGAGGCGCACCTAGAACTCCAAGGGGTAGTATTTGTAGTCGATCTAATGGAACTACCGTTTGGGGAGTTCGATTTGATCCTTGGTATGGATTGGTTGGTTAAGTACCAAGCGAGTTTGGATTCTTGCGACTAAGCGCATGGTCCATAAGACGATGAAGGTGATGAAGTGGTTATGATAGGAGATAGGAGGAATTACCTATCCAACGTAGTGATCGCCTTGAAGGTGAAAAGATGGTCAAGAAGGGTTGTGAGGCGTATTTGGTTCAAATCGTGCTTTGGAAGCTAAGGAGTTGGTGGTTGAAAAGGTCCGAACGGTTGGGGAATTTGTTGATGTGTTCCCGGAAGAACTTCGGGTTTGCCTCCGGATCGAGAAGTCGAAGTCGGTATAGACTTGCTACTGGAGCGGCACTGTGTCCATAGCACCATACCGAATGGCACCAAAGGAATTGGTGGAGCTAAAGGCTCAAATTCGGGAGCTCTTGGATAGAGGGTTTATACGACCAAGCATATCTCCGTGGGGAGCACTGTGTTGTTTGTCAAAAAGAAGGGCGGTTCTATGCGGATGTGCATCGACTCACCGCCGGTTGAACAAGTTAACGATCAAGAACAAGTATCCATTTGCCTCGGATTGACGACTTGTTCGATCAATCAAGGGTGCCTCGGTGTTTTCGAAGATAGACCTTAGGTCGAGGATATCATCAACTTAAGGTAAAGGAGGGTGATGTACACAAAGCGGCATTCGAACTCGGTATGGGCATTTCGAGTTCTTGGTGATGCCATTCGGTTGACTAATGCGCGGCGGCATTCATGGACTTGATGAGCAGAGTATTCCGGTAAGACTTGGACCGGTTTGTCGTGGTGTTCATAGACGACATATTGGTTTATTCAAAACGAAGAGGAGCATGACAAGCATCTACAGATAGTTACGCAAGTATTGAGGAGAAGCGGTTATATGCCAAATTCGATAAGTGCGAATTTTGGGTGAAGGAGGTGGCTTTCTTAGGGCATGTAGTATCGGTGAAGGAATTAGGGTAGACCCCCGCAAGATTGAGGCAGTATTGGAGTGGAAACCACCTAGGACGGTGGCTGAAATACGAAGTTTTCGGGTTTAGCAGGTACTATCGGAGATTCGTGGAAGGATTTTCTCTAATAGCGGCGCAGTTGACTAAGTTGCTAAGGAAGGGTGTCCCATTTGTATGGACGGAAAGCGGCAAGAAAGCTTTGATAAGCTAAGGAAGATTTTGTGGAAGCTCGGTTTTGGTACACCAAGCGGGAAAGTTATTCACGATTTATTGTGATGCATCTCACTTTGGTTTGGGATGTGTATTGATGCAAGATGGGAAGGTAGTAGCCTATGCATCCCGTCAGTTAAGATCGCATGAGGTTAACTACCCAACTCACGACTTAGAGTTAGCAGCGGTCGTCTTCGCTCTGAAGATATGGAGACATTACCTGTATGGAGAGAAGTCGATGGTCTACACGGATCACAAAAGCTTGAGGTATCTTCTGACTCAGAAAGATCTGAATCTGAGACAACGTCGATGGATTGAACTACTAAAGGACTATGATTGTTCAATCGAGTACCATCCGGGTAAGGCTAATGTGGTAGCCGACGCATTGGCGGAAGGTGGTAGCGGACACGAGAGCAATGTTCGCTCGGTTAAGTCTGTATGATGATGGAAGTCTTTTGGCTGAGCTTCAAGTTAAGCCGACATGGATTGAGGAGATTAAAGAAAAGCAGTTAGTGGATGAAGGCTTGAGCTCTAAGAGGGTACAAGTTCAAGACAGTGGTTTGGAAGGATACAGTCTGACTAGTGAAGGAGCGCTTTGTTTTCAAGGACGGGTATGTATGCCAAAAGATACGGATTTAAGGCAGAAAATTCTCCAAGATGCACATAGCAGCCCATACGCTATGCACCACGGAGGAAGCAAAATGTATGGAGACTTGCGGAAAGCAGTTTTGGTGGCGGGGTTGAAGCGTGAGATAACGGAGTTCGTAGGGAAAGTGTCGACGTGTCGTGAGGTTAAGGCTGAACATCGGTCACCATCGGGACTACTTCAACCGATAAAGATCCTCAATGGAAATGGGAGAGGATCACCATGGATTTTGTTAGTGGGCTACCTCACGGCCACTAAGAAGGATGCGATTTGGGTAATTGTGGATCGCCTAACTAAGTCGGCTCACTTCATGCCGGTGAGAATGGATTACTCACCGAAGCTAGCAAGGTTATATGTGGTCGAGATAGTCGATTGCATGGTGTGCCAATGTCGATTATCTCGGATAGGGATCCGAGGTTCACGTCGAGGTTTTGGAAAGCGTTGCATCAAGCTTTGGGTACACGGTTAGATTTTCAAGACGGCTTTCCATCCACAAATCGACTGGACGATCGGAAAGGGTGATCTGATTTTAGAAGACATGTTAAGAGGCTGTGTCTTGGATTTTAGTGGTAGTTGGGAGGAGTACCTACCACTAGCGGAATTCGCTTATAACAATAGTTATCAAGCGAGTATTCAAATGGCTCCATACGAGGCCCTATATGGACGAAAGTGCCGTACTCCTACATGTTGGACGGAGTTGGGAGAACGACAAGTTATGGGTCCAGAACTGGTAACCGAGACGGAAGACAAAGTCAAGGTGATTCGGTCTCGTCTCAAGGAAGCATCGGATAGGCAGAAGTCTTATGCCGATCTCAAACGCAAGGAAGTGGAGTATGCTGTGGGAGACAAAGTCTTTCTGAAAGTGTCGCCTTGGAAAAAGGTGTTGAGATTTGGACGGAAAGGGAAGTTGAGCCCAAGGTTCATTGGGCCATATACTGTTGTGAAGCGAATAGGACCAGTGGCTTATCAGCTAGAGTTGTTGCTGCGCAGAATCGAGTCGATTCATAACGTATTCCATGTGTCAATGCTAAGACGGTATCGGTCGGACCCTTCATGACGTTGTGCCGAGAGCGTAAATCGAGGTGAATCCAGATTTATCTTTTGAAGAGGAACCGATTCGGATCTTAGACCGAGATGAGAAAGTTCTACGTAGGAAGTCGAGTGCCCTTGGTGAAGGTCTTTGTGGCGGAACCATGGTATAGAGGAAGCTACGTGGGAACCCGAGGATGTAATGAGGCAAACAATACCCCCACCTTTTCTAGTTAAGGAATTTCGAGGACGAAATTTATTTTAAGGGGGTAGAACTCGTAACATCCCAAATGTGGGGCTATTTGAAATTTCATTATGGATGAACTTGAAATATTATTTATGGAATAAGAGAGTTTAAATTAAGGCCTTGAGTTGTCTCATTTTGGTAGAAAATTTTAGTTCTTAACTTTAAAGGCAGGGAGCCTTAGCAGGAGTGTGTTATAAGAATATATGAAGGAATTTGGGCATTAATGAGGCCTTGGTAAAGTGGCAAAGTAAGCCCACTTAAGAGCTACATGTGACGCCACAAGAGGGAACAAGGAGAGCCTTGGTTGAGTCACAAAAATCCTCTTTTGGCATTATAATGGGACGGCACATGTGGAGAGTTTTTCTCTTTAATTATTTTTTTAAGTGATAATATGAGCTTTAATTTCCTTAAAATTCTAAGGATAATATGTGGGATATTATTAAGATTAAAATAGATTATTAATTGGATATTATTGAGGATTATTATTAGCTTAAGTTGAGATAATTGGCAGAGGAAAAATAGTTGGTGGCTAATTCAAATTATTTTTGAATTAGTCCAAGTTTGTGGCCAAGAGCAATTTGTGGTATTTGCCGAAATTTGAACTCCTTTGGAAGGAGTGGACGGCAAGTGAAAGAGGGGAGGGATAATGCCGAATTTGCTAAGTCTCTTCTTCTTAATTTTCGGCTAGCAATCACCTATTTCATTTTCTTTCTTTCATTTTTTTCCCAAAACCGATTTCTACATCACCATCTTTCTCTTCTTTTACTTTTGAATTACTCGCCAAAACACCTACTCTCTCCTTTCTCACATTATTGCCAAACCGAAATCACCTTCTCTTTATACCTTTCTCTTTTCAAACTCCCTTAAGCCGAAACTTTCAACACCTCCTTCGCCATTATTTTTCCTTCCTCTCAAGCCGAATCTATCTTTAACTTGGGTGCCGAATCTCTCTTTCTTCTTTGAACCCATCTAAGCCTAATTGTTGAGCAGGATAGATTTCCTTGAATCTTCCTTAGCAAACGACCAAAAAGGTAAGGTGCTTGGCCGAATACATATGGGTTTTCTTTGGTATATTCTGTCGACTTTTGCAAGGAAAAGTGCCAATTTTAGATTGTTGATAAGGCCTCTAAACACTTTTCGATGATCAATTCCCTTTAGGTACTCCAAATTGTAGCGGTTGATTCAAGCCTCTAAATTTCTAAAGTGTTCGGATTTGGGTAAGTGCCTACTTATGAAAGTTATTCTTCTAATGATTAAGAAAAGCCAAAGGCTATCGAGTGGTTACTAATAGTTGTCGATTTCAGGGAAGTAAAACCATTTGAGTTTAGGGACTTGGGTTCAAAGGCACTCGGGTAAGGATTGGGTTCAAAAGAGAACTCTTTTAAATTGTTTGGTTTGGCCGAATGGGCCATATCACTAACCTTGAGAGTTGGCCGAATATAGGGGCAAAGACTTGAGTGTGGCCGACTTCTCTTCTCGGATTTAGACTCCTTGTTGGTGACAGTGTGTACATACACGCCATTTAACTTATTAAATTATGCTAAGTAATGTGATTGCTAACTTGATGTGTGTAGCAATGGCTTGAATACCATAACGGTATATGGGGTAACCTGGTAAGTACCTGTGCATATGACTGCTACTTTATGCTTTTGGGAAGCATGCTGTGATAATACATATGATGAATCTATATGTGACTGTTGACTATGTGGGTTGACCGAGTGGAGGGGCGGTGTATTCGCGGTCGACGAGCACCCGTGCTTTGGTAGCACATCGTGACTATATGTCACCGAGAGGTTTGGTACCTCCAGAGGTTTGGTACCTCATAGCGACTTGTCCCCGTGGTTGATACCACCGTGGGTTGGCCCCACTTGAGATATGGGATCGTCTGCACGGTGATTTGGTATCACACGATGGGTTGGCCCCATCACCGATTTGTGTCTGCGGACACCGGTGCTTTGGTAGCACATTGTGACTATATGTCACGGTGGTTTGGCACCACCGGTGTTTTGGTAACACATCGTGACTACGGTCACCAAGTGGTTTGGTACCACGTGGGGTAGACAAAGGTGTTTGGTTGGCTAGGTTGGGTACATGATACTTTGCTTAATTAATTTGTTATTTGATGTGTATGAAAATGCTTTAAAATGGGGAAGGGTTGCATACTGGGTCTTGGTGACTCACCTTCTCCTTTAACATTTTTCAGTGACTCGTAGATGGCGGTTGAGGAGCCGGTGGGACTCGAGGCGGCCATGCAAAGGACTTTACTTTACGTAACTTTAAATTTGATTAATTTTATTTTGGGTTGTAATAAGGCCTCCATAAACTATAGTTGCATTATATTTTTTTATGTTGGATATCGACTTGAACTATATCATTAAATTAAATTAAATCACATGTTTTTTTTTAACACGAGGAAGTTTAAACGTGCCATCGGGTACACTTGAAACTTGTATAATAACCGGACTTAATTAAAACTCCAAATTAGATCTAAGGTTAGCTTAACAAGACAACCGGAAAAAAAAAGTTTTCAATGGAAGTTAAATGTTTTTCTGAAAGGGTGTTCACAAGGTTTCTCCGTAATAACTCAGATTCGGTCGTGATGTTTGGGCCGGGTTTGGGTTGTTACACTCCAACTGATAAGCGCCAGGTCCCACACGCTTCAGAATCTGATACGGCCCAATAAACCTAGGGCTCAACTTGCCCTTATGACCGAACCTCATAACTTTATTCCACAGAGAAACCTTAAGAAAAACAAATTCACCCACAAAGTACTCGATATCTCTCCTCTTCAAATCCGTATAGGACTTCTGTCTATCAGAAGCCTCCTTCAGACGATCCCTAATCAGTCTAACCTTATCTTTGGTCTCAGAAACCAACTCAAGACCCAAAACCCGATGCTCACCCAACTTAGTCCAACATAGCGGAGTACGACACATACGACCATACAAAGCCACGTAAGGTGCCATCTAGATGCTAGACTAGAAACTGTTATTGTAGGCGAACTCAGCTAGCGGCGGAAAATCCTCCCAACTACCTCAAAAATCAATCACACAACTCCGAAGCATATCCTCCAGTATTTTGAATCACCCTCTCAGATTGACCATCGGTCTGAGGATGGAAGCAGTACTGAAGTCCAATCTCAAACCCAGAGCCTCATGCAATTTCTTCCAGAACCGAGAAGTGAAGCGAAGATCTCTGTCAGATATTATCGAAATAGGAACCCCATGCAGTCATACAATCTCGGATATATAGAGCTTCGCTAACTTCTGCAGAGAGTAGTTCGTTCGAACCGGAATAAAATGAGTAGACTTCGTCAATCGATCCACGATGATCCAAACAGAATCCTTCTTAGTGGGTGTCAAGGGCAACCTACTAATGAAGTCTATCGTCACTCGCTCTCATTTCCATAAAGGAATTTTAACTGGTTGGAGCAAACCCAAAGGCAACTAGTGCTCAGCCTTAACTTGCTGGCACGTTAGACAATGAGTGACGAAATCTGTAACCTCATGTTTCAAACCCAGCCAACAATACAGTTCACGGAGATCTCGATACATCTTATTACCACCAGGATGCATAGCATAATGGCTACAATGCGCCTCCCTCAAAATCGAATGCCTCAGATCAGAATCATTAGGCACACAGATCCGACCTCGAAAACACAAACTCTATCTCTATTCAACCCAAAATCTGAAGTACTGCCACTCTCAATCTGATAAAACTACAAACCCAGATACTCATCCCCTAACTGCTTATCCCGAATCTGATCAATCCAAGTCTGCTTAACTTGCAACTCGGTTAACAAACCCCCATCATCAAACAAACTAAGGCGAGTGAACATCGCCCTCAAATCAGTCATCGCTCTACGAATGAGAGCATCGACCACCACATTGGCCTTACCAGGATGATACTCTATCGTGCAGTCATAATCTTTGAGCAGCTCAATCCATCAATGTTGTCTAAGATTCAACTCCTTCTGAGTAAGGAGGTACTTGAGGCTTTTGTGATCAGTATAGATGATACAACTCTCACCGTACAGATAGTGCCTCCAGATTTTTAACGCAAAAACCACAGTAGCTAACTCGAGATCATTCGTCAAATAATTCCCCTCGTGTGTCTTAAGCTGACGGGACACATAAGCCACAACCTTACCATCCTGCATCAGAACACAACCCAAACCAACGTGCGATGCATCACTATAGACCACAAACTCTTTACCGGATTCAGGTTGTATCAGAACAGGAGCCTGAGTCAGAACAGACTTGAGCTTTTTGAAGCTCGATTGCTGCGCACCAGTCCAAACAAAAGGAACATCCTTATGCAAAAGCTTAGTATAATAAGTTGCAATCGAGAGAACCCTCAGTAACACCCCAAACCCTGGCCAATACATACGCCAGAACTGCGGTATGTCACTAAGGAAAATATTTTTGAAAGAATCGAATTAACAATTAAATTTTGTGAAAAACTCTTTGAAATTCTTTATTTGTCGAAAATAAGTTAAAACTGAGATTTACTTTGAATTACATAGAACTTTAGAACTTAGTTGATAAATCATAGGATAGAAAACATTTATATCTTTTAAGAAAATTTGATATATCACTTTGAAAATCCGTTTGCAATTGAGTATAGAAACTTGAATTTTGGAAATCACTTAATTTGTTGAAAACACTTAACTTGTAATTTTTCTATCGAACTATTCATATTACCCGATGGTAAGATTTTTAAAACCATTCATGTAGTTTTTAGTTTAGAAAACTTTGAGCTCAATTTTTAGATTAACCAAGTAATTTATAAGCCATATTTTAAATATATTCAAAACATAAAAATAATCCAAAACATAATTAAACAGCCTTATTACAAATCCATAAAATATGAAAACCAAATTAAAATAAAGTACCCAAAGGGAAGTTCATGTAAAACCAAATTTTATTGCATGGCCTCCTCGAGTCCATCCGGCTCCATATCCGCGATCTCACGAATCACCTGAAAATATAAGGGAGAAGGTGAGTCACCAAGACTCGAGTGCATATTCCCTCTCCGAGTAAATACCACATACTTACACAAATTATAACAAAGCAACATATATGTATAATGCACCCAACCTAGCCATCCATAACTCCTTTTCTACCCCGTGTGGTACCAAACCACCGGTGGTGCTAAACCACCGTGACCCGAAGTCACGATATAAATGTGATACCAAATCTTTGGTGACCAAAGTCACAAATAATCCATCTGTGGGGCCAACCCCACGTGTGATACCAAATCATGGCGACAATCCCATATCTCAAAAGTGGGGCCAACCCACGGTGGTATTAACCACAGGACGAGTCGCTATGAGGTGCCAAACCTCCGTGTCCGAAGACACGAATGTGATACCAAATCACTGGTGGTGCCAAACCACTGGTGTCGAAGACACGAATCATCAAGTTGTGGGGCCAACCCACGTGTGATACCAAATCAACTGGCGACAATCCCATATCTCAAAAGTGGGGCCAACCCACGGTGGTATTAACCACGGGGACGAGTCGCTATGAGGTGCCAAACCTCCGGTGTCCAGAAGACACGAATGTGATACCAAATCACCTTGGGTGGTGCCAAACCACCGGTGTCCAAGACACGATATCAATCTTCCCCCTCCTCTCATATTGCCCATACCAATGCAATAGATAAACAAATCATGTCAATAAACTTTGATGTGTATCTCATAACGAATATATCATAAATCGTAGATCATGATTTCAATCCACATGTATTAACAACATATTGAAACGGACTTACCCGAATCCTCATTCATACCATCATGGTATCATATCCGATCTCATCGATTTACCCACTTTCATAATATGATTAGTTATATAACACACAAATATACATATATAAACCAAGTTATAAAGTGTGTAAGATACACACCTTTCACCAAAGAAATACTAAAATCCGATGATCCGATCTACCGCACTAGATCACCTTGTCCTACAATCGGCCACATCACAATATTATGAATAAAGGCCATTCGGCCAACATCAAAATCTCAAAGAGTTATCCTTCGAAATACCAATCTTACCTAAAGGCTTACCCAAAACGATCGATAAAGATACGAGGCTTAGATTGATTGCTTCCAACGTCCTAAGGAGCCTAAAAGAAATCGATTCCTAAAATGGTTAAAACCTTGCAACAAATGCCCATAGGTTCGGCCCTTGTCCACAAGAAAATAACATAGAGAGGAGAAAAGAAATAATAGGAAAATCGGCCAAGAATACTTACTTATTAACCAAAATCGATTGAAGAAACCAAAGAGAGTCTACCCTTGAATATTCGGCCAAACTAAAACAAAAGGAAGTAGAAGATTCGGCTATTTGCTTATGAGAGAAGAAAACAATTGATTTGAGTCTAAAAGGATATGAAATACGAAAGTAGAAGAGAAGAAAAGAGAGAGAATTTGATTTTTAGCAACAATGGAAGAAAGAAAAATGAGTTTGGAGAAGAGAGAGATTCGGCCAAAAGGAAGAAAAAGAATAAGAGAGAAAATGGGGTTGAGAGATTCGCCAACTCCTTATTTGCCAAAAAGAAAAGTGCACAAATTGACAAAATGTAGTTTTGGTCTAAAAAGGACAAATAAAAGAAAGAAAGTGGTATTTGTTTCAAACAAAAGATGCTAAAACCAAAAGAAATTTTGCACCAAAAGTAGCATAGACATTCGGCCAAAGGTGGGAGTTTTTGGAGAGGAAAAACAAAATGAAAAAAGATGCACAAAATGAAAAGTTGGCCAACTATTCCCCCCCAAGCTACCTATCAAAATTCGGCCACCCCCTAGCCTTACATGCCGTCTACATTCATGCTCTAAAGGCCTAGGAATACTTTCCAAACATTCCTCCTACAACCAAGCCTTATGTCTCCCCAACCTTCCATAGCTTCAAGATTCTTATCCCCAATTTCAAGCTTTCCTTAAACCAATATTCAACTTACCAAAATTTGAGAGTCCAACCTATCATAAATAAGGTTTACCGTCCATCAATGCTAGAACACAAAATAAAGTCTTCAAAATTGCTTTCCATGATACTCGAACCTCTAACCTCAAGCCACCTTTCAAGCTCCTTAACCAACTTGCCACTTACTCCTCTTATGCTTTAATTAACACTTAAATTAACTTAAGTGCTAAGCTCACTTAATCCACTTCATTAAATAAACCTTACTAAAAAAATTATTCTAACTTCCTAAATAAAATCAAGCCTTCACAAGACTATGCTAACACACAAAATTCCTACCCGAGCCAACACAAAAATAATACTCAAATTCTTCCTAAAGCCCAAGGTCCAATTGGCCCAATCCTACTAGGCCCAATTTGGGATATTACAGATTCTACCCTCCTTAAAAATAATTTCGTCCTCGAAATTTCCAACTAACTAACAGTCGTACATCCTATCTCGCCACACTACGTTCTTGTCACAAGACTCTGATCTTAATAAAACTACAATGTACTTTTAGCAAAATCTTAAATCCCTTTTTTTTTTCACACAACCAACATACTAATCCACCATAGCAAACCATTATCTAACACTTACACTTATACCAAAAATTTTCCTACAATCACCCATCACTTCCAACCAAAACATACCTGACTTGAGAGTGAGGAAACAATCTCGAGCCTTAAGCTCCTTAGACCTGCATCTCAAGCATACTCCTATCTTCCTCCAACATTCTCCCGGATGACACCTTCCACAATAATCGCAAGCCAAAAAGTTCGACCATGCCTTGACATGTTTCTGACGTAACGATTGTGACCCTAGAGAACCGTGATCTCTGTTCTTCTTACAATCCACGCACCCAACTCCAAGTGCTTCACCGATTCTTTAACTATCTCGAAGTCGACTCATCAATCCGAACTCGATCATGATACTCTGTCTCGCCCACTAACGATGCTAACGCCTCCTTCTTTGGAATTATGCCTCAGATCTGAAAATCTAGCCCTAACACTTTGACTTTTACCACATCCACAACGCCCACGATCTCGAGTGCTCATGTCTAACATCTCGACTTATCGATTTAAAAGTTTTATGCATTAGTTATTATTCTACTTTCTTAAAACACGCTTTATGAATAATTTTAATAAGAAGTTGTTTCATGAGTATATTCAACCTATAGTTTGGGTTTCTAGAGTATTTCATACTACTATCTGATCATGCCAACATCATCATATCATATCATCAAAATCAACGATTTGATGTACTTACAGAGCGGATTGATGTCGGAGACTCGGGGCCATGCCTTTCCAACCATATAATTTTCAACAAAAACATTTTAAAATCCATTCTTTAAAACATTTTGGGCCCGGGCCCACAGTGAAAGCTTTTGAACTTGGCTCTGATACCAATTTGTAACACCCCAAACCCGGTCAATACGCCACGACCGAATCTGGTATGTCACTAAGGAAAATATTTTTGAAAGAATCGAATTAACAATTAAATTTTGTGAAAAACTCTTTGAAATTCTTTATTTGTCGAAAATAAGTTAAAACTGAGATTTACTTTGAATTACATAGAACTTTAGAACTTAGTTGATAAATCATAGGATAGAAAACATTTATATCTTTTAAGAAAATTTGATATATCACTTTGAAAATCCGTTTGCAATTGAGTATAGAAACTTGAATTTTGGAAATCACTTAATTTGTTGAAAACACTTAACTTGTAATTTTTCTATCGAACTATTCATATTACCCGATGATGGTAAGATTTTTAAAACCATTGCGAGTTTTTAGTTTAGAAAACTTTGAGCTCAATTTTTAGATTAACCAAGTAATTTATAAGCCATATTTTAAATATATTCAAAACATAAAAATAATCCAAAACATAATTAAACAGCCTTATTACAAATCCATAAAATATGAAAACCAAATTAAAATAAAGTACCCAAAGGGAAGTTCATGTAAAACCAAATTTTATTGCATGGCCTCCTCGAGTCCATCCGCTCCATATCCGCGATCTCACGAATCACTGAAAATATAAGGGAGAAGGTGAGTCACCAAGACTCGTGCATATTCCTCTCCGGGTAAATACCACATACTTACACAAATTATAACAAAGCAACATATATGTATAATGCACCCAACCTAGCCATCCATAACTCCTTTTCTACCGTGTGGTACCAAACCTTTGGTGGTGCCAAACCACCGTGACCGAAGTCACGATATAAATGTGATACCAAATCATGGTGACCAAAGTCACAAATAATCCATCGTGGGGCCAACCCCGTGTGATACCAAATCACCGGCGACAATCCCATATCTCAAAAGTGGGGCCAACCCACGGTGGTATTAACCACGGGGACGAGTCGCTATGAGGTGCCAAACCTCCGTGTCCAAGACACGAATGTGATACCAAATCACCGGTGGTGCCAAACCACCGGTGTCCAAGACACGAATCATCAAGTTGTGGGGCCAACCCACGTGTGATACCAAATCACCGCGACAATCCCATATCTCAAAAGTGGGGCCAACCCACGGTGGTATTAACCACGGGGACGAGTCGCTATGAGGTGCCAAACCTCCGTGTCCAAGACACGAATGTGATACCAAATCACCGGTGGTGCCAAACCACGGTGTCAGAAGACACGATATCAATCTTCCCCCTCTCATATTGCCCATACCAATGCAATAGATAAACAAATCATGTCAATAAACTTTGATGTGTATCTCATAACGAATATATCATAAATCGTAGATCATGATTTCAATCCACATGTATTAACAACATATTGAAACGGACTTACCCGAATCCTCATTCATACCATCATGGTATCATATCCAGATCTCATCGATTTACCCACTTTCATAATATGATTAGTTATATAACACACAAATATACATATATAAACCAAGTTATAAAGTGTGTAAGATACACACCTTTCACCAAAGAAATACTAAAATCCGATGATCCGATCTACCGCACTAGATCACCTTGTCCTACAATCGGCCACATCACAATATTATGAATAAAGGCCATTCGGCCAACATCAAAATCTCAAAGAGTTATCCTTCGAAATACCAATCTTACCTAAAGGCTTACCCAAAACGATCGATAAAGATACGAGGCTTAGATTGATTGCTTCCAACGTCCTAAGGAGCCTAAAAGAAATCGATTCCTAAAATGGTTAAAACCTTGCAACAAATGCCCATAGGTTCGGCCCTTGTCCACAAGAAAATAACATAGAGAGGAGAAAAGAAATAATAGGAAAATCGGCCAAGAATACTTACTTATTAACCAAAATCGATTGAAGAAACCAAAGAGAGTCTACCCTTGAATATTCGGCCAAACTAAAACAAAAGGAAGTAGAAGATTCGGCTATTTGCTTATGAGAGAAGAAAACAATTGATTTGAGTCTAAAAGGATATGAAATACGAAAGTAGAAGAGAAGAAAAAGAGAGAGAGAATTTGATTTTTAGCAACAATGGAAGAAAGAAAAATGAGTTTGGAGAAGAGAGAGATTCGGCCAAAAGGAAGAAAAAGAATAAGAGAGAAAATGGGGTTGAGAGATTCGGCCAACTCCTTATTTGCCAAAAAGAAAAGTGCACAAATTGACAAAATGTAGTTTTGGTTCAAAAAGGACAAATAAAAGAAAGAAAGTGGTATTTGTTTCAAACAAAAAGATGCTAAAACCAAAAGAAATTTTGCACCAAAAGTAGCATAGACATTCGGCCAAAGGTGGGAGTTTTTGGAGAGGAAAAACAAAATGAAAAAAGATGCACAAAATGAAAAGTTGGCCAACTATTCCCCCCCAAGCTACCTATCAAAATTCGGCCACCCCCTAGCCTTACATGCCGTCTACATTCATGCTCTAAAGGCCTAGGAATACTTTCCAAACATTCCTCCTACAACCAAGCCTTATGTCTCCCCAACCTTCCATAGCTTCAAGATTCTTATCCCCAATTTCAAGCTTTCCTTAAACCAATATTCAACTTACCAAAATTTGAGAGTCCAACCTATCATAAATAAGGTTTACCGTCCATCAATGCTAGAACACAAAATAAAGTCTTCAAAATTGCTTTCCATGATACTCGAACCTCTAACCTCAAGCCACCTTTCAAGCTCCTTAACCAACTTGCCACTTACTCCTCTTATGCTTTAATTAACACTTAAATTAACTTAAGTGCTAAGCTCACTTAATCCACTTCATTAAATAAACCTTACTAAAAAAAATTATTCTAACTTCCTAAATAAAATCAAGCCTTCACAAGACTATGCTAACACACAAAATTCCTACCCGAGCCAACACAAAAATAATACTCAAATTCTTCCTAAAGCCCAAGGTCCAATTGGCCCAATCCTACTAGGCCCAATTTCGGGATATTACAGTTCTACCCTCCTTAAAAATAATTTCGTCCTCGAAATTTCCAACTAACTAACAGTCGTACATCCTATCTCGCCACACTACGTTCTTGCTGCGCACTCTGATCTTAATAAAACTACAATGTACTTTTAGCAAAATCTTAAATCCCTTTTTTTTTTCACACAACCAACATACTAATCCACCATAGCAAACCATTATCTAACACTTACACTTATACCAAAAATTTTCCTACAATCACCCATCACTTCCAACCAAAACATACCTGACTTGAGAGTGAGGAAACAATCCTGAGCCTTAAGCTCCTTAGACCTGCATCTCAAGCATACTCCTATCTTCCTCCAACATTCTCCCGGATGACACCTTCCACAATAATCGCAAGCCAAAAAGTTCGACCATGCCTTGACATGTTTTACAGAACGCGATTGTGACCCTAGAGAACCGTGATCTCTGTTCTTCTTACAATCCACAGACCCAACTCCAAGTGCTTCACCGATTCTTTAACTATCTGAGTCAGCTCATCAATCCGAACTCGATCAGATACTCTGTCTCAGCCACTAACGATGCTAACGCCTCCTTACTGGAATTATGCCTCGGTACTGAAAATCTAGCCCTAACACTTTGACTTTTACCACATCCACAACGTCCACGATCTCGAGTGCTCATGTCTAACATCTCGACTTATCAGATTTAAAAGTTTTATGCATTAGTTATTATTCTACTTTCTTAAAACACAGTTTTATGAATAATTTTAATAAGAAGTTGTTTCGTGAGTATATTCAACCTATAGTTTGGGTTTCTAGAGTATTTCCTACTACTATACAGTCATGCCAACATCATCATATCATATCATCAAAATCAACAGTTTGATGTACTTACCAGGGCGGATTGATGTCGGAGACTCGGGGCCATGCCTTTCCAACCATATAATTTTCAACAAAAACATTTTAAAATCCATTCTTTAAAACATTTTGGGCCTCGGGCCCACAAATGAAGCTTTTGAACTTGGCTCGATATTTCAATTTGTAACACCCCAAACCCGGTCAATACGCCACGACCGAACTGGTATGTCACTAAGGAAAATATTTTTGAAAGAATCGAATTAACAATTAAATTTTGTGAAAAACTCTTTGAAATTCTTTATTTGTCGAAAATAAGTTAAAAGCGAGATTTACTTTGAATTACATAGAACTTTAGAACTTAGTTGATAAATCATAGGATAGAAAACATTTATATCTTTTTAAGAAAATTTGATATATCACTTTGAAAATCCGTTTGCAATTGAGTATAGAAACTTGAATTTTGGAAATCACTTAATTTGTTGAAAACACTTAACTTGTAATTTTTCTATCGAACTATTCATATTACCCGATGGTAAGATTTTTAAAACCATTGCGAGTTTTTAGTTTAGAAAACTTTGAGCTCAATTTTTAGATTAACCAAGTAATTTATAAGCCATATTTTAAATATATTCAAAACATAAAAATAATCCAAAACATAATTAAACAGGCCTTATTACAAATCCATAAAATATGAAAACCAAATTAAAATAAAGTACCCAAAGGGAAGTTCATGTAAAACCAAATTTTATTGCATGGCCTCCTCGAGTCCATCAGGCTCCATATCCGCGATCTCACGAATCACCGAAAAATATAAAGGAGAAGGTGAGTCACCAAGACTCGAGGCATATTCCCTCTCCCGGGTAAATACCACATACTTACACAAATTATAACAAAGCAACATATATGTATAATGCACCCAACCTAGCCATCCATAACTCCTTTTCTACCCCGTGTGGTACCAAACCACTTTGGTGGTGCTAAACCAGTGGTGACCGAAGTCACGATATAAATGTGATACCAAATCACTTTGGTGACCAAAGTCACAAATAATCCATCGTGGGGCCAACCCACGTGTGATACCAAATCATGGCGACAATCCCATATCTCAAAAGTGGGGCCAACCCACGGTGGTATTAACCACGGGGACGCAGTCGCTATGAGGTGCCAAACCTCCGGTGTCCAAGACACGAATGTGATACCAAATCACCGGTGGTGCCAAACCACGGTGTCCGAAGACACGAATCATCAAGTTGTGGGGCCAACCCACGTGTGATACCAAATCACTTGGCGACAATCCCATATCTCAAAAGTGGGGCCAACCCACGGTGGTATTAACCATTGGGGACGAGTCGCTATGAGGTGCCAAACCTCCGTGTCAGAAGACACGAATGTGATACCAAATCTTTGGTGGTGCCAAACCACGGTGTCCGAAGACACGATATCAATCTTCCCCTCCTCTCATATTGCCCATACCAATGCAATAGATAAACAAATCATGTCAATAAACTTTGATGTGTATCTCATAACGAATATATCATAAATCGTAGATCATGATTTCAATCCACATGTATTAACAACATATTGAAACGGACTTACCCGAATCCTCATTCATACCATCATGGTATCATATCCAGATCTCATCGATTTACCCACTTTCATAATATGATTAGTTATATAACACACAAATATACATATATAAACCAAGTTATAAAGTGTGTAAGATACACACCTTTCACCAAAGAAATACTAAAATCCGATGATCCGATCTACCGCACTAGATCACCTTGTCCTACAATCGGCCACATCACAATATTATGAATAAAGGCCATTACGGCCAACATCAAAATCTCAAAGAGTTATCCTTCGAAATACCAATCTTACCTAAAGGCTTACCCAAAAAACGATCGATAAAGATACGAGGCTTAGATTGATTGCTTCCAACGCCCTAAGGAGCCTAAAAGAAATCGATTCCTAAAATGGTTAAAACCTTGCAACAAATGCCCATAGGTTCGGCCCTTGTCCACAAGAAAATAACATAGAGAGGAGAAAAGAAATAATAGGAAAATCGCCAAGAATACTTACTTATTAACCAAAATCGATTGAAGAAACCAAAGAGAGTCTACCCTTGAATATTCGGCCAAACTAAAACAAAAGGAAGTAGAAGATTCGGCTATTTGCTTATGAGAGAAGAAAACAATTGATTTGAGTCTAAAAGGATATGAAATATGAAAGTAGAAGAGAAGAAAAAGAGAGAGAGAATTTGATTTTTAGCAACAATGGAAGAAAGAAAAATGAGTTTGGAGAAGAGAGAGATTCGGCCAAAAGGAAGAAAAAGAATAAGAGAGAAAATGGGGTTGAGAGATTCGGCCAACTCCTTATTTGCCAAAAAGAAAAGTGCACAAATTGACAAAATGTAGTTTTGGTCAAAAAGGACAAATAAAAGAAAGAAAGTGGTATTTGTTTCAAACAAAAGATGCTAAAACCAAAAGCAATTTTGCACCAAAAGTAGCATAGACATTCGGCCAAAGGTGGGAGTTTTTGGAGAGGAAAAACAAAATGCAAAAAGATGCACAAAATGAAAAGTTGGCCAACTATTCCCCCCCAAGCTACCTATCAAAATTCGGCCACCCCCCTAGCCTTACATGCCACATTCATGCTCTAAAGGCCTAGGAATACTTTCCAAACATTCCTCCTACAACCAAGCCTTATGTCTCCCCAACCTTCCATAGCTTCAAGATTCTTATCCCCAATTTCAAGCTTTCCTTAAACCAATATTCAACTTACCAAAATTTGAGAGTCCAACCTATCATAAATAAGGTTTACCGTCCATCAATGCTAGAACACAAAATAAAGTCTTCAAAATTGCTTTCCATGATACTCGAACCTCTAACCTCAAGCCACCTTTCAAGCTCCTTAACCAACTTGCCACTTACTCCTCTTATGCTTTAATTAAAACTTAAATTAACTTAAGTGCTAAGCTCACTTAATCCACTTCATTAAATAAACCTTACTAAAAAAAAATTTATTCTAACTTCCTAAATAAAATCAAGCCTTCACAAGACTATGCTAACACACAAAATTCCTACCCGAGCCAACACAAAAATAATACTCAAATTCTTCCTAAAGCCCAAGGTCCAATTGGCCCAATCCTACTAGGCCCAATTTCGGGATATTACACCCTCGACAAATCACCGATAATATCCCGTAAGACCTAAAAAACTACGGATCTCAGATACATTCTTGGGCTATTTCCAATCAAGCACTGCCTCAATCTTTCTAGGATTAAGTCAGATCCCCTCAGCAGAAACTACGTGCCCTAGAAATGTTACCTCTCTTAACCAGAACTCACACTTGCTCAACTTAGCGTAGAGTTGTTTCTCTCAGAGTATCTGAAGCACTACTCTAAGATGTTCATTATGCTCATCCTCGGTCTTAAAGTAAACCAGAATATCGTCGATGAACACCACGATGAACTGATCCAAATATGGCTGAAACACTCGGTTCATCAAATCCATGAATGTCGCAAGAGCATTCTTCAAACCAAAAGGCATAACTAGGAACTTGTAGTGTCCATAACAAGTCCTAAATGCAGTCTTATGAACATCCACCTCCTTAACTCTAAGCTGATGATACCTAGATCAGAGATCTATCTTCAAAAACACTGAAGCCCCTCGGAACTGATCAAAAAAATCATCGACCATCGAAAGTGGATACTTATTTTTCACAGTCAGTTTATTCAGTTGCCGATAATCAATAAACATCCTCATGGTCCCATCCTTCTTCTTAACAAACAGAACCGATGCCCCTACGGAGACACACTAGGACGGATGAAACCACGATCTAGAAGCTCTTAAATTTGAGCCTTAAGCTCTGTAAGCTCCTTCAGTGCCATACGGTATGGAGTGATAGACACTGGAGTTGTACCCGATAAAAGCTCAATGTCGAACTTAACTTCTCGATTCGGAGGTAAACCCGGTAACTCCTAAGGAAAGATATCCAAAAAATCCCTCACTATTCTGATATCCCCGAGAGAAGAGTTCCTAGAAACACAAACACTGACAAAAGTCATATACACCTCATACCCTTTCTGAACCAATTTCTCAACCACAAGAGCGGAGATCACATTGGACAGATAGTCTCGATGCTCACCGATCACAACCACCTCCTTATCATCCTCAGTTCTCAGAACAACCCTCTTAGTTGTGCAATCCAAACTAACTCGGTGCTCAACCATCCAATTCATACCTAGGATTATATCGAACTCCCCAAACGGAAGCTCTATTAGATTTGCTAGAAATACGGCCCCTTGCACTTCTAACGGAACATTATTATAAAGTTTATTAACACGAACAGACTGCCCCAATGGACTCAGTACAGTAATCTCACTGGAAGTGCTCTAAACAGAAATCCCCAAGTTTTCAGAAACGGAACTAGCTACATAGGAGTGTGTAGAACCTATGTCTATCAAAGCAGTATAAGGTACATAAAAATACAGAACGTACCGGTGATAACATCAGCAGTGTCTCTATCCTCTCGACATCGAGCAGCATAAACCAACACAGGCTGCCTCACCTCGGTCTGACTAGCACCTCTGTCTGGTGCTATCTGTCCATGGCCCACACCATTACCACCCCTAATCGGTCCACGACCCCTAGGTGGCTGCTGAACTGCCCTCTGAGGCTGTACAGAACCCGGTCTCGAAGCTTGCATCTGATCAACCCGCTGTGGACACTTTCTATTACGATGCTCTAAAGACCCGCACCTCAGACAAGCCCATATCCTCCGTCAACACTCGCCCGGATGGCACCTACCACAATCTCCACATAGTTAAATCCTAGTAGGAGTAACAGGAACCCCCACACTAACTGGCCCATCAGGTCTGGCCTGTTTCTTAGGCCTCTGAACAGAACTAGACGGCTCTGACTCCCTCTTACTCTTACCTCTCTCTCGGTCTCTATTCTATGCTCCAAGCACTTAACTTCCTCGGCGATCTTCGCCTTATCAACAAGAACCGCAAACTCTCGCTCCTTCTATGGAGCAATCAGTACCCTCAAGTTATCCCTCAAACCGTTCTCAAAGCGAACACATTTCTCATACTCAGACGCCACCATGCCTCGAGCATAGCGGCTCAACCTCAAAAACTCATCCTCATACTCAGCCATAGATCTATCATCTTGCGTGAGATTCATGAACTCACGCCTACGAGCATCAACGTAGCTCGCACCCACATATTTCCCCTAAAAAGCAGTCTTGAAGAAGTCCAAGTTCAGATGATCAGGCTGAGTACCCTCCTCAATCGAAAACCACCATTGATATGCCTTCTCGCGAAGCAATGAGACTGCACCCTTAAGTTTCTACTCAGGAATACAGTCTATATCATTCATGATCCTCTCGGTGGCCTCCAACCAATACTCGGCCACAGTAGGGGCGACTCTAGTGACACCCCTAAACAGCTCAATACCATTGGATCGAAGTCGTTCAGTTACCAACCTACGACCTCTAGATCCAGAATAGGGTCTAATGACCCTCTTCAATACCCTCAACATAGCTTGGGACAGTGTGTCATCCCCAGTCGAGTGGCTTTGAGAGCCATTCTCTGTAGCAGGCGAAACTGGTGTCTCACTCGTGTCTAAGTTTGGCATACTGCCTAGAGAGGAAGATTCAGCTCGAGGCCCCCTACGACCTCTACCACGGCCACAAATACCATGTCCGCGAGTTCCACGAGTGCTCATTGTGTATTTCAAATTTAATCTACATTATGAAATTTTATGCATCAGTTCCAGTATTTAATAGCAGATATTTTATGCGTAAATTATCAGAAGTTCAGAAATGTTTTCAAAGGTTTCAGTCTCTAACTATTTCAGTACAGTTTCAGAAAGTACTATCTATAGCATTTTTAGAATATTCTATCTAAATTTCAGAAATACTTACAGGATCAGCGTCGGAGACTTGGTGTACCACATACTTTCTCAAATTAGCCAAATTGTTTTAAAATCTATTCTTTTTGAAACATAATTTTGGAACCCAAAATTCATAGCCCGAGTTTTACAATCTGCCTCTGATACCACTAAATATAACACCCCAAACTTGGCCTAGACGTTATGGTCGAATCCGGAGTTGTCACAAGCTAGAGTTTTGAAAATAGGGTCATTTCGTCAAATCACTCAAGATTCATAGTTCATATACGTTTATAACCATTTTCGAAAGTGTTATTTAATTCATTTATTTACCAAAACATAATTTACAACGGAAGTCTTAAAACTGTTATATTTTAGAAATCCAGTTCATGATTTCAGAAAAACTTTTGTTTTCGTATAAACGTGTTTTCCATCATGCATCGCAGTGAAAAAGTCAAAAATCACCTCCAAAACCAAAATAAAAACCAACAGTCCGGAAAGTCCCAAAAATTACAAACTCTAAAATGAAACCAGAATTATAAATAAAAATGTAATTTACTAATTAAAATAGTTCTCGATCAAGTAGTCACCGTTGAGCCTCCGTCGCACCGACCTGTCTAAGCCTGTAGATTACCTAAATAGAACAGACAAACAAACTTGAGTTTTCGTAAACTCAGTGTGTAACCCAACAGAAATAGACATGCAATACATACGAAGAAGCTCATACACGATCGGATCTGATTGATTTGGACCTAAGCCCTTCTGATTTAGATAATGTGAGCGGATATGCAGATCAAAAATACAGAATCCCACCCCCATCCTCTACACACCAACTCCGACCATCCCATCACACCATGTGGGGTTAAAAACATCCACCCATCCCTAAACACCATATCGTGCCATTACGACACATGTCAGATAATGTGCAGCCAAGCTGACAGAATATAGGCGATGATCACCATACGAAACACTTCCTCCACATATACAAATCCCACCCCAATCAAATATATATAATTAGAGTTATCATGCTCACATGCTCATATACAGATTTCAGATATATAAATACATCTGACCAATCAGACATGCATAACAGTATCATATGCAGAACAGAATATCAGACTAACAGATCACATAGTTTTAGGGTTTGGTTAACCCTTACAGACCCTACGGTAGGCCCACAGTCGATCAAAATTACCTGTGCGACCCTAAGGAAAATTTCAAAGTTATGGGCCCACATGCCCTTATGGGCCCATATGCCTATGTAGCCCACACGACCATATTGGTCTTGCCCATGTGGCCCACATGGCTTGGCCCAAAACCTACATGCCTGTGTGGCATGCCGTGTGGGCCTACACACCCGTGTGGGCCCACATACCTGTCTGGCCCACACAGCCACACTCACACCATCACACGGTCGTGTCTTGCGCACGGCCATGCCCTCGTTAATCACACAGTCGTGCCTCGCACACGGCCAGGCACACGCCCATGTGGCGTCGACAGTGAGATTTTTCGGCTTTCATCGAAACTCGATTTTCTGTATTTTGGGTACACACCTGGTACGATTTTGATACGAAAATGTTCCCAAAGCGAACAACACCCTTTGCAACAGAAACCTTAAAATTTCACTACACCACCGAAGAGTCTCAATTTTTCTGAAGAACCCCTGCAAAATCGTACGACGAAACGAGCAGTAGCCGCGAATGGGAAAGGAAAAAGATTCGATAGGGAAAAAAGCACAGAAACATCAGAAAGGAGGAAGAAGAGAGAGAAGGGAAAAAATAATAAAAATAAAATAGTAACAACTATCAGGAAAAACGTCCCACTAACTACACAATCCCACTAAATCTCACCCACTAACCACCTAAGACTCCCAACTCCATCAAACCATTGACAGCTGACTGGAACAAAAATTAACACCTTTGCTCACACAAGGATCCGAACACAAGACCTTCAGCACACTAACTTCCTTACCACTCAAACCAGCAGGCTCATTCTGATATAGATTAATAGACAATTTTATATAAGCCCACTCAACAAGGGTAAGGCTTGGATCAAAAATAACAAAATTTGCAACTATAGGACTTTAACCCAAGACCTCTCACACACACCTAGAACACTTAGCCACTGAAACAGATACACATTTTTGTGTTAGATATTTACAGAAATAGAAATAAGTTATTTAGAGCGTTACAATGATGGACTATGTATGTGTGATTCATATACTTTGATACAAGTAAAAGCTTGATTTCGATTAGATAAGGAACCGAAAGTTGGTGCGTTGCGTATACCACTTCTGCAATATGTAGCATCATTCACAATAGTGAAATTCATAGCCCAAGACATGGGCAAATGATATCCTCTCATTTGCATTACACGATAGATGAAAAGTAAACGTGGCCACGAGTCATTCGACTTTTTATGAATGACTTAATTACTATTTGATATTAGTTAACTTTTCATGAAGGAAGATGTAATGGTTACCATGAGATAAAATAGGATCATATTGGGAGAACATATTTATCCTGGAGAAATTAATGATATCCTATGAGAATAACACACTTATGATAATGTCATTGGATGAGCATTGATCGAGTAGTTTTCGTAATGGTATGTAATTAGGGAGAGCTCAGTCATGATATTGTAGTGGAATGACTTCGTGACTAAATGAGTTTACAATTAATAGGTGAAAAGCTGGAACTTAATTATAAATCATTTAAGCCCTAATCATATATGTCCAATTGGCCCCACTACTAGCTCGTTGAAACCAGAAATGAATTGCATGTTGAATCAAATGAGCAAAAATGGATAAAAGCGATAAAGTTAGAGAAATGAATAACATTTGGAAATGGATGTGGTTTTCTTACTAAGCATGAAAATGATCTAAGAATTAATTTATGGTTTTTTGAATTATTAATTAAATAATTGATGTTTGAAAATGGAATTAAATTAATTGGTCATTGTGAATTCGTTGAATGTAGAAAAATTAAATATATTTTCTCATAGATTCTTTTACGGTAAAGTTGCCGTGATTTTAACGAAATTAGAATTGGGTTAAGAAAATTATTTAATTGAAAAATCAATTTATTAAAATTAATTTAATAAATAATGTTTATTTTGAGAAATAGAAAAACATGTACTGAGTTGGATTAAATTATAAAGCGCTAGGTTAAAATCTAGGAAGCACATACAATTAGGCACCAATTCAATTAAGGAAATTACTAAAATGTCATTTCATATTTCAAATAAGTGAGGTAGGGAAATTATTGTTTTCAAATAAATGAGCTAGGGAAATTATGGATTTGAAATATAAAAGGCATTATAGTAATTTCCCTAATTGAGTTGGTGCCTGGTTGACTTGTGACACCAACTCAAGAGTTTAAATAATTGTATATATAGTTTCTTTAAATAATAATACATATTATTATTTGATACACGAATGGTGAAATTTTTTAAATCTATAAGCGAGGTTAAGAGGTCATCACATGTCTCATTTCTGTATTTTTTTATTTTTTTAAATATCATTGTGACGCCCTAACTCGGTCGAGATGGACCAACCTGAATCCGAAACGTCACATTAGTCACTTACGTGATCTCCTTACCGACCACTAATCACACCACAAAACCACCATTGACACCACATAATAGTCATGCATAGTTATCAATCATACAGTTCAAGGAAAACATACAAACCCTAAAATCATGTTTATCTAGCAAAATCTTTGAAATAACACTCAGGAGAAAATCATGAATTTGCAATTACCGAATGAAACTCTCATAGAATAATAAATTTAACATGTAATTAATAGAATTTTATTAAAACAATATTTCAAAGAATCAACTAAAACCAACAAGTAAAACTCATTTAATTTTAAAACAAAGGTTCAAGGACTAAATTGTAAATTTGAAAAAAAATCAGAAAATATTTTTGCAAAATTAAAAGTAAATTTATGAAATTAAACATATACTATTTAATCATGCAAAATTTCAAGGCATTTCATAGCGTTTAAGGACTCCAATTTCATTGTATAAAATCTAAGACTAGAATACAAGACTAATAAACTTCCCAAAAATCAATAGTTTGTCACGCCGCGACCATGCGAACCTCTTGTTGTGACGTGATATGGACATTGCCCCTTGTCACGAGGATGCAAAAACGGGCATCCCAACGTCAATCCCTCGTCAATACGTCACCTGCAATTTCTTCAGAAACATCCCAAAAACCTGCATTTGACACTTTGTCATCCAACTTATCATACCATCTCATGCATTTGAACAAAACTTCTCTATTCTAACATGTCACATAGCATACATAGATTATTCAAACATGCTTAATTACACTATAAGATTCAAATACTAAATTTGAAACCTTAAGTAATTAGCTATGTTAACATGCATTTCCAATTCCACGATTCAAATACTCAACATACCAAATTTGCATTTTATGTGTTTCCAAGTGCAAAATAGGTTCATTCCATACCATTGGGTCATTATAAACATGTGAAGACATCCAACATACAATTTAAGCATCTACATCAAGAACTTAACCAAGAGACATGTATATCAATATCATGCAATCACCACCAACATCAAACATGTTCAAACATTATTCTCAAGCATCAATCAAACATAAAACCAAGTTCAAAATGTTGGGAAATATGAAAATAAAATATACAATAATGGTAACTACATGTTATTATTTACTATCATAATAGGTTATCCCAAATTAAAAGTTATCTAATTTGGTTAAGGTTTATTGGGCTTTAATTATTAAACAAAGTATGGGTCAAAATATGTGTAGATACTCTAGTAACTAATTTCAAATTGATGATGGGCTGATTAGAAATTAGAGCTAATGTGCCAAAGTTATATATTAGGGTTATGGTCCCCATATAACATACAAGATAACTTTTCTAATATCATATCATTAGAAAAGAGAGAGCCACCTTCTCTAGATTACTTATGTGCTAATTTGAAAGATCAAAATAGCAAGATTTGTAGATTTCAAGAAATCGATGAATTCAACCTTTGTTCTTGCAGTTTCAGGCATTGATTCGAGGTAAATTTTGTGTGTTTTTTATCGATTATTATGATTTTATATTTGAAAATTCATGTCGCTTTAAAACAATATAGTATAATAATAAAAGACGAGGAGAAGTGCACTAGGCAGTGCTACAATTAGATAGACTTTTAATTTCACTGCGTTTGTTGGATTTTTTTTATTAGACTCACCATGTATGTATTATTTATATGATGTACTTAAGGATGATTTTTTTTGTATGAGTATTGTATTTTTACATCTTATGATTCTGAATATTTGATTAAATTGTAATAATATGATTTATGGTAAGAATTGTGGTATACTTCCATTATTATGATTTTGATTTTGAAAATTTTAATTTGATGGTTTTAAATTTTATATGATTTTGGACCAAAAGCAATATATGATTTATGGATTTATGCTATTAATAAAATATAAATTCGGTGGTTGCGAAATTTTTATAAGTATTCAGGTATATAAAGGCTTTTTATGCTAACCCACTTAATTATAAATTCAGTTTTGGAGTATATGTAGATGCAAAGTAAGTTGGTAATATTTTTATTATATGCATATACATATCAATGAATTTAAGGTAATAATGCATGATTTTATTTTTCATGAATGGATATTGATTTTAATGGTACGATTATAAACTTTGGTCGAATTTGGTTTTGACATAGGTTTTTTTTTTATAAAAAAATCAGTCAAAGATTAAAGTTTTCTGTTTTTTAATTGCACTATTAAGACAACCTTATTTTGAGTTATTTTGGAAACTGTAGTGCAATCAAAAATTTTAATTTTGACCTTTGACTATTGGATAAATTTTAAATTTGACTATTGGTATAATTATATATTTTTTTAAAATAATTTAATTGAAATAATAAGTTGCCAAAGTGACTTCTGATATTGAAATTATTTTGTTTTAAAATATAACAGGTTGTGTGCATGTAACTTAAGCTACGTTAATGTTGATCAGCGTAAAGGAAGGTTACTATTTAACAAAATTACATGTGCAACTATGGTAATAAACATGTGAGAATTATTCGGTTTTACATGTGAGTAATAAATTGGCCCAAAGGAATATTTATTTTTCAACATGTTCTTATTGTCAGTGTTTAATTGCTACACCAAGATATCACTTACAAATTAATATTTTTTCCAAATATGAAATATTAATGGAGTGTCTAATATCTTGAGATGATATTTACCTTTATTCAAATTATTTTGGTTTAAATTTGAAATATTTTGAAACAAATGAATTCAGATTTTGGCTTTGAGATTTAATTAAGTGTAACACCCCAAACCAGGTCTATGCGTTAAGACGAGATTTGGTTTGTCACACCGAACGAACATCCAAAATTTCTCTAATGATTTAAGTAATCAGTAATGCAAAACCTTAACGTAGTTTTAAAAGAATTTGAAAGAAATTGAAAAGTAATTTAGGTGTCCAAAAATTGTTATAAAACACAATATTTTTAAGAAAACTTTATAGATTTTAACATACGCCCATATTAAGAGTCTTAAAATAAAATTTAAAGCCATCCATACATAAAAATCCATAAAAATATAATTAGAGGCCTTATTACAACATACCCAAAATAAAATAAGTAACTTAAATAGAGTTCATAGTTTATAAAACCCAAGCTCGTAGTATGGCCTCCACCATGTCATTCCCGGCCCAAGTCCACATCAATTTCCATTTACGAGATGGATAATAAAGCGGGGTGAGTTACAAAGAACTCGGTGTGTAACTCACTTACCACCATTATTGGGCCAGACCATCAAGGCATTAATTTGGGCTTGAGCCCAATTACAAATTTTAACAAAATAAAATGAAATAACATATATAAAATGCATGTAAAATGAATTTCCCAACCAAGCCTAATTTCCATCCGCTACACACCCCCGCACCAACCAAAGACACCTGTGGGGATCAAGTCAACCCACCCCGCCAAACACACCAATCGTAGGCATTTAGCCCTTTTAAATAATATTATAGTGCACTACCGAACTAGATTGTGACATAGTCACCGAACTAGAGGCATTAGCCAAAATTTGTGGCAGAGCCACCGAACTAGATTCATGGCCACAGGCCTTACTTCTCTTCATCATGTATGTAATATCCCGGGTTAGGGGCTATTTTGGTGTTGCATGTTATTGCATGTTTGTAGTGTGCTGTGTTGCTATTTTTATGTTTTAGGGGCTTAATTAAAGCTTAGGTGTATGCCTGAGAAAATTAGAAAATTTTGGTTTTGGGTATTAAGTGAAGGGGTTGAGGAAAGTGGGTTTTTAAGTTATTTTTGGTATTTCATAGCAAAAAGAAGAGTGGCAGAGTGGCGAGCATGCGCCACTTGGGAGCTTGGTGTGGCGTCATTTGCAAGGAAGGGGATGGCCTGAGTTCGAGTGCGAAACTCTCATTTTGGTTGCATTTTGGGACGGCATGGAGGAGAGGCGGAAGGCAAGTGGAACTCTAACTTGGATTTGGTCAAAAGGGTGACTTGGATGGTGGAGAGCAAATTAAGGAGGAGGACTTGTTCAACTCATTTGAAATGAGTGGTTGGGAGCTTGTGGAGGATGTGGCCGAATATGGAGAGTGTTGTGGGGTGTTGGCCGAAACTTGGATGCTTCTTGGGAGTGTTCGGTTTTGTATGGCTAGTAGGGAGTGTCTTAGAAATGCATTTGGCATTTTTGGCATTTTTTTGCATAGGTAATTTCGGTCATAGGTGGTGGCAAACAAGGTTTCTTTTTCTTTGTTTTTCTTTGTTTGGTCTTGGTGCTAGAAATCCTAAGGGTGTCCTTCTCATTTTTTTTTTTCCATTGCTTTGAAACCGAAAGTCTAAGAGAGTTGGTGGCCAAATCCTACTTTGCTTTTCTCTCAACTTTCTTGGCAAACCGAAACTAGTATTCCCTCTTTTCATACTTCTTTTTCTTCTCTTTTGGGAAACACTAAAGCCAGAAATTTACCTTATTCAAACAGAAATCTCCATTCATCCCTTCTATTTCTTATCTTCTCTAAACCGAATTTTCCCTTCTTTTTGTTGAAGCTTTGGCCGAATATCAACCCATCCCTTCTCCATCTTTTTCTTGTAATTCTTTCTTGGTCAAGACCGAATCTCTCTTCTCCCTTGTTGCTTCCTTGGCCGAATATTGGTATTGGTAAGTTTATGGTTGATTAGTCATTTATTTTTCTTTCTGTTCTCAATCAATTTTAGTGTATTTAAGGGCCGATTATGGTCGGTTTGGAAGGGTGTTAACCTTTTATTTTGGAACCGAATTCATGATAGGGCAATCGGGATTTGAGCAGTCAGTGGAGCCTTCTCTCTTTGTGAACCGATTAGGTAAGTGATGGTAAGATATCATTCGCAGATTATTCGTTTAAATCGATTAAGTCAAGGTGACAAAGGATTAACCATTCTCTCTTAAGGTGTAGCCGATTGGTGATCAAAGAAGGGCCCTTTGTGGTTCGGGTTTGGTAGGAAACCAAACCAATAGCAAGGTTAGGGATTGAAACTAACCCCTTTGGGTTTAGATGTCTTTGGCGAATGGTCTTAGTACCTAACCCTATGTTTGGTCGATTGTAGGAGTTAGCAATCGAGGGACGTAGATCGTTCGTTGGGATTTTAGACTCGTAGCTATCAGGTGTGTATACTAACACACTTATATTTAGTAATATTGTGAATAACTTTGTGCAATGACTAATGAAGCAGTGGTGATCTATTATGATACCCTCATCATAGGTACGAGTTTGGACTCGGGTAAGTCGGTGCTATTATTATGAGTTATTGATGATCCGTATGATATCATGGTTATGGATATGTGACATGGGGTATGAGATTAGACATATTGGCATGATATGCATGATAGTATGATATGCATGATAGCATGATATTCATGATTACATGAGTTTGGCATGTTGATGGGTGATCTGAGAGGAGGGAGCGGTGATATTTTGTCTTGACGAGCACCGGTGCTTTGGTAGCACACTTTGTGACTTTGGGTCACAGAGGTTTGGCACCTCCAGAGGTTTGGTACCTCAGCGTCTCGTCCAGTGGCTCGATTACCACGATGGGTTGCCCCCCTGAGATGATTATACGGGATTACGCGCGGTGTTTTGGTAACACACGATGGGTTGGCCCCATCACCGGATTTGTGACTACGGTCACGGTGCTTTGGTAGCACATTGTGTCTTTGGGACACGAGAGGTTTGGCACCTCATTGCGACTTGTCCACGTGGTTTGACCACCGTGGGTTGGCCCCACTTGAGATATGGGATAAATCTGCTAGTGATTTGGTATCACACGATGGGTTGGCCCCATCATCATTGGATTCGTGACTTGGTCACGGTGCTTTGGTAGCACAACCTGTGTCTTTGGGACACGGTGCTTTGGTAGCACATTGCGGATATTGTGTCTTTGGGACACGGTGCTTTGGTAGCACATTGTGACTATATGTCACGGTGGTTTAGCACCACCGGTGGTTTGGTACCACGGGGTAGAAAAGGCGATATGGTTGGTTAGGTTGGGTTGCATTAATCATGATGCTATGGTTGGGTTGCATTAATCATGTTGCTATGTATGATGTGTGTTAGCATGTTGATTCTTTGGGGGCGGGATTTACACCTTTGAGTCACTCGACTCACCCTCTCCTTTGACATTTCGGGTGACTCGTAGACGCGGACTTGGGTAAGGATGGACTCGGGGTGCACATGCCATGCTTTAATAAAGTTTTACTCAGACTCTACTATTTGGGTACTTTAGTTATTACTTTACATTGGGTTTTATTTCGGATTGTAAAAGGCCTTTTTAAGTTATGTTTTATGTTGTCTATATTTTAAGCTGATTTTGATATGCCTTAACAAAATAACTCGGAATAAATTTTACTAAAACCTGGAAAGATAATGTTTTCAAAATTATAACGCGACGTGTTTTAAAACTATACCATCGGGTATCACACTAAGTCTTTTTGACAAACAAATACAACTGGTTCCCAAACCAAACTTGTAGTTCATTTAAGTCTAGAAGCGTTTTATGTACCACTAAGAAACTAAGGAGGTTTTAAATGGTTTTAACTTGTTTTAACTACAAATTCTAGCTAAGTTTTCAAAATCTCGGGTTTCAAATACATCAACTGTTTTCCAAACAAGACTACTCAAATTTGTTTCAAACACCTTGTGATTTCACTCCACCTTTAAGCGAAAAATCTAGTTTTCCCAAAACGTTTTCCCCGTAGCATATACAGTTCGGACGTGGTGTCTTGTCGGGTTTGGGGTGTTACATTTTGTATCGAGCCAAGTTCAAAGGCTCATTTGTGGGCCTGAGGCCCAAAATGTTTTCAAAAGTCTGTTTAAGTGTTGTTTTGGAATATATGATTTTGAAAGGCATGGCACCGAGTCTCGGCACTGATTCGCCAGTAAGTACCTGTACTATTACTTGTGATTTGATTGGATATGAGTTGATGAATAGCTATAGTATGCTACCTTAGAGATTTGGCCCGAGTAGGATTTTGTGAAACTTGCGAGAACAATCCTCTTTAATATTCATAAGACTTGCTTTTTAAACAAGTGGAATAAATCTTGATGCATAAAATTCTTTAATCGAGATCACGTAGAAAGATTAGTCATGAGCGCTAGGGGTGGGCGTGGTCGTGGACGAGGTCGTGGTAGGATGACGGTTTACGAGCCCGTAGGATGCAGGCGGGGTTGAGAAAATGAGATACTGGGTTCCGCCACCATTTGGAGGTGGTGAGTTCCAAGATCGACGGAGAGGCAGCAAAGTGTCACGAGCGATCTTTGCGAGTGTTGGAAAGGGTAGTGGGGCTAGTGGTGGTGCGGGAGTTAGGAAATCGGTTCTGGCGACTCGGGCTAATGGGGCGAATTCTTCCGAGGTGTCTCTGGGGTTGCTCCTAGCACCGCTTTGAATATTGGTGGAGGCAATGAGCGGATCATGGATGATCTGGACTGTGGCCAAGAGAAGCCGAAAGGTATCGTATCGCTTCTCGGGATGAGTCATACCGGTGGTGGCTCACGGTTCGGGATAGTGTGCAAAGCAGAGGATTTGACATGGGATTATTTTAGGCGACATATCAAAAGAAGTGCGTCGGGGCTAGCTACATCGACTCCCAGTGAAAGGCATTTACGAGGCTTGTTCGGGAGTAAATGCATTGCGGAGTACGAGTGAGTTCTGGTGAGTAGGTATGCCAGGGGCATTGTGGGCTTGAGCATGAGAGGTGTGTTCGTTTCGAGGATGGTCTGCGAGACGAGTTGAAATTTGCTGATTGCTCCTCGCGGGAGCGCGAGTTTTTGTCTTAGTTGAGAAGGCTAAGGTGGGTGAGGGTGTTAAGGAGTCGGTGAGGCGAGTATGGACGGAGTAGGCTTAAGAGGAGCTTTGGGTCTTACGGTTCGTCGGCAATCCGCGAGAAGAGGGCTAGGCGAGTGGGCGAATCGATCTGCTAGGTTTGTTCTTTGCTAAGCGAGGGGCCGCATGATGTAACGATGTGGGAAATCTCATTGGGGTGGTTCTTTGGGTGGTGGAAAGGGTTGCCGAATGTGGTTCTCGGATCATCGCATTAGGGACCGTGTCGCGTAGGATGGCGAGGATTCGGTCGGAGAGAGTCGAGCCGTGTCGGTTCGAGGTAATGGACCGCCACTGCAGAGGGGCGTGGTAATGGCAGAGGTGGCTATGGATGCGGTGGGCCGTGGGGGCGCGGTAGAGAGGTGCAGAGTAGTTACGATGCTAGGCGACTGGATTGGTGTATCTTTGCGAGGCGCCGAGGAGGAGGCGGCCTTGCCGGACGTCATAGCGAGTGCGTTTTTGATTTTTGGTACTCCTTATCTTTGCTTAATCGATGTGGGTTCTACGCACTCTTATGTTGCCGAGTAGTATAGTAGAGACAATGGACTTAGACAGAGATATCTTCTAGGCGGATGACCGTGATTAGTCCTCTAGGTCACTCTGTAGTAGTAGATAAGCCTGTTTAGAGAGGTACCCCTAGAACTCCAAGGGGTAGTGTTTTTCAGCGATCCGATGGGCGCCGTTTGGGGAGTTCGATCGATTCTCGGGATGGATTGGCTAGTTAAGTACCAGGCGAGGTTGGATTGCGCGGCTAAGCGTATGGTTCTTAAGGCGGTTGATGGCGTTGAGGTGGCTATGATAGGTAATAGGAGGGATTACTTATCAAATGTGGTATCTGCTCTGAAAGCGGAGAAGATGGTCAGGAAGGGCTGCGAAGCATATGTGGTTCATGTGTATGCCTTGGAGGCTAAAGAGTCTGCGGTAGAGAAGGTTCGCATTTATAAGGAATTTCTTTGATGTGTTTCTGAAGAGCTTAGGGTTTGCCGCCGATCGAGAGGTAGAGTTCGGGATTGATCGCTACCCGAGGCGGCGCCGGTGTCTATTGCTCCGTATAGGATGGCACCAAAGGAATTGGTGGAGCTTAAGGCTCGAGATCCGGGAGTTATTGGATCGAGGTTTTATCGGGCCAAGTGTTTCGCCGTAAGTGCGCGGTATTATTCGTTAAGAAGAAAGATGGTACGATGCGGATGTGCATAGACTACCGCTTGATTGAACAAGGCGGCGATTAAAAACAAGTATCCGTTGCCACGGATAGATGATTTGTTTGATCGGTGAAGGGTGCTGCGGTATTCTCGAAGATCGACTTGAGATGCAGGTACCATCGATTAAAGGTTAAGGAGGTGATATCCATAAAGCAGCGTTTGGACTCGGTATGGGCACTACGAATTCTGGTAATGCCATTCGGGTTGACTAACGCACCGCAGCGGCGTTTATGGATATGATGAATAGGGTGTTTCAGTGATGATCTCGGATCGGTTCGTGGTGGTTTTTATAGACGACATCTTAGTATACTCAAGGTCGGAGGAAGAGCATGATAAGCATTTGAGGGTGGTGCTGCAGATTTTGAGGAAAAGCAACTCTATGCTAAGTTCGATGAAGTGCGAGTTACGGCTTAGAGAAGTGGCGTTCTTGGGTCATGTAGTGTCGTGAGAGGGGATACGGGTAGATCCTCGTAAGATTGAGGTATTTTGGGTGGAAGCCACCTAGGTCGATGGTTTGAGATCCGTAGTTTTCAGGTTTGGCGGATACTACCTGAGAAGGTTTGTTGAGGGTTTCTCGTTGATAGCGGCGCCAATGACCAAGTCATTAAGGAAAGAGGTTCCGTTTGTATGGACGGAGAAACAACAGAAAGCTTCGATAAGTTAAAGAAGATCTTGGACCGAGGCTCGGTTCTAATTCAACTTTGAGGTGGTAAGGAATACAGTCTCTGCGATGCATCACATACGGGTGCAGGTTGTGTGTTGATGCGGGGAAGGTAAGGTTGTGGCTTACGCTTCTAGGCGTATTTGAGGCCACATGAGGTCAACTATCCGACGCATGATCGGAGCTAGCGGCCGTAGTTTTCGCCTTAAAGATTTGGAGGCACTACTTATATGGAGAGAGATCAATAGTCTACACGGATCATAAGAGCTTGAAGTATCTCTTGACTCGGAAGGATTTGAATTTGAGGCGGCGTAGATGGGTTGAGTTCTTGAAGGATTACGACTGTTCTATTGAGTATCATCGGGCAAGGCTAACGTGGTGGCGACGCGCGTTGAGCCGTAAGGTTGTTTCGGACTTAAGAGCTTTGTTTGCCCATTTGAGCTTGTATGACGACGGGAGTATTTTGGCGAGCCGCAAGTTAAGCCTACTTGGGTTGAGCGCATCGAGAGAAAGCTTGATTGTTGGATGAGGTTACGAGTGCGCGAAGGTTGCAAGTGCAAGATGGTGGTTTGGAGAGGTTCTGATTTGTCTAGTGACGAGGTTACGTGTTTTCAAGGTAAGGCTTGTATGCCCAAAGATGTTGAGCCGAGGCGAGAAGATTCTTCAGACGCACATATGATCCTCATGCTATGCATCCCGGAGGTAGCAAGATGTATAAGGATCTTAGAGAAGCGATTTTGGTGGCACTGTGCGAAGAAAGAGGTGACGGAGTTTGTTGGAAAATGTCGACTTGTCACAGTCAAGGCTGAACATCGATTGCCGTCGGGATTGCTTGACTGTAAAGATTCCTCGGTGGAAGTGGGAAAGGATAACCATGGATTTTGTCGGTGGGTTACCGCTTACGCCAAGCAAGAAGGATTGATTTGGGTAGTGGTGGATCGTCGACTAAATCAGCTCACTTTATTCCGGTGAGGGTTGACTACTCACTTCAGAAGCTAGCAAAGCTGTATGTGTCAGAGATAGTGAGGTTGCACGGTGTGCCAGTTTCGATAATCTCGGATAGGGATCCCAGGTTTACTTCAAGGTTCTGGAAGGCATTGCATCAAGCATTGGGTACTCGTTTGGATTTTAGCACGGCTTTTCACCCAATGATCGGCGGACAATCAGAAAGGGTTATTCAGATCTTAGAGGACATGCTGAGAGGTTGTGTCTTGGATTTCAGGGGTAGTTGGGAGGAGTTTCTACCATTAGCTGAGTTTGCCTACAACAATAGTTACCAAGCGAGCATCAAGATGGCTCCGTATGAGGCGTTGTATGGTAGGAAGTGTCGCTCACCTACGTCTTTGGGCGGAGTTAGGTGAACGTCAATTGTTGGGACCCGAGTTAGTAGCGGAGACAGAAGACAAGGTTAAGTTGATTCAAGCTAGATTGAAGGAAGCTTCAGACCGGCAGAAGTCTTATGCCGATCTTAAGCGAAGAGATATAGAGTTTGCTGTTGGGGATCGAGTGTTTCTGAAGGTCTCGCCTTGGAAGAAGGTTCTGAGGTTCGGGAAGAAAGGCAAGCTAAGTCCGAGGTTCATTGGGCGTATAAGGTTTTGAGACGAGTTGACGATAGCGTATCAGCTTGAGTTGCGTGAGCTTAGTCGATTCACGACGTTTTTCATGTTTCGATGCTTCGGAGGTATCGTTCAGATCCGTCGCATGTGGTAGCAGTGGAAGAGATCGAGGTGAATCCAGACTTGACTATGGAAGAAGAACCTGTACAGATTCTTGATCGAGATGTAAAGGTTCTACGTAGGAAGTCTGTGCCTTTGGTTAAGGTACTTTGGCGGAATCATGGCGTAGAGGAAGCGACGTGGGAACCCGAGGATACGATGAGACAGCAATACCCGCAACTCTTTTGATCAGGTAATTTCGAGGCCGAAATTATTTTTAAGGGGGGTAGAACTGTAATATCCCGGGTTAGGGGCTATTTTGGTGTTGCATGTTATTGCATGTTTGTAGTGTGCTGTGTTGCTATTTTTATGTTTTAGGGGCTTAATTAAAGCTTAGGTGTATGCCTGAGAAAATTAGAAAATTTTGGTTTTTGGGTATTAAGTGAAGGGGTTGAGGAAAGTTGGGGTTTTAAGTTATTTTTGGTATTTCATAGCAAAAAAGAAGAGTGGCAGAGTGGCAGAGCATGCGCCACTTGGGAGCTTGGTGTGGCGTCATTTGCAAGGAAGGGGGATGGCCTGAGTTCGAGCTGCGAAACTCTCATTTTGGTTGCATTTTGGGACGGCATGGAGGAGAGGCAGAAGGCAAGTGGAACTCTAACTTGGATTTGGTCAAAAGGGTGACTTGGATGGTGGAGAGCAAATTAAGGAGGAGGACTTGTTCAACTCATTTGAAATGAGTGGTTGGGAGCTTGTGGAGGGATGTGGCCGAATATGGAGGAGTGTTGTGGGGTGTTGGCCGAAACTTGGATGCTTCTTGGGGGAGTGTTCGGTTTTGTATGGCTAGTAGGGAGTGTGCCGAAATGCATTTGGCATTTTTGGCATTTTTTTTGCATAGGTAATTTCGGTCATAGGTGGTGGCAAACAAGGTTTCTTTTTCTTTGTTTTTCTTTGTTTGGTCTTGGTAGCCGAAATCCTAAGGGGTGTCCTTCTCATTTTTTTTTTCCATTGCTTTGAAACCGAAAGTCTAAGAGAGTTGGTGGCCGAATCCTACTTTGCTTTTCTCTCAACTTTCTTGGCAAACCGAAACTAGTATTCCCTCTTTTCATACTTCTTTTTCTTCTCTTTTGGGAAACACTAAAGCCGAAATTTACCTTATTCAAACCGAAATCTCCATTCATCCCTTCTATTTCTTATCTTCTCTAAACCGAATTTTCCCTTCTTTTTGTTGAAGCTTTGGCCGAATATCAACCCATCCCTTCTCCATCTTTTTTCTTGTAATTCTTTCTTGGTCAAGACCGAATCTCTCTTCTCCCTTGTTGCTTCCTTGGCCGAATATTGGTATTGGTAAGTTTATGGTTGATTAGTCATTTATTTTTCTTTCTGTTCTCAATCAATTTTAGTGTATTTAAGGGCCGATTATGGTAAGTTTGGAAGGGTGTTAACCTTTTATTTTGGAACCGAATTCATGATAGGGCAATCAGGGATTTCGAACAGTCAGGTGGAGCCTTCTCTCTTTGTGAACCGATTAGGTAAGTGATGGTAAGATATCATTCGCAGTTATTCGTTTAAATCTGATTAAGTCAAGGTGACAAAGGATTAACCATTCTCTCTTAAGGTGTAGCCGATTGGTGATCAAAGAAGGGCCACTGTGGTTCAGGTTTGGTAGGAAACCAAACCAATAGCAAGGCTAGGGATTGAAACTAACCCCTTTGGGTTTAGATGTCTTTGGCCGAATGGTCTTAGTACCTAACCCCTATGTTTGGTCGATTGTAGGAGTTAGCAATCGAGGGACGTAGATCGTTCGTTGGGATTTTAGACTCGTAGCTATCAGGTGTGTATACTAACACACTTATATTTAGTAATATTGTGAATAACTTTGTGCAATGACTAATGAAAGCAAAGTGGTGATCTATTATGATACCCTCATGGGTACGAGTTTGGACTCGGGTAAGTCGGTGCTATTATTATGAGTTATTGATGATCTGTATGATATCATGGTTATGGATATGTGACATGGGGTATGAGATTAGACATATTGGCATGATATGCATGATAGTATGATATGCATGATAGCATGATATTCATGATTACATGAGTTTGGCATGTTGATGGGTGATACGAGAGGAGGGAGCGGTGATATTTTGTGCCGACGAGCACCGGTGCTTTGGTAGCACACTTTGTGACTTTGGGTCACCAGAGGTTTGGCACCTCAGAGGTTTGGTACCTCGGCGTCTCGTCCCGTGTGGCTCAAGTACCACGATGGGTTGGCCCCTGAGATGATTATACTGGGATTGACGCCGCGATGTTTTGGTAACACACGATGGGTTGGCCCCATCACGGATTTGTGACTACGGTCACCACGGTGCTTTGGTAGCACATTGTGTCTTTGGGACACCGAGGTTTGGCACCTCATTGCGACTTGTCCCCGTGGTTTGACCACCGTGGGTTGGCCCCACTTGAGATATGGGATCAATCGCTAGTGATTTGGTATCACACGATGGGTTGGCCCCATCATCATTGGATTCGTGACTCGGTCACGGTGCTTTGGTAGCACAACGTGTCTTTGGGACACCAAAGTGCTTTGGTAGCACATTAGCGGATATTGTGTCTTTGGGACACGGTGCTTTGGTAGCACATTGTGACTATATGTCACGGTGGTTTGGCACCACCAGTGGTTTGGTACCACACGGGGTAGAAAAGGCGATATGGTTGGTTAGGTTCGGGTTGCATTAATCATGATGCTATGGTTCGGGTTGCATTAATCATGTTGCTATGTATGATGTGTGTTAGCATGTTGATTCTTTGGGAGCGGGATTTACACATCTGAGTCACTCGACTCACCCCCTCCTTTGACATTTCAGGTGACTCGTAGACGCGGACTTGGAGCCGGGATGGACTCGGGGTGCACATGCCATGCTTTAATAAAGTTTTACTCAGACTCTACTATTTGGGTACTTTAGTTATTACTTTACATTGGGTTTTATTTCGGATTGTAAAAGGCCTTTTTAAGTTATGTTTTATGTTGTCTATATTTTAAGTGATTTTGATATGCCTTAACAAAATAACTCGGAATAAATTTTACTAAAACTCGGAAAGATAATGTTTTCAAAATTATAACGCGACGTGTTTTAAAACTATACCATCGGGTATCACACTAAGTCTTTTTGACAAACAAATACAACTGGTTCCCAAACCAAACTTGTAGTTCATTTAAGTCTAGAAGCGTTTTATGTACCACTAAGAAACTAAGGAGGTTTTAAATGGTTTTAACTTGTTTTAACTACAAATTCTAGCTAAGTTTTCAAAATCTCCGGGTTTCAAATACATCAACTGTTTTCCAAACAAGACTACTCAAATTTGTTTCAAACACACTGTGATTTCACTCCACCTTTAAACGAAAAATCTAGTTTTCCCAAAACGTTTTCCCCGTAGCATACCAGATTCGGACGTGGTGTCTTGTCCGGGTTTGGGGTGTTACAATGTATCCCATCCCATGCAATTATGTATGAATAACAAACTTTAATCATAAATAATTTATCAAGTAATCCATAATACAAATGAGTTTTTAATTAAACTTTTCATTTGGGTCCATTAAACAAAATAGTATTTAGCCCATTTAGCAATCTAGCGAACTTAGGCCCAAATGTCAAACTAGAAGGTTTTTGGCCCATTTAGCGATCTAGCAGTCTTTTGACCCAATTTATCGATCTAGCAGTTTTTCGGCCCAATTTAACAATCTAGCAATTTTTCGGCCCAATTTAACAATCTAGCAGTTTTTCGGCCCAATTTATCGATCTAGCAGTTTTTCGGCCCAATTTAACAATCTAGCAGTTTTTCGGCCCAATTTATCGATCTAGCAGTTTTTCGGCCCAATTTAACAATCTAGCAGTTTTTCGGCCCAATTTATCGATCTAGCAGTTTTTTTTTCAACTTTAACCATTTTCATGCATTTACACAAAAGTGTTAATTATCACATAAATTTCGATTTTGCCATTTCTACGATTTATCATAATACTTACTGTTTAGTATCTAACCCGAAAGATAAGTGTGAAGTTACACACCTGGTTATGGTGAGAACTAAACTTTCCCGCTCGTCAACACCCTCGGATTTTTGAACTACTTCCACTTGCGGTTTCTCCCCGATTGATGGTTCGTTAACCGAATCAAATCCACGAACAAATAATGGTTCGGGAGTATGAACTACTTCAAACAATTGATTCTCCTCGGATGAACGTCCACAACCCGATGGGAAATCCGGATTTCACGTCTGATCCTTTGTTTATACTTAGGGGATTAATGGTACCACCCTTCTTCCGAACACTATACGGCCCGTTTCTTCCCTATCTTGGTTGTCTTCAAAGACAAAGATCGTTAGCACGTCCTAATCATATATATATATATATATATATCGATTATGACTAAAGGCTTTGAGAACAAGATTTCCTTACCACAAATATTCTTGTTCCACAAGGAAATCGATCCAAGCGTACTATGTCACACACACGACCTCTTGATTTCCAATCTTCCGTTATTGCACTAAAGTATAACAAAAATAAACGTTAATAGAATGAACGTTTATTTTGATCTAAGAAAGCCTTCAAACCACCATCCATATTCGGCCAATACTATAAACTAATCGAAGACGAAAAAGAACCCTTACCTATTTTCCACGGTTGAAAAGAAACGATTGAGAATGTTGCTTATGAATAGAGAGATATTCGGCTATGAAGAATCAAAGAAAAAGAAAAAATGGTTCGGTTAAGGTACACTAACATTCGGCCATGAAGAGATTAAAGGAGAAAGTATTGATTGAAAAGAAATCAAAATAAGAGAATAGGGATGTTGATAATTCGGTTTTCAAAGAAAGCAAAAGAGAAAGAAAGAGATGAGTTTAAGATCAAGGCACATTCGGCAATGGAGAAAAGGAGAGAAAAGAAAGGAATGGTCTTTTGATGTAGGTGATTTCGGCACTAATGAGAGAAAGGCACAAAAAGAATACCAAATGATGTGCAATAATGACCAAATGGTCAAAAAAAAAAATCAAGGCTTACCAAGGATCAAATTCGGCCAAGGGAGAGAGGTTGAGAGAATTTGCAAAACTATGCACAAAACTAAGAATGACCAAAAAGAGACTTCAAATCCTAGCCAACTAACACCAAAAAAATTCGGCTCCCCCCTAGACCATATTGCCGTCCCAATGCATGGTCAAATGGCCATGATTTTATTTCCAAAACACTTTCCTTGATACTTGCCCTATGTCTCCATATCTTTCCATATTTTCTTGATTCCCTTCCATAAATTAACAATTTCCTTAATCCTTTGATATACTAACCAAAAATAACAAGGTCAACACTTACCATATATGCACTTGGCCGACACTTGCTATACATGTGCAGAAAAATTAAAAATAAAATTCATCTAGATGCTAAACAAGGGATTCGAACCTTCTCCCTCATGCACTAACTCATGCGCCAACACCACTTTGCCATATACTCATCTTATGCTACTATTTAACACTTAATTCAACTTAAGTGTCAATGCCACTTGCTTCACTTCAAGAAATTCTCAAACTAAAAATTATTCCATACCCGAATAATTCTATACTCTTCTTCCGAACTATAGTAGGCACAAAAGAAATAAGAAAATTTTTTTCCTACATAATCTAAACACCAAAACATGCAATAATCGATACTCGAATTTTAGGGTGTTACAACTCTACCCTCCTAAAAAAATTTCGTCCTCGAAATTTACCAGTTGAAAAAGGTGAGGGTATTGTTGTCGAATTGCATCCTCAGGCTCCCACGTAGCTTCCTCCACTCCGTGGTTACGCCATAAAATCTTGACCAACAGCCACGGTTTTCTTTCTTAGCACCTTAACATCTCGGTCTAAGATTTCCACTTGGTTCCTCCTCAAAAGACAAGTCGACTTCAACTCCACTTCTTCTACCGGTACTATGTGCAAAGGATCCGATCTATAGCGCCTCAAAGCATGGAAACATGAAAAACATTATGAATTTGGCTCAACTCAGAGGTAATTCGATCGATAGGCCCACTGGACCAACACGCTTCACCATACGATATGGTCCAATGTATCTAGGACTCAATTTGCCCTTCTTCCCAAACCTAAAAATCTTCTTCCAAGGTGAGACCTTCAAGAAAACTTGATCCCCACAAAGATACTCGATACTTCTACGCGCCGGATCTGCATACGACCTTTGCCTATCGAAGCTTCCTTTAACCGTGCTCGAATAGCTTTTACTTTTCTTCCGTTTCAGATCACTCTGGACCTAACATCTATCGTTCGCCCAATTCAGTCCAACAACTAGGAGAATGACACCTACGACCATATAATGCCTCGTAGGGTGCCATCTGAATGCTAGACTGATAGCTATTGTTGTAAGCAAATTCTGCCAATGGTAGAAAATCCTCCCAACTACCTTTGAAGTCGATTATACAACCCCTTAACATGTCTTCCAGAATCTGAATTACTCTTTCTGATTGACCATCTGACTGAGGATGAAAAGCCGTACTGAAGTTTAGCTTTGTTCCCAAAGCTTCATGCAATGCTTTCCAAAATCGTAACGTAAACCTAGGATCCCTATCTGATATAATAGACACAGGTACCCCATGCAACCTCACGATTTCAGATACGTACAGCTTAGCCAACTTCGTAACGAGTAATCCGTTCCGAAAACTGGTAGAATGAGCAGTCTTCGTCAAACGATCAACAATTACCCAAACAGAGTTTTTCTTAGTAGGTGTTAAAGGTAACCCACTAACAAAATCCATTGTTATCCGCTCCCATTTCCAAAGAGGAATCTTTACGGTTGTAATAATCTCGACGGCAATTGATGTTCCGCCTTCACTTGCCGACAAGTTAAACATTTTCCCACAAATTCGTAAATCTCACGCTTCAACCACGGCCACCAATATTGTTCACGAAGATCCCGATACATCTTATTTCCTCCGGGTGCATAGCATAAGGGCTACTATGCGCCTCTCGAAGAATCATTTGTCTCAGATCTCGAGTCCTTAGGCATCTGAGACTTTTCCACTTAAAGCACAACGCACCTTCCGTGTTTATACCAAAATCCTCTATCCCTCCATTTTCAACTTGTTGAAGTAAAGGTCCCAACTTTCCATCTAATATTTGCTTTTTCTTAATTTGCTCCAACCACAGAGGCTCCACCTTAAGTTCCGCTATCAGACTACCATCCTCGTACAAACTTAAATGGGCAAACATTGCCCTCAAATCGATACCACCTTACGACTTAACGGCGTCGCTACCACATTAGCTTTTCCAGGATGATACTCGATTGAGAAATCATAGTCCTTTAACAACTCCACCCATCTTCGTTGTCTCAAGTTTAATTCCTTACGAGTAAGAAGATACTTAAGACTCTTGTGATCCGTATAGATGATAGACTTTTCACCGTAGAGGTAATGCCTCCAAATCTTTAGATCAAACACTACCGCAGCTAACTCCAAGTCATGAGTAGGGTAGTTTACTTCCGTGCGGTCTCAATCGACGAGAAGCATAAGCTACCACTTTCCCATTTTGCATCAATACACAACCTAATCCCGTATGCGACGCATCACAATAAATCGTAAACTCCTTTCCACCTCGGGTTGAATCACTGGCGCTTCCGTCAAAATCTTCTTCAATTTATCGAAACTTTCTTGCTATTTTTCAGTCCATATAAACGGTACTCCTTTCGCAAAAGCTTAGTTAGGTGCAGCAATCAACGAAAACCCCTCAACAAAGCGTCTATAGTAACCACCAAACCCAAGAAACTCGAATCTCACTCATCGACTTTGGTGGTTTCCAATCCAATCTGACCTCAATCTTCCGAGGATCCACCCTTATTCCTTGGTGACACCACATGACCCAAGAAAGTCACTTCCCTTAACCAGAATTCACATTTACTGAATTTGGCATACAGTTGATTATCTCGAAGTAACTGCAATACAATTCGCAAATGCGAATCATGCTCTTCTTCATTCCTTAAATATACCAGAATGTCATCTATGAATACCACCACAAACCGGTCTAAGTATGGTTGAAAGACCCGGTTCATCATATCCATAAATGCAGTTGGTGCATTGGTCAACCCAAACGGCATCACCAAGAACTCATAATGTCCATAACGAGTTCGGAAAGCCGTCTTGTGAATATCCGCTTCTTTCACCTTAAGCTGATGATGACCCGATCTCAAATGAATTTTGGAGAAAACTGGAGCTCCCTTCAATTGATCAAACAGGTCGTCAATTCTTGGCAGAGGGTACCTATTCTTGATCGTCAATTTATTTAATTTCCTGTAGTCAATACACATACGCATCGACCCATCTTTCTTCTTAACAAACAAAACCGGTGCTCCCCACGGAGACACACTCGGTCGAATAAAGCCTCGATCTAGCAATTCTTGAATTTGAGCTTTAAGCTCCGCCAACTCCTTCGGTGCCATTCTATAAGGAGCAATGGACACTGGAGCCGTTCCGGGCAAAAGCTCAATACCAAATTCCACTTCCCGATCTGGAGGCACACCGGGAAGTTCTTCCGAAAATACATCTGGAAATTCCTTCACTGTCCTCACATCTTCCACTGACAACTCTTTGGCATCTAAAGCACTAATAAATGCTAAAAATGCTCCATACCCTTTTCGCACCAACTTTTTTCTCGCCTTAAGTGCGGATACCACATTTGCCAAGTAATTCCTTCGCTCGCCTATCATAATTATTTCTTTATCCTCCACCGTCCTTATTGACATCCGCTTTTCAAGACAATCCAATTTCGCCCGGTGCTTAACCAACCAATCCATGCCCAAAATGATATCGAACTCGCCAAAAGGCAATTCCATCAAATTTGCCAAAAAATTTCTCCTTGAATTTCTAAGGGCACATCTCTAAACAATTTATTTACCAATACCGATTGTCCTAAAGGACTAATTACCTTCATCTCATTATCGGAAATTTGAGTCTAATTTCAAGTTTCCAGATATGGTACTAGCAACATACGAATGGGTAGAACCAATATCTATCAAAGCAATAACAGTACATCAAAATGAAGAACGTATCAGTTATCACATCAGTGCATTGCCATCCTCACGGCGTCTAATCGCATATACCAATCTGGGCGTCTTGCATCCGTGTTGCCTCTAGGACCATTTCCTCGACCATTGCACCTTGACCACGTCCAGCCCCATTACCACCACGACGACCGGTCCACGACCTCTCGGTGGTTGCTTTGAATTCCTCTTGCGGTGGTGCATCATGATACGAGCTTCTGAGTTGTATCCATTCGACGAGGCAATTCCTATATTGATGATCCATCGACCCGCATTTATAGCAAGCACCCATTTTCTTCCAAAGACTCTCGAATGTCTTTTCCCACAATCAAGACAATCTCGACTCGATTCACGACTACAGTGTTCTTCCTTGAGCTGGTTCCTCGTCCGAGGCCTCTTCGTAAACCTTTTGAAGAACACCGAATACTTCATATCTCTCTTGCCTCTAGCTCGCTCCCGATCTCGGCGTTCCGAGTTCTTAGCCTCTTCGGCTATCTTGGCCTTTTCCACAAGCGTGGCAAAAGTTCTAACTTGTTGTGGGGCTATCAAAACCCGTAATTCATCGTTCAAGCCATCCTCAAAGCGCATACACAACGCTCATGATCTGTTGCCACTATTGTTCGAGCATAGCGACTCAAGCGCATAAAAACTCGACTTCATATCTTCGTCACTTTGTCTTATTCCTTGGACCAGATTCGAAATTCCTTCCTTCGGCATCAACATAACTCGTTCCTACTTATTTCCCTTGGAAGGAAACTTTAAAGAATTCCCAATTAACTAATGCAACGGATTGCCTTCTCGCATCTGATAAGCCACCATTGGTATGCTTCGTCCCTTAACAAGGACACCGCTCCCCTTAATTTTTGTTCCACAGTGCACTCAAGATCGTCCATAATTCGCTCCACTGCCTCAAGCCAATATTCAGCGACATTTGGAGCTACACCTGAGACACCTCTAAAAACCTCAGCACCACTTGATTTCAATCGTTCGATATCGACCCACGAGCTGTTGGCCCAGTTCTAGCTCAATGACCCTTTCAAGGACTCGCAGCATTGCTCGCGTCACCGCATTATCTTCTTCCATATGATTATGTGATCCCGTCTCACTTTCGAGTGACGCAGGTGCATCCATTTCCGGCATATGATCCGGTGCTTCGGTTGCGCCTCTAACACCTCGTCCTCTACCACGGCCACGTCTACCGCGTCCACGACCACGTCCTCTAGAGCTCATAATGACTGATTTAATCTGGTTAAGAGTTTTATGAATCAAAATACTATTTCAGTTGTTTATTAACGATGTTTTATGATATGAAAGAGATAGAGTTGTTTTCGCAACCATATCCTATTGTCTCAATCTCTACGATTTTCCACACCTAAAACTAGAAGTTCTAGAGTGTTTCTTATGATCATATCACAATGATAATAAACAATCAATATCTGAGATACTTACTTGACTTGGCGCGGGATGCTCATGGTGCCATACTACCTTTAAATCAAAAAGTCTAGAAATTTGAGTTGTTTCTCAAACAAATATCTTTATTGAACCCAAACCACAGCCGAGTTTTGAAACTAGCTCTGATACCATTAAATGTAACACCCCAAACCAGGTCTATGCGTTAAGACGAGATTTGGTTTGTCACACCGAACGAACATCCAAAATTTCTCTAATGATTTAAGTAATCGATAATGCAAAACCTTAACGTAGTTTTAAAAGAATTTGAAAGAAATTGAAAAGTAATTTAAGTGTCCAAAAATTGTTATAAAACACAATATTTTTAAGAAAACTTTATAGATTTTAACATACGCCCATATTAAGAGTCTTAAAATAAAATTTAAAGCCATCCACACATAAAAATCCATAAAAATATAATTAGAGGCCTTATTACAACATACCCAAAATAAAATAAGTAACTTAAATAGAGTTCATAGTTTATAAAACCCAAGCTCGTAGTATGGCCTCCACCATGTCATTCATTCGGCCCAAGTCCACATCAATTTCCATTACGAGATGGATAATAAAACGGGGTGAGTTACAAAGAACTCAGTGTGTAACTCACTTACCACCATTATTGGGCCAGACCATCAAGGCATTAATTTGGGCTTGAGCCCAATTACAAATTTTAACAAAATAAAATGAAATAACATATATAAAATGCATGTAAAATGAATTTCCCAACCAAGCCTAATTTCCATCCGCTACACACCCCCGTACCAACCAGCACACCTGTGGGGATCAAGTCAACCCACCCCACCAAACACACCAATCGTAGGCATTTAGCCCTTTTAAATAATATTGTAGTGCACTACCGAACTAGATTGTGACATAGTCACCGAACTAGAGGCATTAGCCAAAATTTGTGGCAGAGCCACCGAACTAGATTCATGGCCACAGGCCTTACTTATCTTCATCATGTATCCCATCCCATGCAATTATGTATGAATAACAAACTTTAATCATAAATAATTTATCAAGTAATCCATAATACAAATGAGTTTTTAATTAAACTTTTCATTTGGGTCCATTAAACAAAATAGTATTTAGCCCATTTAGCAATCTAGCGAACTTAGGCCCAAATGTCAAACTAGAAGGTTTTGGCCCATTTAGCGATCTAGCGATCTTTTGACCCAATTTATCGATCTAGCGCTTTTTTGGCCCAATTTAACAATCTATGATTTTGGCCTAATTTAACAATCTAGCAGTTTTTCAGCCCAATTTATCGATCTAGCAGTTTTTCGGTCCAATTTAACAATCTAGCAGTTTTTCGGCCCAATTTATCGATCTAGCAATTTTTCGGCCCAATTTAACAATCTAGCAGTTTTTCGGCCCAATTTATCGATCTAGCAGTTTTTTTTTCAACTTTAACCATTTTCATGCATTTACACAAAAGTGTTAATTGTCACATAAATTTCGATTTTGCCATTTCTACGATTTATCATAATACTTACTGTTTAGTATCTAACCCGAAAGATAAGTGTGAAGTTACACACCTGGTTATGGTGAGAACTAAACTTTCCCGCTCGTCAACACCCTCGAATTTTTGAACTACTTCCACTTGCGGTTTCTCCCCGATTGATGGTTCGTTAACCGAATCAAATCCACGAACAAATAATGGTTCGGGAGTATGAACTACTTCAAACAATTGATTCTCCTCGGATGAACGTCCACAACCCGTTGGGAAATCGGATTGCCGATCTGATCCTTTGTTTATACTTAGGGGATTAATGGTACCACCCTTCTTCCGAACACTATGTACGGCCTGTTTCTTCCCTATTTTGGTTGTCTTCAAAGACAAAGATCGTTAGCACGTCCTAATCATATATATATATATATATATATATATATCGATTATGACTAAAGGCTTTGAGAACAAGATTTCCTTACCACAAATATTCTTGTTCCACAAGGGAAATCGATCCAAGCGTACTATGTCACACACGACCTCTTGATTTCCAATCTTCCGTTATCGCACTAAAGTATAACAAAAATAAACGTTAATAGAATGAACGTTTATTTTGATCTAAGAAAGCCTTCAAACCACCATCCATATTCGGCCAATACTATAAACTAATCGAAGACGAAAAAGAACCCTTACCTATTTTCCACGGTTGAAAAGAAACGATTGAGAATGTTGCTTATGAATAGAGAGATATTCGGCTATGAAGAATCAAAGAAAAAGAAAAAATGGTTCGGTTAAGGTAAACTAACATTCGGCCATGAAGAGATTAAAGGAGAAAGTATTGATTAAAAAGAAATCAAAACAAGAGAATAGGGATGATGATAATTCGGTTTTCAAAGAAAGCAAAAGAGAAAGAAAGAGATGAGTTTAAGATCAAGGCACATTCGGCAATGGAGAAAAGGAGAGAAAAGAAAGGAATGGTCTTTTGATGTAGGTGATTTCGGCACTAATGAGAAAAAGGCACAAAAAGAATACCAAATGATGTGCAATAATGACCAAATGGTCAAAAAAAAATCAAGGCTTACCAAGGATCAAATTCGGCCAAGGGAGAGAGGTTGAGAGAATTTGCAAAACTATGCACAAAACTAAGAATGACCAAAAAGAGACTTCAAATCCTAGCCAACTAACACCAAAAAAATTCGGCTCCCCCCTAGACCATATTGCCGTCCCAATGCATGGTCAAATGGCCATGATTTTATTTCCAAAACACTTTCCTTGATACTTGCCCTATGTCTCCATATCTTTCCATATTTTCTTGATTCCCTTCCATAAATTAACAATTTCCTTAATCCTTTCATATACTAACTAAAAATAACAAGGTCAACACTTACCATATATGCACTTGGCCGATACTTGCTATACATGTGCAGAAAAATTAAAAATAAAATTCATCTAGATGCTAAACAAGGGATTCGAACCTTCTCCCTCATGCACTAACTCATGCGCCAACACCACTTTGCCATATACTCATCTTATGCTACTATTTAACACTTAATTCAACTTAAGTGTCAATGCCACTTGCTTCACTTCAAGAAATTCTCAAACTAAAAAATTATTCCATACCCGAATAATTCTATACTCTTCTTCCGAACTATAGTAGGCACAAAAAGAAATAAGAAAAATTTTTTTTCCTACATAATCTAAACACCAAAACATGCAATAATCGATACTCGAATTTTAGGGTGTTACATTAAGGATGTCTAATATTTTAAATAGACTAGTTGAAACAATATGCCACCAAAGTGACCTCTTTTACAAAGATTAGTTTATTAATATCAAGATGATTATATGTTTTTGTGATTCATGCGTTTATTAATTGACCCAATGGTAAGTAATATTTGGTAGAATTTCAACGACATCTGTGGTGATAAATGTGTGACAATTATAAGGTATTTTATGTGAGAAATAAGTTAGTCCAAAGATTGATTGATTGTTTGACATAATTTATTGTCAATGTTTGATTGCTACAATAAGAGTATCGCTTACTGTTAATATTACTGTCCAAATACTTGATATTAATGTAGTGTTTGGTATCTTGTGATTAGAGCCACTATTTTTAATTTATTGGTTTCTTATGAATATGAATATTCATGTGAGCTTGTTTTTATCTATTTTGTTCTATATTCAGCTAGTTCATCTTCTGCTGCCACTGTAACACCCTGAAAATTTGAGTAATTTATTTTCTATGTGTGCTTTGAGTAATTATTCTAGAAAGTAAAATTTTCTGATTTATTTTCGTGGTTAGTATAGTCCTGAAGAAGGGTTTAAAATTTTTTTAGAAGGAATAATATTAATTTTTAGAATTTATGGAAATAGACTAAGTGGCATTGACACATAAATTAATTTAAGTGTTAATGTGTAGCATAAGATGAGTAGTTGGACAAGTGGTGTTGGCGCATGAGCTTGTGCATGGGGGTGAAGGTTCGAATCCCCTAAATAGCATCTAGGTGAATTTTATTTTTGATTTTTCTGCCCATGTATAGCAAGTGTCGGCCAAGAGCATATATGGAAGGTGTTGACTTGTTATTTTTGGTTAGTATATCAAAGGAATAAGGAAAATTTGAACTTAAGGAAGGGTATCAAAAGAATAAGGAAAATTTGAAGATATGAGGCATGAATCAAGGAGTTGTTTAAGGAAACAATATCTTGGCCTAAAGACCAAGCATATGGACGGCATTATGGCTAGGGGGGAGCCGAATTTTGGTGATAGTTTGGCTAGGAAGTTTAGTCTTTGGTTTTGGTCATTTTGTTTAGTTTGTGCAAGTTTTGAAAATTCTCTCAAACTCTCTTTTCCTTGGCAGAAATTGTGCACTTGGTAAGCCTAGTTTCTTTTGTCAAATTGGTCATTTTGTTTTACACTTTGGTGTCAATTTTGTGCCTTTCTCTTTGTGCCGAATTTACCAATACCTAAAGAGACCATTCTTTTCTTTTCTTCTCCCCATTGCCGATTATACATTGCTCTCAAAACTTATCTTTTTATTTCTTTTCTTTTCCATTCTATTTGGAAAACGAAACATCATCACCATCTCTCTCCTATTTGATTTCTTTCAATCGAAATTCTCTCCACCTACACTTTCATGGCGAATGTTAAAGTGCCTATAACCGATTTTATTTTCTCTTTTTCTTTGTTTCTTCATAGGCGAATTCTTCTTAGATCCATATTATTCTCAAATCCTATCTTTTCGACGTGGAAATAGGTAAGAATCCTTTCCGTTTTGATTAGTTAATAGTGGTTATGGCCGAATATTGATGATGGTTTGAAGGCTTTATTAGATCAAAATAAACGTTCCTTCTTTTAACGTTTATTTTGTTATACTTTAGTGCGATAACGGAAGTTTGGAATCAAGAAGTCGTGGGTGACAAAACGTTGGAATCAATTTTGTGGTAAGGAAATCATATCTTTAAAACCTTAGGATTATTTTGATATCATTGGATTAACCTTCCTTTGTCTTTGAAGACATTCAAAATAGGGAAGAAAAGGGCGGTGTTTAGCCTTCGGAAGAAGGGAGGTTCTGTTATTCCCCCTAAGTACAAGCAAAGGACTATTTCAGCAATCCGGGATTTCCCACCGGGTTGTGGACGTTCAACCGAGGAAAATCAACTGTTCGAAGTCGTTCGTACTCCCGAACCATTATTTGTTCGTGGATTCAATTCGGTTAGCGAACCATCAATCGGAGAGAAATCGCAAGTAGAAGTCTTACGAAAATCCGAGGGTAAATTTCTAGATCGCTATAGTTAGATCGGTTTTATTATAGATTATAGTGTTTTAATTAACACAATACGTATAGGTGTTGAAGAGCGGGAAAGTTTAGTTCTCTCCATAACCGGTGTGTAACTTCACACTCATTTTTGGGTTGGACATCATGTTGTAAGTTACGTGATAAATTCGTAAAATAGTAAAAGCGGGAAAAATACGTAGTAACTCATATTTTTGAGTAAATGCATGAAAGCGGTTAAAAGCGAGAAAATAAAATCCGATAATACTCTAGTTTGATAAAATGGGCGATAATACTCTAGTTCGATAAAATGGGCGATAATACTCTAGTTCGATAAAATGGGCGATAATACTCTAGTTCGATAAAATGGGCGATAATACTCTAGTTCGATTAAATGGGCAGCTCTGTTTCGATAAATTGGGCTAAAATGGGCCAAAGTCACTAAACTACTAAATGGGCTAGTTGTTAAATTGTTTATATGAGCCTAATGAAAGGTTAATTGATAAGCCCACCGATGATATGGATTAATGAAAATCATTTATATGATTATATTTGTTATATACGCATGATTGCATGGGGTGGGTTATATGAAGAGAAGAATGGCAGTTGCCACAAATATGGCTCATTGCCTCTAGTTCGGTGGCTCGCCACAATATGGCTCAATGCCTCTAGTTCGGTGGCTCGCCACAAATTCGGCTAAATGCCTCTAGTTCGGTGACAATGTCACAATCTAGTTCGGTAGTGCACTACAAAATTATTTAAGGGCTTTAAGCCCATGATTGGTGTGTTTGGCGGGGGGTGGGTTGACTTGATCCCCACAGGTGTGTTGGTTGGTACGGGGTGTTAGCGGATGGATACTAGGTTGGTTTGGGAAATTCATATTTCATGCATTCTTTTCTTTAAATTATGTTACTTTACAATGTATGGTTGAAATCTGTTAATGGGCTCAAGCCCCGGCATGATATCTTGACGATCGGCCTAAAAATGGTGGTAAGTGAGTTGCACACTGAGTTCTTTGTAACTCACCCAATTTTATTAACCATTTCGGGTAATGGAAATTGAGCGTGGACTTGGGTAGGAGATGACTTGGTGGAGGCCATACTACAAACTTGGGTTTTTATTAAACTATGACTTTATTTAGATTATTATCTTAAATTTACATTATGGGTTTTATGTAATAAGGCCTCTTATATGTTTTATGGATTTTATTGTGTGGATGGTTTAAATTTTATTTCTAAACTTTTAATATGGTTTTATCTTAAATATGTTAAGTTTTCTTAAGAACATTGGTTTTATAACAAAAAATTTGGACACTTTAATTATTTAAAATTCTTTCAAAGTTCTTTTAAACCATCTTAAGATTTTAACATTTTTATCTTGACGATAAGTTTCAAACAAGTATTATTCTTAAGCTACAAATTTCAAATCCTTGTATTAACTTCTTATTAAACTCGATTTTCAAAAAGTTTTTGTAGCACTATTTTATTTTAACCATATGAAAATAAAGCGAATGTATGATTGGTGTGACAAACCAAATCTTGTCTAAACGCATAGACCGGGTTTGGGGTGTTACATTTAGTGGTATCGAGCTCGGTTTCAAAACTGGTGTGGTTTGGGTTCAATAAAGAAATTTGTTTGAAAATAATTTCTAGAGTTTTGATTAAAGGTAGTATGGCACCATGAACATCCCGCGCCAAGTCAAGTAAGTATCTCAGATATCTTTGTATGTTTATTATCATTGTGATATGATTATAAGAAACACTCTAGAACTTCTAGTTTTAGGTGTTAAAACCGTAGAGATTGAGACAATAGGATATTGATGCGAAAACACTCTATCTCTTTCATATCATAAGATATCGTTAATAAACAATTGAAATATTATTCGATTCATAAAACTCTTAAATCGAGTTAAATCCAATTAGTCGCCATGAGCACTAGAGGGCGTGGGTCGTGGGACGCGGTAGGCGTGGCCGTGGTAGAGGACGAGGTGTTAGGCGCAAGCGATGTGCGGGTCATATGTCGGAAATGGATGCACTGCGTCACTCGAGAGTGAGGCGGGATCACGCGACCATATGGAAGAGGATAATCTTTGTGACACGAGCAATGCTGCGAGTACTTGAAAGGGTCATTTGGATCGAGAATGGACCAACCGCTCGTGGTTCGATATCGGAGCGATGAAATCCAGTGGAGCCGAGGTTTTGAGAGGTGTCTCTGGTGTAGCTCCCAATGTCGCTGAATATTGGCTTGAGGCGAGAGAGCGAATTATGGGCGATCTTGAGTGCAACGTGTCGAACAAAAGTTAAGAGGAGCGGTATCTTTGTTGAGAGACGAAGCTTACCAATGGTGGCTTACTATCCGAGATGGCGATCTTTGCTTTGGTTAATTGGGAGTTCTTTAAGGCTTCCTTTCAAGGGAAATATGTGGGAACAAGCTATGTGGATGCCAGAAGGAAGGAATTCTTGAACTGGTGCAAGGAAATAAGGCGGTGGCGACATATGAGGGAGGTGAGTTCTTACGTTTGAGTCGCTATGCTCGAGCGATAGTGGCAACGGACCATGAGCGTTGTGTGCGCCGAGGACGGTTTGAAAGGCGAGTTGCGGGTTACGATAGCCCCACAACAAGTTAGAACTTTGCCGCTCTTGTGGAGAAGGCCAAGATAGCCGAAGAGGCTAAGAACTCCGGAACGTCAAAATCGGGAGCAAATTCGAGGCAAGAAAGATCGAAGCATTCGGGTTCTTCGAGAAGATTCTGAAGAGGCCGGAATGAGGAACCAGCTCAAGGAAGAGCACCGATGGCGTTAATCGTCAGTCGGGATTGTCTTTGAATGTGGAAAAGACATTCGAGAATGTTGGAGGAAAGCGGGTGCTTGCTATAAATGTGGATCGATTTTGAGCATCAATATAGGAGTTGCCCTCGACGTATGGATACAACTCAAGAAGTTCGTACTCTCGATGTACCACCGCAAGAGGAGTTCAAAGCAACCACCGAGAGGTCGGGGACCGGTCGTGGTGGTAATGGGGCTGGGCGTGGTCAAGGTGCGCGGGTCGAGGCAATGGTCCTAGGGGCAACGCGGATGCAAGACGGCCGGGATTGGTGTATGCGGTCGGACGTCGTGAGGATGGCAATGCACTGATGTGATAAGCGCACGTTCTTCATTTACGATGTACCCGTTATTGCCTTGATAGATATTGGTTCTACTCATTCGTACATTGCTAGCACCATAATGGAAACTTGAAATTAGACTCGAAATTTCCGATAAAGAGATGAGGGTGATTAGTCCCTTAGGGACGATCGGTGTTGGTTAATAAATTGTTTAGAGACGTGCCCTTAGTAATTCAAGGAGAAACATTCTGGCAAATTTGATGGAGCGCCTTTTGGCGAAGTCGATATTATTACAGGCATGGATTGGTTGGTTAAGCACAAGGCGAAATTAATTTGTCTTTGAAAAGCGTATGTCGATAAGAAATGTGGAGGATAAGGAGATAGTTATGATAGGCGAGCGGAGAAATTACTTGGCAAACATGATTTCTACGTTGAAGGTGGAGAAGTTAGTGCGAAAAGGATACGGAGCATTTTTAGTATTTATTTGTGCTTTAGATGCCAAAAAGCTGTTGGTGGAAGATGTGAGAACGGTGAAGGAGTTCACGATGTTTTTCTGAAGAACTTCTGGTGTACCTCGGATCGGAAGTGGAATTTGGTATTGAGCTTTTGCTCGAGGCGCTCGGTGTCCATTGCTCCTTATAGAATGGCAGAAGGAGTTGTCGAGCTTAAAGCCCAAATCCAAGCTGCTGCAGATCATGGTTTTATTCGACCGAGAGTGTGTCTCCGGGAGCACCAGGTTTTGTTTGTTAAGAAGAAGGATGGGTCAATGCGTATGTGTATTGACTATAGGCAATTGAATAAAGTGACGATCAAGAATCGGTACCCTCTGCCGAGGATTGACGACTGTTTGATCAATTGAAGGAGCTTCATGTTTTCTCCAAGATTGATTTAAGGTCGGGTTACCACCCAGCTTAAGGTGAAAGAAGCGGATATTCACACAAGGCGGCGTTCGAACCCGCTACGGACACTATGAGTTTTTAGTGATGCCGTTTGGGTTGACCAATGCACCATTTGCATTTATGGATATGATGAACCGGGTCTTTCAACCATTCTTAGATCGGTTTGTGGTGGTATTCATAGATGACATTCGGTTTATTCGAGGAGCGAAGAAGAACATGACTCGTATTTGCGGATTGTATTGCAAGTGCTTCGAGATAATCAGTTGTATGCCAAATTCAGTAAATGTGAATTTTGGTTAAGAGAAGTGACTTTCTTGGGTCATGTGGTATCGTAGAAGGAATAAGGGTGGATCCTCGGAAGATTGAGGCGGTATTGGATTGGAAACCACCGAAGTCGATGAGTTGAGATTCGGAGTTTCTTGGGTTTGGTTTGGATATTATAGGCGCTTTGTTGAGGGGTTCTCATTGATTCTTTGCACCTCTAACTAAGCTTTTGCGGAAGGGAGTGTTGTTTATATGGGTGATAAGCAAGCAAGAAAGTTTCGAGCGATGAAGAAGGTTTTAAGAAGCGCGGTATTGATTCAACTGAGGTGGGAAGGAGTTTACGATTTATTGTGATGCGTCACATACGGGTTTAGGCTGCGTATTGATGCAAAGTGGGAAAGTTGTAGCTTACGCTTCTCGTCAATTGAGACCGCACGAAGAACTACCCTACTCATGATTTGGACTTAGCAGCAGCAGTGGTGTTTGCCTTAAAGATTTGGAGGCATTACCTCTATGGTGAAATTGAGGATTTTGGAATAAATTCGAGAAGGTGTATTGTGTTTTCGTGGAAGGGTGCTGTATGCCTAAGGATTCAGATCTGAGGCAAATGATTTTGAGGGCGCATAGTAGCCCTTATGCTATGCACCGGAGGAAATAAGATGTATCGGGATCTTCGTGAGCGGTTTTGGTGGCCTGGATTGAAACGGAGATTTGAGAATTTGTGGGAAAATGCTTAACTTGTCGACAAGTGAAAGCGGAGCATCAATTGCCGTCAGTCTTTTGCAACCGATTAAGATTCCTCTTTGGAAATGGGAGCGGATAACAATGGATTTTGTTAGTGGGTTACCTTTAACACCTACTAAGAAAAATTCTGTTTGGGTAATTGTTGATCGTCGACGAAGCGCTCATTTTCTACCAAGACGCATACGGACTACTCGTTGCGAAGTTGGCGAAGCTGTATGTATCCGAAATCGTGAGGTTGCATGGGGTACTGTATCGATTATATCGGATAGGGATCCTAGGTTTACATCTCGATTTTGGAAAGCTTTGCATGAAGCCTTGGGTACAAAGCTTAATTTTAGTACGGCTTTTCATCCTCGATCGATGGTCGATCGGAGAGAGTGATTCGATTCTGGAAGACATGTTAAGGGGATGTGTAATCGACTTCAAAGGTAGTTGGGAGGATTTTCTACAAGTTAGCGGAATTTGCGTACAACAACGACTACCAGTCTAGCATTCAGATGGCACCCTACGAGGCATTGTATGGTCGTAGGTGTCGTTCTCCTATTTGTTGGGTGAGTTGGGTGATCGGCGGTTGTTAGGACTCGAGATGATTTACGAAACGGAAGAAAAAGTGAAAGTTATTCGGACGCGGTTAAAGGAAGCCGGATAGACAGAAGTCGTATGCGGATCTGAAGCGTAAGGATATCGAGTATGCCGTAGGAGATCAAGTCTTCTGAAGGTCTCACCTTGGAAGAAGATATTCGATTCGGGAAGAAGGGCAAGTTGAGTCCTAGATACATTGGACCATATCGTGTGGTGAAACGAGAGTTGGTCCAGTGGCCTATCGATTGAGTTACCTCGAATTGAACCAAATTCATAATGTTTTCCACGTGTCCATGTTGAGGCGCTATAGATCGGATCCTTCGTACATAGTACCGGTAGAAGAAGTGGAGTTGAATTTGGATTTGTCTTTTGAGGAGGAACCGGTGGAAATCTTAGACCGAGACGTGAAGGTGCTAAGAAAGAAGAGCTGTGCCGTTGGTCAAAGTGTTGTGGCGTAACCACGGAGTGGAGGAAGCTACGTGGGAGCCTGAGGATGCAATTCGGCAACAATACCCTCACCTTTTCACCGAGTAAATTTCGAGGACGAAATTTTCTTTTAGGGGTAGAGTTGTAACACCACTGAAAATTTGAGTAATTTATTTTCTATGTGTGCTTTGAGTAATTATTCTAGAAAGTAAAATTTTCTCGATTTATTTTTAGTGGTTAGTATAGTCCTAAAAAGGGTTTAAAATTTTTTAGAAGGAATAATATTAATTTTTAGAATTTATGGAAATAGACTAAGTGGCATTGACACATAAATTAATTTAAGTGTCAATGTGTAGCATAAGATGAGTAGTTGGACAAGTGGTGTTGGCGCATGAGCTTGTGCATGGGGTGAAGGTTGAATCCCTAAATAGCATCTAGGTGAATTTTATTTTTGATTTTTCTGCCCATGTATAGCAAGTGTCGGCCAAGAGCATATATGGAAGGTGTTGACTTGTTATTTTTGGTTAGTATATCAAAGGAATAAGGAAAATTTGAACTTAAGGAAGGGTATCAAAAGAATAAGGAAAATTTGAAGATATGAGGCATGAATCAAGGAGTTGTTTAAGGAAACAATATCTTGGCCTAAAGACCAAGCATATGGACGGCATTATGGCTAGGGGGGGAGCCGAATTTTGGTGATAGTTTGGCTAGGAAGTTTAGTCTTTGGTTTTGGTCATTTTGTTTAGTTTGTGCAAGTTTTGAAAATTCTCTCAAACTCTCTTTTCCTTGGCCGAAATTGTGCACTTGGTAAGCCTAGTTTCTTTTGTCAAATTGGTCATTTTGTTTTACACTTTGGTGTCAATTTTGTGCCTTTCTCTTTGTGCCGAATTTACCAATACCTAAAGAGACCATTCTTTTCTTTTCTTCTCCCCATTGCCGATTATACATTGCTCTCAAAACTTATCTTTTCTTTCTTTTCTTTTCCATTCTATTTGGAAACCGAAACATCATCACCATCTCTCTCCTATTTGATTTCTTTCAATCGAAATTCTCTCCACCTACACTTTCATGGCCGAATGTTAAAGTGCCTATAACCGATTTTATTTTCTCTTTTTCTTTGTTTCTTCATAGCCGAATTCTTCTTAGATCCATATTATTCTCAAATCCTATCTTTTCGACGTGGAAATAGGTAAGAATCCTTTCCGCTTCGATTAGTTAATAGTGGTTATGGCGAATATTGATGATGGTTTGAAGGCTTTATTAGATCAAAATAAACGTTCCTTCTTTTTTACGCGTTTATTTTGTTATACTAGTGCGATAACGGAAGTTTGGAATCAAGAAGTCGTGGGTGACAAAACGTTGGAATCAAATTTGTGGTAAGGAAATCATATCTTTAAAACCTTAGGATTATTTTGATATCATTGGATTAACCTTCCTTTGTCTTTGAAGACATTCAAAATAGGGAAGAAAAGGGCGGTGTTTAGCCTTCGGAAGAAGGGAGGTTCTGTTATTCCCCCTAAGTACAAGCAAAGGACTGTTTCAGCAATCCGGGATTTCCCACCGGGTTGTGGGCGTTCAACCGAGGAAAATCAAGCTGTTCGAAGTCGTTCGTACTCCGAACCATTATTTGTTCGTGGATTCAATTCGGTTAGCGAACCATCAATCGGAGAGAAATCGCAAGTAGAAGTCTTACGAAAATCCGAGGGTAAATTTCTAGATCGCTATAGTTAGATCGGTTTTATTATAGATTATAGTGTTTTAATTAACACAATACGTATAGGTGTTGAAGAGGGAAAGTTTAGTTCTCTCCATAACCGGTGTGTAACTTCACACTCATTTTCGGGTTGGACATCATGTTGTAAGTTACGTGATAAATTCGTAAAATAGTAAAAGCGGGAAAAATACGTAGTAACTCATATTTTTGAGTAAATGCATGAAAACGGTTAAAACCGAGAAAATAAAATCCGATAATACTCTAGTTTGATAAAATGGGCCGATAATACTCTAGTTCGATAAAATGGGCCGATAATACTCTAGTTCGATAAAATGGGCCGATAATACTCTAGTTCGATAAAATGGGCCGATAATACTCTAGTTCGATTAAATGGGTTAAAGCTGTTTTGATAAATTGGGCTAAAATGGGCCAAAGTCACTAAACTACTAAATGGGCTAGTTGTTAAATTGTTTATATGAGCCTAATGAAAGGTTAATTGATAAGCCCACCGATGATATGGATTAATGAAAATCTGTTATATGATTATATTTGTTATATACGCATGATTGCATGGGGTGGGTTATATGAAGAGAAGAATGGCAGTTGCCACAAATATGGCTCATTGCCTCTAGTTCGGTGGCTCTCTGCCACAATATGGCTCAATGCCTCTAGTTCGGTGGCTCTGCCACAAATTCGGCTAAATGCCTCTAGTTCGGTGACAATGTCACAATCTAGTTCGGTAGTGCACTACAAAATTATTTAAGGGCTTTAAGCCCATGATTGGTGTGTTTGGCGGGGTGGGTTGACTTGATCCCCACAGGTGTGTGTTGGTTGAGTACGGGGTGTTAGCGGATGGATACTAGGTTGGTTTGGGAAATTCATATTTCATGCATTCTTTTCTTTAAATTATGTTACTTTACAATGTATGGTTGAAATCTGTTAATGGGCTCAAGCCCAGCATGATATCTTGACGATCTGGCCTAAAAATGGTGGTAAGTGAGTTGCACACTGAGTTCTTTGTAACTCACCCAATTTTATTAACCATTTCAGGTAATGGAAATTGACGTGGACTTGGGTAGGAGATGACTTGGTGGAGGCCATACTACAAACTTGGGTTTTATTAAACTATGACTTTATTTAGATTATTATCTTAAATTTCTGTTATGGGTTTTATGTAATAAGGCCTCTTATATGTTTTTATGGATTTTATTGTGTGGATGGTTTAAATTTTATTTCTAAACTTTTAATATGGTTTTATCTTAAATATGTTAAGTTTTCTTAAGAACATTGGTTTTATAACAAAATTTCTGGACACTTTAATTATTTAAAATTCTTTCAAAGTTCTTTTAAACCATCTTAAGATTTTAACATTTTTATCTTGACGATAAGTTTCAAACAAGTATTATTCTTAAGCTACAAATTTCAAATCCTTGTATTAACTTCTTATTAAACTCGATTTTCAAAAAGTTTTTGTAGCACTATTTTATTTTAACCATATGAAAATAAACGAATGTATGATTGGTGTGACAAACCAAATCTTGTCTAAACGCATAGACCGGGTTTGGGGTGTTACAGCCACAATATCTGCTAATATAAATTCTACACCCATACTTAATGGGAATAATTTCAAGGAATGGAAAATGCGCTTATAGTGCTTGGTTTTATGGACATAGACCTTACATTAAGGGAAGAACAACCCACACCTCTCACTGCGGAAAGCACCCCTTATGTTAAAAGGGATTTTGAGAGGTGTGATCGTTCAAATTGCATGAGTCTAATGATCATGAAGCACAACATTCCAAAAGCTTTTAGGGGCACAATATCTGAAGAGATTACTCAGGCCAAAGTTTCCTTTACGAAATTGAGAAACGTTTTTCCAAAAACAATAAGGTTGAGATGACATCACTTTTGACTTCTTTGATGTCTATGAAGTATAAGGGTCAAGGAAATGTGAGGGAGTACATTATGGAGATGTTCCATGTTGCTTCAAAACTTAAGGCACTTAAGATCGAGCTTTCTGATGAATTACTTGTTCTTATAGTTTTGGTATCGCTGCTTGCACAGTTTAACCAATTTAAAATTAATTACAACTATCAAAAGAAGAAACTGACTCTAAATGATCTCACTTTTCATTATGTGCAAGAGGAAGAAAAGTTGAAGCATGATAAGTCTGAAAGTGTTCATTTGGCCAGTGCCTCTAAAGACAATAGCTTACATTTTGAATAGAGTACCCATTAAAACAGCTGCAAAAACACCTTATGAGCTTTGGACAAGTCGAAAGTCTAGTCTAAAACACTTTCACATTTGGGGATGTCCATGTGAGGCAAGGCCTTATAGGCCACATGAAAAGAAAATGGACTCCAAAATAGTGAGCAGTTACTTTATTGGTTATTCTAAGTGATCTAGGGGCTATGAGGTTTATAATTCCATAATTAAGAATATTTTTAAGACGAGAACTGTAACATTTTTTAAGGATGTTGAGTTTGGAGGGATAAATAAGTTAGAGACATTACTTTTGAGGAGGAATTGGATTCTAACTCAATTCTTGCTATCACTTTTGACAATGTTCAAGTTCTCATACCTATCATTGATCAAGAAGTGAATCCAGAACCTTTATAAGACAATGTTGAACAACTCCCTATTCAAGATGAGGTAATTGTTCCAGAAGAACAAACTCAACAACCTCAAGAACGAATGTCTTTTAAAAGGTCCACTAGAAAAAGATTTACAATGGCTTTAGTGGAATATTTTGACCTTAAACTCCATTAGATGAATGTTAAGTTAATAGTTTCTTAATGGTAACATTGATCATACATTTATATAGTGCAACTAGAAAACTTTGTGTCTAATGATGCAAAGTTAATGATTTACAAATTAAAGAATTTCATCTATGAGCTTAAGCAGACTTCTCGTCAATAGTATTACAAATTTTACCAAATAATTATCTCATTCGGTTTAGAGATGCATTTGGTAGATAATTGTATATACCACAAGTTCAGTGGTGAGTAAAGATCTATATTTGGTTTTATATGTTACTGTTATACTACTTGTCAATAATAAGTTAAGTCTCAACCAGTACCCCAAGAATGATTTTAAGATTAAGGAAATGCATAAGATTCCCTACGTCTCAAGAGTGGGGAGTCTAATGTATGCTCAAGTATGTACACGTCTGGACATTGCGTACATTGTTGGGATGTTAGGCAGATATTTAAACAACCCTGGTATGGACTGTCAAAACCATTTTAAAATCGAGTTTTGAAAAATGGGGATCAACTTTTAAAAACGAAAATGGGAGTCGCCACCAATCCCTTTTTACTTAGGTGTGATTGGGTCACCTTGTAAAACGTTTTATTTTAAAACATGTTGATTTTGGTCTACGAAAAAAAACAAGAAAATGGGTTCGGGAGTCTGTTACGTACGAGGAAGGGTTAGCACCATCGTAACGCCCATAAATTGGTACCGAATCGATAAAATCATGTCCAAATGTTTGAAATTTAAAAAGTTTAAAATAAGATCCTTTATTTGAAAATAAACCAAGACTACCTATCTCAAAGAAATAAGAATACCACACCCGATGAAGTTAGGATCTGAGTATCTCATGACTTCAAAGCTAGGTACATCTTTATTTTAGAAAATTCTTACCTCGAGATACAAAATATCACACCCAATAAATTAGGATACAACGTTTTGAATTCCCAAGAATAAGGTTTTTTATTTAAAACTTGAGAGTTCTTTATTCCGAAAGAATATAAACATCACATCCAACACGTTAGGACACGATATTTTAAAACCTTCGTAATCAAAATCCTCTCATGATTTATAAATCTTGTTAAAAGGATATTTAGTTATTTAGCCAAACGGAAAATCGCAACCCAGCACGTTAGGGCACTATTTCCCGAGTTTCTAAATACCAAAACATTGCCTTAATATAGTAATTTTGCAAAAAAAAATGTATTTATAAAACAATAAATAAATAACTATACAATGGCCATCATAAATAAATAAATAAAAGAATATGGGCGAATAAAATATATACATAAAACCATAAATATCAAAATAGAAATTACTAAATGAATATGAAAATTTTCATGCATGATTAATAATAAACAAATAAAATAAATAAATAAAATTACATACTTATATGATATAAACAATGTAAACAATGCATAAATAAAAGGAATAGTATATAATGATTTTAAATAAAATATAATATAAATAATGTAAATGAAACATGTTTTTCAATATAAATATATTTTATAAAGATAAAAATATGATATAATATAATACTATACAATGTATAAAATTTTTAAAATATATAATATAATAACTAATATATGAAAATAATATATAATAATATTAAGCAAAATAAAATAATAAATAATAAATATATATATAATACACTAATTATAAATAAATAATATAAATAAAATAGATTAGATAATTTAAATAAATTTTATAAAAATAAAGTTTTAGAAATAATATAAATGTAACATAATAATATATAATATACAAAATATAACATAATAAAAAAATTAATAATAATATATAAATTATTAAACAAGTAAAATAATATATATAATAATAATTAAATATAAAGATAATAAAAAATTTATATATAAAAATTTATATTATTAATAAATTAATATACAAATAATTTAAAATAAAAATTTTAAAATATTTCAATATAATAATATAATAATTTTAAAGAAAAAAAAAGATTTGAAAAATAAAGAAACCAGGATCAAATAATAATAATAAAAGATATAAAGGGGTCAAATTATAAATAAAAGGATATAAACGGACTTAATTACAAAACTGAAATTATGCGGAGGGACTAAAGGGATAAATTTCCCATTTTTTTGAAAACACGCGGATCCTATTCGGGTCCCCGGGTCAACGCGCGGATCTGGTCTTTGAAACGACGTCGTTTTGCACTTATTAGGTTAAGTGAAAACGGCGTCGTTTCCTCTATGCTATAAAAGTAAAATTTGGTTTAAGAAAAACATTTTAAAAATAGTTTCTAAAAAAGAACTTAAAAAGTGCTCTGAATGTTCTCTCCCTCCACTGCCGGAGTTTGGTCGTCGGATTCGAGAGCCTCTGTCCCACGCGCCATACGCGCCACCACTGACGGTGGCCGGAGGTCCAAAAACTTTTGCTTTTCAAGCAGGTAATCCTCTTTTCTTTTTTCTCTTTTTAATATTCGTAAAAAAAATAATGTAGATCAAAACATAAACAGAATAAAATATGAAAATCACCTTCGTTGAAAAAGAAAATTCTATGCTTTTTATTTCTGTTTGTATTACTGTATTCTCGTGTATATTTTTGTATCCTCCCCCCCTGTTTACAGGTTTTTCACAGGCTTTTATAGCCTTTTGAAATAGAAAAAAAAAGAAATAAAATGATTTCCATGTTTACTGCGATCTCCTGGTGTTTCTTTCTTCTTTTGCAAGTAAACGAGAAGAATGCGGTAGTGATGGGGCGTGATCCACGCGCGAATCGGGGCCTGATGATGGCGAGGCTTGCGGCGCAAAGGGGATTCTGGTGGCTGCGGCGCGAAAGGCGTGACTGTTGGGATACTGCGGCGATTGGGGTGCTGCGGCGCTTAGGAAACCCTAGGGTTTGGGGTTTCCAATTTCTGGAAACAAGTTTGGGCCATTGGGCCGTGTTTAGCTTGGGTCTGATTAGGGTCTGTTGGTGTTTTCGGGTCTCAGTTGTAAGTGGGCTAATCGGGTAGACTGTTTTAGGTTAGAGGTAATCTGTTGGTAATGGGTTATTGGGCTAGGGTGTAACTGGACTGTAACATAAAATGAACATTTATTATTTATTGATTTTTATTTTGTTTTTTTCTGAATAAAAATGGGCCCGGACAAAATGGCCTTATTACAGCTGCCCCTCTTTGCTCATTGTCGTGTAACGAGAATAGAGCAAAGATAATAAAAGGACCAATTTTGCCCGGTCTTGGCCGAGCCCCGACTTCTTGATCCTCGCTTTCTTCAAATGACTTCCAATCCGAACTGCAACGGCATTGGAGCTTCATCTTGATTTCAGTGAGTTTGATAGCTTCAACTTCATGAAGGCAATATCCACTATCTTTTGATCTGCTCTATTGCAAACTCAGGGAGACCAGATCTGATATTTTCAATCTGATCCCTGCAAACTCAGGGATCACGGATCGATGTCTTCGATGCGCTTCCCCGCAAACTCGGGAATTTCAGATCTGCTACTTTTTCAATCTGATCCCGCAAACTCGGGGATCACGGTGATGTCTTCGATCGCTTCTGCAAACTCGAAATTGCGGATCTGCTACCTTTTAATCGATCCCCGCAAATCGGGGATCACGGTGATGTCTTCGATCCGCTTCCTACAAACTCGGGAATTGTCGGATCGCTATTTTCAATTTGCTTCTGCAAAGCTCGGGAATGCCGTTGCTATCTTCAATCGCTTCCACGCAAAGCTCGGGAATGCCGATTTGCTATCTTCAATCTGCTTCCTGCAAAGCTCAGGAATTCAGATTTGCTATCTTCAAATCGCTTCGCAAAGCTCGGGAATGCAGATTGGCTATCTTCAATCTGCTTCCTACAAAGCTCAGGAATGCCAGATTTCGCTATCTTCAATCTGCTTCCTGCAAAGCTCAGGAATGCCAGATTGACTATCTTCAATCTACTTCCTGCAAAGCTCAAGAATGCTAGATTTGATATCTTCAATCTACTTCCTGCAAAGCTCGGGAATGCGAATTTCTATCTTCAATCTACTTCGCAAAGCTCGGGAATGCGGTTGCTATCTTCAATGCGCTCGCAAAGCTCGAGAATGCGAGTTGCTATCTTCAATCTGCTTCCTGCAAAGCTCAGGAATGCCAGATTCGCTATCTTCAATCTGCTTCCTGCAAAGCTCAGGAATGCCAGATTTGCTATCTTCAATCTACTTCCTGCAAAGCTCAGGAATGCCAGATTTGCTATCTTCAATCTGCTTCCTGCAAAGCTCAGGAATGCCAGATCTGCCATCTTCAATCTGCTTCCTGCAAAGCTCAGGAATGCCAGATTGGCTATCTTCGACCTTACTACATTGTCTTTTAAAGGACATAACCTGTAGAATGGGTATATGATTATGTCTAATAATTAGGATGCCTTGATTGAAATGCCTCAAATGCTCCTAATTAGACATGCTATAAATGTAAAAATGATATGAGTATGATTCCCGCTTAAGGTATTATCACTCATTTATCTATCAAGGTTTCATCTTAGTTCCCCCTTGAAGTATCATTTTCTTGCTCAATTATTTTGTCCCGTGGTAATTCTGAGTCCACTCCACTTGAACCTTGGGATATGAAGTTTGTGCCTCCTACTATAATAACATTTGACTTCTTCCATCCAATCTATTACCACTCAGAGGTACAGAACTTGTATCGTTTTCACCATTCCCTAGGTGTATAAATCTAAAATTTATATGAATGCAGGGTCTCCCGACAATGACCCCCTTTTACACTTGGCTTGACGTTATTCGTCATTTGCCGATATGGTATCACCAACGAAATTGTCTTATCCAATAAGAATCCGAAGAGATAATAATTTTCCAATATTTTCAATCCCTTAGGCTTGGTGAGTTCTGAACAATAGTCCTGTTTCAGATTCTCATATTATTTAGAAGCTTCCAGAGTAATATACGAAACTCCTTTTATGAAAGTGTTATTAGTCCATAAATTGTTATTTCAATATAAAATGCTTGAAAAAGGTCACAAAAGCGGACGAGAAAGAAATTAGTCAAGAGCATAGCTCCGAGAAATAATTTAATCAAAGATAACCCAGGCAATAAAAGTGTAATATCCTGAAATTGGGCTTAATAGGACTGGGCCGATTGGGCCTTGGGCTTTAGGAAAAATTTGAGTATCATATTGTTGCTTGAGTTAATTCAGGTATGATTTTATTGTGTGCTTAATATAGTCTTGTGAAGGCTTGGAATTAATTGGTTTAGAATAATTTTTAGTATGGAGAATTTAGTGAAGTGGATCAAGTGATTATGATGCTTAAGTTAACTTAAGTGTTTAATGTTAGCATAAGTGAGCAAGTAGTAAAGTGGTGTTGGCACATGAGTAATTGTATGAGGGAAGAGGTTCGAATCCCATGGATGACAATAAGGTGACTTTTATTTTTGCATTGTATGGCATGTGTTGGTCAACTCTAATTAAGATAAGGTTGGACTTTATCATTTATGGATAGTAGACTAAGGAATAAGGCAAGTGCTTATTTATGGTATGGTATCAAGGTGTTATGGTATGATAAGGGGACATAAGGCTTGGATTAAGGGATGAGGTTTTGGAAAGTTTGGCATGACCAACTTGTCCATGAATGTGGACGGCATTATGGATAAGGAGGACTAATTTTTATGGCAAGATAGTTAGTAGTTTAGGTAAGCTTGAATTTGGGGAAAAGAATTATTTTTGATTAAGGAATGATGAGGGAACACAAGGCATAATGTAAGGTTATTGCTATGGAAAGTTTTGTGTGGAAAACTTTGGCTTTGGAGTTCATGAACTTGGACGGTATTAGGGGCTAGGGGGGATGGCTGAAATTTTTGGTTAGCTTTTGGTATGGTATGGTGCTAGTTTTTAGTAGAATTAAGTGATAGATGAGCACATCTTTCTTTTGGCTATTTTGTGTTTCTCTCTAATCTTTTTCTCATCTTAGCTGAATGTATTTTGGCCAAAAGGTAACCATTTTCTTTTCTTTTGGCCATTTGAGTTTTGACCATTTTGGTTTTTAGTTGTTCTTTCTCCCCTCAAGTCCATTCCTTCTTCTCTTCTTTTTTTTGTGACCGAAACTACAAAACCATCAAAGACCATTTCTTCTCTTTTTCCCTTATTGCCGAACACACTTTGACTCAAAGTTCTTCCTTGATTCATCTTCTATTCTTGAGAACCCGAAACCCAAACTCCCCATTTCTATTCTTCTTTTCCTCTTTGTTTTCCACAAGAGACTTTCAACATTATTCTCTTCCTAATTCTTCACCATAGCCGAATCTTCTACTTCCTTTTAGTATTATTTTTGGCCAAATGTATGTAGAGTCATAATATTGTGTTTCTTTTGTGTAGCCAACGGTAAGGAGCCTTAAGGTGGATTGTAAGAATTTAATTCATCAAGGTAAGTGTTATGTGGTGATTCGGGATTTAGTTAAGCAAAGTAGGTGATTTGTAGTATTCGGCCATAGGCCATTGTATGAGTTTAAGTGATGACCGATTTCTGACTTTGGTTCTTAGGAACAAATCGACTGGAATAAGAGAGTTTCGGGATTGAGTAAACTGTGCCAAAGCAGGTGCGTAGTTATCGCACTGTCTCTTGATTGTGTGTATGTGTTATATTTATGTATATGTGATTTGATGTTAATGGTAGCCGAATTAAGGGCTAAGATTGTGAATACCCGTGGTGGGTGATCGAATACTCAGTCGTTGAATTACGATATTAAATGATCATTGATGAATATATGAAATGTGATGGCATGTGATGCATTATTGTTCAAGTGATATGTTTCCATGATACACATATATATATGCATGGGACTTGGGATGTGACTATCGAAGGAAAGGGTGTACTTTATGTACGTGGTCCGATGTTAGCCTTGTGCTACATTGGCGCTTGATGTTAGCTATGTGCTTCATCAAGGGAGGTGTTGGCTAGGTGCCCATCTCGGCGGTTGATAGCTGTGTGCATCATCGTGGATTAATTGATATGTGGGATCACTTATGTGACCGGTGGCTTAGCCACGGCCTTGAGCAGCAAGTCTGCTGAGGTAAGTTATGTGGGATCACTTAGGTGATCGGTGGATTAGCCACGGCCTTGGGCGGCAGGTGTGCCGAGGTTGGTGTAATGGATGGAACTAGGTTGGGTTGGGCTTCATTTTGCATAATTTTGCATATGGACTGTGTGGATATGGGCCAAGCCCATATGTGGGGACATGTGTAATAACTATGCACTGAGTCTGTGTGACTCACCCAAATTTCTCAAACCTTACAGGTGATGCATAAAGCTTGGACCGAGTTGGAGTGGATACGAGGTGGCCCATGCAGAAGTTATTTTCCTTATTTTATATATTATACATATTTTCAGAATTTGCGAATATTTGGTTATTGTAATAAGGGCCACTTAAAGGTTTTGAAGTTTATTATTATGTTTTAAAGTGGATTGACAATTTTTATTATTTGGATATCTTTTATTTTTAGCAACTCATATCTTAAAGATACATGTTAAAATTACAAATCGAAGAATTTGTAACAACTTGATTTTATTTGGATTTATAAATATACAATGTTTTATTAAAGACAATAAATTTTTATGTTTTCACTCTAAGTCAAAATATTTTTCAAACGTTTTCCGCAGTGGCATTCTAAATTCGGCCGTGGCGTATGGGCCGGGTTTGGGGTGTTACAAAAAGAAAACTGATTTTGGTGTATCTCAAAAAAGAATAAAGCAATCAGAGATAACGAATTTCAAAAATGGGTAAGAATGAAGCTAGATGCCCCAGATATCGCAGCCTGAGCTTCTTTGTTCCAACTTCTTGAGGACCATTTTAAGCTCAATATGTGTTTAAGGGATCCGAAGTACTTTGTCGATGCCCCAAGACGTAATATACTTCCTCATTGCTAATTCGGACATAGCAAGACTACTGTATGCCCCGTTTTTTAGTCAAAATTTGAGCTACCCTTTTCGGGTTTTCAACTCAAATCCCCTTTGGTATCAAAGCGCCCTTTGCGGGTTTTCGCCTTGGCCTCTCCTTTTTCTTTTCTTTTTCTCTTTTTTTTATTTTTTCTTTTTTTCTTTTTTTTCTTTTTTTTGAGGCGCCCTTTACGAGTTTTCACCTTGATCTTTCCTCTTTTAGGTAAAATATTTCTTGACTGAACTTGAATTCACCAGATTGGGCAAGTCTTCGCCATCCGTTTCGGTCAATGTCAATGCTCTTCTAGAACAGGCCTTCTTTACAACATAAGGTCCTTCCCAGTTTGGCATCTGCTTTTCTCTGAAATCCTTTTGCAGAAGAAAAATCATTTTCAACATCAGGAACCCTTCATGGAATTCCCTAAGATGAACTTCTCTAAGCTCATATCATCTGGCCGTGACAAATAACTTTTAACCCTTTCTTCAGTTAAGTTCAAGCGACAAAAATGCTTCAATTCCATAATGGGTAAGATGTTGCCCCAGTGAAGGTTCTGGCCGATGTTCAATAAGATAAAGGGTAGTGATAACTTCTTATGCCAATTTTTACAAGTCTTAGCCACCTTTCATTCTTTTTTTTTTTGGCAACTTTTGTTGCACTGTGATATACTGCCTGATCTTTTAGACAAACTATAAACTGTCTTTGTAAAATTATTTAAACGCGATCCTTTATGGCATTCTGCTAGCATCTTGATCTCTTTTTTTTGGCGAATTTGATGACTTCGACCTTGTAATATTGGCATATAAAGCGACAGTCACCCTCGACCATGACGGCAAATTGATGTCAACTAGAAGCGTTTGGCGAGATTGGCCACATAATATCCATACCCCACATATGGAAAATTGGTGAAGAACTGGAGAAGGCACATGAATCTTGTCTCCTTTAATATGGCATAACTGATACCATCCCTTTCTATGTAGATCAGCAGTGCCTGATCCTCATGTTTAGCCTGCGTCTTAGTAGCCTAGGCATGTCTTAATATAATTGTGCAAAACATCTTCGAATTCTTGAAAACAACTCAATGATGTCTTGCCTTATTTTTGTGGTGAGCTGGCTTCGATCTTCACCCCTTTTCTAGGCTCATAATATCAATTAACCCTTTGTTGAGTAAGGTCTGCTTTTCATCTTGTTAAACCATTCTTAACAAGTCAGAAGATATGTCACAATCTCTGTCATCTTCAAAGTCCTGAGATCCCCTAGACCCATATCTCGTTCAAAAAGGGAGTCAGTAACAACGTCTCTCATGTCATTGATATCTGGGTACCTAGGTACGAAGGCAAACAAATCCAATGAATAAATGATTCTAAGGATGATTATTTGGATAGTATGGTCACAATAAAGAATGAAAGAATATTGGTAAAAAAATGTACAGTATGAAAAATGAAAAATATTCACTTAAGAAAATGCATTTTATTGAAATAAAATTTCAGCCACAAGCCTATTTCACAAAAGGATTCTTATTGCCTCTAGGCTTAAGGCAACAAGCATGTTTTGCACATTACTATAGATCAGCTCAAAAATGCAAGGATCTCTTCCACAAGCCCATTATTCAAAATACTCCCAAGTACACAAGGTTTGGAATTCTTGCATTTGTTCCCGCATTTGTCGAATCTTGGTTGATTGCCCCTGCATCTATATTTGCATTTGCTCTATTCTCTCCAATCTTTGTTTCAAGTTTTCCAGGTTAACTGAGATAATTAAAGTCTAATGCAAATGATGTAATGCAAATGCATGAATGCAAAAAAGGCATCGATTCTGATTCAACTTCATTTTAGAAAACTTTATCAGAAAACAAAATCCTTTACATAAAACGGACTACAAGTATGCTTTCGCCCTATGTCCTAAGGTCTTGATTTTCCCAAGCAATGAAGTTAGCTCTTGATTACGGTCAGACTGTAGCTCATATTTTATGCTCAATATATCAGCCTGTGATGCCAAAGTCTGTAGATGATCAGCTACCTCTCGAATCTGAACTATCGCTTCACCCATGAGGTAATCTCGATTCCTAACTTGATCATGAGAATGGTGAAGCTCTTCTTTCAAACGCTCCTCTCTTGTCTCAAGAAGCTCGATCCGAAGTTCACAATGGTGCAATGCTGATTCTAACTCTTCAATTCTACTCTTTATTTTCTCAATCTTGTTCAGACTTGACTTCAACTCGATTACAGAATTACGGCTTCGATGGTGGTGAAGAGACCATCCTAATTCAGCCACTCTAGCCTTTAGTCCACATTTCTCCTCTTGGCTTTCTGCCAAACTCTTTTTAGGGTCCTATTTTGCATCTGCATCTCTAGGAACTTTCTCTCCCAATGGTCAGCTTTGGCTTTTTCCATTTGCATCTCTTGTTGCCATTGTTGCGAAGTCTTCTCTAATCCAGTATTTTTCATTGATAGGCGTGACTTTTACACTCGATCTTTAAGTCATTCAGATCTTCTTCGACTCTTCTCTTCCCTTTTCTTACCTTTTCGGCTTCTGATTTCTGTACGTCCACATCTACCTTCAAGTACATCTTTTCTTCTTCCAGCTTCTCTATCCTCTTTCCAAGTTTTGAACTCTTCTTTTCAAAATCTTGCTTCACAATTTCTAACTATGATGGGACCGTTTGCAAGCATTCATCTCTTGATCGGGCGTTTTCTAGATTCAGCTCAGGGATGTTATCATTAACCCTTCTAATCCTCCATCCAATGTATTCTGGGGTCATCATTGGACCTGCGGATAATCTCTTCATCCTACGAGTCTGATTCCAAGCACCAGAAATCTCCTTAACTCTCTTTTTATAATTGTCCCCTTTATACGAGAACTCACACTGAGCCAGCCCATGTGTTGCAGGTACGAACTGTCTCGATCCATACTGTCTTAGTACAAGTAGAGGAGCGTATCCAACAGTTCCCCAAATTCCAAGTAAAGAAACCCAGTCAAAACTCCCACATCGATAAAGAATTTCATCTGGAATTATCCAAGGAGCTCTCCACTCAACGTCTTTCTCTCGGAGATTTTGAAGTAGCGCTATCCAGTTCTTCTCAGACATGTCTTCTCTCCTCAGTGTAGCTACTATCTCTTTCAATGGAGAGTAATTCTCAGAAAAAACCTGATAAGAAACTTTCTTCACCTTCCAGAAATGACTGTGGAACCAAGCCAACAATAACTGTGCGCACCCAATGAACCTGCCTTCGCCTTTTCTCCGACATGCATTCAAAGATCTAAACGTCTCGGCTAAAATTGCAGGTACAGGCATGACTCATTTGCCTAGTCGATCGAATAAATCGGTAACTGCTTCGTCTACATATCCTAGAGCTTTAGGGAAGATTACCAAACCATAAATACACAAGGCGAAGACGTCAATCTTCTTCTTTGCATCTGGATGTGTTAGGACCAGATCCCTCAAACTTCCCCAAGGAACGCATTTACCCTCACTTTTCACTTGAATTTTGGCTGTAACCCACTGTTCACCCATCCCCGTGATGTTCATTAACTTCTTCACAAAGGTTTGGACATTAGCAACCCTAGAATAAATTCTGTCGACTTGAATTCTCGAACAACGAAGCAAGGCCGTATATTCCTCTACCGTAGGTACTAATTCTACTTTCCCGAAAGTGAAACAACTATAAGCAAAATTCCAAAACTGAGTCATAGCACGGAATAGATACTCATCTACTTTAACGTCGAGCAAGTAAGGTAGATCACCATAATTACGATAGAACAGTTGCTTTGCCTCATCGTCCCACTGGGTCCATATTCCTTTCAACTCCTAAGGCTCATTTTGCGTGACACTAATACGAGCGAAATCCCGTAGTTCCGACATATGCCCTCAGCTAAGCTATCCCCTTTCTCTAATTGTCTTTGCTCTGACCATATACGGACGACTGCATTGTCCTCCACTTTATCAAGGAATTCGTTCTCCATAACCAGCTTTCTAACTTTAGAAACTGACCGTGAATCGATACCTCTTTAAATATGAAATGACATGCACAAAAGAATAAAACATAACAAGTTAGTACCACAAAATATAAAGCAAGCAAAGTAAACAAACATCTACCTGGGTAGCTACTAAGGTTCGACGTAATTCTACTTAGGGTGGGCTCTTAAGGTTCACTATATGTGGTTTAGCTCTAAAGTTGAGGTACCCGAACCAGCAGATTGCTCGACCCTCACCCATTATAGGCTCATACAGACCGAGTTCGGTTCAGGGGAATACATTTCCCTATGGCCATGCGGAAGTGAAAACTTCACGAAGACATAGGGACAGATGTATTACGGAATCCATAGCCCATGCGGAGGTGAAAACCTCACGAAGGCATAGCTTCTCGCTCCCACTTAAGGGTGTGACCACGACGGTCATACAGTGCAATGCAGAGAAATATATTTAGAACCACATGCAATAAAAGGATCATGTTTTTTTTTAAAAAAAAAAACCAGAATTTTAAATTTAGACAAAAGGACATGAAATTATCAATTTTACGGCTTGACTCTCTTAATCCCCAGCGGAGTCACCAAGCTGTCGAAACCATTTTAAAATCGAGTTTTGAAAAATGGGGATCGACTTTTAAAAACGAAAATGGGAGTCGCCACCAATCCCTTTTTACTTAGGTGTGATTGGGTCACCTTGTAAAACATTTTATTTTAAAACATTTTGATTTTGGTCTACGAAAAAAAACAAGAAAATGGGTTCGGGAGTCGGTTACGTACGAGGAAGGGTTAGCTGTAACACCCCGAATTTGGGCCTAGAAGAATTGGGCCCAATGGGCCTTGGGAATGGGAGGGTTTAAAATTTATGATCTATATGGATCACTTGGTTTTGACGATATAGGTGTTGGATGCAGATCTAGAGGATAATCGCCAATAGTAGCAAAGGAAGGGGCTACTAGAAAGTAAGGCACACGGTAAGGTTACGGTGAGGTTTCGATTTCTGATAAAGTGCATCTTAAGTTATTATTAATTGTTAGGTGATGTCAATTGTAGTTTCGTGACCAAGGGGTTCGTAGCATGCAAGGTTACCAGGTGTGTACAAACACTACACACACGATATCGGCAATGCCGAAAAAGCCGAAAGTGGCTAAATGGGCCCGGTAGGCCCTGAGGCTAAGTTTGATGGAATGGTTTGGTTGTTATACGAATTGAATTAGTCTTGCATGATGCATGATCTGGATATGTTTGGGCCTAATAGGTCATATGGTAAGATTTGGGCCTAATGGGCCGTAAGGTTGTAATTTGGGTTTGATGGGCTTTATGGGGACGTAAGCAGATATGCTAGGGTTTATGGACTTAGGCCTAGTTTGAACAACTCTTCAATTTCATAAGACTTAAGTTAATTAAACATGCCTGTAGACAAGTCGATTAGTTAGAGTGTGGTAACCGACATATGCATGTCTAGGATTGGATCTAGTGAGAGCTTGGTATTTAAGCGGTCCGAGTGACCCACCTCCTCTTTTCTGAGATCCTACCTGGTGCATAGTGTTTGTTCACTTTAACCGCGAGGACTTGTTTATGGGCCAAAGTTTAAAATTACTAAAATACCCTTATATTGTAAAATTACTAAAATACCCCTGTTTGTAAAATTACCAAGATACCCCTAATTTGCCAAATTACCAAAATACCCCTGTAGGGTAGAATTACGAAAATATCCCTGTGTAGTGAAATGACGAAAATACCCTTATGTGATGAATATGGGTTTGTGGATGTTACTTTTGTGTTTGATGCATTCATATGATATTCTGCTTAGGATGCATTTGGGTGGGAATTATGGTACGGAGGAAGATTTGAGGATCGCATGGTCAGATGTAGTGCGGATCGGGATCGCATAGCCGTATGGTATGGATCCACTGAAGGCTTTAAGGCCAACATATGATTAGCAGCTTTGCTGCAACGTTCGGTAGTACCGCAACCGGGCTACCCTTGGTGTGTAGCGGAGGGGTGGGTCGAGCTAGAATTCCCCACAGGAGTCATAAGGTTGGAAGGGAAATGGTGTGTTTAGCGGATGGACTTTTGGGGTGGGTTTTGCATTATCTGTTTATAAATGATACGATATGATATGATATGAGGTCATTATGGGCTAAGGCCCAAGACCACCGATTTTGTTAGGGCTTAGGCCCAATGTGAATATTTGTATGTGATTTGATTGCCAAGGGTTGTACACACTGAGTTTCGAAACTCACACCCTTAATTTTAAATGTTTGTGTAATCCTGAATAGGCGGCTCGACGAGAGAGAGGACTCGGAGATGGCCACACTACAAGTTGTTCAAATGTTTTAATTTATTCAAATGATTACATTTAAATACTTTGTTTTTTTCATTGGATTGTAATAAGGCCATGTAACTCCTATTTGACTTTGAATTTTGGGTTTATTATTATTATTGTTTCAACTGCCCACTTAAGAAATTTCATAAAATTATTAAAGTGTTAATATGGTTTTCGAAATAATCTTTTGTTTTGGGCTTTTGGGCCTTAAATGGTTAACTAGTAAATTGTTTTGAAGTGCGCCTTTAATGTGACATTCCACCCCAAACCCGGCCAAACACCCCGACCGGATCCGGCATGTCACTGAGAAGATTTTAGAAAAACTTGTCGCACTTATTATTATTTTTTAAAAAAAAAAACATAGTTTAAACGTTTATCGGGAAGACTTAATAATTTGAAAATTAAGTAAAAGAAATAATTTTTAATTAATGCCTTAATGAATAAAACCGAAATTTTGCCTCTGAGTTCTAGTATTTAAACACATGCCTTAATTTCAATTAATCATGAAGTCTAAATGTATGGAAACCCAAAAACCGAAGCATAAAACCAATAAACAGTAGCCAGTGGCCTTATTACAATAAAATATAAAACCAGATAAATTGAAAATACTAAGGGAAAATAATAAAATCAACATCTTTTATTGAATCAAAATGAATCCATGCATGGCCACCTTGCGCTCCTCTCCAGCCCGGCCCTATGCACTAGGTGTTACCTGAAAAATGTTAAACAACGGGGTGAGTCACAAGACTCAGTGTGCAACCCTCATGCACCATCAGATTGGGCCTTAGCCCACGAGCAGCGAGAATAACGAGAATATCATACAACAGGAATTATGCAAAGCCCATCCCAATCCTAGATCCATTCGCTACACACCACCCTTTACCTGCCAATCACACCATTGGGGATTTCTACAATCAACCCACGCCGCTACACACAATCGATGGCAATCATGCTGCAGTTAGCTGCTCATCGTCAGATTTGTGACATAGTCACCAGAACAGATCGTGGCAGAGCCACTACAACAGATCGTGGCAGAGCCACTACAACAAATCGTGGCAGAGCCACCAGAACAGAACACTTCCCCTTTTATCAATTACCTAACCTCGTGCAACATAGAAATCGCCATACATATCATATCATGTTATCGGAGACATTCAATTAAGAATGACAGAAATCACTAACATGGTGATTCGCCTTTACCCACCACGGGTTTTCAACAGCCATGCCAATATTTCGGCATTTAACAGAATGTAACAGGTTTATATGCATACTAATCAAGCAATCTAAATGATGTGAGAATGTTACACACCTGATAAATACGTAGGACTACCCTCTATGTCGATACCCTCGCTAATCGGATCTACTACCCTTTGTCTACAACTTTGCTCAAAAGTCGGAAGAACGCGAGGTTGAGGTTTCCCCTATACTGATTAGACCCCTGAAGTAGGGTGATTCGAGTGCTACTGATTTAAAACCTTAGACGATTGGATCTCCTTCAAATCCCGGAATGCCGCGAAAGAAGGAAAAAACACAAGATCGGTCTCTATATAGCCATTCGGCTAGGGTCTTTAAAAACTGGGAAAAGATTGAATCACGTGAATCAACACTTACCTTCAGTTTCCTTCAAGATTCGGCACAAGCAGACACCACAGAGGAAATTTAGCAATCACAGGAGATGAGATCTAGGGATTTCGACTTTTAAAAAAATCCCAAAAAGATGAACAAGAGAGATACTCATGCGTTTTCGGCTACAAGAACCAAACAAGAGCGTAGTTTCAGCTTTTAGTGAATGGAAGAAGAATAAAAATGGGGATCAGAAGATTCGGCTGGGGGGAATTTCAAAGAAGAAAAGAAAGGGTGAGGGAGGTGGTGATTTTCGGCTTTTGGAAGAGAAAAGATGAGAAAAGAAAACAAATGAGATGGCCTTCAAACTTTCGGCACACCCCTTGCCATACTAAACCGATTCTCCCCCCTCTCCTGTATTTGATTTTCGGCCAACACTAGCCTCCTTGATAGATCCTCATCCTATCCCTTATCTTTCTCAAAACACCCATCCAAAAGTGTCCTACATCACACCACTTCCTCCCTTCTTTATCTGAATAATATCACATATTTTAAAACATTAAAAATCCCCTATATTTTAGCCTTGTTGCTGTCCCCCCTTGCTCCCTTTTTAAGTGCCGAAAATGGCCCAAAGACATGGGCTCCTTGCGGCCAAAACGTGGGCCTCTTCAACTGCTAGTGACGCCACCCTCTAGCTCTCTTGCAGCGCCACCTAATATTGGGCCACAAGCCCACTTTGGTCTTTTAAACACAATTACCACCTTTTAAACCTTATATGACGCCACTTACCACTGGACTACAAGCCCATTTGTGTCCTCTCTTCTCTAAATCTGCTTATGAGGCCTCATGCTTGAGACTATGGTCCACTAAGTGAGAAAAATAATTTTTTTCCCTAAGGTCACCCCTAACTCTAAGGCTTCAATTAATCCCGATACTATCTTAATGATATTCTAAGTGATACTTATATCTCAAAAATTTTAAACGCTCCCATTCCCAAGGCCCATTGGGCCCAATTCTTCTAGGTCCAAATTCGGGGTGTTACAATTCTACCCTCCTTAAAGAAATTTCGTCCTCAAAATTTCCAACTAACTATTAATCGTACTACCCAAGTCTCACCACTATGCTTTCGCTGCGCACTCTAATTCTAAAGCCAAAAGAAACACTTAGTATACTATGGTAGAGTACGCACCGGTATTCGCATCTAGAGCGTCCTCGTCCCCCTTGTACTCATTCTTCCGATTGACGTTTATCTGATTAGAAATTTTATGAATTAATAGGTTTCTTCCACTGATTACCCATGAACAGTCTTATGAACAGTAGTTTAAGAGTAGTTCTTTCGAATTCGAAATTACATCCACAAGTTTCAGTCTCAAGTTTGTCTCCTAGTTCTAGTAAACTACATACACTCAACAATCAACATACAGACAACATCCACGAACCCACCTTCAACACATAGAGTATTTTCGTCATTTCACTACCCAGGGGTATTTTCGTAATTCATCCTACAGGGTATTTTCGTAATTTTCCGAAATAGAGTTCCTTGGTGATTTTGTAAAAGAAGGGTATTTTGGTAATTTTGCAATCCGGGGGTATTTTGATAATTTTACAAATCAGGGATATTTTGGTCACTTATAAATCAGGGGTAATTTAGTAATTTTACAAAATAGGATGGCTGGTCCCTTTCGGGTTTTAGTTATAAATTTTGGCCCGTCAACAAGTCCTCATGACTAAGGTGAACAGTCACAACGCACCAGGTAGGATTCTAGCGAAGAGGAGGTGAGTCACTAGGACCGCTTAAATACCAAGCTCTCCCTGAATCCAATCCTAGACATGTGTATGCCTGTTGCCACACCCTAATCTCGCGACTTGTTCACAGGTTTGTTTGGTTAGATTAAATCTTATGAATTTAGAGAGTTGTTTAAACTAAGCCTAAAGTCCATCAAGTTCTAATTAAAATAATCTACTTCCCTTAAAGCCCATCAAGCCCACATACATATGTAACACACAGTGAGTTCTGAATACTTACCTGGCGGACTTGGGCCGGAGACGCAGGTGCCATGCCGGGAAAACCATCCTATATTATTTATAAACATGCATATTTCCAAAACCCATCTTTAGAAAACGTTTTGAGCCCAAAATCCCCAAAGCTGAGTTTTGAACCCTGCTCTGATACCAATTTGTAACACCCCAAACCCGGCCCAAACACCCCGACCGGATCCGGCATGTCACTAAGAAGATTTTAGAAAAACTTGTCGCACCTATTATTATTTTTGTTTCAACTGCCCACTTAAGAAATTTCATAAATTTATTAAAGTGTTAATATGGTTTTCGAAATAATCTTTTGTTTTGGGCTTTTGGGCCTTAAATGGTTAACTAGTAAATTGTTTTGAAGTGCGCCTTTAATCTGACATTCCAGATTCGGGCCTAACTTCTAGGCCGAGTTTGGGGTGTTACATTAGCACCATCGTATCGCCTAGAAATTGGTACCGAATCGATAAAATCATGTCCAAATGTTTGAATTTTAAAATGTTTAAAATAAGATCCTTTATTTGAAAATAAACCAAGACTACCTATCTCAAAGAAATAAGAATACCACACCCAGTAAGTTAGGATACAGTATCTCATGACTTCAAAGCTAGGTACATCTTTATTTTAGAAGATTCTTACCTCGAGATACAAAACATCACACCCAATAAATTAGGATACAACGTTTTGAATTCCCAAGAATAAGGTTTTTTATTAAAAACTTGAGAGTTCTTTGTTCCGAAAGAATATAAACATCACATCCAACACGTTAGGACACGATATTTTAAAACCTTCGTAATCAAAATCCTCTCATGATTTATAAAACTTGTTAAAAGGATATTTAGTTATTTAGCCAAACGGAAAATCGCAACCCAGCACGTTAGGGCACTATTTCCCGAGTTTCTAAATACCAAAACATTGCCTTAATATAGTAATTTTGCAAAAAAAAAATGTATTTATAAAACAATAAATAAATAACTATACAATGGCCATCATAAATAAATAAATAAAAGAATATGGGCGAATAAAATATATACATAAAACCATAAATATCAAAATAGAAATTACTAAATGAATATGAAAATTTTCATGCATGATTAATAATAAACAAATAAATAAAATAAATAAAATTACATACTTATATGATATAAACAATGTAAACAATGCATAAATAAAAGGAATAGTATATAATGATTTTAAATAAAATATAATATAAATAATGTAAATGAAACATGTTTTTCAATATAAATATATTTTATAAAGATAAAAATATGATATAATATAATACTATACAATGTATAAAATTTTTAAAATATATAATATAATAACTAATATATGAAAATAATATATAATAATATTAAGCAAAATAAAATAATAAATAATAAATATATATATATATATATAATACACTAATTATAAATAAATAATATAAATAAAATAGATTAGATAATTTAAATAAATTTTATAAAAATAAAGTTTTAGAAATAATATAAATGTAACATAATAATATATAATATACAAAATATAACATAATAAAAAAATTAATAATAATATATAAATTATTAAACAAGTAAAATAATATATATAATAATAATTAAATATAAAGATAATAAAAAATTTATATATAAAAATTTATATTATTAATAAATTAATATACAAATAATTTAAAATAAAAATTTTAAAATATTTCAATATAATAATATAATAATTTTAAAGAAAAAAAAAGATTTGAAAAATAAAGAAACCAGGATCAAATAATAATAAAAACAGATATAAAGGGGTCAAATTATAAATAAAAGGATATAAACGGACTTAATTACAAAACTGAAATTATGCGGAGGGACTAAAGGGATAAATTTCCCATTTTTTGAAAACACGCGAATCCTATTTGGGTCCCCGGGTCAACGCGCGGATCTGGCCTTTGAAACGACGTCGTTTTGCACTTATTAGGTTAAGTGAAAACGGCGTCGTTTCCTCTATGCTATAAAAGTAAAATTTGGTTTAAAAAAACATTTTAAAAGCAGTTTCTAAAAAGAACTTAAAAAGTGCTCAATGTTCTCTCCTCCTTTCGCCGGAGTTTGGTCGTCGGATTCGGGAGCCTCTGTCCCACGCGCCATACGCGCCACCACTGACGGTGGCCGGAGGTCCAAAAACTACGCTTTTCAAGCGAGGTAATCCTCTTTTCTTTTTCTCTTTTAATATTCGTAAAAAAATAATGTAGATCAAAACATAAATGAGAATAAAATATGAAAATCACCTTCGTTGAAAAAGAAAATTCTACGCTTTTTATTTCGTTTGTATTCATGTATTCTCGTATATTTTTGTATCCTCCCCTGTTTATTGTGTTTTTCATGAGCTTTATAGCCTTTTGAAATAGAAAAAAGAAATAAAATGATTTCCATGTTTACTGCGATCTAATGGTGTTTCTTTCTTCTTTTGCAAGTAAACGAGAAGAATGCGGCGGTGATGGGGCGTGATCCACGCGTGAATCGGGGCCTGATGATGGCGAGGCTTGCGGCGCAAAGGGGATACCGTGGCGCGCGCGAAAAGGCGTGACTGTTGGGATACTGCGGCGATTGGGGTGCTGCGGCGCTTAGGAAACCCTAGGGTTTGGGGTTTCCAATTTCTGGAAACAAGTTTGGGCCATTGGGCCGTGTTTAGCTTGGGTCTGATTAGGGTCTATTGGTGTTTTCGGGTCTCAGTTGTAAGTGGGCTAATCGGGTAGACTGTTTTAGGTTAGAGGTAATCTGTTGGTAATGGGTTATTGGGCTAGGGTGTAACTGGACTGTAACATAAAATGGACATTTATTATTTATTGATTTTTATTTTGTTTTTTTCTGAATAAAAATGGGCCCGGGCAAAATGGCCTTATTACATGGACCATTGGATAACAACCAAGAGGGTTATGAGGTATCTTCAAAGAGATAAAAAAAAGATTACATTCTCACATATCAAATGTCTGATAAGTTAGAGATCATTAGGTATACAGACTCCAATTTTGATGAAATATTGATGCAAAATTTTGTCACTAGGGTGCAAATTGTGACAATAATTGGTAGTCTTTCATTCTAATAACAACAGGAGCACATCAAATTTAAAGCACATAGACTTTAAGCTCCTGGTTGTTAAATTAAAAGTTTAGAGTGGTTAGGTGCCTATAAATCATATTGGGACAAACTCAATGGTTGTGAACTTGCTTATTAAGGGACTACACCCAAGGTTTTTCATGAGCACACTGCTCATATGAGTGTAATGTCATTTAAGGATATTTGGTTTTGGTGGGAGTTTGTACTTTTAAATGTTTTTATGTTATAGACACATTTTTAGTTATTTCAATTTACGGATATTAAGTTTATTTTCTGTAGAAATAAAGTTTATTTGGTTTATTCAAACTCTGCTTTTGGTAAAGTTTGATCTCACTAAGATTTAAAGAGGACTTGTTGGAAATAGACATGTTTGGATCATATTGCATGTAATTTTCATGTTACACATCCATATTTGATCTATGTTATTTGGTTGTGTTAATATACGTGATCAGGGATGAATTTAGTTACAATATATATGTAACGAAAGTCGTCTTGGTTTTATGTTAACATAATTAATGGACGAGACTGTTCAGAATACCTTTTTTTTTTTATATGATAGTAAATTTTTGAGCTCATAAGGTTATATAATGACATGTAACTATAAAGTAATTAATATATGTGGTCCAATTGGGAGCTTGTTGGAAAATATGGACATCACATATATAATAAGGGTAATTACATGTTATTAGTTACTATCTTAATAGGTTAGCCCAAATTAAAGTGATCTAATTTGGTTAAGGTTTATTGGGCTTTAATTATTAAATAAAGTATGGGTCAAAATATGTGTAGATACTCTAGTAACTAAATTCTAATTGATGATGAGCTGATTAGAAATTAGGGCTAATGTGCCAAAGTTATATATTAGGGTTATAGTCCCCAAATTACATATAAGATAATTTTTCTAATATCCCATCTTTAAAAAATAGAGAGTCACCTTCTCTAGATTACTTATGTCCTAATTTGGAAGATCAAAACCACAAGATTTGTAGATTTCAAGAAATCGATGAATTCAAGTACGCTTTCGCATCTAGTTTTGTTCTTTATTTATTCTTGATGATTTGACATGACAGATCCTAGTTTATGGTTTGTTAAGTTTTATCTCAGATATTATTTTACGGTTCTAACACAAAAATCCTTAAAACAATCCTTAAAAGTCCATTTACAAACCAATGAAATGAAAAAGTTTAATTCCCTCAAGTATGGTCCCACATTGTCTTTATTTTTATAGCCAAAAAGTTACAACACATACTATAGCCAAAAAGTCACAACACATACTCAAAAGGAATGCCTTGCTTGGATCACTTAGCTTGCTCACTTCTCCCCCTCCCCTCCAAATATAATTATTTCTCTGCAAAACAATCATACAAGAGTGTGAGCTTATTCAAGCTTAGTGAGTGCTCAAAGATTGCCATAATTAAAAACATACTCTATAGTTAAAAGAAAGCATACTATATCAATCAATCATGACATTGCAATAAGCATACTCATAGCATTTCATATTGATATATTGAAATTTTGTGACTATTAAACATGTATAGAAACATAATGCATTGGATAACCGGATCTCTAAACACTCCAAATGACTCAAAGAGTCTAACGCTATCCCATATAAGTGTAGCATGAATGCTAACACTCTCCGAACACACCACGCTATCCCGGTGAATGAAGGTAAGCTCAACATTCCCTTATCTCTCCAACGTTATCCCGGGGCCTCAACACCCAATCATAAATAAATAGTGGTGAGTACTCACAATCCTATGGCATGCTAATGATATCCAATGGTTCCAAGAGTTCACAATGTCAACATATTCACTTATACACACATTTACTTATTGTTTTATGCCCACTCTCACTTACCAAAAACACTTATACACATCACTTTCACAATCATCTTTAATGCACTCTCAGGTGCTTTCACAAATACTCAAAGAGCCACATTCATTTTAATCACTTAGGTATGCATAAAACCAGCAAGCCACTTAACATTCGTTGTCAAATACACATATCACATGCTTAATTATCTCACATGTATCACATATCACAATATACAAGCATCACATGTAACATTACATGGATTGAGTAAGAAAACTTACACTCGGAACTTATGTTAGGTGCTTATTCCCTAAACTCCCATTCAACTTAAGGAATCGTGCCTAAAAACAGTAATTTCGACCATTCACCAAATCACTTTCGTTCAATTGTCGAAGGTTAAATAAGCTTTTCTTTGCCTTTCGATATGCTCGTTTTCAAAGGCTCCCGTTGGATCTAACACTTTACATACATATTAAACACATTACAAAATCATCATTTATAGCCTTAATCACATTCAAACAATAGTAAAATTCCATATCTATGCTTTTCCCCTTCTAATGTTGAAATCTAGCTCGTTAACTGAAATAAGATATTTTCTCACTCAATTTTCATTTCTAATCCCTAAACATGTTTCTAAGCATCCTAAATATCATATTATTACAAATCTAAGCTATCAAAATGACCTAATTTATCAAATCTATCTTTTCCAAAAATTTAAGCTTACAAAATCGATTAAAGAGGGAAAAGTCAAAATTCACAAAAATCTTTTAACGATCTATAAAATTGAGCTTACAAACCTTCTAATTAGTTCAAAATAAGTTGAAAATAAACTTAAAATAGCAAGTTAACTTAATATTTCGAGTTTCACCATTTTTAAGCCAATTTTTGGTTTGAAAGCTTTAGATCTATTAAAATCTTGTAATAGTTTATCAAATTTTGAATTATAAAAGCAACAAGCTTAGATTTAAAAATAAGAATCAAAATATTACCTCAACATGAGAAGGATGACAAAGTATAGATCTAATTCGCTGAAAAACGTTTGAAGAACAATGAAGAAATTGATCAGGAAAAGAGGAATTTTTTTAAAAATTTGAAGGAAGAATTGGTGTTTGGAAGGCTAAAAAATTTATAGGGATGAGTTAATTTTGAGATAAAAACTCAGTTTTGGATTGGAGAAAAATTTTAAATTAATGATGAGAAGAGAGGGAAAAACGGGATTGGGGGTTTAAATAGGAAAGTTGGAAAACTTATTTCTAAATTTAGGAGAAATTGTCTTTCAAAAACTTTTAGTTTTCACCCTTTTTTCAAATCAGTCCCTATTTTAATTAAACACATTTTCCTAATTATTTTTCAAATTCGATTTCATTTTTTTAAAAAATCCATTTTAAGAAAATTAATAGTCAACCACTTAATTTTAATTTTCCAACCTAAATTTTAATCCCAATTATTTTTATAGTATTTTTATTTAATTAATATGATCCTAATTTCGGAATCCAGATCGAATATTCAGTCCACTAACCCGATTCTACTAACCGGATTTTTGGGATGTGATAATCAGTTAAGGACAATTGCCATTTTCTTATGCTTGTAGAGTTAAAAAAACTTCACCGTTTGTGTATCAAATAATAATCCATAGATAAAAGATTAATATAAATTTTAGTTTAATATAAATTAATATAAAAATATACTTTATAATCTTTAAACAAAAAATGTCATGTTGTGTTGAGGGTTTTTTTCTCTGGTCCCTTTCTCATGGAAGTTATCTTCATATTAATAAGGCACGGTTCCTTGATGGGAAGTGCTAGGGGACAACTAGACAACGACACATTACCCTTCTAGGTTTGACACTTAACCTCAAAGGTATCTTTGAAGGGGCCTCCTCGCAAGTAGGTGAGCTGGGGAACAGCGAGCTGGGAGGTGAAGTTGGAGAGTGGAAAACAAGGAAATGGCAAACTACAGATCAGCTACTTGGCGAACTGGCAAGTTGGGGAAGGTGGTGAGCTAGGAGCGGAGTGGTGAGCTAGTGAAGTGGTACGAATAAGGAGATGATGAGTTGTGGCCATCAGGTGGACATAGGGATGGCGAGCTGTGGACACGGGAGAGGCAAGTCGTGGCCATCGGACGGACAAAGGATGGCGAGTCGTAGATGCGGGGTGAGGCGAGTCGTGGCCATCAGGCGGATAGGGGATGGCGAGATGTTCTAGTTTTTGAATCGGGTCGCCATTTGAAACGGGTCACTAAACACATATTGGTAACATGTAAAATAAACTAATTTTGTTTTCATATTTTAAAATCTTTGAAGATTTTATTTTACTCGATATAGGAATACAACGAATCATATATAATAGCAATTTGTAGTTGGATTAAAATTTTATGAATGATTTAATTTTATTAAATTTTGTAAGATTGTTTTAGCAATTGAATACATACAATTCCAGTAGATGTTTTGTTTTCAAATATTAATACATTTTATTCATTGTATGTTTCGATTAAATGTCTTACTGTATTTTGCAATATCAAGATTATATATATTCTATAATCAATAAATTGAATATGAAAATCGAGTTCATTTTCTTTAATATTCTTCCTTATTTGTACTGTAAAAAGGTTAAAAAAAAAAATGGTGATAGACATTTTATTTTAATGAAATAGTATAAATGATTAATCTATATTCACTTTAATCAAGGGCTAAAAATATTATTTTTTTCTCATAGTTATCATTACAAAAATTTTCATTAAAAATTAAATCTAAATTGCATTCTCTTAGTTACAGGTTAAATATATTATTAGATATTTGAATATCCTTGAATGGATATTCAATAGTCAAAGAAATTATTTTATTATAGGTGATTATAATTTTTTGCTAAACTTTTTTGAAAAAATAAACTAAATCCCTCCCAATCTTTTACACCTAATTGAGTCCTGGATTATAAGATAGAAAAAAAAAATTATAAGATAAAAAAATCTTCTTTTTTTTCACCTCCTCTATCGACTCCCAACTCCCTCACCCTTCCTTGCAACATCTTATTAACAACTCAACGTCGTTAACAGTGATATCAATCTCACCATTAAATATTAATGATTAACGTCAGTCAATGAATTTATTTTTGTTAATTAAAAAACTCAATTAAGTATAAAAGGTTGAAAAGAGTTTAATTAATAAATTTTATGGCTTATGGGTAGTATTAAGCCTTTATCATTAAACCCTAAATCCTATTTTAAAAAGTTAAAATAGAATTTATATTGTCTCTCTACTTTTTACATTTAAAAATCAAGTCCTATTGATACAATTAAATTCTCTATTATATTAAATTCAAGTGAATATTTGTTTATTTCAAAATGCCACACCATCAAATTTTGCAAAATAAATTTAACATTATTAATAATTAGACCTGAAAATATAATATAAGTAGAAAGATTAAATTTCTAACTGCACAGAGTACAAAAGCTTGGATTTAAAATTCAAAATTAACTAATTAAAACGCGTTACTCAAATCTGCAACCATTCAACCATTACTGTCTGAAGCAATGATTTGATAATACTAATGTTAATTGCATCACTTGGTTAGTGATACAATATAACTTAATTACTAGAGCTGTATTTAAAAAAAAAAACAACTTTATACCCAAAAAAAAAATCACTTTCTAACTAGCATCATTCTTTTTATAAATAAATGATAAAAGGATAAAACTTGTACAAACAAGTCATTTATCACTCCACATCATATTTGAACAAAGGCAATTTGAAGTAAACAAAAAAGAAATGTAGAACAACCATATAAGTTATCAGTTACTATGGTACAGTAATGATTTAATGACTAGAAGATTGGTAATCATATGAATAAAGTTACAATATTGAGCTAAGATAAATGGCTAATGTTGATTTCATGCAACTCAAAGCTTAAGTTACCTGTACTCGGGAATGATTGTAGGATACAAGTATGTATCCAGCTCACTCTTTTCAGGATCATACCCTCCTATTCATATTTAAATGTGTTGGACGTGTCCTTTAACCCAAAAAAGAGTCTAACAGATATCAAAATTTGAAAAGCATACAACACCTTTAAGCTTTAACTCCCTTGAAAGAAAATGAAAGAATCCTGAAGAGTCCATCTGGGTTATCTGCATGTACCTATTAAGAAAATAAAGCAAGTTCAACATTACTAAAAATCTCGCACTAAGGAAAATAGCTCTGCATCAAACCTAAAATTACAAATGATACAACTAGCAACTACCAGAACTATTCAGCAAATATGCAACTAAGTCAACTCATGATTATAGGGATTTGACCCTCCAAATCCATGAAAAAGATATACCTCTGTTAGACATCTACCCATATTCAACACTTGTAATCATGTCCAACGAACATGGTTCCGAGTAGATGCTTTACGTATGTTCTTGCTATGTAAAAATGCAGCTAACCAGACTTCCAAATGTTCTAATGTGCTAACTGAAAAACGAGAGCTCTAGAGCAGAAAAGTTGCACATTTTGTATTTTTCTCTTTTTCACAGGTTACACAAGTTTTTTCTATATAGGTTGCATACTTTCAAGCAGCCTGGACATCCCTTTTATCTCTTGACGAGAGTGATTTTAGAACACTGTCAAAATTAGACATCATAGTGGGATAGTATAACCTTCTTCTTGAAAAGCTGTGACATTTATCGGGTTATACACACTTTATTGAGCATGAAACTCAGTAATACTTCTTACATCGTAGGTTCTACATCATTCAAACACCAAAGATGCAACACGATAAGTAATGGGTGTAAATCCAGGCATATGTTATGTGCAAAGGAGAAAACATAAAGTAATTAAAGCATGCACAGAGCAATAGATGTACCCAGTGTCCAGCATCTTCAAGGACATGCATCTCTACTCCACCGCCCTCATCAGCAGCAGACTCTTCAGCAGCATGAATTCGTTGAAGATCTTCAAGGGCCCATCGATGCAAACTCCTTTCTGCTTTCAAAAAATTAACATGCACACCACGAGGTAGATTTTCCACCACTTTCCTGTAATTATGCAGCCAAAAGAAACATATAACAAACAGTTGAAAGCTCTTTTCAAAATGAGAACAAATTTTACTTCTTATTTTTATGTTTACCATTTGAAATATTTAACATATAAAAGTCACATAACAGACACCAACATTCAGTCTGAATATGGACAAGTAAAATAAAATCCAAACCACACCCTATAGCTTAATCCAGGTAAGATTACCATAAATTTGTTTCTTCATAGGACTCGTACATTTCTGAAATCCCTTCAAGGTCAAACACCCACGAGAAACTTGATGATGAAGAACTAGCAGCACCAGTTGGTCGAAGATTAGTGACAACCCACTGAATTAATAAAACCAGGTAAAATTTGAGAAAAAGAAATATGATTTAATCTGAGAAACATGACAAATAAAGTCAAAATCAAAGATGAAGATGGTATTCTTCTGCTCTTTATTTTTTTTCTTCTATAACCAACACAAAACTACACCCGACAGTATCTAAAAGAACTGAGAAACAAAAATTATACAGATAGCCAATTGAAGTGACAGCTTATAAGCTTCATTACCAAATCATGTGCTGGATATACAATGACAAATATGTATGTAGTAAGTAGAGCTGGCAATATTGGATACAATACGAGACGAATAAACATGCATGCAAAATATAGCTAAATATACAAGAAACAAGACATAACATGGAAAAGAAAGACAAACGGGACACGAATACACGAATGCATAAAATATATGTAACACAAATTATTACAATGTTAAATTTTATATAAATATAAAATACTTTTTAACACGATAACAAGACATGGATGCACGAATTTAAAGTAAGAATGATGTAAGCATTTCAAGAAGTTAAACATATATTTTTTTTTGGTAGAATTGTAGACAACCATCAAATTTCTTTAATAACAACCTCGTCAAAGATTACTTAATACACATGGGAAGAGTGAAAACTAGGAAAAAATTGGGGGCAACAAAAATATGACTTTATCTGAGAAACATGACAATGAAGTCAAATCAAAGATAAAATGCTGTTCCTTCCCTTTTTTTATTACTTTTTTATGGTCATTAAATCATCTCAAAAACTAAATATAGCAATATCTAAAAGAACTGATAACCGATTGAAAGTCACAGCTTGCAGCTCAGGGCTTCTTTACCAAAAGATGCACCGGAGATAGAATGATAAATCAGTAAACAGAAAGAATGGTGTAAACAATTCAAGAAGATCACATATTTTATGCAGAGTATCTGGCTTGTACATAACAGTTAAATCACAGAAGAAGCACTAGCAGCAAGACAATATCATTTCAATCCTGAACAGGGTGCAACTTCAATCAATGAAACGGCCATGAAAGACATTTTTTTCCTTTTCCTTTTTTTTTTTTGAAAGGTCATTACATACAAATTCATACGCCCTGCCTACTAACAAGCAAACGCTTAACAGACTTTTCAGGATAATGGCATATGCTAGTTTCGAGGATCTCATAGAACAGGGCACAAAGATATAAAAGTACCTCCAATTGTAATGCTGCACATTGAATGAACATATTGTACTAAGTCTTCAAGAAGAGAATCTATGGGTAACAGATTTAACTATATTGACAGGCATTCAGATACATTAGCTTTATGTCATCAATATTCAAAAGGTAGGAGGTTCTGAAAGCTACTCCTACTTCCATCTATGTTAGCATCTTACATTGTTAACCTTGAGACAAGATCAAGCTGTTTTCTATAAGATTGCCAAAAATCTTGTATCATAGAAGGTTGTGTATGTGTGTGCATGTGACTTATTTTAATTTTTGGTAGTGCTTAGCAGAGGTGGCAAATAGACAAGTTGGGCCAGTTTATCTTGGGTTCAAGTCACATCAAGTTTGATTGTTTCCTGTTCGGGTTGTTCTCAAGTTGGGTTGTCCAGAGTTCAAGCAGGTTAGGGCCAATTCTGTATCATTTATAGTCTAAATGTTAGTTTTTTAATAAATTATATATTATATATACATGCAAATATATTTCAATTACATCCATATAAATATATTTATTGTCAGATTACAGTTTCCTAATAAGGAATATTGAGTGTATCAGATAGGATCCTGTAAATATTTTATTGATTGCTATCCCTAACTTTAAGGCTGTGTTTTAAGGGACAGCATCCCTAGAATTTGTTTGCTTCCTAGTATAGAGTTTCCTAAAGTTAGGCTCACTATGTATATAAATATTAGTGTAATTCCTTGTGAGAACATATAATAGAAAAAGCCTATTTCTAACATGGTATCAGATTAGACCGATTTCTGGGAATTTTTTTTTCTTTTGTCTGGTATTTTTTTTTTTTACTCCCACTCAACCCTCAAGCCTGCCTATTTTGTTCAAAAGAAATATGTCTGAAATTGTCCAAACCAATACCAATGGGGATAGCTCAGAAGTCTCTATGAACAACTCCAACCCAACAAGTGAGTTGCAGAACATTCAAGTGGCCTATAGGTTAAATGGGAAGAATTACCTGAAGTCGTCTCAGCTGGTTCGCACGTTCTTAAAGGGAAGAGGGAAGCTGAGTCACTTACTCGGAACGGGACCTAAAGAAGGAGATCCTAAGTTTGATGCTTGGGATGAACAAGACTCTATGGTAATGTCTTGGTTATGGAATTCTATGATGCCGTAAATCGTTGACACATGCATGTTTCTTAACTCATCCAAAGAAATATGGGAGGTCGTGAAGCGGACTTATTCTAAAGTTCGATATGCTGCCCAAATCTATGAAATCAAGACTAAGATTTCATCTACCAAGCAAGGAAGTCGTTCAATCACGGAGTATTCTAATCATTTGCAAAGCTTATGGCAAGAGATGGATCATTACCAGTGCATTCGGATGAAGTGCAAGTGCAAATGCGGCACTCTCGAAAAGGTTCGTTGAAAAGGATCGAATTTATGATTTTTTTCTTTGGGCTAAATGTTGAATTTGATGTGAAGAGTCCAAATACTTGGAAAGGAGGAGCTACCATCACTAAATGAGACAATCGCGATTGTTCGTCTTTGAAGAAAGAAGAAGAGGAGTTATGCTTGAGAATAGTCAAGTGGATAGTTACGCCTTAGCTACAAAGGCTGTCAATGAGAGGAGATTTGCCATGGAACACCAACTAGCAACAATATTAAGCGCATGAAATTACAAGGCCTATTAAAAGTGGAGTGAGTCAGATGGTGCACCCCATGTAAAAAAATCTCATCACACTAAGGAAAATCATTTTGGAAGCTCCATGGGAAGCCACGGACAATTAAAAAGAATTTTTCAGAGACCAGTGGACAACCAAAGGAACAAGGGCGAGCAAATATAGCAAGACAATTTGGATGGAGAAAAGAATTCTCAAGAATCACTGGTGTTTTTAATAAAGACGAAATTGAGAAGTTAAAGACTTTGCTAGGATCATTGGAAAAGTCTTCTTCAATGTGTACTTGTAGTTTGGCGCTTTCAGTGTATATCCTCTTCTCAAAATTCTAATGTCTCGGACACACGATCACTAATGAGTCTTGGGTCATTGACTCAGAGCTCAGACCAAATGACCCACTCCTCACAAAAATTTGTTTCATATACACCTTGTCCTAGTAATAAAAAGATAATGATGATGGCTGATGGTTCGTGATCACAGTGGCTAGTCAAGGTGATATTGTTATAGACAAGACCCTTACTCTTAAAAATGTCCTTCACGTTCCTAAACTCGCTTACCAATCTTCTCTCCATCAAAAAATTACCAAAGACTCTAATTGTAGTGTGGTTTTTATCCCAATCGATGTTTTTTCGAGAGAAAGTATCACGAAGAGGATGATTGGACATGCTAAGAAAGTAAATGGCCTATACTATCTTGAAGAATCTAGTGGAGAAGTTAGTGCTCTGAATTCCTCACCATTATCTTTCATATCCAAGTCTGTTCAAGCCAATAAAGACCAAATTTGGCTCCATCACCTCCGCCTTGGTCATCCTTCATTTCGAGTCCTTAAAATTATGTTTCCTTCATTGTTTAAAGGGATAACTGTTGAAAAATTCCATTGTGATGTTTGTGAACTTGCCAAACATAAACGTACCTCTTTTCCGGTAAGCAATAAAAGAACATCCGCTCCTTTTACTCTTATTCATAGTGATATTTGGGGACCATCAACAATTTCAAACATCTCTGGGGCTCGGTGGTTTGTATCCTTTATTGATGATTGTACCCGTGTGTCTTGGATATTTCTTTTAAAACATAAATTTGATGTAAGGTCTGTATTTTCAACCTTTTACAACATGATCAAAACACAATTTGGGGCTGACATAAAACGCTTTAGGTCAAACAATGCTAAGGACTATTTCAATCAATTTCTCTCCCCATATTTTCATGAAAAAGGCATTATACATGAGTCCACTTGTGTTAGTACACCCCAACAAAATGGTGTTGCCGAAAGAAAGAATGGTCACATTTTAGCTATTACTAGAGCTCTATTGTTTCAAAAAAATGTCACTAAACAATACTGGGGAGAGGCTGTTTTAACTGCTACTCAAATGATAAATAGATTGCCTACAAAGGTCCTTGAATCTCAAAGTCCTATGCAAGTTCTAGCGAAATTCTTTCCTGATTTCAATACATCAAACCTTACTCCCAAAATATTTGGATGTGTTGCCTTTGTACATGTACATTCTCAAAATAGGGGAAAACTTGATCCACGAGCTGTCAAATGTGTCTTTCTCGGTTATTCCTCCACACAAAAAGGGTACAAATGCTATAATCCAGCCACCAAAAAATTTTATGTTTCAGCGGATGTTACTTTTGCAGAAAAAGAGAATTTCTTTACTCGTCCTTATCTTCAGGGGGAGAACTTATTCACAGAAGATAAGGACAGAGAATTCTTTCTTCTTGATTTTCCAGCTCCTGTCTAGCAGCCAAACACTCAGTCATTGCCTACCAACCAGCCTGCCCAACTTAATTTTCCAGCTCCTATTCAGCAGCCAAACACTCAGTCCTTACCTACCAACCAGCCTGCCCAACTTGAACTTATGCAACCCGAAATAGAGCCTAATACACCTAAATCACAAAAAAGGATTCAGGACACTACTCGTCCTTTACTAGTTTACTCAAGGAAGAAGGCACCGGTGCAAGTTCAATCTTCTTCGGATAAACAACCTACTACTCTACAACCCGAGGTAATTCATCGAACCTACTTTGAATACTACCGAAAATTCAGATCGTAAAGACTATGATTTTCCTATTGCTATTAGAAAAGGAATTAGAGTCTGCATACAAAACATCCCTTGTACTTATTCATGTCTTACAAAAATTTGTCCCATAACCACAAAGCCTTTCTTACTAGCCTAAATTCTATCTCCATTCCCAAAACTGTATCCGAGGCATTAGATGATGAGAATTGGAAAAATGCCATGAAGGTTGAAATGGAAGCCCTTGAAAAAAATAAGACATGGGATTTGGTAAAATTACCAGAAAGGAAAGAAACCAGATTGGATGTCGTTGGGTGTACACAGTGAAATATAAGTCGAGAGGGTTCTTTGGAGAGTTACAAAGCAAGATTAGTTGCTAAAGGGTACACTGAAATGTATGGAATAGACTACCTTGAGACATTTGCCCCGGTTGCAAAGATGAACATCTGTGAGAGTGTTGTTGTCACTGGCCGCCAACAACAGAGGTCGGAAATTACAGCAATTTGACATCAAAAATGCCTTTTACATGTTTATCTTGAGGAGGAAGTCTATATGGATGTTCCACCAAGGTTCGGTCCAAATCTGGTGATGTAGTTTGCAAACTAAAAAGGCTTTGTACGGACTAAACAGCCCCGAGAGCTTGGTTTGGAAGATTTACCAAAGTAATGCTCAAGTGGGGTATAAACAGAGTCAAGGAGATCACACTCTGTTTGTAAAGCACTCATCTTCGTGGGGAATGACCGCTTTATTAGTCTATGTAGATGACATTATAGTGATCGGTGATGATCTGGAAGGAATGCAAAATTTAATGAAATGCCTAGTAAAAGAATTTGAGGTCAAAGAGCTTGGTAAATTAAAATATTTCCTTGGTATTGAAGTAGCACACTCTCGGGAAGGAATTTTCATATCTCAAAGAAAAATACATAATTGATTTGTTGACAGAGACGGGCAAGTTGGGATGTAAACCAACAGAGACACCCATAGAGGTGAACCACAAACTTGGAGATGCACTAGAAAATGCGTGAGTTGATAAAGGTTCATATCAAAGACTCGTAGGGAAGCTCATTTACTTGTCACATACTAGACAGGATATTGCCTATATGCATTGGTGTTGTAAGTCGGTTCATGCACAATCCTAAAGAATCACATCTTCGAGTCAGATATCGATTCTACAAGACTTAAAAGGCACTCTGTGCAAAGGAATCCTATTTAAGAAAGGGGGAATTTAACCCTTGAAGCCTATCTTCGATGCAGATTATGCAGGATCTATGGTTGATAGAAGATCAACATCGGGCTATTGCACTTTTCTAAGAGGCAACCTTGTAACTTGGAGGAGTAAAAAAGCAGAATGTTGTGGCTAGATCTAGTACTGTGAAGTTGAATTTAGAGCGATGGCTCTTGGAATTTGTGAATTATTATGGCTGAAAATTATTCGGAAGATTTGAAGATCAAGTGGGAAGGTCCAATGAAGTTGTATTGTGATAATAAGTTCGCTATCAATATTGCACATAATCCGATTGCAACATGATCGTCTGAAGCACATTGAGGTTGACAGACATTTCATCAAGGAGAAACTTGTGATGGCTTAATTTGCACTCCATATGTGTCCACCGATGGTCAATCGCGGATATCCTTACCAAAGGATTATCCGGGAAGACCTTTCGAGAAACTAGTAAGCAAGTCGAGAATGGATGATATCCACTTCCCAAACTTGAGGGGAGTGTCGACACAGTTTCCTAATAAGGAATATTGAGTGTATCGAGATAGGATCCTGTAAATATTTTATTGATTGCTATCCCTAACTTTAAGGTTTGTGTTTTAAGGAAAGCATCCCTAGAATTTGTTTGCTTCCTAGTATAGAGTTTCCTAAAGTTAGGCTCACTATGTATATAAATATTAGTGTAATTCCTTGTGAGAACATATAATAGAAAAAGCCTATTTCTAACATTTATAATATGCAAATATAAGTTTTAAAATTATTAATTAGGTTCAGTAACTTAATTTAATAATTATAGTTTAATTTTAAATGTAATTATAGAAAAAAATAAAAGTTTAAAATATCAAAATTTTGTACCAACCAGTATGGGCCGGTACATACTACAAGTTGGCATTTACCGAAACGGGTCAAAATCTCAACCGAAACGGAGCCCAAACTACTTGGTACCGGTATGGTACCGACTACCATGTTTATGGGTCAAAATTAGAGAAAGAGGTGTATTTGAATATATACAAGGATATTAGTTTTTTAAGAAACTTTGAAATGGTTCAGAGGCTTATTTAGTAATTTAGCCATTATTTAAACTATTCTCAAGTCCTCTATCTTTAACATGCTTAAGTGGTTCACAAATGAAGTATAGCCAAACAGGATAACTAGAGTAACTAAAATTTCTTATAACCAAAAATGAAAGCTAAACTACTAAAGGGTATCTTTTTCCTATGACATGTTTGCATTTGCATAAATCTTGAATGGACTAAAATAGTAGAATAAGAATGTTCCGCCCTCCAAAGAGAATGTAAATGATCAAGAAAATCAATTATATACTTGATTTTTAGATCATATAGCACATCCATGATGGTCAAGTAGATTGCCCAAATTGATGTGCCTTATTTAAGATGATCTAAAATAAGGTGAAATTTTGTTGATTACAAAGAAAAAAAGAAGAGCAATTTTTAGTTACCTAGCAAAGTAGGGAACTACATCAATGCTTTTGTCGACAAATTAAGCTGAAACCAATGTTGTCAAGGGCAAAAGGCACATTCTAAGCACTACAACACTTATAGAGTGCAAGGGAAATAAATACACTCGCTTGAGTGAAGGTGCAGTAAGTATTTTTGTGTGTGTCTATGCATATATGAAATAGGCTAAAAATATGACACTTAGGATGCCGAACTCTAAAAAGCAGTCCAACTTATCCAACAAAACAAGCAAACTTTCTTCTTTTGTTGGACGATATATATGATTTCCCTATGGACCAATATCGATTCTTAAATACTCAAATATTGAGAAGTAGACAGTATGAGATTAACTCCTTTCTTACTAAAAAAGCTACACTTAATGAGAAACTAAAAAATTAAAAATTAAAGAGAACTTCAATTAGGCAGGTATTTTTGCACATATCACCTTATAAAAAAGCATGCCTAGATACACTAAGTGTGAACCTGATCAAATGTGCGTTGCCTGAGGCGCAGCACCTTAACAACACTGAACGAGACAATATATTACATTGAACACATTTATAAAATAACTGATCATGCAAATAAAGTGCTGTAGTATTTCTCCAATCATATAATAGCCGTCGATGGTGACTAGACACCAAACATAAATAATAGGCCCACTACATAAAAAAACTATACAGGTAAATATGAGTATGAAATGAAGTAATACTCCAAAGGAGCCCCACACTTGGTGATTGTGGAAAAAAATACCTGCGCAACATCCTTTGAGAACCCTTCCTGAATTAGAGCATTCACAATGTCCCTCTTTGAAGAAACCTGCCTCAAATAAAATTGTTGCAAGTTTAGAGCTACATACAAGAGAAGGAAAAGAACAAGAGAGTATTCCTCTTTTTCTGAAGATAGCATGCAGGAAATGCAAAATAACAAATTGAAAATACAAGAACATTATATGGATTAGTTTAATTATTTCAGAAAAAGATGGTAACTATCTCCAGGTACAAATGAACCAGTAAATAGAAAATTTAAATCTAAGATTAGGGATGAAAAAAAAAAAAAACAGAAACAATTCTATCTGAAGAGGTTTTACAAACAATATCTGCATGATGAGATCATATAACGACACCTAGCTTCAACAAAGGGAAATAATTAAGAAAAAACCATAATAGAGGCTCAAGTACTGTAGGTTGTCCAACCTATTAGCAAATAATATTCAACTACAATATGGCTTCCCAGTGCGTCTGGAAGACTATGTATACTAGAGTTACAGTAGCTTATGTTCCTAACCCTTGGATACACATAAACCCAATTCAATCCTAGCCATTTAAACTCTTTAAAGATAACGTACTACTCACATTACCTCTTAAACCATACACAAAAACTGTAAAAATCAAAGAAAACATCAAAATAACCAAGATAGACTGGTTGGGTTCCAATGAAGCAATAGCAAGGCCCAAGAAATCTACAAGGATGCAAATAATTGAATTAAGGAAGTTCAAATCCATCTCATCAAAGATCACACAAGGGACAATGGTCTCAATAGCACAGTTCATATATCAAATGAGAAAATAGATCCACAAAGTGACACAATAATTCACCTCTTTAGGCAATTTTCTTAAGAAAGATATTAGCTTCCCTGGATGGTCCTCGCCATCCTGGCCAGCTCGAACTTTTCCAGGAGTGGCATCCAGAACCCAAGCCTATAGAATTTATAAAGCAAACCGTAAAAGACAAATTATAAGGAAAAGTAATTGGACTTTGGAGACAAGAAAATAAAGAACCAATTGATATATATATATGTATGTATGTATTTCAGGTCTATGATTGATTATAGAACTACATTATCTTTTTTCCATATCTATATCGAACAAGTTGCAAATACCTGGGCTCTTGTATAAATTTGGGTTCCTTAAACCTCCCCAGATTAGATATATCCACCTTAAGAGATGTGATTAGCACTCAACCAGTGCATCACACTCAACAAGTGCATCTAAAAGACTAAGAACCAATTTGAAATTTTCTAAGGGAAAGAAAAGAACTTACTCTAACTGGTCGTGGAAGTGGCTTTGCTGCTTGTTCGACCATGCTCAGGACAACTGAAAAACAAATAGAAAGCATACAACAACTATTATCTCTTCAACTAATTATATTTATATCATATATCACCAGAATTTAGTTTATGAACCAATCTAAAGCCTAAAAAGTACCTTTTCCTCCAAAACTATGGCCAATTAGGACACGGGGTGTTATTCTAAGTTGTGCAATCTATTCCAGCAAAAACCCAGAAAATTGTTAATAAAAAGAATAAGAAGTCTTAATGTATAATTTTTTTTCTCACATTTCAGGTTCTTTTCAGATACAGAGAAGTGGAAAACCACTTTTAAATGAAAGACTTGAATGTCAAGGACCTAGTTTATTAGATTAGCTTATAAAACTCTTTATTACTTGGGAAGGAAAGAACACATCTACTGAGATCAAAGCAGCTAAAGAACTATAATTGAGGGATTGAATCAGAGAACAAGGATTATTTCAATTTCTCACTAATAAACGTCATCATCCTTTAAGTTCTTTTTTTCTTCTTTTTTTCTTTAAAGGAATTTAAGTGATATAAGAACAATCCAAACTTTCCTAGGAAGCTACAATCTAGAAAATCAATCATAAGTACCATAATCAACGGTGTCATGCTTATAATTAAAATCAATAAATTACCAGAAGGAACAAAATTTGGCGTAGGTATGTTCTAAATATTCTAAAATATGGATACAAAGAAGCAAAATCAAATAATTTCAGAATGAAACAGGAGGCATTGAAGCATTCTCATCATTACATCTTGGTTCAATTAATATGTTAATGTATTAAAGCATTCTCATGAATATATCTTGGTTAACTTAATCAGAATTAACATATTAATTCTGCCTCATTATGGTTCTCTCTCACACAAGCCCATCAACAAAACCAAAATTCAAGGATCACATTGAAGTATAAAACTGACAGTCAGGCTTAAGAACCACGCACTAGTTTTAGCACGTCTAAAGCAGTTGAAGCAACAGTATGTGGACCTCTCTTCTTGATTGATGCTGAGTCACCGTGGCACCGCAAGTCTACCAAAACAAACTGCATCAAGCAAAATACATAAGTACATAAGATTCTTGGCAACATAATAAATTAAACTTCCTAGCAATCCATCTAGCTGCAGTATAAGTAAATAAGGGAGGGGGTAGGAAAGAAAATAAGTAAAAACCAAGTAAAGAAAGAATATCTCAGTGGCAGCACAATTACATGGGAAATGTCATCTTCACCAATCTAGCTCTAAGGTTAGTCCTCTTCTCAAATATACCAAATAAAAGTTCAGAGTTCATTATCTTTTAACAATCTAAGCATCTTAATCAATAATTAAATTATTTTCTTTATTCCTAATATATATATTTATCACCAAAAAAAAGGCTGACAGAACATGAGGGCATTAAAGCTTGTTAATGCATTATGAAATAATATGGCATTCTCACCCTTACAAGAGTTCTAGATTTAAAAAAGAAAAAGGATTCTCTTCCTAAGTTTGCCGCATGGCAATATAAAAGGCCAACTCCACCTGCACTGCAAGAAAACTGACACCAACCCCATGGTTGGACCACATATAAGGATCCAATAGTTCTACACCAAACTAAGACCAATGATACCACGGTAAGATTCAAACAAACACCTTGGCCTAGTAAATTAAAGAAAACTTGAGACACTGAAGGATACAACTAAACCAAACCTAATTAGTTAAGATCCTGAGACAGCAATAACTCCACAGGTATTCAAATTGAAGATTGCACCCAAGAACCAGCTTTCAGTCACCTTTCATATGCTTTAATTGGATGCTGGTGTACCATTTTCTGTCATTTTATTTTAATTCAAAGGCATAACACAAATAAGGCATTCTGTTCCATCATTGGGTACAGTGGTTGAATGGCATATTAGTGGGTTACTTTCCTAAGTATGCTTTGCATTTTACTGACATGAATTTTCAAGATCTTTAATTCATTGACTTGGCTGTTGTAATTGGCAATAGTTCAACAAAGCTTATAACACTCCTGAAAGACAATGAACCTGTTCTATACTATGTTCCATTGAAGCCCCAATTTACATTGCTTATATCATAAACGCCTAGCACATCATTATGATATGGCATCTCACCAACAATTTTAACTCAGCTTTAGAAGTTAATTCCTAGTAACCTGCATTTTCCAAGTCCAGCCAATGTACAAATCTAAACCAAGTCAAATAATTACTAATATATGCCCCTTCCCTCATAAACAAAAACTATCAATATTTATGGATTACAGCATTGTTCTTGGAACACCATATACCATCTTTTCTTTATATTCACCCTTCATGTACCACACAAACTCTTTACTTTGTTTGGTCCTTTTGTTGACTAATATTTAACTTTCCGCCCATTCTAGTTTTCCTTTTGACAATATCATATTTTCTTGTCTCATATTTTCTTAATTCCTTATTATCTTTTCATTGAATTCATTCTCACTTTTTATTTGATATTTTTTACAGCCTTTTTCTTTTTAAATATAATAAATACTAATATATGAGAATTTATTTTTTCCAATAATGGTTTCTAACCACAAGTTTTACACATTTGAGAAATGACTTAAGTGAAAGTAATATTATAATTAAAAAGCTATCAAACCATTTTATTGAAACGTACTAACTGCTACTGCTATGCCATTGGTTGTATTTAACTAATGATGGAAGTTTATTGATAATATTCTCATAGTTTAACTCTCAATCTTTTATTTTAATCCTTTTCGGACCTAGCATGTTAAAATTTCAGGCTTTTCTTATTTATTTTCTTTCTAACAGTGTCACACTGAATTTTGATCTAATAGTTTTTTTCCTATCACTTTTTAATTTCTAGTTTTTACCTCGATCCTCAGACTTTTTTTTTTTTTCTTTTTTCTGATTGTCCTTTTCCTTTGTAGCAAGTATTTCTTTCTATTTTGTGCATGTTTCATTCAATTAAAGATTCAAATGAACCTAATATTTTCTTCTAAATAATTAATCAAGCATTTTGTTTCTATTTTATTCAAGTTTCATTCAGTAAAAGATTCAAAAAACCTTAACTTTTAACAATTTAAGTATCTCAATCAATGAAGTGCCTTGTTTCCTTAATTTCGATATATATTCATCATCCCAAAATAGCTTGCCACAACTTGTGGACATTAATGCGTGTTAACATCATAATTTTCAAGAGCCAGGCTACCACATAATCCACTTTAAGCTGATTAAAAATATCCATCATAGAGATGTCATAATACCATCATAAGTTCAAGTAAACTCAAAATGACTATCAATATTGCTCTAAGGCATCAAATTTTTGTAAAACTACCAATAAAAGTCTTCCCTTTGAAATGGGAGACATCAGACATGGGCCTTAGTAATGATAAAAAGAAAAACGAAAAGAAAATCACCAAACTAATTCAATGGTATCACTACACAAAGTTACCAGGAGACTGAAACAAAAACTAGAAAGTTTCATTACCTGCCATGTTGGAAATTCTTGTGCCAGCCGCCGAACAAAAGACCCTGCAACATTTAAAACAAATGTACTTTACAATCCCCTTACTTTTGCATGCAAATTCCAAACAATAATTCTTTTATCTCAAAATATAACGAGATATGTCCAAGAATACAAACAGCAGAGCATCAATACACAAACAGAGCGGAAAATGGACACATCAAAAAGCTCAATATGTTAACTAAATTAAAAAATATTATGTAACCTCATGAAAGAGTTGGAAACAAGATTTTAGGATAACTCAGCCTCTCATGTGGAACAAATGAGATATATAATCACAAAGGAAAAGATCAATTAAATTCCCTAAAGAAGGTGCAAAACTATATCGAATGCAAGCTATGATAGAAAATGGGAAGCAAAAAACCATGACATGCATATACATGCATATAAAAGGGTATTAACCAATTTTATATTTGGTGCTTACCCCAGTTCTTTCTGCTACCAAGAATTCCATGCAAGAGAACAGCTGTTGGTGGCTCTGGAATTGACCTGTTCAGTACTACCATAGAGCTCCACTTTACCTGAGTAGGCATTTTTTTTTGCATAAGTTCTCAGAAATTCGAGCAGAAACATCATTTTAAATTTAATGTTAAGAAACAACAGAATCATATTGAATCTCTTAAATGGAGAAAAAAAGAAAGGCATTTTACAATAACTTCTCATAGTTATCATAACTAAATATTATTATCACCATAATTATGATTATAAAATGAAAATAAAGCCTCATTTATCACATTAGAATTAGAATATTTTGGAAAGAAAAACCATAATTATTTTTCCCTCAATTGGCAATAGAGGTGATTCTAGTATCCCACTGCATGCACAAAACAACATCTAAAAAAATGGTTTTGCAACAAGCACATCTGATCAAGCAATTATAGCATGCAATAACCATAGAGGGAAGAACTTCAGAGGGTCAGACAAGCTAAAAAGCATGAGGAGGTTTTAACTTTTAAATTTAATATTGAATCCACTTACAAACAAATGATCTGGGCTTAGAATTCACCATATCAAACCAGTGAATGCAATCACATAATGCATCACAAAATCTTATACCAGGGACCTATTTTTCATTCCAATTATCTATTCCAAAGCTATAAGACTACAAAATACCGTATTTTAGTAGAAGAAAACATACAAGTTTTCCTTGAACTAGTTCATATGCCTGCAAAAACAAACATAAAAAGCATCCAGTTAAGAACATCGTACTCAAGAACAATGTTTAATTTACACAAAGAGATATTAATTTAACAGCCTCGGAACAAATAAGGATTTACACAAATATATCGATCAATAAAATACTTATGCTAGATTTGGTTGGAGTATTATTTTCTCCACATGTTTTAGTCCTTGGTTATCTATAACTAATCACAATTGGTAACTTTTAGCCACTCACATGACTGACTTATGGCAAAACTTATCGCTTATTTGAAGAGCTCTTACTCTCTACAAGAGATTTTACTCATCTTTCTAATTGCAGATTTAAATTTATACTAATTACTCTTTAGAAGAAATGTGTTAAATAAGTTTTTTTTCCTCGTGTTAGTAACCAAGCTTAGCATATTCTCTAAATATTCGAAAAGTTGCGAACTAGACCCTAGTATTAACATCGCTCTGAGGCGGGGTTGTTTATGTATAACAGTTCCCAAAAGTTTCATTTACCAGTATAGAAGACGGGTCGGCTATATCTCGATCACGCCCAAGCCTCTCATTTATCAATGTCATGCATACGCTTCGTTTTCTGCTGTATCTACTCGACCTACCAACACCTATCTGGGAGACCCGAAATGTGTCCTTCAACAGAAAAATAGGAGGAAATCCACAAAAAGAAAGACAAACAGCATTAATGCAGCTATAAAAAAAATGGATCGACGAAATAAAAAAGAAATTAAAAATTATAATGTTAGTAATGCGAGAAGAATTCACCTGGAAGGGTGGGGAAATCCTAATAGTGGGTCTAGAACTGATGGGAGGAAGCGAATGTAAGTTGAATTGGGAGTATGGTGGAATAAACGGTAGCCTCTCGCCGGGAAAAGAGGCGGTGAAATTCGAAAGGAAGGACATTGTTGAACATGAATGACGGAATGACCAAGAAAAAAAGAAGCCGGGACAACTCAGCCCAGCCGGCAGAAACGTGACGAATGAGAATCTCAACTAATTTATAGTAGTTCATCGACTTAATTAATACTTGGGTAAACTCCACCATTAGTCACTTTTCATTATGGTCACAGTAACAATCTGATCAATAAACTTTTCGAATTTATTTTTTGGTCACTCGCTTATTAACAGGCACTTTTGTAATTGGTATGATAGTAATTTTAATTATTAATTTTTATATTTTTTGTCAATTTTATCTTGATCTATATAAAAATTATTTAAAATTTTAAAATATTTAAAAAACAGAAAATTTTATATAAAAATTTTAGAAAAATAAAATATCGAAAATGTTGGTTTTGAAGAACTAAAATATACTGTAAATATTTGTGAAATCGATTCTAATGTCATTTTTTTAAAAATAAAATACAAAATATACCAAAAAATTTTCTTTTATAATTTATGTTTTGAATTTTTTTTCTTATAATGAAAAAGCAATGTAAGAAAACCAAAGAGGTAAAAAACAAAAAACAAGAGAAACAATAATTTTGTTTAATATTTTTATTCTTTTTATGTTTTTCTAAATAATGGATATTAGATAATTCTATACAAAAAATACAGAGAGAAAATTTAGAGTTTTAAAAATAATTTTCCCTCATTTTCTCTCACTTTATCTATTTTTGAAATTTTTCTTTACTTTTTATTCTAATTTTAATTTTAATTTTAATTTTTAGAATTTTCTAATTTTTTAAAAGATTCAATTTTTATCATTTTATATATAATTAGGATCAAATTGATTAAATGTATAAAAATTAAAGACTAACATTGTTATTAAATCAACCAAACAAATATCACTTAATAGTCCAGTGATAAAAAATAATTTCGAAAAATTCAGTAATTAAATTATAACTTTTTTTAATTAAGTGATTAAAACGAAAATTTATTCATAATTTAATGGCTAATGGTCCAATTTAACACACTTGCCTTTTTTCCTTTAGCAAATTAATTGTTTTCAAGGGAAAATATAAATAACTATTAAAAGATAAATTTATAAAATAAAAAATCAAAATCGTAGAAAATTATAAGAAAAAGAAAAACAGGGTAAATCACATAGATAGTTGCCCATATTTTAACGCAGTCTTGTTCTGGTCACCAAAAAAAAAAAACTTTATTAATTTACCCGCTCTATATATAGCTCAATTTCATTTTGTAGTCGTTCCACGGTTAAAATATTTTAGACACCAGATGAAAATATAGATATGGCTTTGATTCTATTGATATAATAATAATTTTAGCCTTTTATACAATTAGTAAATTTAATCATATTTCTAAAAAGTTTAACAAAATTATCCTTCAATGTTTACATATTTTATCAACGTAGTCATAACTCTAAAAAATACAAAGTTATAACTAAAATCAATTCAAAATGAAAATTACATAAAAATTTAAAAAAGATTTTAAAAAATAAAAAATATTATTATACCAGAAGGCTACTTTAGTATTTCCATCTGGTGACCAAAGCTTTTTAACTGTCGAGTGACTACAAAAAGAAATTAAATTAACGAGAGTGACTAAATTAAAAAATAAATATAGGGCATCCAAAACAAGAATGCGTTAAAACTTGGGTGATTATCTGAATAGTGTAGCAAAAAATATTAAAAATTATTAAAAATCATAAAAATTATATAAAATTTATTAAAAAATTATAAAAAGTATGAAAATTGATAAAATAATAAAAATTATAAAAAAAAAGTCATTAAGGCTTAGTTTGGATGGGTGGTGTGTTTATCTCCGGTGAGGTTAAAAATAGCGGTGGCAGTGAGATTAGTTACTGTAGCGGTGAGATTGGACACTGTAGCAGTGAGATTAGAAATAGCGGTGGAGTGTGTGTTTGGATTCAAACGCAGCTGTAGCGGTGAGGTGAAAATAAAAAATTACTATTAATGACATCAGATTAGAATTGATATATAATAGAAGTTTTTAAATTATTTTACTTATATAAAATTATTAAAATATGTGAATTTATAAATTCATTTAATAATATATTAAAATGTATCTTCCAATATTTTATTATAAATATTTTAATGAATTATACAATCAATTTAAATTATTTATTAGATAAAATAATTATTATTTTTAATTTTTTATAGTTAAATATTCTTTTATAACAATGATAAATATTATTTTCGCAAATAGTAACATTATACTTGGATCAAATTTTGAAGTATCTAAACGAATGATTTTTAATAAAAATTTCTTTTAAATTTTTATTTTCCATGTAATTAAATAAAATCCATGTATTTATTATTCATAAAAAATTATCATTTGGTCCCTAAACTTTTAATTTAATTTAAATGAGGTAAAACCTTAAAAATAATTTGGGACATTTGCGCCTCTCGCAGAGGGTGGAAATGGCCACCATCGCCTCAATCAACCACCAGGCCACCACCTCAAAGATCCCACAAAGGAAATGCAGATAAAAGAAGAGTTGGAAGAACTCTAGTTCTACTTCTAGTGTCTGCAGGAGCTGCGGGGTTATGCTGTTCTTGTATGTGCACAATTGTTCATTGAATTATCTAGATGTAAATTATGGTTGTTTGAGCCAGGTGGGTAGAAAAACTTGCAATATGTTGATGACATTCTTATGGCAATCGAGTGGTTGTAATGATGCCCTGGTCTTTTTTTTTCTTTCCATTTTCGTGGAAGCACCACCAATGGGGATTGACCTCAAGTCTACGGTACGTAATTGGCCAGCGGTTTTGGCTCTGTTGGGGTTAAGTTGGTAGACACAACAAGTGGAACCATTGTTCTTCCAACAAGTAGAAGAAGTGAACAAAAAGTATGGGTGTTTTTGTCTCTTGAAAATATCAACAATCTCACTGGGTTTAACTGCTGCTGAAACCCCCAGCCACTTTTCAGCATATTAGTGTGGCTGAAATTAATTTTCACTGGGCTGTGCTGTTGAACCAAACAGCATATCAGTGAGTTTGATAACTTCAACTACACCACACTGATACTAACAGCTGAACCAAAGGAGGCCTAAAACTTGTTAGGCGGTGAGTTAGCTGAAGGTGATGATGGTTTCACTAATAAGGAAATAAGAAGCTTAAAGTGTTATAGTGATCGGAATTATGTGGGGTGTTAAGTGAGGAGTTTGAGAGATGATAAGTTTAGTGTTTTGTGATTTAAGGTGAGTGATGGGTAATGGTTTTGCTTGAAAGGTGATGCAAGGTAAGTTGATAAAAGATGGATTGAGATAATATATAGGATTGTGTGTGAGAGAAAACAAAGAGTGGTAATTTTTTAATTTTTATAATTTTCAATAATATTTTAATATTTTCCATAACTTTTATAATTTTCTATGATATTTTCTAATATTTAATAAATTTTGTAAAAAGATTTATCATATTTTTATAATTTTTGATAACATTTTTAAAAAATTTCCATATTTTCAATTATTTTTATGATTTATATTTTTTTATAATTTTAAGGCAATTTTATAATTTTGTATTTTATTATAAAAATATTGTATTTTTAATCATTATTTAGAAAATTATCATAGTTTTCTTTCACATAAATTTTTTTTCTAAAATTGCCTCCTTATACGATGATTTCTCAATAAAAAATATTTTTTATAGCACGACACATGTCGAAAGCGGGTGAAACCTCCATGTCAAGTAGTATTTTCACCTGACTTCGACACGTGTCATTTCGGATATAATTTTTTATTTTAAAAGTGTCCCCTTACACGACATTTTCAATATTGCAAAAAAAGGCAATTTTACCCCGCTTTGATACATTTGGTTTTTGAAATAATTTTTTTTTATTTTAAAAGTGCCCCCCACACATGGAGATTTCAAGATATAAAAAAAAAAAAAAAACATTTTACCAGGCTTCAACACGTGTTGTTTCTGATATAAAAAATATTTTTTTTATTATTTTGGAAGTGCCCCTTACATGGTGGTTTCAATATATATATAAAAATATTTGTTTATAAAAGAAACCCTTACACGACGATTTTAATATGTAAAAAAAAAACATTTTCTTTCTACAAAAGTTGGTTTAGGGGGTATTTTAGACCTTTACCCAACAGTCAATTGAAGCATCCATTGGGCAAAAAAAATCAAAAATAATTTTTTTTATCTAATTTTATCCCTTCATTCCATCAAAACCCCAATCCTTAATAACATCAGGTCACATGTCTAGAGCACTATATCCTCAATGTGATCCTACTAATACATGTCAATATACCGCACTTGTTGAATGATGATCTCTTGTATACGAGTTGGATTTTTATCTAAATTTAAGTCTGGAAGACCCATACCAGTTCGTTGCACAATCAACATCTGTACCTCCTCCGTATAAAGATCCATTTTCTTATAACGGAGTGGGAACTTCCGCAGTGATACAACCTTCAATAGCTAAGGTTGCATGGAGAGGAGAGGGATGCCAACACGAATGTGACAGGATTTAGTGATCCATACCGTGATGAAGAAACAGATGCTGTTGAACAAGAAGGTGATGTTCGAGCCAATAAAAAAGTGGATGCCGCCAAATAAGAAGTGGATATCCCACCATATGAACCTTCCTCTCATATGTAGTTGATCGATGAAGATGCAATGGATGCGTTAGAATTCCCCAAATATCTTGATATATTACCGGCTCATAAGCTCCCAACTTCACATTTCGGTGATCTATCTGTTGGGAAATAATTTTCGTCAAAAAAGAATGTACTAGCAGTCGTGAAGCATTACAACATTAAATCCTCCTGAAACTATAAGGTGGTCGAGTCAACCTCAATCATATATGTTAGCAAGTAAGTTAAATCTGGGAATGGGTTTAATTGGTAGATCAATGCCTCACTTCTAAAGAAGAAGTAGATTTGGAGATACAAAAGCATAATGGTCCACATACATGCATTTTTGGACGGTTAATGCAAGATCATCATAAATTAGATTCAAAAATCATATGTTAATGCATAAAGCCTGATAGGAGACACGTGTGAAATAAGATCGAAAGCTTTTCCAAGTCGTATATTTATCCTAGGGCTCTAGAAAAATGAGGATATTTGGATTTTACTAAACCTGAAAACACAACAATCCAAGTTGGATCTAATTTAATAAAAAGGTAGCAAGTAAAACGGATTGAAAAAGTAAGAAAGAACAAGTAAACCGAATTGACAAATTAAAGAACAAGTAAATCGAATTGACAAATTAGGGTTCCTGGGAGTTCAAGTCGGTTTGAAAGAGAAGACTTGTTCTTGATGAATTTGGAACAATTCAAGGTTGCCAAATAAGAGAAAACAATTTGTTAGAATAGATTTGAAAGAATAACAATTAAAATCGAATGAAATCAAAAGAAAAGATCAAAATAATATTTGGCCAACCAAGAATAAAAGAGAACCAAACATTTGAAGTGATTTGGGTCGTTATTGATTTAGAAGAAGTTGTCGAAATGAGATGAGATTTAAACAAGAGAAACAAAAAATAATAATTGAACAAAATTGAATGAAAAAGAAACCCAAATCAAAAGAAAGAGAGGGTGGCTGGAAAAAAAGAGTCCAAGAATGATCAAACTAGGGTTTCTTGCATGAGAAGAAACCATTCTTGAACTTCAAAGAAGCCCTCAACCAAATCTAAAAACAAAAAAACAAAACAGTTTGTTAGAATGAAGAACTAAGCAAAATAAAAATTGTTTTGTAACAAAAGAATTCAAATCAATAAGAAAAGAAAAGAACTCTTATTTTTTAGGCGATTCTTGATGAGAGAAGATAGGAGAACATCCTTCTTGATTGAAACAAAACCTAGAATTAAGTAAAATGAAATATTAGATTTAAATAACAAGAATAGAATATAAAAACAAAGAAAATAAATAAAAAAGATGGAAAAGATAGAGATGGCATGTGGAAAGTCCTAAGGAGCCTTTGAAACAAGATGAATCCATAACCCCCTTCAAATGACTCTAATTTTCCCTTCTAATGTAACAACCCATTTTTTAGTGGTGTTAGAAATAGTGGTTTCGAGGTCACAAATCTGACGAGTAAGTTTGTAAATATTATTATTTAATATTTACGAGTCAATTATGGTTTTAAAAAGGTTTTTGATATGATAATTGATGTTATATAAATAATTAATTAAGTTCAAGTGGTAAGACCCTAAAGTCAAGTGGTTTTAGAAAATGATTAATTAAGGTTGTATTAAAGTTTTGTTAAGAAATTTTAATGTTTCGATAGTTAATTAATTAAAAATGACTAAATTGTAAAAGATGTAAAATTTGATCACTATTTGATTTGAGTGATTAAATGGCTTACTGAATAAAGGAAAAGGGGTTTAAATGGTAATTAAACCATTTAAGGAGTTAGTGGACAAATATGGACATAGATTTGATGTTTTAATTAAGTATTAACCAAGGGTAAAATGGTAATTTGATAAATTAAATAAAACAAAGTTTTTATCATCTTTTCAATTCCTTCATTCATCGAATTTGAAAAGAAGAAAGCCATTGTTAGACCTTGAAGCTTCAGCCAAGCTTCCATGTATGCATGTAAGTCCGTTTTAGCCCCGTTTCTAATAATTTTTATGTTTTTGATATCGTTGCAACTAGGTCTAGCTAACCCGTACCTTCGATTTTGAAACTGTTACAGATATTGAATGTTGCCATTGATGAATCCGTGTGATTTTGAATGTTAAATGATGAATTTGAGGTATTAGTTATTATTTATAAATATTTTGTTAAGTAATTTTGATGAATTTATCGATTAGGGACTAAATTGTTGAAATAGTAAAAATACAAGGATTTGATGTGAAATTATTACAAATGTGGGCTATATTGGATCGGTTGGCATGGGTTTGCATTAAAAATGGTTAATTTGCATGTTTTAGGCTCAGGGACTAAATTGAATAAAAGTAAAATGTTAGGGGTAATTTTGTAAAAATGTCAAAAATGACTAAATTGCATAAAATAAATTTTTTTACTATATAAATTAATAAATTGAATGAAATTATTAATTTAGATCAAGATCGAGTGGAAAATCGAGTCGAATGGAAAATTACCAAAAAGCCCCTGTACTTTGACATTTCTGCAATTTAGCCAGGTAAGTTCATATGAACTATAATCACTTAAATGTTGATTAAATTGAATGTTTAATGTGGTGTTCTAATGCAAATGAATCAATATATATATGTTATGTATCATTATGCAATTTATCATAAAAAAAACGATGGAAATCCAACGACGTATGACGACTATCGAGCCCTGTTTGAACCTTAGGAATATATAGGATACAAATGACATGTCATTAGGGTTACCATGTTTCGGGTGCTGGTCCTGAATTTTCTACCGATGGTTGAGTTTCGGCATATGTTGTGGATACTCATCAGCTTGTGTGAGCGGCATCGTGTAGCTACATTCTGACAGTCAACTTGTGTGAGCAGACCCAGGTTACCATGTTTCCAGTGCTGGTCCTAAATGTCTTACTGATGGCTAAGGTCTGACACTAGTTACGGATACTCATCAGCTTGTGTGAGCAGCATCGTGTAGCTTACATTCTGACCGTCAGCTTATGTGAGTAGGCCCATTTTACAGCTCGTGTGAGCTACAACTATATGATTAGCACACTTTGTGTGAGCTTTCCCGTGTATCCAATGTTATTCTAAGTGGTTCAACGGGCATAAAAAGGGAAGGAATGATAGGTATTCAAATGACTTATGTCATGAATCCATGAAAAGGAATGAAAACGTAATGTTCAATGAAAGTATGTTTATGTTTATGAAATTGATGATTTCAAATGATGTTGTTCATGTATATGACTTACCTTATGTTATTTTAAGTGATTTAGGAGTTGATGCTTTAACATGTGTTGTGGATGATGCTTAGGCTTGTGCTAAGCTATGATTGGATTATATCATGTTTAATCTTAATGAAATACATTGAAATGGTAAGTGTTCAAATGGTAATAAGCTTATGTTCATGAAAAAGTGGTATAAATCAAAGTATGTAATTTCTTATGAAATGGTTTATCATGTAGTTGATTCCAAAAGAGTTATGTTTAAATGCACTAACTTGTGGTTATGGTTGATGTTATGCTTATGTCTTGTGTGTTATGCATATGAAATGGGTGAGGAAAGGTAATGAAATGGTAAGTTCATAGTTGAAATGAAATATAATGAAAAGGGAATGATGAGTTGAAAGATGTACTTATATGTGAGAAATTTACGTATGCTATGGATGAATATACCTAGTTCATGAACAAATATGCTAATTAATGAATTGATGTTGTTATTTAAGATAAAGTACGTAAATGCAATGGAAAGTAAGTAAATGGAAGGGTTCAAAGTCTTATAAAATCCTACTATGCTAGGAATGATAAGTATATATGGTGTTGATAGTCTTACTCATTTGTAAGCTGATGGTTATGTAATTGATAAATACTGAGGTATTGGTATAAGTTTATATTTAACTTATACAATTCATTGTTGAATTGTAATTTCATATTAAAGGTTTATACAAGCTTACTAAGCATTCATTGCTTACGTAGTCATCTTTCTCTTACTTTGTAGATTATCGAAAGCTCAATCGATTTGGAAACTCGTCAGAGATCTATCACATTATCCAGTGACTATATTGGTAGATTTTGATGTCTTAATCAAGGTTATATTGTCATGTATAGGTGGACTTGTGGTTCATGTTAGTTGATGAGTTTGGCATATATATGTCATTATGGTTGGTGTAATATTGGTACTTTTGATGCCTTATTGATGTGTGTTATTTTGATAATGTATTAATGCATGTTTGAATGGCTAAAATGGTAGGTGACGAATTGACCACAACATGGTCAAGTTATGGTATGCTTTGGAAAGGTTTTGAATAGATGTGCATGATGGAAATATGGTATGTTTATATGTTGGTTATTGGAACCATTTGGTAATGGCTAGATTGGTGTCATTTAGATGATTTTGATGCATGTGAGAAGTGGACCAAATGGTAAAGTTATTTTGATATGGCATGAATCCATTATGGTAAGGTTGGTATGTGTCAATTGTGATATGTTTTGGTATGGAAACAAGTTAGTTGATAAATGGTTAAATATGCACATGTTTAGGTATGTTTAATGTATGTGTTTGAGGTGCCTATATGGCATATTGGTTTAATGGAATTTAGACATTTGAAATTGGTCATTTTATGCATGTTTAAACATGTTTTGATACCTTGGTCATATGTGCAAATGGCTTGTAAGGGTGTGCTTGAATTGGGTGAAAGGAATGGCTTGAACTTGGCCTATTTCTTGTCCACACGGCCGTGTGTCCCCTGTAGGTATTAATGTTTGCCTTTCAAAAGATACACGGCTTAGCACACGGCCTGGCACACAGGCATGTGGCTTGATCGTGTGCTCCAAGTCAGAGAGTTACACGGGCACGGACACGGCTGTGTGTCCCTATTTTGAATGTTACATGACCTGAGACATGGGCGTGTGTCTCAGCTGTGTGAGTCACATGGCCGTGTGACCCTTGCAGTGTGAAATTTTCTATCTTTTTCCTTAAGTTTTCATATGTTTCTGATTTAGTCCCGAATCGTTTTTAAAGTGTTTCTAAGGCCTTGAGGGCTCAAATAAGGGACGATACGCATGTGTTTGAGTGGACTATGATATGATTTATGAAATGTTTAGAAATGAATGATTATAAGTTACGTTTTTACGGTAATGCTCCATAACTCTATTTTGACGACGGATATGGGTTAGGGGTGTTACATCTAAAAATAATACTTGGCAAGAAAAAGCTTGAAGATGATCCCCACAATCTAAAAAGATTGTTAAAACTCTTCTAAAAAAAACTCAAAAGAAATTTTTTTAAAAGAAAACTCAAAGAGAATTTTATTAACTCAAAAGTGAATAATGAATGAATGAGTGAATAAGGGGGCACACCCTATTTATAACCTAAAAACCCTTAACTAATCTCCTAAATTTAAGGAATGTGTTGAGTATGCCAACTAAGCATGACAACTTATCAACTAACTAACTAAATAATTAACATGAAAAGATGCCTAAGTGTGGAAACATTATAGGAAATTCGTCCAAGGGTCTAAATGAGCTCCTTGGGTCGAATTTTTACATGCTGATCCACTTATTAAATAAAATTGGATAGAAAATTTAAAATGTTTGCAAATTGGGCCACTTTGACAATTTGGCTTGATATTTAGTTAAGTCCTTCTCCAAACTTCATAATGGGTTTGTTGACATCCCAATGGACTGATTTTCAAGAACTTTGACGTATGATCCATTTGCTCCCAAAATTGTTTCGTTTAAGCTTGTACATATAATCAATCGTGCACCAACTTCAAGATTCCTTGTAAGACATACATTACTTATACATGATACAAGCTAGTAAGACCTCGATTCCATGTAAGGTTAGAGAATCTTTGAGCCATAAATAAATGTGATGTAGATTGGCTTGATGACATAAGGTTGGAAAGGTGGACCCAAGCATATGATGAAAGGAAACGCTATGACCACATGACCGCCTGTTGGGAAATGTGTCCATATTGTAGTAAACATGTAATTGTTTTTTTATGTATTTGAACGATGAATAAATAAATTTCACATTTCACTGTTATATCTTTTGTATTTCTGTCTTTCATATTTTGTATGCATAGGGAAATTGTGACAAACAAATATTAGCTCATTGATTGTCTAAGTTCAGTAAGAATGTTTACATTTCAAGAAAGAAAACTTACTTCAGTAGAGAATCTAAATGAGTTCCTAATCCCGTAAAAGAATTAAAGTGAGCATTTGATTCAAATACTGAGAAGGATTATTATGTCGTCTACAATTCCAATTGAGGAGATGACTAGTCTTGGCTATCGGAGCAGTTGACTACACGGGTAGAGACATAGATGTATTCATTGCAGAATGATATATTGGACTAGACCCAAGATGAACTAATTTTGAATCCATTTGTTAATTAATTCACTTATGACATTCACGGTGTGATTTACCTAAACCCAAAGTTAGTCACTGACCATGTAACACCCCTTACCCGTATCCGACGCTGGGATAGGGTACGAGGCATTACCGGACTTATTCGTAAGCAAACATTCAAAACCGAGACATGAAATTCCACTCAAATTTAAAACTTTTCAAAAACATTCATATTGTCCCTAAAACGAGCCTACGAGGCCCAAAACATGCATCGAAATTGGTTCGGGATAAAACCGAGAACTTTGGAAACTTTTGGAGTACTTAGAAAATTTTTCATGAAAAAAGGGTCACACGCCCATGTGGGTTCGGGACACGCCCGTGTGACCCTAAGACACGCTCGTGCTTCAGGCCGTGCTCAAATTAGGGGGCATTCTGTTTATGACGTCATCATCAAATTAAGGTCACACGGCCAAGTCACACGCCCATGTGCTTAGGCTGTGTGATCGATTAAATTTTTGTAATTTTTCGTAAAATAGGTGCAGACTTCACACGGTCAGGGCACACGCCCGTGTTCGAGGCCGTGCCACCCACACGGCCGAGACACACGCCCATGTCTCTGCCTGTGTGCTCATTACTGAGCATTCTGTTTTGCAACAATTAAGGTGCAGGGGACACACGGCCGAAACACATGCCCGTTGGGCAGACCGTGTGTCGCACACGGCCTAGAGACACGTCCATGTGTCTACCCGTGTGGACAAATATAAGGCTATTTACCAAGCCTTTTTGCCACCCTTCAATGCACCAACCTACACAACAAAACATAGCACTAATCCAAGCATATTCATATGACCAATTTAGCCACAAACAAGATACCAATATCTTTCACATGCTATTTCCTATCACATACAACATCTCAAACTTATCATCTCAAACCATGCAAAGTCCACATCCATGAAAGACATCATCATATGCATATATACTTAACCAATATTAGCCAATTTCAATGGCCATTTACAAAATGAATTATCAACTAACATAAGCCAACACTTTTGGCCAAATCAACTATGACACATAACAAAAAGACCAAATCCCTATACATGCCATAGCTCAAAATACTTGAATTCATTAGTACCAAAATAGTTGTTGTAGATAGTGTGTATGGATCTCTGACAAATCTCCAATCCTGTAACACCCTGAAAATTTGAGTAATTTATTTTCTATGTGTGCTTTGAGTAATTATTCTAGAAAGTAAAATTTTCTGATTTATTTTCGTGGTTAGTATAGTCCTGAAGAAGGGTTTAAATTTTTTTTAGAAGGAATAATATTAATTTTGAGAATTTATGGAAATAGACTAAGTGGCATTGACACATAAATTAATTTAAGTGTCAATGTGTAGCATAAGATGAGTAGTTGGACAAGTGGTGTTGGCGCATGAGCTTGTGCATGGGGTGAAGGTTGAATCCCTAAATAGCATCTAGGTGAATTATTATTTTTGATTTTTACGCCCATGTATAGCAAGTGTCGGCCAAGAGCATATATGGAAGGTGTTGACTTGTTATTTTTGGTTAGTATATCAAAGGAATAAGGAAAATTTGAACTTAAGGAAGGGTATCAAAAGAATAAGGAAAATGTGAGGATATGAGGCATGAATCAAGGAGTTGTTTAAGGAAACAATATCTTGGCCTAAAGACCAAGCATATGGGCGGCATTATGGCTAGGGGAGCCGAATTTTGGTGATAGTTTGGCTAGGAAGTTTAGTCTTTGGTTTTGGTCATTTTGTTTAGTTTGTGCAAGTTTTGAAAATTCTCTCAAACTCTCTTTTCCTTGGCCGAAATTGTGCACTTGGTAAGCCTAGTTTCTTTTGTCAAATTGGTCATTTTGTTTTACACTTTGGTGTCAATTTTGTGCCTTTCTCTTTGTGCCGAATTTACCAATACCTAAAGAGACCATTCTTTTCTTTTCTTCTCCCCATTTGCCGATTATACATTGCTCTCAAAACTTATCTTTTTCTTTCTTTTCTTTTCCATTCTATTTGGAAACCGAAACATCATCACCATCTCTCTCCTATTTGATTTCTTTCAATCGAAATTCTCTCCACCTACACTTTCATGGCGAATGTTAAAGTGCCTATAACCGATTTTATTTTCTCTTTTCTTTGTTTCTTCATAGCCGAATTCTTCTTAGATCCATATTATTCTCAAATCCTATCTTTTCGACGTGGAAATAGGTAAGAATCCTTTTCGTTTCGATTAGTTAATAGTGGTTATGGCGAATATTGATGATGGTTTGAAGGCTTTATTAGATCAAAATAAACGTTCCTTCTTTTAACGTTTATTTTGTTATACTTTAGTGCGATAACGGAAGTTTGGAATCAAGAAGTCGTGGGTGACAAAGCGTTGGAATCAATTTTGTGGTAAGGAAATCATATCTTTAAAACCTTAGGATTTTTGATATCATTGGATTAACCTTCCTTTGTCTTTGAAGACATTCAAAATAGGGAAGAAAAGGGCGGTGTTTAGCCTTTGGAAGAAGGAGTTTCATTATTCCCCTAAGTACAAGCAAAGGATTGTTTGCAATCCAGGATTTCCCAGGGTTGTGGGCGTTCAAGCGAGGAAAATCAAGCTGTTCAAGTCGTTCGTACTCAGAACCATTATTTGTTCGTGGATTCAATTCGGTTAGCGAACCATCAATCGGAGAGAAATCGCAAGTAGAAGTCTTACGAAAATCCGAGGGTAAATTTCTAGATCGCTATAGTTAGATCGGTTTTATTATAGATTATAGTGTTTTAATTAACACAATACGTATAGGTGTTGAAGAGCGGGAAAGTTTAGTTCTCTCCATAACCGGTGTGTAACTTCACACTCATTTTGGGTTGGACATCATGTTGTAAGTTACGTGATAAATTCGTAAAATAGTAAAAGCGGGAAAAATCGTAGTAACTCATATTTTTGAGTAAATGCATGAAAGCGGTTAAAGCGAGAAAATAAAATCCGATAATACTCTAGTTTGATAAAATGGGCGATAATACTCTAGTTCGATAAAATGGGCGATAATACTCTAGTTCGATAAAATGGGCGATAATACTCTAGTTCGATAAAATGGGCCGATAATACTCTAGTTCGATTAAATGGGCGAAAGCTGTTTTGATAAATTGGGCTAAAATGGGCCAAAGTCACTAAACTACTAAATGGGCTAGTTGTTAAATTGTTTATATGAGCCTAATGAAAGGTTAATTGATAAGCCCACCGATGATATGGATTAATGAAAATCTGTTATATGATTATATTTGTTATATACGCATGATTGCATGGGGTGGGTTATATGAAGAGAAGAATGGCCGTTGCCACAAATTTGGCTCATTGCCTCTAGTTCGGTGGCTCTGCCACAATATGGCTCAATGCCTCTAGTTCGGTGGCTCTGCCACAAATTCGGCTAAATGCCTCTAGTTCGGTGACAATGTCACAATCTAGTTCGGTAGTGCACTACAAAATTATTTAAGGGCTTTAAGCCCATGATTGGTGTGTTTGGCGGGGTGGGTTGACTTGATCCCCACAGTGTGTTGGTTGGTACGGGGTGTTAGCGGATGGATACTAGGTTGGTTTGGGAAATTCATATTTCATGCATTCTTTTCTTTAAATTATGTTACTTTACAATGTATGGTTGAAATCTGTTAATGGGCTCAAGCCCAGCATGATATCTTGACGATCTGGCCTAAAAATGGTGGTAAGTGAGTTGCACACTGAGTTCTTTGTAACTCACCCAATTTTATTAACCATTTCGTGTAATGGAAATTGGCGTGGACTTGGGTAGGAGATGACTTGGTGGAGGCCATACTACAAACTTGGGTTTTTATTAAACTATGACTTTATTTAGATTATTATCTTAAATTTACATTATGGGTTTTATGTAATAAGGCCTCTTATATGTTTTTATGGATTTTATTGTGTGGATGGTTTAAATTTTATTTCTAAACTTTTAATATGGTTTTATCTTAAATATGTTAAGTTTTCTTAAGAACATTGGTTTTATAACAAAATTTACGGACACTTTAATTATTTAAAATTCTTTCAAAGTTCTTTTAAACCATCTTAAGATTTTGACATTTTTATCTTGACGATAAGTTTTCAAACAAGTATTATTCTTAAGCTACAAATTTCAAATCCTTGTATTAACTTCTTATTAAACTCGATTTTCAAAAAGTTTTGTAGCACTATTTTATTTTAACCATATGAAAATAAGCGAATGTATGATTGGTGTGACAAACCAAATCTTGTCTAAGCGCATAGACCAGGGTTTGGGGTGTTACATTTAGTGGTATCGAGCTCGGTTTCAAAACTCGGTTGTGGTTTGGGTTCAATAAAGAAATTTGTTTGAAAATAATTTCTAGAGTTTTGATTAAAGGTAGTATGGCACCATGAACATCCCGCGCCAAGTCAAGTAAGTATCTCAGATATCTTTGTATGTTTATTATCATTGTGATATGATTATAAGAAACACTCTAGAACTTCTAGTTTTAGGTGTTAAAACCAGTAGAGATTGAGACAATAGGATATTGATGCGAAAACACTCTATCTCTTTCATATCATAAGATATCGTTAATAAACAATTGAAATATTATTCGATTCATAAAACTCTTAAATCAGTTAAATTAAATCCAATTAGTCGCCATGAGCACTAGAGGGCGTGGTCGTGGACCCAGCGGTAGGCGTGGCCGTGGTAGAGGACGAGGTGTTAGGGGCGCAAGCCCGATGTGCCGGTCATATGTCGGAAATGGATGCACTGCGTCACTCGAGAGTGAGAGGCGGGATCGCACGACCATATGGAAGAGGATAATCTTTGTGACACGAGCAATGCTGCGAGTACTTGAAAAGGTCATTTGGATCGAGGCTGGACCAACCGCTCGTGGTTCGATATCGGGCGGCCCGAAATCGATGGAGTGAGGTTTTTGAGAGGTGTCTGCGGTGTAGCTCCCAATGTCGCTGAATATTGGCTTGAGGCGATGAGAGCGAATTATGGGCGATCTTGAGTGCTTTGTGGAACAAAAGTTAAGAGGAAGCGGTATCTTTGTTGAGAGACGAAGCTTACCAATGGTGGCTTACTATCCGAGATGGCGCGATGTTTCTTTGGTTAATTGGGAGTTCTTTAAGGCTTCCTTTCAAGGAAATATGTGGGAACAAGCTATGTGGATGCCCGAAGGAAGGAATTCTTGAACTGGTGCAAGGAAATAAGGCGGTGGCGACATATGAGGTGAGTTCTTACGTTTGAGTCGCTATGCTCGAGCGATAGTGGCAACGGATCATGGCGTTGTGTGCGCTTCGAGGGCGGTTTGAAAGGCGAGTTGCGGGTTACGATAGCCCCACAACAAGTTAGAACTTTTGCCGCTCTTGTGGAGAAGGCCAAGATAGCCGAAGAGGCTAAGAACTCGGAACGTCAAAATCGGGAGCAAATTCGAGGCAAGAAAGATCTGAAGCATTCGGGTTCTTCGAGAAGATTCTGAAGAGGCCCGGAATGAGAACCAGCTCAAGGAAGAGCACGATGGTCATTAATCAGTCGGGATTGTCTTTGAATGTGGAAAAAGACATTAGGAGAATGTTGGAGGAAAGCGGGTGCTTGCTATAAATGTGGATCGACGGAGCATCAATATAGGAGTTGCCTCGACGTATGGATACAACTCAAGAAGTTCGTACTCTTGATGTACCACCGGCAAGAGGAGTTCGGCAACCACCGAGAGGTCGGGGACCGTCGTGGTGGTAATGAAATTTGGGCGTGGTCAAGGTGCGTGGTGGTCGAGGCAATGGTCCTAGGGGCAACGCGGATGCAAGACACCGGGATTGGTGTATGCGGTCGGCGTCGTGAGGATGGCAATGCACACGATGTGATAAGCGATACGTTCTTCATTTACGATGTACCCGTTATTGCCTTGATAGATATTGGTTCTACTCATTCGTACTTTGCTAGCACCATAGCGGAAACTTGAAATTAGACTCGAAATTTACGATAAAGAGATGAGGTGATTAGTCCCTTAGGACGATCGGTGTTGGTTAATAAATTGTTTAGAGGCGTGCCCTTAGTAATTCAAGGAGAAACATTCTGGCAAATTTGATGGAAGCGCCTTTTGGCGAAGTCGATATTATTCGGGCATGGATTGGTTGGTTAAGCAGGCGAAATTGGTGTCTTTGAAAAGCGTATGTCGATAAGAAATGTGGAGGATAAGGAGATAGTTATGATAGGCGGCGGAGAAATTACTTGGCAAACATGATTTACTGCGTTGAAGGCGGAGAAGTTAGTGCGAAAAGGATACGGAGCATTTTTAGTATTTATTTGTGCTTTAGATGCCAAAAAAGTGTTGGTGGAAGATGTGAGAACGGTGAAGGAGTTCCACGATGTTTTTCTGAAGAACTTCTGGTGTACCTCGGATCGGGAAGTGGAATTTGGTATTGAGCTTTTGCTCAGGCGCTCGGTGTCCATTGCTCCTTATAGAATGGCAGAAGGAGTTGTCGAACTTAAAGCCCAAATTCAAGCTGCTAGATCGTGGTTTTATTCGACCGAGTGTGTCTCAAGGGAGAGCACCGGTTTTGTTTGTTAAGAAGAAGGATGGGTCAATGCGTATGTGTATTGACTATAGGCAATTGAATAAAGTGACGATCAAGAATCGGTACCCTCTGCGAGGATTGACGACTGTTTGATCAATTGAAGGGAGCTTCTGTTTTCTCCAAGATTGATTTAAGGTCGGGTTACCACTAGCTTAAGGTGAAAGAAGCGGATATTCACAAGGCAGCGTTCGAACCCGTTACGGACACTATGAGTTTTTAGTGATGCCGTTTGGGTTGACCAATGCACCAATTTGCATTTATGGATATGATGAACCGGGTCTTTCAACCATTCTTAGATCGGTTTGTGGTGGTATTCATAGATGACATTCGGTTTATTCGAGGAGCGAAGAAGAACATGACTCGCATTTGTGGATTGTATTGCAAGTGCTTCGAGATAATCAGTTGTATGCCAAATTCAGTAAATGTGAATTTTGGTTAAGAGAAGTGACTTTCTTGGGTCATGTGGTATCGTAGGAGGAATAAGGGTGGATCCTCGGAAGATTGAGGCGGTATTGGATTGGAAACCACCGAAGTCGTGGTGAGATTCGGAGTTTCTTGGGTTTGGTGGATATTATAGGCGCTTTGTTGAGGGGTTCTCATTGATTCTTTGCACCTCTAACTAAGCTTTTTGCGGAAGGAGTGTTGTTTATATGGGTGATAAGCGGCAAGAAAGTTTCGAGCGATGAAGAAGGTTTTTAGCAGGCGGTATTGATTCAACTTTGAGGTGGGAAGGAGTTTGATTTATTGTGATGCGTCACATACGGGTTTAGGCTGCGTATTGATGCAAAGTGGGAAAGTTGTAGCTTACGCTTCTCGTCAATTGAGACCGCACGAAGTGAACTACCCTACTCATGATTTGGAGTTAGCAGCGGTGGTGTTTGCCTTAAAGATTTGGAGGCATTACCTCTATGGTGAAATTGAGGATTTTGGAATAAATTCGAGAAGGTGTATTGTGTTTTTCGTGGAAGGGTGCTGTATGCCTAAGGATTGAGATCCGAGGCAAATGATTTTGAGGAGGCGCATAGTAGCCCTTATGCTATGCACCCGGAGGAAATAAGATGTATCGGGATCTTCGTGAGCGGTTTTGGTGGCACAGATTGAAGCGGAGATTTGAGAATTTGTGGGAAAATGCTTAACTTGTCGCCAAGTGAAAGCGGAGCATCAATTGCCGTCGAGTCTTTTGCAACAGATTAAGATTCCTCTTTGGAAATGGGAGCGGATAACAATGGATTTTGTTAGTGGGTTACCTTTAACACCTACTAAGAAAAATTCTGTTTGGGTAATTGTTGATCGTCGACGAAGGCGCTCATTTTCTACCGATGCGTCACGGACTACTCGTTGCGAAGTTGGCGAAGGCTGTATGTATCCGAAATCGTGAGGTTGCATGGGGTACTGTATCGATTATATCGGATAGGGATCCTAGGTTTACATCTCGATTTTGGAAAGCTTTGCATGAAGCCTTGGGTACAAAGCTTAATTTTAGTACGGCTTTTCATCCTCGATCGATGGTCGATCGGAGAGAGTGATTCAGATTCTGGAAGACATGTTAAGGGGATGTGTAATCGACTTCAAAGGTAGTTGGGAGGATTTTCTCACAGTTAGCGGAATTTGCGTACAACAAATGACTACCAGTCTAGCATTCAGATGGCACCCTACGAGGCATTGTATGGTCGTAGGTGTCGTTCTCCTATTTGTTGGGTGAGTTAGGTGATCGGCGGTTGTTAGGACACGAGATGATTTACAAAGCGGAAGAAAAAGTGAAAGTTATTCGGACGCAGTTAAAGGAAGCCGGATAAGCAGAAGTCGTATGCGGATCTGAAGCGTAAGGATATCGAGTATGCCGTAGGAGATCAAGTCTTCTGAAGGTCTCACCTTGGAAGAAGATATTGATTCGGGGAAGAAGGGCAAGTTGAGTCCTAGATACATTGGACCATATCGTGTGGTGAAACGAGTTGGTCCAGTGGCCTATCGATTTAGTTACCTCGGAATTGAGCCAAATTCATAATGTTTTCCACGTGTCCATGTTGAGGCGCTATAGATCGGATCCTTTGCACATAGTACCTGCCGGTAGAAGAAGTGGAGTTGAATTTGGATTTGTCTTTTGAGGAGGAACCGGTGGAAATCTTAGACCAGAGGCGTGAAGGTGCTAAGAAAGAAGGCTGTGCCGTTGGTCAAAGTGTTGTGGCGTAACCACGGAGTGGAGGAAGCTACGTGGGAGCTGAGGATGCAATTCGGCAACAATACCCTCACCTTTTTCAGCCGGAGTAAATTTCGAGGACGAAATTTTCTTTTAGAGGGTAGAGTTGTAACACACACGAAAATTTGAGTAATTTATTTTCTATGTGTGCTTTGAGTAATTATTCTAGAAAGTAAAATTTTTCGATTTATTTTCATGGTTAGTATAGTCTGAAGAAGGGTTTAAAATTTTTTAGAAGGAATAATATTAATTTTGAGAATTTATGGAAATAGACTAAGTGGCATTGACACATAAATTAATTTAAGTGTCAATGTGTAGCATAAGATGAGTAGTTGGACAAGTGGTGTTGGCGCATGAGCTTGTGCATGGGGGTGAAGGTTCGAATCCCCTAAATAGCATCTAGGTGAATTATTATTTTTGATTTTTCTGCCCATGTATAGCAAGTGTCGGCCAAGAGCATATATGGAAGGTGTTGACTTGTTATTTTTGGTTAGTATATCAAAGGAATAAGGAAAATTTGAACTTAAGGAAGGGTATCAAAAGAATAAGGAAAATGTGAGGATATGAGGCATGAATCAAGGAGTTGTTTAAGGAAACAATATCTTGGCCTAAAGACCAAGCATATGGACGGCATTATGGCTAGGGGGGGAGCCGAATTTTGGTGATAGTTTGGCTAGGAAGTTTAGTCTTTGGTTTTGGTCATTTTGTTTAGTTTGTGCAAGTTTTGAAAATTCTCTCAAACTCTCTTTTCCTTGGCGAAATTGTGCACTTGGTAAGCCTAGTTTCTTTTGTCAAATTGGTCATTTTGTTTTACACTTTGGTGTCAATTTTGTGCCTTTCTCTTTGTGCCGAATTTACCAATACCTAAAGAGACCATTCTTTTCTTTTCTTCTCCCCATTGCCGATTATACATTGCTCTCAAAACTTATCTTTTTCTTTCTTTTCTTTTCCATTCTATTTGGAAACCAAACATCATCACCATCTCTCTCTATTTGATTTCTTTCAATCGAAATTCTCTCCACCTACACTTTCATGGCGAATGTTAAAGTGCCTATAACCGATTTTATTTTCTCTTTTCTTTGTTTCTTCATAGCCGAATTCTTCTTAGATCCATATTATTCTCAAATCCTATCTTTTCGACGTGGAAATAGGTAAGAATCCTTTTTCGTTTCGATTAGTTAATAGTGGTTATGGCGAATATTGATGATGGTTTGAAGGCTTTATTAGATCAAAATAAACGTTCCTTCTTTTAACGTTTATTTTGTTATACTTTAGTGCGATAACGGAAGTTTGGAATCAAGAAGTCGTGGGTGACAAAAGCGTTGGAATCAATTTTGTGGTAAGGAAATCATATCTTTAAAACCTTAGGATTATTTTGATATCATTGGATTAACCTTCCTTTGTCTTTGAAGACATTCAAAATAGGGAAGAAAAGGCGGTGTTTAGCCTTCGGAAGAAGGGAGGTTACATTATTCCCTAAGTACAAGCAAAAGGACTATTCAAACAATCAAGGATTTCCCACCGGGTTGTGGACGTTCAACCGAGGAAAATCAAGCTGCTCGAAGTCGTTCGTACTCCCGAACCATTATTTGTTCGTGGATTCAATTCGGTTAGCGAACCATCAATCGGAGAGAAATCGCAAGTAGAAGTCTTACGAAAATCCGAGGGTAAATTTCTAGATCGCTATAGTTAGATCGGTTTTATTATAGATTATAGTGTTTTAATTAACACAATACGTATAGGTGTTGAAGAGCGGGAAAGTTTAGTTCTCTCCATAACGGTGTGTAACTTCACACTCATTTTGGGTTGGACATCATGTTGTAAGTTCGTGATAAATTCGTAAAATAGTAAAAGCGGGAAAAATACGTAGTAACTCATATTTTTGAGTAAATGCATGAAAAGCAGTTAAAACCAGAAAATAAAATCGATAATACTCTAGTTTGATAAAATGGGCGATAATACTCTAGTTCGATAAAATGGGCGATAATACTCTAGTTCGATAAAATGGGCGATAATACTCTAGTTCGATAAAATGGGCCGATAATACTCTAGTTCGATTAAATGGGCAAAAGCCTGTTCCGATAAATTGGGCTAAAATGGGCCAAAGTCACTAAACTACTAAATGGGCTAGTTGTTAAATTGTTTATATGAGCCTAATGAAAGGTTAATTGATAAGCCCACCGATGATATGGATTAATGAAAATCTGTTATATGATTATATTTGTTATATACGCATGATTGCATGGGGTGGGTTATATGAAGAGAAGAATGGCGAGTTGCCACAAATTTGGCTCATTGCCTCTAGTTCGGTGGCTCTGCCACAATATGGCTCAATGCCTCTAGTTCGGTGGCTCTGCCACAAATTCGACTAAATGCCTCTAGTTCGGTGACAATGTCACAATCTAGTTGATGAGTGCACTACAAAATTATTTAAGGGCTTTAAGCCCATGATTGGTGTGTTTGGCGGGGTGGGTTGACTTGATCCCCAGGGGTGTGTTGGTTGAGTGGGGGTGTTAGCGGATGGATACTAGGTTGGTTTGGGAAATTCATATTTCATGCATTCTTTTCTTTAAATTATGTTACTTTACAATGTATGGTTGAAATCTGTTAATGGGCTCAAGCAAAGCATGATATCTTGACGATCGGCCTAAAAATGGTGGTAAGTGAGTTACACTTTGAGTTCTTTGTAACTCACCCAATTTTATTAACCATTTGGGTAATGGAAATTGACGTGGACTTGGGTAGGAGATGACTTGGTGGAGGCCATACTACAAACTTGGGTTTTTATTAAACTATGACTTTATTTAGATTATTATCTTAAATTTACATTATGGGTTTTATGTAATAAGGCCTCTTATATGTTTTTATGGATTTTATTGTGTGGATGGTTTAAATTTTATTTCTAAACTTTTAATATGGTTTTATCTTAAATATGTTAAGTTTTCTTAAGAACATTGGTTTTATAACAAAATTTCTGGACACTTTAATTATTTAAAATTCTTTCAAAGTTCTTTTAAACCATCTTAAGATTTTGACATTTTTATCTTGACGATAAGTTTTCAAACAAGTATTATTCTTAAGCTACAAATTTCAAATCCTTGTATTAACTTCTTATTAAACTCGATTTTCAAAAAGTTTTTGTAGCACTATTTTATTTTAACCATATGAAAATAAACGAATGTATGATTGGTGTGACAAACCAAATCTTGTCTAAACGCATAGACCGGGTTTGGGGTGTTACAAATCCCGAGCTGGCTTGGTTACACTATAAGATAAAGGAAAGGAAGGGAGTAAGCTTTATAGCTTAGTAAGTTCACATGCAAATAATAAGCAACATTAAACAACATTTAACATGAATATCATACACTTAGTATAACACAAGTTACATATTTGTCATCATAGGTTCATAAGCATAACTTACTCATTCTTAATCTTACCAAGTGTTCATCACATACTAAGCTCATTCTTATGAGTTTTTCGTACATACCTATACCAACTCGTAACATATCATACTCTTTCTCGTCTTTGACATACCCGTTGAACACTTGGAATACTAATCAGATACATGAAAAGTCTTGCACATAAGTGCCACATACGTAGCTAATGCTACCTCATATCTCATAACACATAGGGGCTCGCTCTCGAGCTAATCACGGGCCTGCTCACACAAGCTGTCAGTCAAGAAGTAACTACGTAGTGCTACTCACACAAGCTGTCAGGTATCTGCAACACATGTCGGACTACCCAGCCACTGGTAGACGTATGAGACCAACACTCGGATCACATAAATCACATATAACACATGGTTTCCTAGTGACATGTCACTCGTATCCTAATCTATTCCTAAGGTTCAAACGGGATTTCTCACTTGTCATTTCGTCGTCGAACGTATCCACATTGTCATTAATACAATTCATGTATAATAAAACATATAAAAATACAATTATAACATTGCCTTTATTTACACACGAACTTACCTCGGTACAAAATAGTATAAAATGATTTAATCGTCAAACACCTTATTATTTTCCCGGTCAAGGTCCGAACTTCGTTTTTCTTGATCAATAATAGAAAATTTAGCTCATTTAATATTCACATTACTCAAATCAGTCCAAACATCACATTATGGCAAAATTGCCTTTTTGCCCCTAAAGTTTCACATTTTTACAAATTGGTCCCTAGGCTCGTAAAATGAAATCTATTCTATTTCTTTAATGTATAAGCCTAGCCAAACCATTTTTATAACTATAACAGCCCCCAATTTCCATTAAAAAACACTTTTATTACATATTTTATAACTTTTACAAATAGGTCCTTTTAAGCATTTTCATCAAAAAATGACTTAGTAAAAGTTGTTTATCTAACACCAAACATTCATTTTCTACCATTAGACATCAAAATACACAAATTTCTAACATGGTTCAAACCCTAGACCTTGATTATTCCTTAATTTAATGGTAGAAATAGATAGATCGGATGATAACGACTTCAAAAATGTAAAGAGCATTAAAAACGGGGTAAGAACGGACTTACAATCGAGCTCGAAAGTTGGCCAAACCCTAGCTATGTATTCCTTCTAATTTTCGGCACAAGGGGGAGAAGATGGACAAGATTTTTGGCTTGATTTTCCCTTTTTATTATTTTATTTACCAAATGACCAAAATGCCCCTCACTTAAAACTTTGAAATTTCATCTCACCATGTCCATTTTTGTCCACTATCTTAAAAAATGGTCTAATTACAATCCAAGGACCTTCAATTTAAAATTTCATAGCAATTAAACACCTCTAGCCAACTTTTGTACTTTTTACAATTTAGTCCTTTTAACTAAATTGAGTGCCCAAACGTCAAAATTTTCGAACGAAAATTTCACGAAATCATTTCGTAAAACTGTAGACCATAGAAATGTAATAAAAATAAATTTTACTACGTTGGATTTGTGGTCCCGAAACCACTGTTTCGACTAGACCCAAAATTGGATTGTTACAAATCTCCACCCCTTAGGGATTTTCGTCCCCGAAAATCTTACCAGAAAATAGGTTTAGGTATTGTTTTTGCTTAGCTTCCTCAGGTTCCCACGTAGCCTCTTCGACTCCGTGTCATTGCCATAAAACTTTCACTAGGGCTATACTCTTATTTCTCAACTGTTTAACTTCCCGAGCCAAAATCTTGATTGGTTCTTCACCATAAGTCATATCTGGTCGAATCTCGATGTAACAGCCCGGTTTTAGCTAAACCAGAACAGTGGTTTCAGAACAAAAAATCTGAGGTCGAAAATTTATTTTAATATTTTCTTTTTGTGTTTATAGCATGTGATTATATATGTGTGAAAGTTTTGTGATTTAATTTTATCGATTGGATGTCTAATTTGATAAAAGGACTTAATCGCATAAAGTGTAAAAGTGGCATTCTATATGTTAAATGTGTTTAATTGCTATGATTTATTAAATGAGAGGTCCTTATGATGTTATTAGACCATTGATAGTGGAATTTGACATAAATGGTCATTAATATGATGATTTTAAATGGTTTAGTAAAGGTTAATTTAGTAAAAATGATAATATACATGAAATAAATAAAACAAAGTTAAAAATAAGCCTAAATATCATCATCTTCACCGAAAATTTAAAAGAGAAAGAAGCCATGGGAAAACATTAGGGTTCGGCACACATTTGGCTTGATTAAGGTACGGTTTGAGCTCGGTTTTTAATGATTTCTATGTTTTTGTAATCGTTGCTTCATGTTCTAGCTAGCCCGTGCCTTCATTTTTGAATTTCTTCATGATTTTGTGAAGTGCCATTGATGATTATTTGAGCTTTTGGATGTTTGATGATAAAATATGAAAACTTGATGATAGATTTTAATATTTTGTTAAGTGATTTTTGACAAAAATGTCAAATAGGAATTATATTTGAAATGTGTAAATTGAGGGGTTAAATGTGTGAACAAATGATAAATATGAGCTGATATGTACATTAGGAAAATTCGGCTAGCATGTATTTGAATTAAATTGTGTGAATTTTTTGTATTTATGAAATAGGGACTAAATTGTAAAAATGTGGAACTTTAGGGGCTAAAGTGTAAAAATACGCAAATATGTGTTTGTGGACTGAATTGAATGATTTGATGAATAAATGAGTTAATTTTGAATGTATATAGATCAAGAACGAAAGAAATCAGATTTAGATCGGGGAAAGTCAAAGGTTATTGAATAGTCGATCTAGTCCGTTTATCCCGAATACAAGGTAAGTTCATATGCAAATAAATGTCATTAAATTAAATTATATATGTTTAATTGTCATTGAACTGCTATGAATGTTGAATGATTAAATACGAGCAAGAATCAACAGGCTTACAATATTCGAAAGTCCCGTACGAACCTTAGGAATAGTATAGAATACGAATGTCATGACATTAGGATTAACGAGATGTGATTATGTGTAAGACCATGTCTGGGACATTGGCATCATTATGTGGTTACGTGTAAGACCATGTCTGGGACATTGGCATCGTTATATGATTTCGTATAAGACCCTGTCTGGGATAGTGGCATCGATATGTAATAACATGTAAGACCATATCCGAGATATGGCATTGTACGAGCTATATGTAATTTTCGAGTATCCTTAACGATTCTGAATGGTTCAACGGGAAAAGTCAAGTTAAGAAAGAATGTGTGGATGAGTTAAGTGGCTCAGGTACGTGCGAGATTTATATAAGTATTGAAAAGGGAAGTATTTGATGAATTCACTTGTGATATTGAATATGTATACATTGGGAAAGGTTTGTGAGCTTATATGTGTTTTCTCATAGTTTACCTATTGATGGAAATAATGTTGATTCATGTGGTAATTTTTTTTGTATATGGCTTACTAAGCTTTTAAAGCTTACTTTGTGTGTTCTTTCCCTGTTTTATAGTTAATCGAAGCTAGCTCGGACTTGGGGATCATTAGAAATATCGTCACACTATCGATCAACTTGTTGGTACTTTTGATGTTTTGTAAATATGGTATATGGCATGTATAGGCTAGTGATATGATGATGTGTTTTGAGATATGATATTAGCCATGAGATTTGGCTCATGAATGATGTAAATGTTGGTGTGTATTTGGCCATTTGGGTTGGCTTATTTTATGAATTTGGTATAGTTGTTGTGATGGCTAAGTGGTTAATTGTTTTTGATTAATCACCAATGATATATCATGGTTGATATGGTATGATATAAGCTTTTGAATAGGTAAATGATATGAAATTGAGTATTGAAATAGTTGAAATGAATATGGTATGATTATGTATTGATTGATGAACTTTGGCTGCATATTTGTGTCTTAAATTGATGTCATTTGAGCTTGTGTAGGTATGTGCAAAAAGGGTGGCAAATTGGCTTTGCAAATGGCCTATTTTTGTCCACACGGGTGTGTGTCTCAGCCGTGTGTGACACACGGTCATGCTACACGGCCGTGTGTCACCTGGTGTTGAGATTGAATTGAAGTCAGTATGCTCCACACGAGCGTGTGACCGGCCGTGTGACACAAGGCAGTATACCCACTAAATGGCACACGGCCTAGCATACGGGCGTGTGACTTGGCCGTGTTGCATAAGTCAGTATACCCTACAAGATTGGTACGGCCTAGCACACGACCTGGCACACGGGTGTGTGTGGCCATTTCGAAGGGCACACAGGCTAGACACACGAGCGTGTGGTCGGCTGTGTGACCCAAGTCAGTATGTATGCCCTGTTTTCACACGGACTGAGACACGGGCGTGTCTGGAGCCGTGTGAGGCACACGACCTGTTCACACGGGCGTGTGACCCTTATATGTTTGAAAATTTTCTAAGTTTCCAAAATTTTTATAAGTTATCGGTTTAGTCCTGAACCACTTCTAAAGCATGTTTAAGGCCTCGTAGGCCCTTATAAGGGACAATGTGTTTATGATTGAATGATGTTTGAGAATGGATGCATAAATGTATGTTATATGTTGTGATTTGATAGGTAATGCCTCGTAACCCTATTTCGGTGATAGATACGGGTTAGGGGTGTTACACTCGACCTTTGTTGGAGAAATCACATGTGAAGGGTCTGATCTGTAACGGCGTAACATAGACACGTGAAAACACATTGTGGATCCTTTCCAAATCTGTCGGTAAAGCTAACCGATATGCCACTGGCCCTATTCTTTCAATAACCTCATACGGCCTAATGAAACGTGGACTTAACTTGCCTTAACGGCCAAATCTCTGAATCTTTTTCCACGGGGATACTTTCAAGAATACTTTATCACCAATCTGAAATTCGATCTCTTTTCTTTTCAAATCTGTGTACGACTTTTGTCAATTTGAAGTGGCTTTCAAGCAATCTCGAATTACCTTTACTTTTTCTTCGGTTTCTCTAACCAAGTCAACCCCGTGAATCTGTTTCTCACTAAGCTCTGTCCAATACAACGGAGTTCGACACTTGCGGCCATACAATGCCTCATACGGTGCCATTTTTATACTCGACTGAAAACTATTGTTATAAACAAATTCGATTAAAGGTAGATATTTTTCCCAACTACCCTCGAATTCTAAAACACAACAACGAAGCATATCTTCGAGAACCTGAATCGTTCTCTCTGATTGACCGTCGGTTTGCGGATGAAAAGCGGTACTAAAGTTTAACTTTGTACCCAAAGCTTCTTGCAACTTTTTCCAAAAATGCGAAGTAAACCTCGGATCTCTATCCGAGATAATAGAAATAGGCACTCCGTGCAATCTCACAATTTCAGCAATGTACAATTCAGCTAGCTTGTCAAGTGAGTAGTCGGTACGTACCGGAATAAAATGTGCTGATTTCGTCAATCTATCAACAACGACCCAAACGACATCTTTCTTTTTCAGAGTCAAAGGCAAACCCGTTACGAAGTCCATCGTAATTCTATCCCATTTCCACTCGGGTACAATCACTGGCTGAAGGAACCCCGAAGGTACTTAGTGTTCGGCCTTTACTTGTTGACAAACTAAACTTTTCAAAACAAACTCCGAAATATCTCGTTTCATACCTGACCACCAATACCGTTTCTTCAAATCATTATACATTTTCGTACTACCCAGATGAACTGATAAGCAACCACTGTGTGCCTCATGTAAAATCTTCTGAATAAGTTCTTCATTTTCGGTACACAAATCCTACCTCGAAACATCAAGCAATCATCAGCCCCAATTTGAAAAAGTGAATCACTAGTCGATTCGCACTGAATTCTTTTGGCTTGCAAATCACTGTCACATTTTTGAGCTTCGCAAATTTGTTGAAGGAATAACGGTCTAGCTCTCAACTCGGCTAGGATCGAACCATTATCGGAAAAAGTCAACCGTGTATCCATTGCTCTCAAAGCAAACAAAGTCTTTCTACTCAACGCATCTGCGACTACATTTGCCTTACCTGGGTGATAGTCAATCACTAGCTCATAATCCTTCAATAACTCGAGTCATCTCCATTGTCGCAAGTTCAAATCCTTTTGAGTCATCAAATACTTCAAAATCTTGTGGTCGGTATGGATGTGGCACCTCTCACCGTACAAATGATGACGCCAAATTTTCAAAGCAAAAACAATGGCGGCCAATTCCAAATCATGCGTCGGATAATTTTTCTCGTGCGGTTTCAACTGTCTCGAGGCATAAGCTATCACTTTTCCCTCTTGCATCAAGACACATCCTAATCCATTTAGTGGCGCGTCACTATAAATCACAAACTCCTTTCGTGGTTTAGGTTGCACTAAAACTGGCGCCTCAGTCAATAATGTTTTCAACTTCTCAAAGCTTTGCTGACATTTTTCGGTTTATTCAAATTTGACATCTTTTTGCAATAACTTTGTCATAGGAGTAGCAATCATTGAAAATCCTTTGACAAAACACCGGTAATAACCGGCTAAGCCCAAAAAGCTTCTGACTTCGGACACATTTCTTTGCGGTTTCTAATCAACAATTGCTGAAATCTTATTGGGGTCAACCCGAATACCATCACCTGAAATGATATGTCCCAAAAATCTGACTTCTTGAAGCCAAAACTCACTTTTACTGAATTTAGCAAACAATTTCTTATCTCTCAAGGTCTGCAACACAATTCTTAAATGTTTAGCATGCCCAGACTCATCCCGAGAATAAATTAAAATGTCATCGATGAACACAACCACAAACTTATCTAAGTACGGTCGGAAAATTTGATTCATCAAGTCCATAAAAATAGCAGGAGCATTAGTTAGTCCGTAAGGCATGACAAGAAATTCATAGTGCCCGTACCTTGTTCTGAAAGTGGTTTTCGGCACGTCTGACTCTTTAACTCTCAACTGGTAGTAGCCAGACCTCAAATCAATCTTCGAAAATAATGTTGCCCCTTTCAACTGATCAAACAAGTCATCTATTCTTGGCAAAGGATACTTGTTATTTATCTTGTTGAGCTGTCGGTAATCAATACAAAGTCTCATGGATCCATCTTTCTTCTTGACAAATAACACCGGTGCACCCCATGATGAAAAACTCGATCTCGCAAAACCCTTATCTGTCAACTCTTGCAACTGAGCTTTCAATTCTTTCAATTCAGTCGGAGCCATCCTATATGGACGATCGATATCGGTGAAGTCCTTGGTACTACATCAATACCAAACTCAACCTCTCTGATCGGAGGTAACCCAGTAACTCCTCTGGAAACACATCCGGATATTCACAAACTACCGGTACTGATTCAATCTTTATTTCGGACACTCTTGTATTCAACACATAAGCTAGATAAGCTTCACAACCCTTTTTCACATATTTTTGGGCAGTCATTGAAGAAATCACAACAGGTAACTCACCAAACTCACCTGAATCAATTCGAAGAATTTCACCATTCTCACATTTCAATTCAATAATTTCCCGTCTACAATTGACTACAACATCATGCAGTGTCAACCAACCCATACCCAAAATGACATCAAACCCATCAAATGGCAACAACAGTAGATCAGCCGGAAAACAGTGACCTCGAATCATCAATGGACAATTCTTGCAAACTTTATCAACTAGCACGTATTTGCCTAAGGGGTTTGACACTTTAATCACAAATTTAGTAAACTCAACAGGCAAGTTCTTACTAGCTACCAATTTCATGCAAACATAAGAATGAGTCGATCCAGGATCGATCAGTGCAATAACATTAGTATCATAGAGAGAAAAAGTACCAATGATAACATCGGGAGATGTTGCTTCTTCGCGAGCACGGATGGCATAGGCTCTAGCAGGTGCCCTAGCCTCAGATCTTACAGCTGTATCTTTTGTCACACCTTTACTGCTAGCTCCATTTCCCTTGTTCCTTGGTGGTCTCCCTTTAGAGGTAGTGTTGCCTGATCTTGCAGTCTAAAACTTATTATTTTCAACCATCTCTGGGCGATCTTTAATAAAGTGATCATGATAGTCACACTTAAAACAGGCCCGGTCATACATTCTACATTCACCGGGGTGTCGTCTGCCCCAGTGCTGACATTCAGCCCTACCAGACTTAGCGTTACCAACGCTCGCTATTGATGTAGTTTGGGCTTTAGAACCCGAGTATTGTTTCCCACGATCTCTGTTGGGATACCCAGCTGAAGCACTCGATCGAACATACAAATCACTCGATTTCTTAGACTGAGATTGAAATGATTTACTCATTGGCCTTTTTGTTGCATCTCTAGTCTCAGACTCAGCTTTTCTCTTCTCCTTGCTTAATTCTTCAGCTTTACAAGCTCGGTCGAATAGCACCACAAATTCTTTCAGCTCAAGTACTCCAACTAACAATCGGATATCCTCATTCAACCCATCTTCAAACCTTTTGCACATGATGGCCTCGGTGGAAACACATTCTTGAGCGTACTTACTAAGACTAGCAAACTCTCGCTCGTACTCGGTTATCGACATTCGGCCCTGTTTCTACTCTAAAAACTCATTGCGTTTCTGATCAATAAACCATTGGCTGATATATTTCTTCCTAAACTCATCTTGGAAGAATTCCCAATTAACCCTCTCCCTCGGTGCTACTAACACAAGGGTTTTCCACCACTGTTATGCTGAATCTCTCGGATGTGACACAACACATTTCAGACATTCATTCAGCGTACATGACAACTCATCAAATACCCTGATGGAGTTTTCGAGCCAAAACTCGGCTCTCTCGGGATCATCATCCACATTAGCTCTAAAATCTTCGGCCCCATGGTTTCGGATCTTATCAACTGGTGGCTTACTCAATCTCATGAATTCTATTTTTTTCTGATTTTATCAATCGGTGGCTTGTTCAATCGCACCGGATCAGTAACTTGCGGCATTATAGGTATTTGAGGGGGAATCGGTGGGATAGGAGGTTGTTGTGCAGCCGGATTAGTCCGGATATATTAAGTAAACTAGTCGTTCATCATTTGGTAAAAGGTTTGTTTAGCCTCTCCCTCTTGGTTACTCGAAGTCGGTCGAGAATCAACCAGCGCTATTCCTTGAGTGGGAGCGGGCGCTATACTCTCGACATCATCAACTACGGCTCGATCGGGATCCATTTACTATACGAAAACACATTTTTAAATGTCAGGAATCATCACACTATCGCAGTATAAAATATGGCATGTATAGCAAGACTCACACGCGCTACATTAGTCCTAGAATCGACTAAACCGTAGCTCTGATACCAATAAAATGTAACACCCCTAACCTGTATCCGTCGTCAGATTAGGGTTATGAGGCATTACCGAACAAAACACAATTTAGAACAGACATTCATTTGAATTCAAGCACAAAGCAATATGATCTTTTCTACTATTTTTTTTTATTTCATATAACATTACAACATATTCAATTAAACAATGTGCAACAAATTATATTACAAGTACTTAATACATAAAAATGTCTGAACCACATGACTTAAACATTAATGGCATTTATACATATAAAACATATCCCAACGTATATCATTATATAACATATATCGAAAATAAATCAAAACAAATATAACATAAGCTGATTTTCAATCATATTACTTCAATACATGTGCATATTAAACCAACCGAATCATTTTATACCATTTAATAATCAAATGTATATACAAACATAGTAACATTACATCATAACCGAACATACTATTGATGTTTATATATAAATATAATGCGCACTTTACCCTATAAACAAAAGTAACATTTAACATTTGCACACTGTACACCAAATTCGCATGTGTATATTAGTATACCTAAACTTCACATTTTATCCTATTAACTAATCATTGATTCGGTCATATCATTATCAAGATTATATGCATATCATAATGAACCAAATATCGTAACCAAACCATACTATTTCACTTGCCATTAGGATTCGTACCTAAACAATCATGAAACATATTCATTACTTACCAATAGCAACAGAACCTATATAGCCAACCATTCAAGCATAATAAAGGTGCATACATTGTCATTACAAACCGAATCAAAATATCTTATACACATTCGAACATATAATTATACTTTTATCATATTACTAAACCGAATTATAGATAGCTTTAGCTTCCAACCTTCATATACATACTTCATTATATATATAAATATCACATAGCAAATCACTTAAACTTAACATTATTTCTTCTTACTAAATACATCAAGCATATATCATTTACCTTATTGCTGAAACACATGACTTAATTCAACTATCATTAACAAAGCATATTAAACAAGTAACACATAAACTCACCTTGACCGAAATCATGCACACAAATATAAACATAGCAACACGTTTAGCATATAATAAGCCAAGGCCAAATTGCTAAAACCAAACACATCAAGCACTTAACCAAGAACACATAAAACTGAACTTAAACATAATGATCAAGCCATTTTCGCATGGCTATATATATATACACATCCCAAAATCAAACATTTCATCTATACTATACATGCCATAAGATCGAATTCAGACTTAACAAAATACCAAAAAGAGTCGATAGTGTGACGGATTTCTCTGACGATCCCCGAGCTCGTAACTTGACTCCAAAATCTATAAAACAGAGGTAAACAAGAACACACATAGTAAGCTATTTAAGCTTAGTAAGTCATAAGCAAATATATATATATCAATGATAGTATATTAACACTAAGTTAACAAGGCTGAATATGCATGTTCTCAAATATAAAGTTATCATTTAATCTTACATACATATATCATATAGCTAAATGCACAAATACACATGAACATATATAAATCTCACTATTAATATCACATATACCTCATTTGGCCGAATATACACAATTACATATGCATACACATAGTTCACATTTATAACTTTAACATTTATACAATCAATTCAACATCCAACTTACCTTATTTTCACAACTTGGTATAAGTACATACCTGGGCCTTTCTACCTTGATTTACACTCGATCTTAACTTATCATTGCCCGTTGAACCGTTCGGAATTAAAAAGGATACTCGGATAGTCAGAAAGCTCGTACAATGCCAACATCCCAGACGTGGTCTTACATGTAATCACATATCGATGCCACTGTCCCAGACAGGGTCTTACACGAATCAAATACGATGCCAATGTCCCAGACATGGTCTTACACGTAAACACAAGTCGATGCCGACGTCCCAGATGTGGTCTTACACGAAAACACATATCGGAATCCTATGTCATGACATATGTATCCTAACTATTCCTAGGGTTCGTACGGGACTTTCGGACATTGAATCTCGATCGAATCGAACTCGAAACATAATTCCCTATCTCAAAATCACATTCAGCCAAAGCACATATATAATTGAGCAATTCAATTCATCACATAACATTTATATATTCTTAAATTTAATAACATTTAAATGCTTATAGACTTACCTCGGACGTCAACGGACGGTATAATCGACTATTCGACTACTTTCGATTTCCCCCGATCTAATTCTGTTTTCTTCCGTTCTTGATCTAAATAAATTCAAATTTAGCTAATTTAACCACACTTTCATTCAATTTAATCTAAAAACACATAAATGGGCAAATTACTATTTTTTCCCTGACATTTTACACTTTTTGCAATTTAGTCCCTATTGCATAAAACACAAAATACACAAAAATTTGAATTTACCCATGCTTGGCCAAATCTTCCTATAGCTCATCTAAGTCCACACATTTCATTTATTTCACATTTTAGTCCCTCAAAATATTATTTTCACAATTTAGTCCAAATTACTAAAATTCATCAAAAATCCAAAGACAAAACATGTTAATCTAACACATATATTTCATATTTCATCATCAAACAACAAAAATCACAAGCTATCATCAATGGCAAAACACAAAATCATCATCAAATTCAAAAATTAAGACATGGGTTTTGAAGTATTCGAAGCAACAATCTTAAAAACATAAAAATTATCAAAAACAGAACAAAAATGTACCTTTAATCAAGCTTGGAAGTGGCCGAATATTCAAAAGCTTCAACCTATTTTTTTCTTTCTTCACTTTCGGCACAAATGGATGAACAAAGTGACTATTTTCATGCTTTTGTTTTATTAATATTAGTTTTAATTCATAATTTACTAAACTAACCTTTATAATTTAATATAAACATATTATACATCATGTGCTTAACCGTACATACTAAAAATAAATGGCATAATTGCATCATAAAGCCTCTATATTAAAAAGACAACAATAATTAGGCACTTTCATATTTAACCATCAAATTTTCATTTTACGCGATTAAGCCCTTTTATTTAATCGGACACTCAAACGACGAAATTAAAACACGAAAATTTCACACAAGTAAATTCACCCATAATAAACACAGAAAATAATTTTAAAATATTTTTCAGACTCGGATTTGTGGTCCCGAAACCACTGTTCTGATTAGGGTCAAAATCGGACTGTTACAACATCCATGAAAGACATCATCATATGCATATATACTTAACCAATATTAGCCAATTTCAATGGCCATTTACAAAATGAATTATTAACTAACATAAGCGAACACTTTTGGCCAAATCAACTATGACACATAACAAAAAGACCAAATCCCTATACATGCCATAGCTCAAAATACTTGAATTCATTGGTACCAAAATAGTTGTTGTAGATAGTGTGTATGGATCTCCAAAAAATCTCCAATCCTGAGCTGGCTTGGTTACACTATAAGATAAAGGAAAGGAAGGGAGTAAGCTTTATAGCTTAGTAAGTTCACATGCAAATAATAAGCAACATTAAACAACATTTAACATGAATATCATACACTTAGTATAACACAAGTTACATATTTGTCATCATAGGTTCATAAGCATAACTTACTCATTCTTAATCTTACCAAGTGTTCATCACATATCGAGCTCATTCTTATGAGTTTTTCGTACATACCTGTACCAACTCGTAACATATCATACTCTGTCTCGTCTTTGACATACTCGTTGAACACTTGGAATACTAATCGGATACACGAAAAGTCTTGCACGTAAGTGCCACATACATAGCTAATACTACCTCATATCTCATAACACATAGGGGCTCGCTCTCGAGCTAATCACGGGCCTGCTCAGACAAGCTGTTAGTCAAGAAGTAACTACGTAGTGCTGCTCACACAAGCTGTCAGGTATCTGCAACACATGCCGGATTACCCAGCCACTGGTAGACGTACGAGACCAACACTCGGATCACATAAATCACATATAACACATGGTTTCCTAGTGACATGTCACTCGTATCCTAATCTATTCCTAAGGTTCAAACGGGATTTCTCACTTGTCATTTCATCGTCGAATGTATCCACATTGTCATTAATACAATTCATGTATAATAAAACATATAAAAATACAATTATAACATTGCCTTTATTTACACATGAACTTACCTCGGTACAAAATAGTAGAAAAGGATTTAATCGTTAAACACCTTATTCTTTCCCCGATCGAGGTCTGAATTTCGTTTTTCTTTATCTATAATAGCAAATTTAGCTCATTTAATATTCACATTACTCAAATCAGTCCAAACATCATATTATGGCAAAATTACCTTTTTGCCCCTAGAGTTTCACATTTTTACAAATTGGTCCCTAGGCTCGTAAAATGAAATCTATTCTATTTCTTTAATGTACAAGCCTAGCCAAACAATTTTTATTACTATAATAGCCCCCAATTTCCATTAAAACACACTTTTACTACATATTTTATAACTTTTACAAACAGGTCCTTTTAAGCATTTTCATCAAAAAAATCACTTAGTAAAAGTTGTTTATCTAACACCAAACATTCATATTCTACTATTAGACATCAAAATACACAAATGTCTAACATGGGTCAAACCCTAGACCTTGATTATTTCTTAAATTAATGGTAGAAATAGATAGATCGGATGATAACAACTTCAAAAATGTAAAGAGCATTAAAAACGGGGCAACAGACTTACAATTGAGCTTGAAAGTTGGCCAAACCCTAGCTATGTCTTCCTTCAAATTTTTGGCACAAGGGGGAGAAGATGGACAAGATTTTTGGCTTGATTTTCCCTTTTTATTCTTTTATTTACTAAATGGCCAAAATGCCCCTCACTTAAAACTTTGAAATTTTTTCTCACCATGTCCAATTTTGTCCACTATCTTTAAAAATGGTCTAATTACCATCTAAGTACTTTCAATTTAAAATTTCATAGCAATTAGACACCTCTTGCATGTAGAACTCAACTTTTGCACTTTGTACAATTTAGTCCTTTTAACTAAATTGAGTGCCCAAACGTCAAAATTTTCGAACGAAATTTTCACGAAATCATTTCATTAAACTATAGACCATAGAAATGTAATAAAAATAAATTTTACCACGTCGAATTTTTGGTCCCAAAACCACTGTTCCTACTAGACCCAAAATCAGACTGTTACAGACCATACATATATAACTCATGTGCTTTGATATAAGTGAAGGTTTATGCTCTAAAGATGATCGAGTCGATAGCCGATATGTTGGGTACATGACTTGTTTATGGCATGGCTTTACTAGAAATAGTGGAATTCATAGCTTAATTAAAGAGTTAACGGTATCCTCTCATTGGCATTGTGTGGATTGATAGATATGGAACATGGCCACGGGTTGCTAGTTCTCGAACGAGCAATTTATCATAGTCATTTGTTTACAGTGATCATATTAATCATTAATAAGACACAATGGTGACAATGAGATAAAATAAGATTGTATTGAGTGAATGAATTTAACTAAACGAAATCAAAGATATCATATGAGGGTAACTCACACATGACAAGTGTAACATCCCAACTGTGGGGTTATTTGGAATTTGATGATTTTTCTTATGTATGAACTGCTGTGTCATTAATTATGGAATAATAATGATCAATTTAAGGCTTTGAGTTGGCCCGGTTAAATGGAAAATTCAGTTTTTAATTTAAAAGGTAAGGAGCCTTGGTAAGTGGGTGTTATAAGAATAAATGTGGGTATTATTAACACTAATTAGGCCTTGGTAAAGTGGCAAAAAGAAGCCCACTTAAGAGCTACATGTGACGCCACATTAAGGGGAAGGGAGAGCTTGTGTTCGAGTCACGAAATCCTCCTCTTTTTGTTTTTATTTGGACGGCACAAGGGGGGAGAGTTTTTCTCCCTTCAAACTCTTTTATTAGGTGTAATTATGAAGGGATAATTTAAGCATTTTAATTAGTTTTAATTTGCTTAAACCTTTTGATAATACAAGAGATATGATAATAGCATTAAGGATATTATTCAAAGTAAAAAGGGATTATTAAGTGATTAATTCAAATTATTTGAATTAATTGAAATGTGTGGCCAAGAGTACTTGGAGAGGTTGCCGAATTTTGAACTCCTTGAACAAGGAGGTGTGGACGGCAAGGCTATTGGGTGATGGCCGAATGTGGGACTCCTTGGTGAAGAGGAGTTGGCTAGGAGTTGGACTCCTTGTTGCCAAGGTTGGACGGCAAGCATTAGGGGGAGGGAGTGCCGAATTCTTTATAAACCCCCTCTACCACCATGGTTTCTCTTTTAGACTTTTTTCTGCAGCAGCCGAATTTCTTCCTCCTCCTCGTTTTCTCTTTATTTTCTTTCTTAAAACTCCTTGGCCGAACCCTTCACATCTCCATAGCTTCTTTATTCGTAAACTAAGACCCCTATTCTCCTATACTCCCTTGTAGAACCGAAATCCTCTTCTCTTATTTGGAATCTCTTTTGGCCGAATACCAAGGTGGTTGGACCTCTTCAAGTTAACTGTTGTGGTGATTAGGTAAAGGTGAGTGGCTTTAAGCCGAATGTCAATTTCCCTTATCTCTAATGTTCTGCCGATTTGGATTAAAGGAAAAAGCCGAAAGTTGGCAAGTACTAATGGTTGGCTAACCTTTCTATTGAAGCCGATTTCACCAAGGACTCCGGGATCTCAAAGCAGTGAGATCAGATCTTGCATTCGCTGACAAACGGAATTTGGTAAGTATAGGTAAGGCTTATATTGGTGTTTAAAGGCCGAAGGCTATGGTTGTTAGTGTTATTAATTGACCAAGTGTAGTTTGTAAACCAGATTCGCAATTCGGACGCTAAGGCTAGTACTCAAAGTGATTTGGGTAAGGATTAGGGTTCAAAAAGAGAACCCTTTTAAATATTTGGTTTGGCCGAATAGGCCATAGTACTAACTCCCATGTTTGGCCGAATATAGGAACAAGTGGATCTTGGGAGGCCGATTTCTTTAATCTTCGGGATTAGACTCCTCGTTGGTGACAGGTGTGTACATACACACTTATGATAGTTAATTAAGTGTATGTTATGTGTAAATCTGCTCTATGTAGATGTGGCAATAGTACCTTAGTGGTACAAGCAAGGATCCTGGTAAGTCTCTATTGTATGAGATTGATAATAATGCTTTTGGGAAGCATGGATTATTTGATACATGTGATATATGTATGTTACGTTGTTAAGCGCTTGACATGGGTTGATGAGAGGAGAGGAGGCAAAGTGATATCGTCTTCGACGAGCACCGGTGCTTTGGTAGCACTGCTTTGTGACTATATGTCACCAGAGGTTTGGTACCTCCAGAGGTTTGGTACCTCATAGCGACTTGTCCCCGTGGTTAACACCACCGTGGGTTGGCCCCACTTGAGATATGGGATCGTCGCCGGTGATTTGGTATCACACGATGGGTTGGCCCCATCACCCGATTTGTGTCTATGGACACCGATGCTTTGGTAGCACATTGTGACTATATGTCACCAAAGTGGTTTGGCACCACCGGTGTTTTGGTAACACATCGTGACTACGGTCACCGAGTGGTTTGGTACCACGTGGGGTAGGCAAAGGTGTTTGGTTGGCTAGGTTGGGTACATGATACTTTGCTTAATTAATCTGTTATATGTTGTGTATGAAATGTTGTATTAACCGGGGGAAGTGTAATATCCCGGGTTAGGGGCTATTTTGGTGTTGCATGATATTGCATGTATGTGGTGTGCTATGTTGCTATTTTTATGTCTTAGGGGCTTAATTATAGCCTAGGTGTATGCCTGAGGTAATGGAAGAATTTTGGTTTTGGGTATTAAGTGAAGAAATTTGAGGAAGTGGGGTTTTAAGTTATTTTTGGAATTTCATAGCACAAAAAGAAGAGTGGCAGAGTGGCAGAGCATGCGCCACTTGGGAGTTTGGTGTGGCGTCATTTGCAAGGAAGGGGGATGGCCTGAGTTCGAGCTGCGAAACTCTCATTTTGGGTTGCATTTTGGGACGGCATGGTGGAGTGGTAGAAGCCAAATCAAACACTACCTTGGACCAAGTCTTACCTTTCAAATGAAAGGTAGGGAGTGAATTTAGGAGTGTGACTTGGTCCACTCATTTCAAATGAGTGAATGGGAGTGAGTGGGGGAATTCTTGGCCGAATTTGTGGGGTATGGAGTGGGGGAAGTGGACGGTTTGGTAGGGAGAGTTGGTGGCCGAAATTCACATAGGCAACCTTGCATTTTCGGTCACTTGGAGGCAAGCCAAATTCTCCTTTTGTCTTACCAAAATCAAATTCCTAAAGAATTTTCTTTCACTTTCTTTTGAAACCAGAATGTGCAAACACCTAGTTGCCGAATTTATTTTCTTTTCTCTCAACCTTCTTGCTAGCCGAATGCACCCTTGCATTTTCTCTTCTTCTTCACCGCTAAGCTTCTAGAAACTAGTACCAATTGTCTTCTTATTCATTTCCTTCTCTCTTCTTGAAAAACACTAGTCTTGAAACTCACCATTTCCCAGCCGATTTCTCCATTTCTTCTTGTCTATCCTTTTGGGTGTTAGCCGAATACCACCCTTATTTCTCCCCATCTATATTCTCTTTCTCTATACTCAAAGTAGAAAGAAGGGTGTGGAACACCTAGGCCGAATTCCTTTTCCTAGTGGTGGCTTGGTCGAATAGTGGTGGTATTGGGTAAGTGCCGAATGCTCATTTCTTCTCTCCCTTAATTTCTTTGTCAATTTTAGAGGTGGCTAGGTGCCGTTTGGGGTATGAGTAAAGGAGTTAACCCCTTACTTTGGAACCGAATGTATGGCAGGGCAATCAGGGATTACAAAGCAGTCAGGTGGAGCCCTATCCTTTCGTTAACCGAGTAGGTAAGTGTTGGTAAGATTTCGTTCATGGTTGTTCGTTTAAATCTGATTAAGTCAAGGTGACAAAGGACTAACCATAATCTCTTAAGGTGTAGCCGATTGTTGACTAGAGAAGGAATCATTGGGGTTCGGGTTGCTAAGAAACCGAACTAATAGCAAGGTAAGGGTCCAACACTAACCCCTTTGGGTTTAGATGTCTTTGGCCGAATGGTCTTAGTGCCTAATTCTATGTTGGCCGAATGTTATAGGAGCTTGTCAATCGAGGGACATAGATCGTTCGTTGGGATTTTAGACTCGTATTATCAGGTGTGTAACTAACACACTGATACCTAGTAAGATTATTAATAAACCTGTTTGCCTGTTAAAATTCTAAACAGTATGATGGACAAATGAGTACCCAAATGGGGTATGTGTACGATTCGGGTAAGTCTGTTCTATTATGAGTACTATTGATGGAGCATGATATCATGATTTATGCTATGCATGTTATGAGTTGTAATGCTTGGTATGTTGGCATGATATGCATGGTTAGTATGAGATGCATAATTCCATGAGTATGATATGTGTGGGTGATACGAGAGGAGGGAGCAGTGATGTATTGTGCTGACGAGCACCAGTGCTTTGGTAGCACACTTTGTGACTTTGGGTCACCAGAGGTTTGGCACCTCCAGAGGTTTGGTACCTCGGCGTCGTCCCAGTGGCTCGGTACCACGAAGTGGGTTGGCCCCACAGATGATTATACGGGATTAGCGCCGGTGTTTTGGTAACACACGATGGGTTGGCCCCATCACCGATTTGTGACTACGGTCACCGGTGCTTTGGTAGCACATTGTGTCTTTGGGACACAGAGGTTTGGCACCTCTTTGCGACTTGTCCCCTGTGGTTTAACCACCGTGGGTTGGCCCCACTTGAGATATGGGATCGTCTGCTAGTGTTTTGGTAACACACGATGGGTTGGCCCCATCATCATTGGATTCGTGACTTGGTCACGGTGCTTTGGTAGCACAAGCGTGTCTTTGGGACACCAGTGCTTTGGTAGCACATTGACGGATATTGTGTCTTTGGGACACAGTGCTTTGGTAGCACATTGTGACTATATGTCACGGTGGTTTGGCACCACCGGTGGTTGGTACCACGGGGGTAGAAAAGGCGATATGGATGGTTAGGTTCGGGTTGCATTGATCATGTTGCTATGTATGATGTGTGTTAGCATGTTGATTCTGGGGGGCGGGATTTACACACTGAGTCACTCGACTCACCCTCTCCTTGACATTTCGGGTGACTCGTGAGACTTGGACTTGGAGCCGGGATGGACTCGGGGTGCACATGCCATGCTTTAATAAAGTTTTACTCGGACTCTACTATTTGGGTACTTTAGTTATTACTTTACATTGGGTTTTATTTGGTTTGTAAAAGGCCTTTAAATTTATGTTTTAAGTTGGTTGATGTTTTAATTAGATGTAATATGCCTTAACAAAATAAGCGGTATAAGTTTTACTAAAACTGGAAAGATAATGTTTTCAAAATTATAACGCGGCGTGTTTTCAACTATACCATCGGGTATCACACTAAGTCTTTTGACAAACCAATTCAACTGGTTTCCAATTCTAACTTGTAATTCACCTATGTTCAAAAGTGTTTTATGTATCATTAAGTAACTAATGAGGTTTTAAATGGTTTTAACTTGTTTTAACTACAAATTACGGCTAAGTTTTCAAAATCTCCGGGTTCCAAATACAACAACTGTTTTCCAAACAAGACTACTCAAATTTATTTCAAACACACTGTGATTTCACTCCACCTTTAAACGAAAAATCTAGTTCTCCCAAAACGTTTTCCCCGTAGCATACCAGATTCGGACGTGGTGTCTTGTCCGGTTTGGGGTGTTACATTTGTGAATATCGAGCCGAGGTTCAAAGGCTGTTTGTGGGCTGAGGCCCAAAAAGGTTTCCAAAGTCTGTTTAAGTGTTTGTTTTGGAATATATGATTTTGAAAGGCATGGCACCGAGTCTCGGCACGATTCGCCGGTAAGTACTGTACTATCCTTTGTGAATCGATTGGATGTTGTATGATTTGATGAATAGCTATAGTATGCTACCTTAGAGATTGAAACCGATAGGATTACGTGAACTCATGAGAACAAATCCTCATTAATTATTCATAAGACTTGCTTTTTAAACAAGTGGAATAAATACTGATGCATAAAATTCTTTAATCAGATACGTAGGAAGATTAGACATGAGCGTTAGGGGTGGACGTGGTCGTGGACGAGGTCGTGGTAGGATGACGGTTTCTGAGCCCGTAGGATCTGGGCAGGGTTCAGAAAATGAGATACCGGTTCCGCCACCAGCTGGAGGTGGTGAGTTCCAAGATCAGACAGGGGATGACGTAGTGTCACGAGCGTCTTTGCGAGTGTTGGAAAGGGTAGTGCGGGCTAGTGGTGGTGCGGGAGTTAGGAAATCGGTTCTGGCGACTCGGGCTAACGGGGCGAATTTTTCCGAGGTGTTTACGGTGTTGCTCCTAGCAACTGCCTGAATATTGGTGGAGGCCCCGAACGGATCATGGATGATCCGGACTTGACGACGAAGAGAAGCTGAAGGGTATCGTATCGCTTCTCCGGGATGAGTCATATCAATGGTGGCTCACGGTGCGAGACAGTGTGGCAGCTGAGGATTTGACATGGGATTATTTCCGGCTGCATATCAAAAGAAGTACATCGGGGCTAGTTACATCGACTCCCAATGAAAGGCATTTCGAGGCTTGTTCGGGGAGTAAATCGTTAAGTGAGTACGAGGTGAGTTCTGGTGAGTAGGTATGCCGGGGCATTGTGGCCCTTGAGCATGAGAGGTGTGTTCGTTCGAGGATGGTGCGAGACGAGTTGAGGTCGCTGATTGCTCCTCGCCAGGAGCGCGAGTTCTTTGTCTTAGTTGAGAAGGCTAAGGTAGCCGAAGGTGTTAAGGAGTCGGTGAGGCGAGTGTGGACAGGAGTAGGCTTAAGAGGAGCTTTGGGTCTTCGGTTCGTCGGCAATCCGCGAGAAGAGGGCTAGACCGAGTGGGGCGAATCGATCTGCTAGGTTTGTTCTTGCTAAGCGGGGACCACCGCAGATGTAATCGTGTGGGAAATCTCATTGGGGTGGTTCTTTCTGGTGGAGGTAAAGGTTGCTTCGAGTGTGGTTCTACGGAGCATCGCATTAGGGACCTGTCCGCGTAGGATGGCGAGGATTGATCCGAGAGTCGGGCGTGTCGATTCAGAGGTTATGGACCGCCACCGCAGAGGGGCCGTGGTAATGGCGAGAGGTGGTTATGGTTACGGTCGGGGCCGTGGAGCACTGGCGAGAGTGCGGTAGTTCGATGCTAGACAACTGGATTGGTGTATGCTGCGAGGCGCCGAGAGAGGGAAGCGACATGCCGGACGTCATAACCGGTACGTTTTTGATTTTTGGTACTCCTTATACTGCTTTAATTGATGTGGGATCGACGCACTCTTATGTTGCCGTAGTATAGTAGAGACAATGGACTTAGACTCGAGGTATCTTCTAGGCGGATGAGCGTGATTAGTCAGTTAGGTCACTCTGTAGTAGTAGATAAGGCGTTTAGAGATGTACCTCTAGAACTCCAAGGGGTAGTATTTCTTCTTGATCGATGGAGCCGCCGTTTGGGGAGTTCGATCGATTCTCGGGATGGATTGGCTAGTTAAGTACCAGGCGAGGTTGGATTGCGCGGCTAAGCGTATGGTTCTTAAGGCGGTGGATGGCGTTGAGGTGGCTATGATAGGTAATAGGAGGGATTACTTATCAAATGTGGTATCTGCTCACAAAGCGGAGAAGATGGTCGAGGAAGAAGTGCGAAGCATATGTGGTTCATGTGTATGCCTTGGAGGCTAAAGAGTCTGCGGTAGAGAAGGTTCGTCATTGTTAAGGAATTTCTTTGATGTGTTTCTGAAGAGCTTAGGGGTTTGCCGCGAATCGAGAGGTAGAGTTCGGGATTGATACATTACGGGACGGCGCCGGTGTCTATTGCTCCGTATAGGATGGCACCAAAGGAATTGGTGGAGCTTAAGGCTCAGATCCGGGAGTTATTGGATCGAGGTTTTATCGGCCGAGTGTTTACGCGCGTAAGTGCTTGCCGGTACTCTTTGTTAAGAAGAAAGATGGTACGATGCGGATGTGCATAGACTACTCGCTTGATTGAACAAAGTGACGATTAAAAACAAGTATCCGTTGCCACGGATAGATGATTTGTTTGATCGGTGAAGGTGCTGCGGTATTCTCGAAGATCGACTTGAGATCGGGTACCATCGACTAAAGGTTAGGAGGTGATATCCATAAAACAGCGTTTCGGACTCGGTATGGGCACTACGAATTCTGGTAATGCCATTCGGGTTGACTAACGCACCGGCAGCGTTTATGGATATGATGAATAGGGTGTTTTTTGATATCCGGATCAGTTCGTGGTGGTTTTATAGACGACATCTTAGTATACTCAAGGACGGAGGAAGAGCATGATGCGCATTTGAGAGTGGTCCGCAGATTACGAGGAAAAGCAACTCTATGCTAAGTTTAGTAAGTGTGAGTTCGGCTTAGAGAAGTGGCGTTCTTGGGTCATGTAGTGTCGCGAGAGGGTATTCGAGTAGATCCTCGCAAGATTGAGGTTTTGTTTTGGACCGAAGCCACCTAGGTCGGTGGTGAGATCCGTAGTTTTCTGGTTTGGTGGATACTACCGAAGGTTTGTTGAGGGTTTTCGTTAATAGCAGCGCCGATGACCAAGTTGTTAAGGAAAGAAGTTCCGTTTGTATGGGTGAGAAACAACGGGAAAGCTTCGATAAGTTAAAGAAGATCTTGGACCGAGGCTCGGTTCTAATTCAACTTTGAGGCGGTAAGGAATTTATCGTGTATTGCGATGCATCACATAAGTGCAGGTTGTGTCTTTGATGCGGGGAAGGTAAGGTTGTGGCTTACGCTTCTCGGCATTTGAGGCCACATGAGGTCAACTATCCGACGCATGATCGGAGCTAGCGGCCGTAGTCTTCGCCTTAAAGATTTGGAGGCACTACTTATATGGAGAGAGATCAATAGTCTACTACGGATCATAAGAGCTTGAAGTATCTCTGACTCGGAAGGATTTAAATTTGAGGCGTATGAGATGGGTTGAGTTCTTGAAGGATTACGATTGTTCTATTGAGTATCATCCGGGCAAGGCTAACGTAGTGGCGACGCGTTGAGCCGTAAAGTTGTTTCGGACTTAAGAGCTTTGTTTGCCCATTTGAGCTTGTATGGCAGCCCGGGAGTATTTTGGGAGAGCTGCAAGTTAAGCCTACTTGGGTTGAAGCAGATCGAGAGAAGCAGATTAGAGGATGAGGTTCGGAGGTGCGCGAAGGTTGCAAGTGCGAGAATGGTGGTGTGGATGGTTACTGACTTGTCGAGTGATGAGGTTACGTGTTTTCGTGGTAAGGCTTGTATGCCTAAGGATGTTGAGTGAGGCAAAGATTCTTCAGACGCACATAGCTTGATCCTCATGCTATGCATCCCGGAGGTAGCAAGATGTATAGGGATCTTAGAGAGCGATTTTGGTGGCACAGTCTCAAGAAAGAGGTGACGGAGTTTGTTGGAAAATGTCCGACTTTGTCACAGTCAAGGTGAACATCGATTCTTGCCGTCGGGTTTGCTTGACTGTAAAGATTCCTCGGTGGAAGTGGGAAAGGATAACCATGGATTTTGTCGGTGGGTTACCGCTTACGCCAAGCAAGAAGGATTGATTTGGGTAGTGGTGGATCGTCGACTAAATCACTCACTTTATTCCGGTGAGGGTTGACTACTCATCGCGAAGCTAGCGGTTGTATGTTTCAGAGATAGTGAGGTTGCACGGCGTGCCTGTTTCGATAATCTCGGATAGGGATCCCAGGTTTACGTCAAGGTTCTGGAAAGCGTTGCATCAAGCATTGGGTACTCGCTTGGATTTTAGCACGGCTTTTCACCCGCAGTCTGACGGACAATCAGAAAGGGTCATTCAGATCTTAGAGGATATCTTTGAGAGGTTGTGTCACGGATTTGAGGGTAGTTGGGAGGAGTTTTCTACCGTTGGCGAGTTTGCCTACAACAACGATTACCAGCGAGCATCAAGATGGCTCCGTATGAGGCGTTGTATGGTAGGAAGTGTCGCTCACCTACGTGTTGGACGGAGTTAGGTGAACGTCAGTTGTTGGGACCCGAGTTAGTTGCTGAGACTGAGGATAAGGTTAAGTTGATTCAGGCTCGATTAAAGGAAGCTTCGGACCGGCAGAAGTCTTATGCCGATCTTAAGCGAAGAGACATAGAGTTTGCTGTGGGGGATCGAGTTTTTCTGAAGGTCTCGCCTTGGAAGAAGGTTCTGAGGTTCGGGAAGAAAGGCAAGCTAAGTCCGAGGTTCATTGGGCCGTATAAGGTTTTGAGACGAGTTGGACCAGTAGCGTATCAGCTTGAGTTGCCAGCAGAGCTTAGTCAGATTCACGATGTTTTTCATGTTTCGATGCTTCGGAGGTATCGTTCGGATCCGTCGCATGTGGTAGTAGTGGAAGAGATCGAGGTGAATCCAGATTTGACGGTGGAAGAGGAACCTGTGCAGATTCTTGATCGAGATGTAAAGGTTCTACGTAGGAAGTCTGTGCCTTTGGTTAAGGTACTTTGGCGGAATCATGGCGTAGAGGAAGCGACGTGGGAACCCGAGGATACGATGAGACAGCAATACCCGCAACTCTTTTGATCATGTAATTTCGAGGCCGAAATTATTTTTAAGGGGGGTAGAAACTGTAATATCCCGGGTTAGGGGCTATTTTGGTGTTGCATGATATTGCATGTATGTGGTGTGCTATGTTGCTATTTTTATGTCTTAGGGGCTTAATTATAGCCTAGGTGTATGCCTGAGGTAATGGAAGAATTTTGGTTTTTGGGTATTAAGTGAAGAAATTTGAGGAAAGCTGGGGTTTTAAGTTATTTTTGGTATTTCATAGCACAAAAAGAAGAGTGGCAGAGTGGCAGAGCATGCGCCACTTGGGAGTTTGGTGTGGCGTCATTTGCAAGGAAGGGGGATGGCCTGAGTTCGAGCTGCGAAACTCTCATTTTGGGTTGCATTTTGGGACGGCATGGTGGAGTGGTAGAAGCCAAATCAAACACTACCTTGGACCAAGTCTTACCTTTCAAATGAAAGGTAGGGAGTGAATTTAGGAGTGTGACTTGGTCCACTCATTTCAAATGAGTGAATGGGAGTGAGTGGGGGAATTCTTGGCCGAATTTGTGGGGTATGGAGTGGGGGAAGTGGACGGTTTGGTAGGGAGAGTTGGTGGCCGAAATTCACATAGGCAACCTTGCATTTTCGGTCACTTGGAGGCAAGCCAAATTCTCCTTTTTGTCTTACCAAAATCAAATTCCTAAAGAATTTTCTTTCACTTTCTTTTTTGAAACCGAATGTGCAAACACCTAGTTGCCGAATTTATTTTCTTTTCTCTCAACCTTCTTGCTAGCCGAATGCACCCTTGCATTTTTCTCTTCTTCTTCACCTGCTTAAGCCGAAACTAGTACCAATTGTCTTCTTATTCATTTCCTTCTCTCTTCTTGAAAAACACTAGTGCCGAAACTCACCATTTCCCCAGCCGATTTCTCCATTTCTTCTTGTCTATCCTTTTGGGTGTTAGCCGAATACCACCCTTATTTCTCCCCATCTATATTCTCTTTTCTCTGTACTCAAAGCCGAAAGAAGGGTGTGGAACACCTAGGCCGAATTCCTTTTCCTAGTGGTGGCTTGGTCGAATAGTGGCTGGTATTGGGTAAGTAAGCCGAATGCTCATTTCTTCTCTCCCTTAATTTCTTTGTCAATTTTAGAGGTGGCTAGGTGCCGTTTGGGGTATGAGTAAAGGAGTTAACCCCCTTACTTTGGAACCGAATGTATGGCAGGGCAATCAGGGATTACAAAGCAGTCAGGTGGAGCCCTATCCTTTCGTTAACCGAGTAGGTAAGTGTTGGTAAGATTTCGTTCATGGTTGTTCGTTTAAATCTGATTAAGTCAAGGTGACAAAGGACTAACCATAATCTCTTAAGGTGTAGCCGATTGTTGACTAGAGAAGGAATCATTGGGGTTCGGGTTGCTAAGAAACCAAACTAATAGCAAGGTAAGGGTCCAACACTAACCCCTTTGGGTTTAGATGTCTTTGGCGAATGGTCTTAGTGCCTAATTCTATGTTGGCCGAATGTTATAGGAGCTTGTCAATCGAGGGACATAGATCGTTCGTTGGGATTTTAGACTCGTATTATCGGTGTGTAACTAACACACCGATACCTAGTAAGATTATTAATAAACTGTTTGCTGTTAAAATTCTAAACGATTATGATGGACAAATGAGTACCCAAATGGGGTATGTATACGATTCGGGTAAGTCTGTTTCTATTATGAGTACTATTGATGGAGCATGATATCATGATTTATGCTATGCATGTTATGAGTTGTAATGCTTGGTATGTTGGCATGATATGCATGGTTAGTATGAGATGCATAATTCCATGAGTATGATATGTGTGGGTGATACGAGAGGAGGGAGCGAGTGATGTATTGTGTCGACGAGCACCGGTGCTTTGGTAGCACACTTTGTGACTTTGGGTCACAGAGGTTTAGCACCTCCGGAGGTTTGGTACCTCGGCGTCTCGTCCCAGTGGCTCGAGTACCACGTGGGTTGGCCCCACGATGATGATTATACGGATTGACGCGCGTGTTTTGGTAACACACGATGGGTTGGCCCCATCACCGCATTTGTGACTACGGTCACGGTGCTTTGGTAGCACATTGTGTCTTTGGGACACGGAGGTTTGGCACCTCATTGCGACTTGTCCACGTGGTTTAACCACCAGTGGGTTGGCCCCACTTGAGATATGGGATCGTCTGCTAGTGTTTTGGTAACACACGATGGGTTGGCCCCATCATCATTGGATTCGTGACTTGGCCACACGGTGCTTTGGTAGCACTGTTGTGTCTTTGGGACACCCGAGTGCTTTGGTAGCACATTGACGGATATTGTGTCTTTGGGACACCGGTGCTTTGGTAGCACATTGTGACTATATGTCACGGTGGTTTAGCACCACCCGGTGGGTTTGGTACCACACGGGGTAGAAAAAGCGATATGGATGGTTAGGTTCAGGTTGCATTGATCATGTTGCTATGTATGATGTGTGTTAGCATGTTGATTCTCTGGGAGCGGGATTTACACACTGAGTCACTCGACTCACCCTCTCCTTGACATTTCAGGTGACTCGTAGACGCAGACTTGGAGCCGGGATGGACTCGGGGTGCACATGCCATGCTTTAATAAAGTTTTACTCAGACTCTACTATTTGGGTACTTTAGTTATTACTTTACATTGGGTTTTATTTGGTTTGTAAAAGGCCTTTAAATTTATGTTTTAAGTTGGTTGATGTTTTAATTAGATGTAATATGCCTTAACAAAATAAGCCGGTATAAGTTTTACTAAAACCTGGAAAGATAATGTTTTCAAAATTATAACGCGGCGTGTTTTCAACTATACCATCGGGTATCACACTAAGTCTTTTGACAAACCAATTCAACTGGTTTCCAATTCTAACTTGTAATTCACCTATGTTCAAAAGTGTTTTATGTATCATTAAGTAACTAATGAGGTTTTAAATGGTTTTAACTTGTTTTAACTACAAATTCTGGCTAAGTTTTCAAAATCTCCGGGTTCCAAATACAACAACTGTTTTCCAAACAAGACTACTCAAATTTATTTCAAACACACTGTGATTTCACTCCACCTTTAAACGAAAAATCTAGTTCTCCCAAAACGTTTTCCCCGTAGCATACCAGATTCGGACGTGGTGTCTTGTCCGGGTTTGGGGTGTTACAGGAAGGGTTACATACTGAGTCTTGGTGACTCACCTTCTCCTTTAACATTTTTCAGGTGACTCGTAGATGGCGGTTGAGGAGCCGGTGGGACTCGAGGCGGCCATGCAAAGGATTTTAATTTACAGAACTTTAAATTTGTTAAATTTTATTTTGGGTTGTAATAAGGCCTCCATAAACTATAGTTGCGTTTTATTCTTTTTATGTTGGATATTTACTTAGAACTATATCATTAAATTAAATTAAATCACATGTTTTCTTAAGTTAACACGTGGAAGTTTAAACGTGCCATCGGGTACACTTGAAACTGGTATAACAATTGGACTTAATTAAAATTTCAAATTAGATCTAAGGGTAGCTTTAACAAGACAACCGAAAACAAGGAGTTTTCAATGGAAATTAAATGTGTTTCAAAATGGTGTTCACAAGGTTTTACTCGGTAACAAATCAAATTCGGTCGTAGTGTTTGGGCCGGGTTTGGGTTGTTACAACAAGGTCATTGGATAAAGTCGTTGGATGAATTGCTTTCGTAAAGGGTATACAATAAGGAGTTTTCAATCATGGTACTTCTTGTGGACTGACTTTAAGATTAAGTAATTGCGAATTATCGGAATGATGCTTTTGGACATAATTGCAATTACTTGAGCCTAATTGTATATGTCCGATTGGTCCCTCCGCTAGCTCAACAAAAGCTCGACCAAACTGCATTTGAATTAGAAGTAAATTTACGACTTTGGAAATAATTTAATTGAGTCGATTTATTCAATGTGAAATTGAATTGGGTAGTTGTAAGAAGTGCTCAACTACAGAATTTAATTAAATAATTTTCTTGAAAAATTAATTTGGAAAATCTAAGTGATTTTTGGGAAAATAATTTTGATAAGTAAAATTAAATTAATCAAATTAATTAAAATTAATATGATATTTTTAGAAATTAATTTTGAAGTCAGACAATTGGCCCAATGGGTAATTAAACTTGAAAATTAGACCTAAGATCGTAAATTGGGCCTAAGAGCCCAAAATTGAGACCAATACCTAAAAAATGGTCGAACCGGGCTTGGTATGGGAAATCGGGCCGACGGTCCAATCAATGGTTGGACTGGACCAGTCGGGCCGCACTTGCCCAGATCGAACTGGCCGAAACTGAAGTAGCTCGAGGAATCGGTGGTTACGACGGCGACATTCCGATGGCTGACAAATGGTCAACGACAATGGTTCTTCGGTGGTTGAGCAATGGAAGAATTACACTCCTAGTGGGACTCTACTAGAGAATTTGGTTTCAGATTAACTATTTCAAAAATAATAATATTTTAATAGATGTAATATTAAATTTAATTTAATACTTATATTGTAGATAAATATTTTATTAATTAAATAATATTTAATATTAAATTTAATCTAATATTTATCTTGATAATATTATATTAATTTAATATTAAAACGATTAAGTTGAATCATAGTTGAACTCTCTAAACTCTGCCTATATAAAGTGAGCATTGGGTCATTATTTACATACACTTGAATTTAAGAGAAAGTTATAGAGAGAAAATTCTCTCAATAAATTATTTTAGAAAATTACTAGAGATATTTTTTTATTTACAACTTGGCCCAAAAGTTTAGAAAAATTGTGAAATTACCCAATGGGTAATTTTTGTGAAAAATTTTCTAATTCAAAGCGAGCCCACACTCGACAAACATGAGCTTGGTGGAGAAGACTACTCTGTTGAAGCATTCATCCTAGACGAATCGAAAAAAGTACAATTTTGATTAAGTGTTTATTACTTTACATATCAAGACCAAGTTCTTGTTTTGGAAAATCTTTTAAAAACTCTGGTTTTTCCCTAAATTTATTTTCTGTTGCGTTTTTTAAGTCCAATTTTCCAACACCACCAACCTTACAGAGTCAATTAATGCGGTGTTTAAGGGGACATATCATCTACCTATAATGGGTGTGGTCAAGGAAACATATAAAAGGTTGAGTACACTATAGCCGAGAATGGGCAAAAAACAAGTAATGATGATGCAAGGGGGATACGCATTTTGTAAAACACTTTTGCGATGAATGATAATCGTGACAAGTCTAGATCCATGATGGTTGATGTTCTATCAAGAGAGAATGAAACTTTAGGTGAGAAAGTTGACTAGACCATATGAGGGTCTACTTTCAATGACATTTCAGGTGTGGTTACAAGAGAGATGGTGTGATTGAGGAAAATTTCAAGCACTATGTCATCCTTGTTCTGATGTATATATGGCATGTTAAATAGTTCATGTAGACTCATTTCGATATCTAGACGATGTCTACAAATTGTCACGCATTTTGAAGGTCTATCAATATGAATTTGATCTAATCCCGGACAGCTTGTGGTGGGAAGTCACTGCCCCTGAATTTGAACTGATTCCAAATATTGAACTAAGACATTCCTCAAAAGGTCGATCACAATCGACTCGATTTCACAATAATATGGAATTGAAGGAGAATGGCCAACCTAAGCTTTATTGATTATGTATAAATGAGGCCACAACCAAAGTAAGTTTCCTCACTGATTTGGGAATATTTAGTAAACAAGTTGTATGTTTAAGGTTCACATATATCTTTGATTTCATCGTTATATTTTGTCTTTTTTTTAAATCAATAGTTATCTTATTAAGTACTTCAAAACTAAAAAAATATATAACTCGACTTAATTGATTAGACAAAATGTCCTAAACATTACATAATTCATAAAATTACACAATTTCACTAATTTTTACATACAATAAAACAATTTAAAAGCAAAATTCAAAACTGATGGTTGGACGGCGTTGTGCGTAGTGTGTAATGGTTTGGCGAGTTACGCCTGCGCTAAAGACGCTCTTGTTGTAGGAAAGGTGTCAGTTCTTCAACCTCATATGCACCCTCATGTCATGTTAGCATGATATTATCTTTGAGTGTCTGCCACAAAAATGCCGAGCGATCTAATAAATGTTGATGATGCTTAAGTATAGTTGGGCACACCACCGAATGAAATAGAGATGAACGAGATTCTAATCTAAAAATCCCATCCCTGCACCTCTTGTTGTTCCCCAAAATATAATGTGGATCTTGATACATCAAGCATTTTTGGTTGATAGGCTTTAGTTGTATCATGCTTTGATTAAAGCTTATTCAAATCTATTTTGAAGCCCATTGTGTACATCGGATAATCATCCACTTAAAGTGGTGGAAAATACTATGTCTATATTAGTGGATGAGCACACTGATCTTTAGGCGTACGATTTAACCAGAGCAAGCCACACATAAATGCACATCGGGGGCAACCATTTCTGTCTGTAGGAGTAAATATAGTTTTTCGTGCTCTATATACCACGCATGATAATATTCAGATACACTAACACCCTTACTTATTGGAATTCGATTTGAAATCCCAATGGATGTGGTTATTCCACATTTTAATCTAATGCCTATGTACGATAGGCCATTTCTTTTCCCTATTTTCATGCATGTCAATTTTGTGAAGATTATCGAGATTCTTTGGAAATCTTAGTAAACATTGTGGAAACCCAATCTGTCACATTACTATCTCAAGGATGCCACTCAACAATATGAAAAATAATTATTGGTGTAGAAATAAACCACAAATTTTGATTTATAAATGCTCTTTTTGGGATGGCAATCATCATGTAACACCCCAAACCCGACCTAGACGTTATGGCTGAATCTTGGCGATGTCACATGGTAGTGTTTTGGAAATAAATGAGTTGTCGTAAAAACCTCTTTTCGAATTAGCCTCATTACAAAATCTTATGTTAATTCTAAGATGCGTCGTTTATTTTCAAAACGTAGTTCATTATCACAAAAGTATTCTCTTTCAAAACGATATTAATTTTCAAAACGCCACTTATCGCGGAAGCTTTTTTAAATCAGTTTGCGTATTTGAGTGAATTTTGTTAAAACATTTGATTCGTTTTGAAAACTCGATTAACCCTACTACTAGCAGTTGTAAATCAAAATAATAGAAATCCCAAATTAACCATGAAAATCCAAAAAGGCCACTAGTATAGTAAAATACCCCAAAATAAAATCAAAAATTATAATTAAGTACTAAAATAGAACGAAATGGGTCATGTGGCCACAGCTGAGTCCTCCGCCGCACCGATCCACCTATGTTTGGGGATTACCTGTACAGTTAAAGCAGAAGGGTGAGTTTACGAAAACTCAATGTGTAATCCCAAATAGCACAAACAGACAGATAGAAGGCAATCACAGTCTGGGCCTAAGCCCTATTCAGAATCAGTGACAGTATTAGTTTGGGCTTTAGCCAATCTCAGTACAGAGGCAGTCATACATTTGGGCCTTGGCCCATTCTGATATCGATGAATCGCACAAAGATATCACAATATGCAGTATACAAGTCCTACCCAGCCAGCCTCTACACTCCATCTCCGTCCAACCCTACACTCCATGTGGGGATATAATCAACCCACCCATCCCTACACTCCAAGTAGTACTGGTTGTGGCACTAGACAGTAGTTTGTAGCTGAGCTGCCAGTAAGTTAGGCTCGAAGCCTTTCAGTACACTTCCTCCGATCCATATAAACCCATCCCCATGCAATGCATCATACAATCATGTCATGCCAAATCATGGTATCATATATGTATTCAGTACAGTTTTAACAACATGCTCACAATATAGTCGTACATGTATATATATAAAGTACATGGATATAACAGTCACTCAATCAATTAGGGATCTAGGTATTCTTACCGACCCTACAGTAGGTCCACAGTCGACTCGGGCGACCTGTGCAACCTTAGCAGTCAAAACAGTGAAAATGGGCCCACAAGCCCATGTAATTTGCCCATGTGGGCCCACACGCCCGTGTTGTGTTTACACACTTGCTTGGGTTTTGACGCCTAAAACATTTGATCACTCTCGAAACCTAAAATCAGCAACATTCACTTGATTAAGCGATTAAACCATCGAATATATCTAAATGCCGAAACAAGGTATTCACTTTCGAGCGGTAAGCCATTACCTTAAACAGAGTAGCAGGAATTCCCTGCCTATAGAACGTTGACGAGTGATAAACAACCCTTCGATAAACCCTTAATCACCAAAAGAATCCATATCAACACTTGTCCACATCCTAGTTTAAAGTTTACTCAAGACTAACTTTCCGAGAGGGCGGAGAGGACAATGCGCAGGAAGAAAGTAAAAATGAAAAGAACCAAAAAGGGGAAGAAGCCAGGCAAAGGTTCAGCTAGGGAAAGAAAAGGGAAAATGTCAAGAGACTTTAAGTAAGAAAAGGAGAAACCAAAAATTGGGAAGAAACCAACTCCACCTTATTTCACTTACCGAACAGACGGCGACGCAGTTTGTAACACAGAACCGATTGAAGCAAGGGAAAAGCAAAACGAAAAAAAAAGTCAAGGGTGGGGGAAAAGAGAAGCAGAATTCAGCAGAAGGGGAGCAAGGAGAGAAAACGACAGAGCTTTTTAGGAAAAGGAAAATTTCAGTAAGGGAAAAAAATAAAAATAAAAAAGATTTCCTGATAACCCCTCCCCCAAAATCTCCTCAGATTTCTCTATACTAACTCCTCACTCCTTACTTTTCTCCCCAAATCCCTCCTAAAACCGTCCAACCACTCCCATCCAAATCCTTTAATTTTCTCTCCACACTTCCCACTACACCTCTACCACTTTGGCATTTTAGTTCAGCTCAAACACTACATGGCACTACTAGAAAAAATAATACTCAAGCACAGCTCGAACCCAAGACCTTTTGCATTTTAACACACCACTTATCCACCAGACCAGCAGGCCCATTCTGACATGTTTTTTTTAACTATAAGCCTACTGAACAAAAGCAAGGCTTTATTCAATTAAAACAAAAATTTAGCTCAAGACAAGGCTTGAACCCAGGACTTCTCAGACACTTCCCAGAACACTTAACCGCTGAAGTAGACACATATTTGTGTCACAGTCATACGAAAATAAATATTAAGGATTTTTGGGGCGTTACAACTCTACCCCCCTTAAATAAAATTTTGGCCTCGAAATTTTGACCTGTTCAGAATAGATGGGGATATTGCTGTCGCATCGCATCCTCAGGCTCCCACGTGGCCTCCTCAGAACTATGATTACACCAAAGAACTTTAACCAGTGGGATAGACTTTCTTCTTAGAACCTTCACATCGCGATCTAATATCTGGACTGGCTCCTCTTCAAATGTCAGATCTGGCCTAACCTCGATCTCCTCAATAGGAACAATATGCGTGGGATCAGAGCGGTAGCGCCTCAACATTGAGACGTGGAATACATCATGAATCCGATCTAGCTCCGGAGGTAACTCCAACTGGTAGGCAACTGGTCCTGCACGCTTCAAAATATGATAAGGCCCAATGAATCTAGGGCTCAGCTTACCCTTGCGACCAAACCTCAGTACTTTCTTCCATGGTGAGACCTTGAGAAAAACGAAGTCCCCCACAGAATACTTAATTTCACGATGCTTCAGGTCTGCGTAGGACTTCTGCCTATCAGCTGCAGCTTTCAGTCGGTCTCGAATCAGTCTAACTTTATCCTCGGTATTAGAAACCAGTTCAGGGCCCAGCACACGTCGCTCGCCCAACTCAGTCCAACACGAAGGTGTGCGACACCTACAACCATATAGTACCTCGTAAGGTGCCATCTGAATGCTAGACTGATAACTGTTGTTATAAGCAAACTCTGCTAGCGGTAGGTAATCCTCCCAACTTCCTCGGAAGTCAATCACACAACTTCTCAACATATCCTTCAGTATCTGAATCACCCTGTCTGACTGACCGTCATTCTGAGGATGGAATGCAGTACTAAAGTCCAACCTTGTACCCAGAGCTTCATGTAGCTTTTTCCAGAATCGAGACGTGAAACGAGGATCCCTATCAAATATTATTGAAATCGGTACCTCATGCAGTCTCACTATCTCAGACACGTACAACTTAGCTAGCTTCTGCAGAGAGTAGTCAGTACGAACCGGTATGAAATGGGCGGACTTGGTCAATCGATCCACGATGACCCATACTGAATCCTTCTTAGTGGGTGTGAGGGGTAACCCACTAACAAAGTCCATAGTCACTCGCTCCCACTTTCAAAGTGGAATCTTAACTGGCTGAAGCAACCCCGAAGGTAACTGATGCTTAGCCTTAACCTGCTGACATGTCAGACATTTATCCATAAAGTCTGTAACCTCTCACTTAAGGCCTGACCACCAATATAACTCAAGAAGGTCTCGATATATCTTATTTCCACCAGGATGCATAGCATAAGGGCTACTATGCGCCTCTCTCAGTATAAACTTCCTCAATTTAGTATCTTCCGGTACACAGATTCTCCCACGGAAACAGAGCACCCCTTCGCTATTCAGTCCAAAATCCTCGGTATTCCCACTCTCAACCTGTCAAAAATGAAGACCCAACGACTCATCCTCTAACTGTTTACCCTTAATCTGCTTTATCCACGTCGGTTTAACTTGAAGTTCGTCCAATAGACTACCATCATCGAATAAACTGAGGCGAGCAAACATTGCCCTCAGATCAGACATAGCCCTACGGCTCAGCGCATCGGCCACCACATTGGCCTTACCAGGGTGGTATTCGATAGTATAGTCGTAATCCTTAAGAAGCTCAATCCATCTACGCTGCTTAAGATTCAGCTTCTTCTGAGTGATGAGGTACTTGAGGCTCTTGTGATCAGTGTAAATGATACACTTCTCACCATACAGGTAATGCCTCAAGATTTTCAGTGAAAATACCACCGCAGCCAACTCCAAGTCATGCGTCGGATAATTTTCCTCATGATTCTTAAGCTGATGAGACGCATACGCTACCACCTTACCCTTTTGCATCAACACACACCCCAAACCGACATTTGATGCATCGTTGTAGACAGTAAACTCTTTTGCAGACTCTGGCTATATCAGAACAGGGGCCTCAGTCAGTACAGTCTTGAGCTTCTCAAAGCTCTCTTGCTGTGAATTAGTCTAGTTAAATGGCACACCCTTATGTAGCAGCTTAGTCAAGGGTGCGGCGATCAATGAAAACCCCTTTACAAAACGTCGATAATATCCTGTCAGTCCCAGAAAATTACGGATCTCCGATACAGTCTTAGGCTGCTTCCAATCCAGAACAACCTCAATCTTTTGAGGGTCAACTCTAATCCCCTCAGTAGAAACCACACGTCCCAGAAACGTTACTTCACGTAACCATAACTCACACTTACTGAACTTGGCGTACAGTTGTTTCTCTAGCAAAGTCTGCAGAACCACTCTGAGGTGTTCATCATGCTCATCCCCAGTCTTCGAATAGACTAGTATGTTGTTAATAAATACAACCATGAACCGATCCAGATAGGTCTGGAACACTCGGTTCATCAGATCCATAAAAGTGCGGTGCGTTAAATCGGATCCAAATGGCATCACTAGGAACTCGTAATGACCGTATCGAGTCCTAAATGTCAGATTGTGCACATCGGTCTCCTTAACCCTCAATCGATGATATCCACGATCGGAGGTCAATCTTGGAGAAAATCGAAGCACCTCAAACCGATAAAACATATCGTCTATCCTCGGTAGGGGGTACTTATTCTTTATGGCCAACTTGTTCAGTTGCCGGTGGTTAATACACATACACATGGATCCATCCTTCTTTTTCACGACTAGAACTGGTGCCCCCACGGAGACACACTAGGGCGGATGAACCCACGATCCAATAGCTCTTGAATTTGAGCCTTAAGCTCCACAGGCTCTTTCAGTGCCATTCTATAAGGGGCGATGGACACCGGAGCTGTACCAGGAAGGAGTTTAATCCCAAATTCTACTTCACAATTCGGAGGTAACCCAGGTAGTTATTTAGGAAAAACGTCCAGAAAGTCCTTAACCATCCTGATATCCTTAACTAAAGAATCCCCAGAATCTGAAACACTGATGTAGGCCAGATACGTCTCACATCTCTTACGAACCAACTTTTTGGCCCTCAAAGCAGAAATCACATTCGATAGGTAGTTCTAACATTTTCATATTACGTCTACCTCGCTATCCTCCTCAGTTCTAAGTACAACCCTTTTTTTGGCACAATCTAAGCTCACTCGGTGTTTGACTAACCAGTCCATTCCCAGTATCAAATCAAATTCTCCAAAAGGCAGTTCCATCAGATCCGCCCGAAAGATAGCCTAATCACTGTGAAGTCAGAGTTTTAAATTTATAAAGATAATGATCGAACCTGGAAACTAACTATGACAATGATTGAGGCAAGTGCACCTATCAAATAGTAGTATAGCTTAGGCAAGACCGGATTGTCGAACCCAAAGGAACTAAAAGTACTAATACTAACTTTCTTTCTATTATTTAGCCTAAGAATTAAGCGAATGGTTGTTTAATCTAAATTAATTAACTACTAAACTTAAAGACTCTAAGACAAAGAAGAATGAATTTGGGAGAATACTTGAATAAAAACCAATTAATTAAGACGACACCCAAGGAAGAATCCACCTAGACTTCACTTGTTATCTAACTCTGAACCAGACGATTTATTCATTTGACTTGATCGTTGAGATTCCCTAATTTATATTAAACCCTTTCTCGAGGCGAATAACGTCTAACCCTAGGTTGATTAATTGAAATCTCTTTCTAATTAAAACCCCTAGAATTGCATTAACTCAATCTATAGACTCCCATATTAGGTTTCACCCTAATCCGGCGATGCCTCGTCACCCTATCTCTAGGAGCGCGATCAACTCCGCTTAACTATGCTAGATCTACTCTTAGGCAGGGACTTTTGCTCTTCCACCTAAGCACATCAAACTTGAATTAATATCTGTGAAATGTTAACACAAGAATTAAGAACACATAATTAAGAACAAGTCAAATATTTATCATATAGTTCAGTAAACGATAACAAGATTCATCTAAGTTTCATCCCCCTCAGGTATCTGAGGGTTTAGTTCATAACAATAAAGGAAAACATCTCAGAAGAAAAGATAAAACAAAACATAAGAAATCCCTAAAACCCCCTGAAGGAATTGAAGAGGAGATCCTCCATCTTGAGTATAATTCCGGCTTCTTGAGATGGATCAACTGGCTATCCCTGAGTGAATCCCCACAAATCTACCCTCTCTGGCCTAGCAAGACGCCCCTAAACGGTAGCTTTAGGCTCCCGTCGACTCCCCCCTTTTAGGTCATACTTAGGGTGTATTTATAGGATTTTGGAATGTGTTTCTTTGCCACTAAGTATCCGAATCCGATTGAAATTGCTCTTTTCCGCGGCTGGGACACGGCCATGGCACACGCCCGTGTGAATCGTCTTTAGGCCGTGTTCAAACTTTATTATTGAGGCACGACCGTGTATTTCGTGGCTTAGACCGTGTTCGAGATTATTGAGGAAGCACGGCCGTGTGGTCTTGGGCCTAGGCCGTGTTGATTTCGTGCTTTGGCCCATTTGGCTCGTTTTAAGCCTGTTTCTTGTTCTTTTCATCATCCGGTGCTTTCCTGAGTATAAAACATGAAAAGAAAGGATTAAGAGCACCTTTTTACATAAATCAAAGGATAAATCATCCAAAAGTATGCTAAATGTGGGCCTAAAATATGTTACTTTTACGGTTTATCAAATACCCCCACACTTAAGCTTTTTCTTGTCCTCAAGCAAAATTCTCAACTTACAATTAAAACGAACTTTCCATGATTCAATATTCCTGTCAACCATGTTTCATCATAATTCATAGATAATTTATACATGGATAATTTAACTCAAAGGGTTCTAAAGATTCAAATAATCTAAGTCATACATTTGTAGCACAAAACATAGGTGTTTTCCCCTCATCTAAATAATTACCTCTGATTCAAAACCTACAAGGATTGACATCCTCACAAAAGATTCACTCAAATCACTCGAAGTGTTTAAGGTTCAGAATTAAGCACTCAAATGTCAAACCTGAAAAGTTAATCCCATAGGCTTGCATGAAAATCAAATCTCCACCACTGTAATATGAAATGATGCACAAATCAAAAGGTCTTTGAAAGGGTTGTAACGGGGCTTGGGTTAAGGTATGGTTAAAGGCTGAATTAGAGGGTTAGAATCGAGATCGACCTGAAAAATTACCTAACCAGAAACAATGAACTAAATAAAAGTAATTACATCAACTAAAAGCTAATAATACTAATAATACGAGCTTCTTCTTCAATATTTGGAATTCAAACGTATAAGCTCATTTAATCACAAACTAATAATGAATAATGAATATACTTTTGATTTTTTTTAGAACAAATCATAAATACATAACAAAGGATAAATTAAAATAAAAAACATAGTTAGGCTATTAATCAAATGAAATCTCGATATAAGGGTAGTCAAAAGGAATGGTGATAACAAAAACAAAGGGTTTTGGGTTAAAATTAGTGGGTGAGTCAATAAAAAGGTTGTTAGGATTAAAAAGGGTTCACTAGGGGTTAATTATGAAGGTAGGTTTTTAGTGGAGTAAGTGGGTTAAATCCTAGGTGCCTTTATCATTTTTGTATATCAAATCAAAGGTGTGGTCTCGACATGTATAATCGATGCAAGTTCTAGAATAACAAATCAATGTTGACACACTCATAATCAATAAAGTGAGCAAGAAAAAGAATTTATGCTCTATAAGGCTCAAAATCTCACAAAAATTATGGCTATTTTGATATCTACCTCGTAAATTTCAAACTTCAAAGTAATATTCAAATTCAGGTAGACAACCTAGAAGATTTTTTAATTTCTGAAAAATAGACTTATCATGCTTGATTCTCTAGTATTCTTAGAATTTAATTATCAATGCACAATTATCAATGACTTAATCTAAGACCTATCAATAAAGATCATGAATCATAGAAATTTCATTCTAATGATAATATGAGAAATTTACTTTAAGAAACAAGACATAATTCAGGATTTGAGAATAATGCAAAAAGTTTGGCACCTAATTTCAGAAATTTGAGAATAATGAAAAAAAGTTAGGCACCTTTTTAGGCTGTTCACCCCCCCACACTTAAGATGTACATTGCCCTCAATGTACAAAGTTAGATATATAGACAATTAAGTATAAATTCAAAAGATATGGAGAGAAGTGAAACTTCCTGAATTATGGATGAAATCCTTGGAGGATGTAGAAAATACGTTGGAGGGGTCGGTCTAGATGACGATCCTGCGCTAGATGAAGAAATTGGGTAGCTCGTGGAGGATTAGCCAGGATATAATAATGATAATTAAAACTATACTAATTAAATAATTAAAGAATAGTAAGCTAAAGTGAAGAAAAATAAAGATGAAACTAAAATTAAAAGAAAAGATAAATGGACCGTAGGGTCCTTATTGTTGGATGGTTCGCGAGGTGGGTGTGACCTCTAAGGCTGTGGAGATGCTGGCAGTGGCGGAAGTGGCGTGATTCCCTAGCAGCCTTTAGAACCTAAAATTAAGAAACTAAAACTAGATTAAGCATAAGAGTGTTAAAGAGAAGGAAAATAAAGGAGAAGAGTAAAGAAGAAGAAAAATTAAATGGTCTCAAAGACCCTTGGCTTGTCGAGTGATTGAAGCGGCCGGCATGAACTTATATAGATTGGTCTCCATGAGGGAGACTGTGCTGGGTTCCTTCCGTTTCTTTGACATGGCCAAAAGATTGAGAAGAATGCTGTAAGAATGAAGAATGCTAAGATGGTATGGTGTAAGGGTGTAAAGGAGGAAGAAGGGTGAAAGTTAGGTGAGAAGAGGGAGGGGTGAGTGGTTTAAATAGAATTTTCAAGTCAGGTACAATCACGCGCCCGTGTACCGTGGGCGTGCTAAGTCACACGGCTGCATCACACGGCTGTGGTGGGCTTCGTTTGTTTCTCCCACGCCCATGCTCAGGTCGCCACACCCGTTGGTGCTAAGTCAGTGTCGTCCACGGCCGCGTCGAACGACCGTGGAGTTTTGTCGGTGCCCGTGGGTTGGTGGTTGGAGTCCGTGACTCAAAGATTTGATTCTTTTTGACTTGTACCCTCTCTGCCATGTCAGTACGGAGATTCTGTACTTCCACACGGCCACGGCCATGGCCGTGTGGCCTGTACTTTTGGTTAGTTTAAAGTTAGGTGTTTTAAGACTAAGAGAAGAAAAGAAAATGAAAACAAAATCAAAAGTAACTAGGGTTAGTGCTTGGGTTGCCTCCCGAGAAGCGCTCGTTTATAGTCTTAAGCTAGACTCTCCTCTCATTTGTATCGTCGGGTTGGTTTGAGGAGTTGAAAGTCCTTCCTCATGCTATCGGTTTCATTATCATGATAGTATTTAAGTCGAGATACGTTTATATTGAAAGTGCCAAAGATAGGATTACTTACCTCGACTTTTCTGTATGGAAAAACACTGATTACCCTAAACGGTATTTCTTTGTTTGTGTTAGGATCAGGGGGAGATATTCGAGGGTCTGTTCTTTCTATCAATACCTGATCTCTGATTTTGAATTTGTTTGCTTCGTGGAGTGGCTCTAGTTCTGCTTCGTGTATTCCTAATTTTTCCTTGAAGTGCGTCTTCCACTCGTCTAGATCATCGATCTGAATCCCTTGTTCTTCGTGTGTTATTGCTTTGTTGGCACATGGTATAGAATCAGGTTCAGTTGTATTCTTTCCTGGTGTTTCCTGAAAAGAAGGGTTAACCGAATGGTTATCAATAAAGTTTGTTTTCTCACCTTGGTTACTCGATGTTCTAGCCGAATCAAGAGCTTTGAGAGTGACTGTCTCATTACCTACACGAAGTATGAGTTCTCCTGCATCAGTTCTCCATTCGTCTTGCTTGCTCATCTGCATCATTCTTTTCTCTCCTGCAGTTTTAAGATCGTAATTTAAGAATTTTATAGCCTAAAAGGCTTTATGTTCTAACTCGAATGGCAAATGACAACTTTTCCCGTAGACAAGTTTGTTTGGGGATGTCCCTAGGGGGTTTTAAATGCTATTTTATAGGCCCATAGGGCATCATCTACTTTTAATGCCAATCTTTTCTGTTTGATTCAACCGTTTTTTTGAGAATACGCTTAAGTTCTCGGTTTGTTACTTCAACTTGCCCACTAGTTTGAGGGTGATATGGGGTAGCTATCCTGTGGTGTACTTCATATTTTTTTAAGACCTTATCAAATTGAGTATTACAAAAATGAGTATCCCTATCACTAATGATGGCTCTAGGTGTTCCAAATCGAGGGAATAGTTTCTTGAGAAACTTAACTACTACTCTGGCATCATTGGTAGGTAAGGCTTCGGATCTACCCATTTTGACATGTAATCAACTGCTACTAGGATGTACTTATTTCCGAATGAACTAGGGAATGGACCCATAAAATCAATACCCCATATGTTGAATATTTCATATGATAGCATGTATGTTTGAGGCATTTCATCGCGTTTAGAAATATTACCTGTTCTTTGGCAGTTATCACATGAAGTGATGTACCTGTTGGCATCTTTAAATAAAGTAGGCCAATAAAAACCTGATTCGAGTATTTTATGTGCTATCTTAATGCCGCTAAAATGTCCTCCTGAAGGTCCTGAGTGGCAATGTTCTAGGATCTTGCGTGCTTCTGCCTTTGTAACGCATCTTGAATTACGATCTACACATATCTGAGAAAAGAAAGGGTCCTCGAGAAATAGTTCTTCACATCGTAAAAGAATCGCTTCTTTTGATGATGTGTTAGCTTTTTTTCAGTAGGGCGTTAGCGGCTAAATAATTCGTAATATTTGCAAACCATGGTACCTCAGAGCAGGTTATAGAAAAGAGTTGTTCCTCAGGGAATGAGTCGTTTATCTCTCTTTTATCAAGCTCTTCGATATGTGGGTTTTCAAGCTCGAGAGGTGATCTTTGCAAGGTTTTCGGCTCCTTTTTATCTGTATTTCCAAATCAAATTCTGTAAAAGTAAAATCCATCTTATGAGTCGAGGTTTTGCATCGAGTTTGGTTAAAAGATAACGAAGAGTGGAGTGGTCGATTGTAAACGACAACTTTAGATAATACTAAATCTTATCTCAATTTATCAAATGCAAAGACCACGACTAGTAATTCTTTTTGGTGGTGGTATAATTTTCTTCTTGTGGTCATTAATGTCTTCTTGGCGTAGTAGATTGGTGGAAGTGCTTGTCTTTTATTTGTCCTAAAGCGCACCTCTTTGCAAAATCACTTGCATCACACATTAGTTCAAAAGGAAGATTCCAATCGGGGGCAATTATAATTGGGGCATTTACTAACTTCTCTTTAAGAATATTAAATGCATCTAAACATTCTTGATTGAAATTAAAAGGAACATATTTTTCTAGCAATTTCGTTAGAGGCTTAGCTATTTTAGAAAAATCTTTAATAAATCTTCTATAAAATCCTGCATGTCCTAAAAAGCTTCTAATAGCCTTAACTGAACTAGGAGGAGGTAAGTTTTCTATGGTTTTGACCTTTGCTTTATCTACCTCGATTCCCTTACTAGAGATTTTATGTCCCAATACAATTCCTTCTTGTACCATAAAGTGATATTTTTCCCAATTTAAAACAAGGTTTGTTTCTTCACATCTAATTAGAACTCGTTTTCAATTTTTAAGGCAAAGATGGAAAGAATTATCGAATACCAAAAAAACATCCATGAATACCTCCATAATGTCTTCCATAAGTTCGTCAAAGATTGCCAACATGCAACGCTGAAAAGTAGCAGGAGCATTACATAATCCAAAAGGTATTCTACGATAAGCAAACGTACCATATGGGCATGTGAATGTTGTTTTCTCTTGATCTTCATGTGCTATTGGGATTTGGAAATAACCGGAAAGTCCATCTAGGAAGCAATAGTACATATGCCCAGACAACCTTTCTAACATTTGATCAATGAAGGGCAGAGGGAAGTGATCTTTTCTAGTGGCGTCGTTCAGCTTCCTATAATCATTGCAGACTCTCCAACCTGTGACTGTTCTGGTGGGAATTAGTTCATTCTTTTCGTTGGCTACCACAAGTCATGCCTCCTTTCTTTGGAACAACTCGCACAGGACTTACCCAATTCTTTGTCGAAATAGGATAAATTATTCCGGCATCTAGAAGTTTAATTACCTCGGCTTTCACAACTTCTTTTTCGTTGGGATTCAATCGTCTTTGAGGTTGTACACATGGCTTGTATTCTTCTTCCATTAGAATTTTGTGGGTGCAAAACGATGGGCTTATCCCCTTAATGTCAGAGATTTTCCAAGCTATGGCTCTTTTATGTTCTCTTAGTACCTGTATCAGTTCCTCTTTTTCCTTGGGTTCTAATTCTGAAGAGATAATTACTGGTAGCGTAGAATTGTCCCCGAGGAATGCATGCTCTAGGTGCTTCGGTAATTGTTTTAATTCTAATTTGGGCGGCTCATCAATGGAGGGTTTTTGTTTTGGTTCGTCATTGACTTTAATGCTCTCTTCTTTCGTATGTCTAGATGAAGATGTATTCAAATTTAGCTCGTCAACTTCATCTTCTTCCCCCTCTTCTTGAGTTAGGCACAGTTCCATCGTGTCATCATGTATAATTTCCTGTAATGATTTTTGAATGATATGATCAGTGGTATCAACAAAATAACAAGAATCATCTTGTTCTCTAGAATATCGTATGGCGTCATAAATTTGAAAAATAATTTCCTCCTCGCCTATCCTTAATGCAAGTTTTCCATCACCTATATCTATAACAGCCCTAGCAGTAGCTAAAAAAGGACGCCCTAAAATTAAGGGAACCTCAATATCCTCATCCATGTCAAGCACAACAAAATCAACAGGGAAAATAAATTTATCAATTTTTACTAAGACATCTTCGATAACTCCTCTAGGATATTTAATAGATCTATCAGCTAACTGAATACACATCCTAGTGGGTTTCGGTTCCCCTAGATCTAGTTGTTTAAACATTTTATAAAGCATTAAATTAATACTAGCACCGAGATCAGCTAATGCTTTCTTAATATTCAAACTACCAATTAAACATGGAATAGTAAAACTTCCTGGGTCTTTTAATTTGGTTGGTAACTTGTTTTGGAGGATGGTGAACATTCTTCATTAAGCTCCATTGTTGATATTTCTTGAGCTTCCTTTTATTTGTCGGAGTTCTTTTAAGAATTTTATGCACGTCGTAATTTGTGAAATGGCCTCAACAAAGGGTAAGTTAATATGTATTTGTTTAAAGAGTTCAAGAAATTTACCGTATTGGGCATCTAATCGGTCTTTCTTTAACTTTGCTGGGTATGGGATTGGTGGTTCACTTTCTTTGCGCACTGGAGTTACATCCTCAACTCCCTCATCCTTTGCTTTGTCATCTTCATGTGGTGTTTTCTTCTTTGGTTCGACTAACTCCCTTCCACTTCTTAGTGTAATGCCTTTGCACATTCTGTTCTTTTAGAAAAAATCTCGATCGAATTTGAAACCATCTTAGTAAGTTGTCCAATTGTGTTAGTAAGTTGTCCAACTGTGTTGGTAAGTTGTCCAACTGTCTTAGTGAGTTCCCCTACTTGGCTCTCGATCCCTTTAATTGATGCCCGTTGATTCTTAAGGGTGGTCTCAGTGTCTTGGAGACGGTTATCTGTAGCTGCCATGAATTTTGTCAGCATCTCTTCAAGGTTCGGCTTCTTCTCCTGTGGATAGGGCAGATTTTGGAAATTTTGAGGAGGTTGTTGTCTTTGATTTCCTTGATTACCTTGTCCTCCCCATGAAAAATTTGGGTGGGTCCTCCAACTTGGGTTATAATTATTACTATAAGGATTATTATTGGATCTGAAATTGTTACCGATATAGTTCATCTGTTCGTTCTCTGTGCTCGGTTGGTAGGGTGGGTACTCAGGATTCGCCACAGTTCCACTTGCATCGCACTACATCACTGGATGTACCTGCGAAGACCACAAACTATCAAGCTTTTTATTCATTATCTCTACCTGTGTTGATAGCATGGTTACTGCATCGATGTTGAAAACTCTGGCTGATTTTGTTGGTTTTGTCCTTGTAACCTGCCACTGATAGTTATTCAGTGACATCTTTTCAATAAACTCGTAGGTTGCTTCAGGAGTTCTGTTGTTCAGGGTTCCACCGTTGGCTGAATCAATTAGTTGCCTCGTTGAGGGGTTTACACCGTTGTAGAAAGTTTGGACTTGAAGCCACAAAGGTAAACCATGGTGCGGACACCTTCTCAAGAGATCCTTGTATCTCTCCCATGTGTCGTATAATGTCTCTAAATACATCTGCACAAAAGAAGAGATATCATTCCGTAATTTGGCCATTTTGGCCAGTGGGAAATATTTTAATAAAAAATTTTCGGTCATTTGATCCCATGTGGTGATTGACCCTCGTGGTAACGAGTTTAACCACTGTTTGGCTTTATTCCTTAATGAAAAGGGAAATAACCAGAAGCCTTATGGCATCATCGAAACGCCATTTATTTTGAAGGTATCACGAACTCTAAAAATTAGCTATATGAGTGTTTGGGTCTTGATCCCGCAAACCATCAAATTGAACAAATTGTTGAATCATTTGTATAGTGTTAGGCTTTAATTCGAAATTACTAGCAGCTATATCAGGCCTAACAATACTTGATTCGGCTCCTGTTAAATGAGGTTTAGCATAATCATACATAGTACGTGGAGCATTATATTCTGCCGCATCTTAGGGTGGTGGATTATTCTCGTCCATCCCTTCAGTAGGATTGGATTCGTCTTCTCGCTCTTTTTCTGTGTGATTTAGGGCTCGCCTAATTTCTCTGCGATTCCTGCGAGCGGTAGCTTCAATATCACTGTCGTATACTAGTGGTCCTCTCGGGTTCCTTCTAGTCATAAACTAGAGGTACCTGGAAGGAAGAAGTAATAAAAGAAGAAAAATTAGCAAATAAAATAAGAAATAAAATTGAATTGCAAAAAATAAAAAAGGCTAAAGTAATAAAAATAGAGTGTTCTTAATATTTTAGTTCCCCGGCAACGGCGCCAAAAACTTGATCGCTGTGAAGTCAGAGTTTTAAATTTATAAATATAATGATCGAACCTGGAAACTAACTATGACAACGATTGAGGCAAGTGCACCAATCGAATAGTAGTATAGCTTAGGCAAGACCGGATTGTCGAACCCAAAGGAACTAAAAGTACTAATACTAACTTTCTTTCTATTATTTAGCCTAAGAATTAAGAGAATGGTTGTTTAATCTAAATTAATTAACTACTAAACTTAAAGACTCTAAGACAAAGAAGAATGAATTTGGGAGAATACTTGAGGAAAAACCAATTAATTAAGACGACACCCAAGGAAGAATCCACCTAGACTTCACTTGTTATCTAACTCTGAACCAGACGATTTATTCATTTGACTTAATCCGTGAGATTCCCTAGAGATTCCCTAATTTATATTAAACCCTCTCTCAAGGCGAATAACGTCTAACCCTAGGTTGATTAATTGAAATCTCTTTCTAATTAAAACCCCTAGAATTGCATTAACTCGATCTATGGACTCCCATATTAGGTTTCACCCTAATCTGGAAATGCCTCGTCACCCTATCTCTAGGCGCGTGATCAACTCCGCTTAACTATGCTAGATCTACTCTTACGCAGGGACTTTTGCTCCTCCACCTAAGCACATCAAACTTGAATTAATATCCGCGAAATATCAACACAAGAATTAAGAACACATAATTAAGAACAAGTCAAATATTTATCATATAGTTCAGCAAACGATAACAAGATTCATCTAAGTTTCATCCCTCTCAGGTATCTGAGGGTTTAGTTCATAATAATAAAGGAAAACATCTCAGAAGAAAAGATAAAACAAAACATAAGAAATCCCTAAAACCCCCTGAAGGAATTGAAGAGGAGATCCTCCGTCTTGAGTATAATTCCGACTTCTTGAGATAGATCAACTGGCTATCACCGAGTGAATCTCCACAAATCTGCCCTCTCTGGCCTAGCAAGACGCCCCTAAACGGTAGCTTTAGGCTCCCGTCGACTCCCCCCTTTTAGGTCATACTTAGGGTGTATTTATAGCCTTTTGGAATGTGTTTCTTTGCCCCTAAGTATCCAAATCCGATTGAAATTGCTCTTTTCCGCGGCAGGGACACGGCCATGGCACACACCCGTGTGAATTGTCTTTAGGCCGTGTTCAGGCTTTATTAATGAGGCACGGCCGTGTATTTCGTGGCTTAGACCGTGTTCGAGATTATTGAGGAAGCACGGCCGTGTGGTCTTGGGCCCAGGCCTTTTTAATTTCGTGCTTTGGCCCATTTGGCTCGTTTTAAGCTCTTTTCTTGTTCTTTTCATCCTCCGGTGCTTTCCTGAGTATAAAACATGAAAAGAAAGGATTAAGAGCACCTTTTTACATAAATCAAAGGATAAATCATCCAAAAGTATGCTAAATGTGGGCCTAAAATATGTTACTTTTACGTTTTATCATAGCCCCTTGAACCTCTAAAGGAACATGTCTAAAAAGTTTGTTCACCCTTATTGACTGCCCTAACAGACTCAGTACAGTGGCCTCACTCGTAGTGCTCTCAACCAGTACACCCAAGTTTTCAGATACGGTACAAGCTATATAGGAGTGAGTGGATCCTATATCTATCAATGCAGTATAAGGTACATTATAAATAAAGAACGTACCTGTGATGACGTCTGGAGCATCTCCATCTTCTCAGCGACGACCAGTATAAACTAGAGCCGGCTGTCTCATCTCAGTGTGACTAGCACCTCTGCCCGGTACTCTCTGACCATGGCCCAGACCGTTACCACCCTTGGCCTGACCACGGCTTCTCGGTAGCTGCTGAACTACTCTCGGTGGTGCAGTACCCATGCCAGAAGATTGCATTTGATCGGACCTCCGCGGGCAATCTCTAATACGGTACTCTAATGAACCGCACCTCAAACAAGCCCCGGTTCTCTTCCAACACTCGCCCTGATGGCGTCTACCACAGTCAGTACACTGCGGCTATCCAGTAGCAGCAATAGGAGTCCCAACTCTGACCGGTCCATCAACTCTAGCCTTTTTCTTAGGCCTCTGAATGGAACTCGAGGGCTCCGAATCCCTCTTATTCCTACCTCTCTCTCTGTTCTGGCGCTCAGTGCGCTTCACTTCCTCAGCGATCTTCACCTTATCGACAGTACAACAAAGTCTCGCTCCCTCTGTAGAGCTATCAGTACCCTTAGATTATCCCTAAGGCCATCCTCGAAGCGAATGAATCTCTCATACTCAGCCGCCACCATACCGCGCGCATAGCGGCTTAGTAACAAAAATTCAGCCTCATACTTGGCCACTGATCTATCACCCTGGGTCAAATTCAGGAACTCTCTCCTACGGGCATCCACGTAACTGGCCCCTACATACTTCCCCTAGAACGTCGTATTAAAGAACTCCCAGGTCAGTCGATCAGGCTGAGTGCCCTCTTTAACAGTGAGCCACCACTGATATGCCTCATCTCGTAGCAGCGTTACAAAACCCTTTAATTTTTGCTTGGGGGTGCAGTCCAGGTCATCCATAATTCTTTCTGTGGCCTCTATCCAGTACTCAACCACATTAGGGGCAACTCCATCAATACCCCTAAAAATTTCAGCTCCGTTAGACCGGAGTCGTTCCGTAACCGACCCTCGGCCTCCAGCTCCAGTATTGGGCCCAGCGACCCTCTCTAGAATCCTTAACATGGCTTGGGACAGTGCGTCATCCCTAGCCGCTCGATCATGAGACCCAGTCTCAGTCACTGGTGAAGCCGACGTCTCACTTGTATCCAAATTAGGGAAGTTTCCAGAAGATGAAAATCCAGCTCGAGCACCTCTACGGCCTCTACCACGGCCTCTTGTACCCCGTCCATGAGTACCTCTTGTGCTCATTGTCTATTTGCGTTTTATCTGTATTATCAATTTTATGCATCAATTTAAAGTTCCAGTGTTTATTAACAAATATTTTATGAAAATAGTATCAAAAGTATAAGGTTTGTTTTCGTACGACGTAGTGTTTATCCGTGTCTATCGGTGTTACCACAATATTAGTATACACTAACCTGAGTGTTTTCAGTACAGTCTATCTATAGTAGTCGTAGTATATACTATCTATAGCAGTTCAGTTTAAAGCACGTAATAGTTTCAGTGAACTTACGAGATCGGCGCTGGAGACTTGGTGTACCACACATATTGTGAAAGATATTTAAATCGTTTGAAAATCAGTGCTTTAAAAGAAATCCCAATTTCAAAACCCAAATCCACAGCCGAGTTTTGTAACCTGGCTCTGATATCACTAAATGTAACACCCCCAACCTGGCCTAGACGTTATGGCCGAATCTTGGCGATGTCACATGGTAGTGATTTGGAAATAAATTAGTTGTCGTAAAAACCTCTTTTCGAATTAGCCTCATTACAAAATCTTATGTTAATTCTAGGATGCGTCACTCATTTTCAAAATGTAGTTCATTATCACAAAAGTATTCTCTTTCAAAACGATATTAATTTTCAAAACGTCACTTATCGCGGAAGCTTTTTTAAATCAGTTTGCGTACTTAAGTGAATTTTGTTAAAACATTTGATTCGTTTTGAAAAATCGATTAACCCTACTACTAGCAGTTGTAAATCAAAATAATAGAAATCCCAAATTAACCATGAAAATCCAAAAAGGCCACTATTATAGTAAAATACTCCAAAATAAAATCAAAAATTATAATTAAGTGCTAAAATAGAACGAAATGGGTCATGTGGCCACCGCTGAGTCCTCCGCCTTACCGATCCGCCTATGTTTGGGGATTACCTGTACAGTTAAAATAGAAGGGTGAGTTTACGAAAACTCAGTGTGTAATCCCAAATAGCACAAGCAGATGCATGAGAAGGCAATCACAGTCTGGGCCTAAGCCCTATCTGAAATTAGTGATGATATCGGTTTGGGTTTTAGCCCATCTCAATCAGAGGCGATCATGCATTTGGGCCTTGGCCCATTCTGATATCGATGTCGATCACAAGTATCACAATATGCAATATACAAGTCCTACCCAGCCAGCCTCTACACTCCATCTCCGTCCAACCCTACACTCCATGTGGGGATATAATCAACCCACCCATCCCTACACTCCAAGTAGTACCGGTTGCGGCACTAGACAGTAGTTTACAACTGAGCTGCCAGTAAGATAGGCTCGAAGCCTTTCAGTACACTTCCTCCGATCCATATAAACCCATCCCCATGCAATACATCATACAATCATGTCATGCCAAATCGTGGTATCATATATGTATTGATGCAGTTTTAACAAACATGCTCACAATCTGATCGTACATGTATATATAAAGTACATGGATATAACAGTCACTCAATCAATTAGGGATCTAGGTAATCTTACCGACCCTACAACAGGTCCACAGTCGACTCGGGCGACCCGTGCAACCTTAGCAGTCAAAATAGTGAAAATGGGCCCACAAGCCCATGTGGGCCCACAGTCTTGTGTGGCCCACAAAGCCCAAAATGGCCTTAGCCGTGTGGATCACACGGCCTGGCTTAATAATCCCACATGCTCGTAGGGCCCACACGCCCCAATTTGGCTTGGCCCATGAATCGTACATGGCCTGTCTCATCGGTCACACACCCGTGTCCGCTCATACGGCCTACCACATGGGCGGCCACACGCTCGTGTGGTGACAACAGTTCACTTTTCTTGTTTTCGTCGATTTCCATTTATAGAGTTGTGTTGTAACACCCTAAAATTCGAGTATCGATTATTGCATGATTTGGTGTTTAGATTATGAAGGAAAATTTTCTTATTATTTTTTTTCGTGTTTATTATAGTCCTGAAGAAGAATAAGAATTATTCGGGGATGGAATAATTTTTAGTTTTTAAAATTTATTGAAGTGGAGCAAGTGGCATTGACACATAAGTTAATTAATGTGTCAAAGTGTAGCATAAGATGAGTATATGGCAAAGTGGTGTTGGCGCATGAGTTAGTGCATGAGGGAGAAGGTTCGAATCCCTTGTTTAGCATCTAGATGAATTTTATTTTTAATTTTTCTGCACATGTATAGCAAGTGTCGGCCAAGTGCATATATGGTAAGTGTTGACCTTGTTATTTTTAGTTAGTATATCAAAGGATTAAGGAAATTGTTAACTTATGGAAGGGAATCAAGAAATTAAGGAAAGATATGAAGATATGGGGCAAGTATCAAGGAAAAGGTTATGGAAATAAAATCATGGCCATTTGACCATGCATAGGGACGGCAATATGGTCTAGGGGGGGAGCCGAATTTTTGGTGTTAGTTTGGCTAGGATTTGAAGTCTCTTTTTGGTCATTCTTAGTTTTGTGCATAGTTTTGCAAATTCTCTCAACCTCTCCCTTGGCGAATTTGATCCTTGGTAAGCCTTGATTATTTTGACCATTTGGTCATTATTGCACATCATTTGGTATTCTTTTTGTGCCTTTTTCTCATTAGTGTCGAAATCACCTACATCAAAAGACCATTCCTTTCTTTTCTCTCCTTTTCTCCATTGCCGAATGTGCCTTGAACTTAAAACTCATCTCTTTCTTTCTCTTTTGTTTTCTTTGAAAACCGAATTATCATCATCCCTATTCTCTTATTTTGATTTCTTTTCAATCAATACTTTCTCCTTTAATCTCTTCATGGCCGAATGTTAGTGTACCTTAATCGAACCATTTTCTTTTTTTCTTTGATTCTTCATAGCCGAATATCTCTCTATTCATAAGCAACATTCTCAATCGTTTCTTTTCAACCGTGGAAAATAGGTAAGGGTTCTTTTTCGTCTTCGATTAGTTTATAGTATTTGGCGAATATTGATGGTGGTTTGAAGGCTTTCTTAGATCAAAATAAAGCGTTCATTCTATTAACGTTTATTTTTGTTATACGTTAGTGCGATAACGGAAGATTGGAAATCAAGAGGTCGTGTGTGACATAGAACGCTTGGATCGATTTCCCTTGTGGAACAAGAATATTTGTGGTAAGGAAATCTCGTTCTCAAAGCCTTTAGTCATAATCGATATATATATATATATATATGATTAGGACGTGCTAACGATCTTTGTCTTTGAAGACAATCAAGATAGGGAAGAAACGGGCCGTATATAGTGTTCGGAAGAAGGGTGGTACCATTAATCCCCTAAGTATAAACAAAGGATTTGTACAAGCAATCCAGGATTTCCCACGGGTTGTGGACGTTCATCCGAGGAGAATCAATTGTTTGAAGTAGTTCGTACTCCGAACCATTATTTGTTCGTGGATTTGATTCGGTTAACGAACCTTCAATCGGGAGAAACCGCAAGTGGAAGTAGTTCAAAAATCCGAGGGTAAATTTTAGATCGTTATGTTTAGATCGGTTTTATTATTAGATTATAATGATCATAAGTTATCGTGATATGTATAGGTGTTGACGGCGGGAAAGTCTAGTTCTCACCATAACCGGTGTGTAACTTCACACTTATCTTCGGGTTAGATAATAAGCGATAAGTATTGCGATAAATCGTAAAAATGGCAAAATCGAAATTTATGTGATAATTAACACTATTGTGTAAATGCATGAAAACGGTTAAAGTCGGAAAAATTACTAGATCGATAAATTGAGCTGAAATATTTCTAGATCGATAAATTGAGCCGAAATATTGCTAGATCGATAAATTGAGTCGAAATACTGCTAGATTGTTAAATTGGGCGAAAGAGCGCTAGATCGATAAATTGGGCCATAAAGCGCTAGATCGATAATATGGGCCAAAGTTTGCTAGATCGCTAATGGGCCAAAAACCCTCTAGTTCGAGATATGGCCAAAGTTTAATACTATATTGTTAATAGGCCCAAATGAAAGGTTTTATTAAAAACTCGTTTGTATTATGGGTTACTTGATAAATCATTTATGATTAAAATTTGTTATTCATACATAAATGCATGGGATGGGATTTGAGGAAGAGAAGAAAGGCCTGTGGCCACGTATCTAGTTCGGTGGCTCTGCCACAAATTTTGGCTTAATGCCTCTAGTTCGGTGACTATGTCACAATCCGATTGATGTAGTGCACTACAATATTATTTAAAAGGCTAAATGCCTACGATTGGTGTGTTTGGCGGGGTGGGTTGACTTGATCCCCACAGGTGTGCTGGTTGGTACGGGGGTGTGTAGCGGATGGAAATTAGGCTTGGTTGGGAAATTCATTTTTCATGCATTTTAATATATTTTATTTCATTTTATATTGTTAAAGTTTGTAATTGGGCTCAAGCCCAAATTAATGCCTTGATGGTCCGGCCCAATAATGGTGGTAAGTGAGTTACACACCGAGTTCTTTGTAACTCACCCCGCTTTATTATCCATCTCGGGTAATGGAAATTGATGTGGACTTGGGTAGGGAATGACATGGTGGAGGCCATACTACGAGCGTGGGTTTTATAAACTATGAACTTTATTTAAGTTACTTATTTTAATTACTATTTTGGGTATGTTGTAATAAGGCCTCTAATTATGTTTTTATGGATTGTTTTTATGTGTGGATGGATTTAATTTTATTTTTAGACTGTTAATATGGGCTTATGTTAAATCTATAAAGTTTTCTTAAAAATATTGTGTTTTATAACAATTTTGGACACCTAAATTACTTTTCAATTTCTTTCAAATTCTTTTTAAAAAAAAAACTACGTTAAGGTTTTGACTAATATATATATAGGATTTCAAACAAGTATTTTTCTTAATTCATAATCATTGTACTTAGTTTTTATTAAACCTTATTTCTAAAGGCTTTACATTACTGTTTTACTTAAGTCATTAGAGAATTTTGGATGTTCGTTCGGTGTGACAAACCAAATCTCGTCTTAACGCATAGACCTGGTTTGGGGTGTTACATGTGTTTACACACCTTCTTGGGTTTTGACGCCTAAAACTTCCGAGCACTCTCGAAACCTAAAATCAACAACATTCACTTGATTAAACGATTAAACCATCGAATACATCTAAATCTCGGAACAAGGTATTCACTTTCGAGTGGTAAGCCATTACCTTAAATCGAGTAGCAAGAATTCCCTGCCTATAGAACATTGACGAGCGATAAACAGCCCTTCGATAAACCCCTAATCACCAAAAGAATCTATATCAACACTTGTCCACATCCTAGTTTAAATTTTACTCAAGACTAACTTACTGAGAGGGCGGAGAAGACAATGCGCAGAAAGAAAGTAGAAATGAAAAGAATCGAAAAGGGGAAGAAGCAAGGCAAAGGTTCGGCTAGGGAAAGAAAAGGGAAAACGCCAAGAGACTTTCAGTAAGAAGAGGAGAAATCAAAAATTGGGAAGAAACCAACTCCACCTTATTTCACTTATCAAACAGACGGCGACGCAGTTTGCAACACAGAACCAATTGAAGCAAGGGAAAAGCAAAACGAAAAAAAGTCAAGGGTGGGGGAAAAGAGAAGTAGAATTCAGCAGAAGGGGAGCAAAGAAAGAAAACGACAGAGGTTTTTGGGAATAGGAAAATTTTGGTAAGGGAAAAAATTAAAAATAAAAAAGATTTCCTGATAACCCTTCCCCCAAAATCTCCTCAGATTTCTCTATACTAACTCCCCACTCCTTACTTTTCTCCCCAAATCCCTCCTAAAACTGTCCAACCACTTCCATCCAAATCCTTTTATCTTCTCTCCACACTTCCCACTACACATCTACCACTTCGGCATTTCAGTTCAGCTCAAACTATACACGGTACCACTAGAAAAAATAATACCCAAGCACAGCTCAAACCCAAGACCTTTAGCATTTTAACACACCACTTATCCACCAGACCAGCAGGCCCATTCTAACATATTTTTGCAAACTTTTAACTATAAGCCTACTGAACAAAAGCAAGGCTTTATTCAATTAAAACAAAAATTTAGCTCAAGACAAGGCTTGAACCCAAGACTTCTCAGACACTTCCCAGAACACTTAACCACTGAAGCAGACACACATTTGTGTCACAATCTTACGAAAATAAATATTAAGGATTTTTGGGGCGTTACACATCATCTGATGCGATGTATACGACATCCATATACACTACAAAAAATTATAACAACTTATTAAATTTGGCAACCATTTATCATAGTTCTAAATAATTCCATTATACCAAGTAATGAATCAAACAGTTAGGTGTTCTGCCTAAAGTACATCTATCTGATGCCAGTAAACCTGAAGGTGAGTGCCTTGACCATCATAATGTTTATTGAGCTTCCATATGTTCAATAACGATGTGATTTTAGGTTAGTTTTATAGTTTGAAATTGAAGACTTGAAATATTTAATTTTGATATTAAAAAAATTATCATACCTATTTGGTAGAGGGAATGTAAGCGGTGAGGGATCAATAGGTCTCAAGAATGATTGTAACACCCCTTACTTGGCCCGGTCGTCGGACTCGAGTAAAAAGATGCTAATATAAAAATTTCAACAATCGATAAATACTTTATTAAATAAAAACTCAATTATTTATAATTTAAATCACATATAATCAAACATATTAAAAATTTGAAATCTATAAGGACCTAATTGTGAAATTCAGACATGATAGGATATATTTACAAAATTTTAAAGTTTTAAAGTCAATAATGAAAATCCATAGTTGGTATTGATACTAAATCGATATCTTACTAAAAATCGATACCAAAATTCAATTATGTTTCTTTACAAATATAATGGCATCGATAATTATTTTATGGTATCGATATTTCATGAAAAATATCGATACTCATATAAAAATCGATACCATTTTGGCATTCTGTTTATTTTAAAACTATTCATATGGTCAAGTATCAATACCAAATGCCAAAGTATCGATACCTAATTTCAAAATGGTAAAATCTTATCTTTAAAAAATTAATTTCATGCCAAATTCACCTACTAACCAAGAGCCGATGACAACACCTATTCAAACACTCTAATGTCTAACCAATGTGCCCTCATTGACACCACAATTCAATTTCCAAAATCAAATTCATATATCACGCCAAGCTACTCTACAACCAAACCACAATATTCAACCATAAACATTTACCAAATTTATCATTCATGCCTACCACAAACATATTATGAACATATATATATATATATATAAGTAGATGAAATTAAGTTACCAAACACTTTCTTGTATACAACTTCAATCCAAAACTAAGCCACATATGTACAAGTAGCTAAAAGAAAGTTAAAACATCATCACATTAACAAAAGAGCTTAAAGGTTCCTAGTAAATGCTATTTATAATCGACATCAAAAGATCAAAACATCTACCGATATGATGAACGGATAGTGTGTGTTCTTCGACTTGATCTTCCAATTGTCAAAGCTTTTCAAGATCCAAAAAAGAAAAATACAAACAACGTAAGTAATTTATGCTTAGTAAGTTCGTATAGAATATAACATAATTTGCTAATTCAAGATTATTTAACTTAATTATGCATTGAATCATAAAGCGTCTATATGTTCATTTGATAAATTTTCTTACAACAAACCTCGATAGTTTAATGAAGTATTCACTCCAATGGTGTACCTTTCTGAGTATTGCATTGTTCCAAAGGATGCCATGGTATCTTCCAACCGTGGTCTTATGTATTCCCGAAGTAGTGCCATAGTATCTTTCAACTATGATCTTATTTGTATTGGATTTAATGCCCTAATATCTTTCAACTATGGTCTTATACATATGTGGTTTAATTCCATAATATCCTTCAATTATGGTCTTATTCATTCCGGTTTAATGCCATACTATCTTTCAACTATGGTCTTACTTATTTTGGGTAGAATGCCATGATATCTTTCAATCATGGTCTTTCTTGTTTCTCAATCCAAGGAATTTGATGAATCCATCATATATAGATAAACATTAAATTACAAAACATCAGGAAATTAACTATTAAATTAACTTACGAACTTACCTTGATGAAAACAGTTGCGATGAGAAAGCCGACAACTAGTCTAGAACTTTAGCTTTTCCTCAATCTAGATTCGATTGGTTCGTTTCTTGATCTAAATAATAATTTTTATTCAATTAAATCATTCAAATAGTTTACATAATTAATTCAACATATAACCGTTATCAATGTAAATTTACAAAATTCCCCTAAAGATTTTAATCTTTATGCAAATTAGTCCAAAATCCCAAAATTTACAAATTATCCACATTTAATCAAAATTCTACCTGAATCCTACATAGTCCCTATTAAATCCATATTTATCATAATTTCACACTAACTCCAATAAATTTTACTCTTTTAACAATTTAATCCTTTAACATTAAAATTACTAAAAACTACTATACAAAATAAGCATATTTATCAACTGTTGGGGATCTACCTAATTAAGTAATGAACAAGAAAAAAATGTGAAAGAAATTGAGAAATTGAACACACAAATTTAACGTGGAAAACCCTCCAAAGAAGATAAAAAACTACGGGAAAAGATAATTTTCCTGTAATGGCAAAAGAACGAAGAGTGCAAAAGATGGAGATACAAACTAAACCTTGAAACCCCAAAATAATGAACCCTCAAAACATAGACACAAAATTCTCCAAATGTGTTATGAGTTCTAATATTTTAATGGGTGTTTTTTTAAGGTTGTGAAAGAGCCTATTTATAAGTTAAATTTGTAGGTTAAATAATAATAAAATAATCTATACTAATCAGAGTTTGACTGAAACAAATAAACAAAGTTTAACTGGAAGATTATCTCTCAAATTTGACTAAAAGATGAGTTATACTCAAGAAATCTCCACCTTGACTCGTATTTCCACAACACTATCTTTCCCAAAGCTTGCCACGGGCCTATCTTGAACTATGCAGGGAATTAACTGAGTCGAATCTATGCTTAGAAGCTAGAAGACGTCTAGCCTTCGACTTGTGCACTGCCAAATCAAAACTAAACCGGGTTTGATTTTCACGAACACAATGCCCTAAATTTTCAAAACCTGCATCCAAAAGGGAACCTCTCTTCAATGAAATGGTCATACCTTTTTCCCTTCTATGACCAAGTTGCCTCCGCTCCAAACGAGTTGACTTCGACTCCATAACGGACGAGGGACGTCTTGTTTCACCGGTAACTATAGAACCTTCCAAAATATAAAGACTGTTGGTCTTTTTACCTTTTAACAAAACAAGAGCCCCACGAGACACCTTAATGTTGCTCGACTCGATGTTGATTCTGCAACCTTTTGAGTCTAAAATACTCAAGGAGATGAGATTCTTTCGTAAATCAGGTACATATCTAACATCTGAGAGTGTCCTAATTGTCTCATCGTGCATCCTAATTTTAATAGTACCAATATCGATTAACTTATTGGATGAATCGTTTCCCATGCACACAACTCCATATTCAACCTAACTATATGTGGAGAACCATTCTCTGTTGGGACACATGTGGAAAGAACATCCCGAATCTAGGATCCAATCGAACGTAAGCTCGGAGCTATCGCTCGGTGACACTAACAAGAGATCATCACCGCTTTCATCGGCTAAATTAGCACCAGTTACATCTTCCCCGTTACTCTCAGCAACCTTTTTATTTCGCAGTTTACAAAAATCTACTTTGATGTGACCTAACTTCTTACAATAGCGGCACCTTTTATCTTGTTTCTGTGATGCTACCAAAATAGAAGCTTGCCTATTTGCCTTACTATCCGAACCAAACTCATTGTCGAGTTTGTCTTTACTCAATAAATGACCCTTCATATCCTCGAAAGAGAGTTTTTCTCTGCCATAAATCAGGGTCTCCTTGAAAGAATTGTATGAAGAGGGTAAAAAACACGATAATAACATAGCCTGATCTTTATCGTCAATCTTAACATCAACATTCTTTAAATCATTCAAAAGAATAATAAATTGACTAATGTGATCTCTATGAAGGTCACCTTCGTTATGCAAAATGTAAATAGACGTTATTCCAACACTGAACGATTAGCCAGAGACTTAGTTGCATAAAGAGTTTCTAACATTTTCCACAATGCGAATGAAATTTTCTCCATCAATACCTCTTGCAATACCTTATTTGTAAGGAACAACTAGATTGTAGACAAGGCCTTTTCATTAAGCTCTTCTCATTCTGTCTGATCTAGATTCTCAAGCTTTTTCCCAGTAATGACCTTTTTCAGGCTAGTCTGAACTAGAATTACCATCATTCGAACTAGAATTACCATCATCTGAACTTGCCATTGATTGAAATTTGTCACACCATCAAACTTCTCAATGTCAAACCTTGTTGCTGCCATCTCTAAATAGGCTAATCTATGAAAATTGAATTAGCTCTAATACCACTTGTTGGGGATCGATCCGATCAAGCAACAAACAAGAAAAAAATGCGAAAGAAATTGAGAAATTGAACACACAGATTTAACGTGGAAAAACCCCTCAAAAGAAGATAAAAAACCACAGAAAATGATAATTTTTCTTAATGGAAAGAGAACGAAGAGTGCAAAAGATGGAGATAAAAACTAAACCTTGAAACCCCAAAATAATGAACCCTCAAAACATAAACACAAAATTCTCCAAATGTGTTATGAGTTCTAATATTTTAATGGGTGTTTTTTTAAGGTTGTAAAAGAGCTTATTTATAAGTTAAATTCGTAGGTCAAATAATAATAAAATAATCTAGACTAATCAAAGTTTGATGAAACAAATAAACAAAATTTAATTGGGAGATTATCTCTCAAATTTGATTGAAATATGAGTCATATTCAACATCAACCAAGCTTAATATTCTACCATAAAACTTCACAAACATCTCTAAATCATCAATGGCATAATTTTAAACATTTAACAATTTTGTAATTTAACCCCCGTATTAGCTAGATTAAACTAAAACGATTCCAAAAACGTAAAAATTACTAAAAACAGACCTCAAAATCACATGCATGCAATGAAGGAAGTTTGGCCGAACTTTATGTAACACCCCAAACCCGGACAAGACACCACGCCCGAATCTGGTATGTTACGGGGAAAAACGTCTTTGAGTGACCAGATTTTTTTTTATTTTTCGTTTAGAAGTGGGGTGAAAACATAGTGAATTTGAGGAAAGTTGAGTAGGCTTGTTTGGTTAGATTTTTGAAAACTTATCTAGGTATAAAGTTAAAACGAGTTGATTTCATTTAGTACTTCCAATAGTTTCTTAGTGCCGTTTTGAAACCTTCTAGACTTAGTAGCAAATCGAGTTTGATTTAAAAATCATTTGAGTTTATTGAATAACGAAACATAGCGAGATACCCGATGGTATAGTTTAAAACACATTGCGATATAATTTTGAAAACGTTGTCTTTCCAAGTTTTAGTAGAATTTCATGCCAAGTTATTTGTTAAGCAGGTTGAGAATCTAATTAAAACATAACCATCAAAAACATAATTTAGAGGCCTTTTACAAATCCAAATTAAAACCCAAGTAATGATAATTAAACTAAAGTACCCAAATGATGGAGTTGGAGTAAAACTTTATTAAGCATGGCATGAGCACCCGAGTCCATCCGGCTCCATGTCCGCGTCTCACGAGTCACCCTGAAATGTCAAAGGAGAGGGTGAGTCGAGGTGACTCGATGCATAAATCCCGCTCCCGATGAAACAACATGCTAACACACATCATACATAGCAACATAATTAATGCAACCCGATCCTAACCATCCGTATCTCCTTTCTCTACCCCATGTGGTACCAAACCACTGGTGGTGCCAAACCACTGGTGACATATAGTCACAATGTGTTACCAAAACACTGGTGTCCCAAAGACACAATGTGCTACCCAAGCACTGGTGACCGTAGTCACGATAATCGAATGATGGGGCCAACCCATCGTGTGATACCCAATCACTAGCAGACGATCCCATATCTCAAAGTGGGGCCAACCCACGGTGGTGTTAACCACGAGGACAAGTCGCAATGAGGTGCCCAACCTCACGGTGTCCCAAAGACACAAATGTGCTACCAAAGCACTGGTGACCCAAAGTCACGATAATCGAATGATGGGGCCAACCCATCGTGTGATACCCAATCACTAGCGAGACGATCCCATATCTCAAAGTGGGGCCAACCCACGGTGGTGTTAACCACGAGGACAAGTCGCAATGAGGTGCCCAACCTCCGGTGTCCCAAAGACACAAATGTGCTACCAAAGCCTTTGGTGACCCAAAGTCACATAGTGTGTTACCAAAACAACGGTGCTCGTCGGCACAAGATATCATGCTCCCTCCACTCATATCACCCATCAACATACCATACTCATGTAATCATGCATATCATACAAGTCATGCATATCATGCTAATATGTTTAACTCATGCCCCATATCACATACATATATAGTCATGATACCATATAGATCATCGAGTAATCTAGTAACAATCTTGACTTACCCGGATACGCACACATACCCCATTTGGGTATCCAATGATCCATCATCATTGTCATAGTTTTTAATAGGCAACTGGGTTTAATAACAATATTACTAAGCATAGTGTGTTAGTTTACACACACAGTAAATCGCAAGTCTAACACCCAAAGACCCCGTCTAAAACTCTCGATCAACTTGCTCCTAGAATCGGCCAAACGGGGTTAGTAACCAAGATCATTCGGCTATGACCAATTAAACCAAAGGGTGTAATACCGAACCCTTACCCTTTTAAGATGATTTAGTTTCCTACCAAATCCGAATCAAACAATGATTCTCCTTTAGCAATCGGCTACACCATAAAAGATGAACAGTTAAACCTTAATAAACTTGACTCAATCGAAACCAAAAGGTTGAACGATTAATGCCAATACCAATCACTTACCACCACCACTCGCTACCAATCGGTTACTAGAGTAGAACTCCTCTTGGTTACTTTCACTATCCAAAGACCCTATATGAAAAGGTTAAACAAGTGATTAACTCACTTCCATCTACAACCATCATAGGCTTTGAACAAACCGCAATCAATATAATACTTCGAGATGAGAGAGATGGCCATTCGGCCAACCACTTACCCCAACACCAACCACCAAGAATTCGGCCACAAGAAACCCCCTAGAAGAGAAAGGAAATTCGCTTCAAACACCCCAGAGAAAGAGGAAAAACGGCTAGAGTTTTGGAAGTAGAAACAGAGGAGATGTGATTCAAGAAGAAAAGAAATCGGAAATAAAAGTTTGGAAGGGAGAAAGGAAAGATTCGGTCTAGCCCCAAGGAAGGAAAACACCAAAAGAGATGGAAGGAAGAGGGTGATATTCGGCCTATGCTCCAAGAAAAAGAAACAAAAGTTTTGGCTAAGAGAAAAAAATGCAAATTCGGCACAAGGGTTGTAGAAATAAAGAAAATATGAGAGGAAAATGATGACTAGTTTCGATCTACTCGAATGATCAAGGAGAGAGGCATGTAAGGGGCATTCGGCTTAACAAAGAATATTGAGAAAACAACACAAAAATTCGGCAAGCCTTAGAGAGGTTTTGATTTTCGGGTTGCTTTTGGCAAAAAGAAAAGAAATGGCTCACAAATGCTTTTGGCCGAAAAATGCACAAATTGGGAAGTGCATTTGGCACCCCTCACTTCCCTTACCAAACCGTCCACACTCCCACATCAACACCCCACAAAATCGGCCAAAAATCCCCCATTCACTCCACTCCCCACATTCAAACAACAAGACCAAGTCTTCCTCCTAAACTCACTCTCCTCCCACCATTCGAACGGTTTGACCAAGTCCAAAGAAGAATCCCACTTGCCTTCTACCTCTCCCTCCATGCCGTCCAAAATGGGAACCAAAATGGGAGCTCTACGACTTGAACTCTGGACCTCCTCCCTCACCGAAGATGACGCCACACCAAGCTCCCAAGTGACGCATGCCTTGCCACTCCACTAACTTTCTTTTGTGCTCAAGAACACCACATAATATTCATATACCCCGACTTCATCAACTCCTCTTACTTAAGCCTAAAAACAAAAAGTTTCCCACCTACTCGGACATACCCCTAGTCTACAATTAAGCCCCTAAGACACCAAGATAGCCACATAGCAAACCAACACATGCAAAACATGCCATAATAAAAATAGCCCCAACCCGGGATATTACGGTTCTACCCCCCTTAAAATAATTTCGACCTCGAAATTACACGATCAAAAGAGTTGCGGGTATTCTTTGTCTCATCATATCCTCGGGTTCCCACGCCGCTTCTTCCACGCCATGATTCCGCCAAAGAACCTTAACCAAAGGCACGGACTTTTTGCGCAGAACTTTCACATCTCGCTCAAGAATCGCATGAGTTCCTCTTCCATGGTCAAATCTGGATTTACCTCGATCTCTTCTATTGCTACCACATGCGACGGATCCGAGCGATAACGTCGAAGCATCGAACGTGGAACACGTCGTGAATCGACTAAGCTCTGCTGGCAACTCAGGCGATACGCCATTGGTCCAACTCGTCTCGTAACCTTGTATGGCCCAATGAACCTCGGACTTAGCTTGCCTTTCTTCCGAACCTCAACACCTTCTTCCAAGGTGATACCTTCAGAAAACTCGATCCCCACAAAACTCTATATCTCTTCGCTTAAGATCGGCATAAGACTTCTGCGGTCGAAGCTTCCTTCAATCTAGATTGAATCAGCCTTAACCTTGTCTTGGTCTCAAAGCAACCAACTCGGGTCCCAACAAGCGGCGTTCACCTAATTCCGCCCAACACGTAGGTGAGCGACACTTCCTACCATACAACGCCTCATACGGTGCCATCTTGATGCTCGCTTGATAAATCTGTTGTTGTAGGTAAACTCACTAATGGTAGAAACTCCTCCCAACTACCTCGAAATCCAAGATACAACCTCTCAAAGATATCCTCTAAGACACGAATAACCCTTTACGATTGACCGTCGATGCGGGTGAAAAGCCGTCTTTGAAATTCAAACGAGTACCGAGCGATGCGGTGCCTTCCGTAACCTTGACGTGAATCGGGATCCCTATCCGAGATTATCGAAATCGCACGCCGTGCAACCTCACTATCTCGACACATACGACCGCTTAGCTAACCAAGTGAGTAGTCAACCCTCACCGGAATAAAGTGGTGATTTAGTCGATCGATCCACCACTACCCAAATGAATCTTTCTTGCTTGGCGTAAGCGGTAACCAACGACGAAATCCATGGTTATCCTTTCCCACTTCCATCGAGGAATCTTCACAGTGAAGCAAACCCGACGACAGAATCGATGTTCGGCCTTGACCTGGCGACAAGTCAAACACTTCCCAACAAACTCTGTCACCTCCTTCTTCAAGCCAGGCCACCAAAAGCGCTCTCTAAGATCCCTATACATCTTGCTACCTCCGGGATGCATAGCATGAGGATCTGCTATGTGCGTCTGAAGAATCTTACGCCTCACTCAACATCTTTAGGCATACAAGCCTTACCTTGGAAATCTGAGAACCCCATCACGGACAAATTTGTAACCCTCCAAACCACCATTCTGCACTTGCAACCTTCGCGCACTCGTAACCTCATCCAATAATCTGTTTCTCTACGATCCGCTCAACCCAAGTAGGCTTAACTCGCAACTCGCTGAATACTCCCATCGCATACAAACTCAAATGGGCGAACAAAGCTCTTAAATCCGAGACAACCCCTGCGACTCGCGCGTCCACCACCACGTTAGCCTTGCCCGGATGATACTCAATCGAACAGTCATAATCTTTCAACCTTTCGACCCATCTGCGCTGCCTCAAATTCAAATCCTTACGAGTCGGTAGATACCTCGGACTCTTGTGATCTGTGTAGACTATCGATCTCTCTCCGTACAAGTAGTGCCTCCAAATCTTTAAAGCGAAGACTACTGACCGCTAGCTCCAAATCGTGCGTCGGATAATTGACCTCATGTGGCCTCAATTGCCGAGAAGCGTAAGCCACAACCTTACCTTCTTGCATCAAGACACAACCCAAGCCCGTATGTGACGCGTCGCAATAGGCGTGGAATTCCTTACGGCCTCAAAGTTGAATTAGAACCGGAGCCTCGGTCAAAATCTTCTTTAACTTGTCGAAGCTTTCTGCTTTGTTTCCCGATCCATACAAGCGGAACCTCTTTCCTCGGCAACTTGGTCATCGGCATTTGCTATCAACGAGAAACCCTCAACAAACCTTCGGTAGTACCCTGCCAAACCAGAAAACTCCGAATCTCGACCACCGACTTAGGCGGCTTCCAATCCAAAAGCGCCTCAATCTTACGAGGATCTACTCGAATCCCCTCACCGACACTACATGACCCAAGAAAGTCACTTCTCTAAGCCGAACTCGCACTTATCGAACTTAGCATAGAGTCGCTTTTCCTTCAAAATCGCAACACCACTCGCAAATGCTTATCATGCTCTTCCTCTGTCCTTGAGTACACCAAGATGTCGTCTATGAAAACCACACGATTTAATCGATCCGGATCATTTGCTGAAACACCCTATTCATCATGTCCATAAACGCCTGCGGTGCATTAGTCAACCCGAATGGCATTACGTAGTAAATTCGTAGTGCCCATACCGAGTCCAAACATTTGTTTTATGGATATCGCCTCCTTAACCTTTAATCGGTGATACGGACCTCAAGTCGATCTTGAAAATACCGCAGCACCCTTGGTGATCAAACAAGTCATCTATCCGTGGCAGCGGATACTTATTTTTAATCGTCGACTTGTTCAATCTGGCGGTAGTCTATACACATCCGCATCGTGCCATCTTTCTTCTTGACAAAAGTACCGGCGCACCCACGGCGAAACACTTGGCCTAATAAAACCTCGATCCAATAACTCCCGGATCTCGAGCCTTAAGCTCCACCAACTCCTTTGGCGCCATCCTATACGGAGCAATAGACACCTTTGGCGCGATTCGGGCAATAACATCAATCCCGAACTCCACCTCGCGATCTGGCGGCAAACCCGAAGCTCCTCGGGAAAAACATCGATAAACTCCTTAACCCCTCGGCTACCTTAGCCTTCTCAACTAAGACAACAAACTCAAGCGCTCCTGGCGAGGAGCAATCGGCGACCTCAAGTCGTCTCATGGACCATCCTCGAAACGAACACACCTCTCATGCTCGGTGGCCACAATGCCCCGGCATACCTACTCGACTTTAGGAACTCGGCCTCGTACTCGACCATGATTTACTCCCCTGAACAAGCCTCGAAATGCCTTCCGTTGGGAGTCAATATAACTAGCTCCGATGTACTTCTTTTGATATGCGACCTGAAATAATCCCATGTTAGATCCTCATCGCCACTTGTCTCGAACCGTGAGCCACTGGCGATATGACTCATCCGGAGAAGCGACACGATGCCCTTCGACTTCTCTTGGTTTGTCAGTCCAGATCGTCCATGATCCGCTCGATCGCCTCCAACCAATACTCGGCAGATCTTTGGAGCAACACCGAAACACCTCGGAAGAATTTCGGCCCCATTTGCGAAGTCGCCAGTACGCATTTCCTAACTCTGCATTACCACCAACACCGGCTACTCTTTCCAACACTCGCAAAGATCGCTGTGACGCTGCGTCGCCCCCGGTCGATCTTGGAACTCACCACCTCCGGTGGTGGCGAACCGTATCTCATTTTACGAACCCGACCGGATCCTACGGGCTCCAAAGCGGTCATCCTACCACGACCTGCGCCCACGACCACGTCCACCTCTAGCGCTCATGACTAATCTTTCTACGATTCGATTAAGAATTTTTATGCATCAGTATTTATTTCACTTGTTAAAAAGCAAGTCTTATGAATACTTAGGAGGATTTGTTCTCGCGAGTTCACAGAATCCTATCAGTTTCAATCTCTAAGTAGTATACTATTGCTATTCATCAAATCATATCACACCCAATCAATTCACAAGCAATAGTACGAGGTACTTACCTGGGCGAAATGGTGCCGGAGACTCGGTGCCATGCCTTTCAAACCATACTTTAAGAATAAAAACTAACAAAACAATCTTTTGAAAACATTTTGGGCCTCAGGCCCACAGCCGAGCTTTTGAACTTGGCTCTGATACCACAATTGTAACACCCCAAACCCGGACAAGACACCACGCCCGAATCTGGTATGTTACGGGGAAGAACGTCTTTGAGTGACCAGATTTTTTTTTATTTTTCGTTTAGAAGTGGGGTGAAAACATAGTGAATTTGAGGAAAGTTGAGTAGGCTTGTTTGGTTAGATTTTTGAAAACTTATCTAGGTATAAAGTTAAAACGAGTTGATTTCATTTAGTACTTCCAATAGTTTCTTAGTGCCGTTTTGAAACCTTCTAGACTTAGTAGCAAATCGAGTTTGATTTAAAAATCATTTGAGTTTATTGAATAACGAAACATAGCGAGATACCCGATGGTATAGTTTAAAACACATTGCGATATAATTTTGAAAACGTTGTCTTTCCAAGTTTTAGTAGAATTTCATGCCAAGTTATTTGTTAAGCAGGTTGAGAATCTAATTAAAACATAACCATCAAAAACATAATTTAGAGGCCTTTTACAAATCCAAATTAAAACCCAAGTAATAATGATAATTAAACTAAAGTACCCAAATGATGGAGTTGGAGTAAAACTTTATTAAGCATGGCATGAGCACCCGAGTCCATCCCGGCTCCATGTCCGCGTCTACGAGTCACTGAAATGTCAAAGGAGAGGGTGAGTCGAGTGACTCGATGCATAAATCCCGCTCCCGATGAAACAACATGCTAACACACATCATACATAGCAACATAATTAATGCAACCCGATCCTAACCATCCGTATCTCCTTTCTCTACCCCATGTGGTACCAAACCCACTGGTGGTGCCAAACCACCGGTGACATATAGTCACAATGTGTTACCAAAACACTGGTGTCCCAAAGACACAATGTGCTACCCAAGCACCGGTGACCGTAGTCACGATAATCGAATGATGGGGCCAACCCATCGTGTGATACCCAATCACTAGCAGACGATCCCATATCTCAAAGTGGGGCCAACCCACGGTGGTGTTAACCACAGGACAAGTCGCAATGAGGTGCCCAACCTCCGTGTCCCAAAGACACAAATGTGCTACCAAAGCCTTTGGTGACCCAAAGTCACGATAATCGAATGATGGGGCCAACCCATCGTGTGATACCCAATCACTAGCGACGATCCCATATCTCAAAGTGGGGCCAACCCACGGTGGTGTTAACCACGGGGACAAGTCGCAATGAGGTGCCCAACCTCCGGTGTCCCAAAGACACAAATGTGCTACCAAAGCTTTGGTGACCCAAAGTCACATAGTGTGTTACCAAAACACTGGTGCTCACAAGACAAGATATCATGCTCCCTCCACTCATATCACCCATCAACATACCATACTCATGTAATCATGCATATCATACAAGTCATGCATATCATGCTAATATGTTTAACTCATGCCCCATATCACATACATATATAGTCATGATACCATATAGATCATCAGTAATCTAGTAACAATCTTGACTTACCCGGATACGCACACATACCCCATTTGGGTATCCAATGATCCATCATCTTGTCATAGTTTTTAATAGGCAAACAGTGTTTAATAACAATATTACTAAGCATAGTGTGTTAGTTTACACACCTGTAAATCGCAAGTCTAACACCCAAAGACCCCGTCTAAAACTCTCGATCAACTTGCTCCTAGAATCGGCCAAACCGGGGTTAGTAACCAAGATCATTCGGCTATGACCAATTAAACCAAAGGGTGTAATACCGAACCCTTACCCTTTTAAGATGATTTAGTTTCCTACCAAATCCGAATCAAACAATGATTCTCCTTTAGCAATCGGCTACACCATAAAAGATGAACAGTTAAACCTTAATAAACTTGACTCAATCGAAACCAAAAGGTTGAACGATTAATGCCAATACCAATCACTTACCACCACCACTGCTTACCAATCGGTTACTAGAGTAGAACTCCTCTTGGTTACTTTCACTATCCAAAGACCCTATATGAAAAAGGTTAAACAAGTGATTAACTCACTTCCATCTACAACCATCATAGGCTTTGAACAAACCGCAATCAATATAATACTTGAGATGAGAGAGATGGCCATTCGGCCAACCACTTACCCCAACACCAACCACCAAGAATTCGCCACAAGAAACCCCTAGAAGAGAAAGGAAATTCGGCTTCAAACACCCCAGAGAAAGAGGAAAAACGGCTAGAGTTTTGGAAGTAGAAACAGAGGAGATGTGATTCAAGAAGAAAAAGAAATCGGAAATAAAAGTTTGGAAGGGAGAAAGGAAAGATTCGGTCTAGCCCCAAGGAAGGAAAACACCAAAAGAGATGGAAGGAAGAGGGTGATATTCGGCCTATGCTCCAAGAAAAAGAAACAAAAGTTTTGGCTAAGAGAAAAAAATGCAAATTCGGCACAAGGGTTGTAGAAATAAAGAAAATATGAGAGGAAAATGATGACTAGTTTCGATCTACTCGAATGATCAAGGAGAGAGGCATGTAAGGGGCATTCGGCTTAACAAAGAATATTGAGAAAACAACACAAAAATTCGGCAAGCCTTAGAGAGGTTTTGATTTTCGGGTTGCTTTTGGCAAAAAGAAAAGAAATGGCTCACAAATGCTTTTGGCCGAAAAATGCACAAATTGGGAAGTGCATTTCGGCACCCCTCACTTCCCCTTACCAAACCGTCCACACTCCCACATCAACACCCCACAAAATCGGCCAAAAATCCCCCCATTCACTCCACTCCCCACATTCAAACAACAAGACCAAGTCTTCCTCCTAAACTCACTCTCCTCCCACCATTCGAACGGTTTGACCAAGTCCAAAGAAGAATCCCACTTGCCTTCTACCTCTCCCTCCATGCCGTCCAAAATGGGAACCAAAATGGGAGCTCTACGACTTGAACTCTGGACCTCCCTCACCTGAAGATGACGCCACACCAAGCTCCCAAGTGACGCATGCCTTGCCACTCCACTAACTTTCTTTTGTGCTCAAGAACACCACATAATATTCATATACCCCAGCTTCATCAACTCCTCTTACTTAAGCCTAAAAACAAAAAGTTTCCCACCTACTCAGACATACCCCTAGTCTACAATTAAGCCCCTAAGACACCAAGATAGCCACATAGCAAACCAACACATGCAAAACATGCCATAATAAAAATAGCCCCCAACCCGGGATATTACACTTTAAATTCTCTCCCATGGTGGTTTCGGCTAGGAAATTTCCAAAGCAAAAGATGATAGCAATTGTTTTAATTTGTTTAAGTTATTTTATTTGCCATTTTACTATTTTACCCTTACTAAATCAGTTTTACTTTCAACCTAACTTGTCCATAATTTTCCACTAACTATACATATGGTATATTTACCCACTAAATCCATTGGTTCACCTTTTTATAACTATTTGACACATTTAACGAATAAAAGCTTACTTTTGTAACCTTTACGATTTAGTCCTTTTCACTTAATTAGCTATCTAAACATTAAAATTTCTTTTCCAAATTTTAGTATGAAAAAGATAAATACCAATAAACATTAAAAAAATAATAAAATACTGACTCGCTTGTCAGAATCGTGGTCCCAAAACCATTGTTTTTTATACCACTGAAAACGGGCTGTTACAATGACATTCAATGATATGCCAATGATTGCAATAAAATTAGGCAACCCACAAAGTCATTAAATTTAGGATTGAGATTCTAGCACATCTCTCAGAAAATGAATGCTAGTACTGCTGCCCTTAGCTCATCCCGCGCATAAGGTACATAATGTGTACCAAATTGCTAGATTTGTTTAGCATAAACATAGTACCAATATGGCATAATATGTATGCTCATGTCGCATACATATGGTCCTCATCAACTGCATATGCAAGAAGGTTTTGGGAAGTTTCCTTTAGCCATTTTATTTTCACACAATCGCCACTCATTTGGTCATTTTGTGGTACCATGCCAAGCATCTCAGGCAAACCACACCAATATTAAGTTTAGAATTGATGGTTACCGGTTCACCATCAATTGGAAGCCCTAGTTGGAGCGCAATGCCTTCTAAGGTAATTGTGCACTCCCCGCACAGTAAATGAAAAGTGTGTGTTTCTGGTCTACATAGCTCCAACAACGCAAACAACAACGACAAATTCAAGTCAAAACCAATAACTTTAGCAACATGGCCAAATCCGAAAACTTCCAACAACTCAATTATGGCAACTGATGCAAGAAAGGGCTCATGAGACCTCAATCATAGAACACGATCTTTATTATGTTAATATTTTATAAAATTATTTCATCAAATAATTTTTATTATATAAGATTATTTACGTATTACTCATAAGAGAAAAAAAATATGACCATATTTAAACACTCCATAGTGATGCACTCCACATCATATCTTAGAAACGAGGACGATGATGATGGCGATGCCATTTTTTTTAAATATAAAAATTTGTAATAATTAATTTATTAGAAAAATTGAAAATACACATAATCTGAAAGTAAATTTCAACATAACATATATTAAATTTCAACATAACATATATTCAAATAATATACATCTAATATTATGAGCTTGCAAAAAAAAGTTTTGGAATAATTTAATATTAACTATGTATTTTAATATTTATAATATACCTAAATAATTCTTGGAATATGTGTTTTAAATTTAATTATGTATTCAATAAATAATAAATTCAAAACTTACACTACAAATTTTTATATAGACATGCAAAAAATATTATCATATTTTCAAAAATCTACAATGAATGTATTAACAAATCTAAAATAATTTATATTTACATATCTTCTAAAAATTAGATATTAAAATAAATGATCCAACATTCATCTTAAAAATTACTTTCCTAATAAATGAACATTAATATTAAAATAAAAATATTTCAACAATAATATAGTCATCATTATACAAAAAAACAAAAAAACAAACTGACACATTATATTTTATTACATTTATTAAAATAATACAAATATTTCTTAAAAATATAAAATCTAAACTAATAAAAAGAATAAAGATACTTATTAATTCAATTGAAGTTATTTACTTGCAATTAATTGAATGAAGAAAAAAGAAAATTTGAATTTTTTTTTGAAGTAATACAATGACCAGTTATATTTTCTTTCTCAATATTGGTTGTAAATAAGCAATAAACATTAAAAAGGAATGGGGAAAGGGTGAGGAATTGAAAGGATTGGTGGGGTTGGGAACTTGGAATACACAGGTAAGAGGTAGGGGTTAGGGTTGGGTGGGTGGGACATACATTTATAAAACAATAATATATATATTTCACAAGTCTGCAAATTTTTTATTTTTAACTTCACAGGCAGGTATGATTCAAAGGACTAATTGTTTGAAACCACCTCTTGATGCGATGGGTTCAAAAAAAGAAATATTCTCACACAACCCTATGAAATCATCCTCTTATATGAAAATTTCACCACTTTTTTTTTTCTTTTCAAAATTTTATGTCAGAGAAGTACAATATTTTTCTAAATAATTCCCAACTCACAATATTTTTTGTTAAACAAATTTTCTTTACCATATTTTTATAAAGACCTCTTTATAAGTTTTTAGATTTTTAAAAATAAAATTCCACGTCACTTGTTATGTCAGATGTCAAATCATCAATTTTCATATAAATACCATATTAGTCGCCACATCATCACTTAAATCTCTTAGGGTTTTGAAGGAAAATTATTTTTTAGTGATCTAATTGGGTGTAATTCATAATTTGAAGGGTTTAATTAGTGTTGTTTTTATTAGGGGCTTATTTAATTTTTTAAAATTATTTTACAAGGACTTCTTTACCATTTAAGCCCAGATTTTTTATAAAAATTGATATTCTTATTATATACTACTTAGAAAGTTGATTGAGTGCTGAGAATTGAGTTAGAATTGAGTTTGGTTAAGGTTTATTCTTGGATGCCATAGATGAGTGCTTAAGGGGAAGTGTGGTTTGAATGGGTGATCAACAAGTTTCTTGATGTTTTTAGGTTCAATTTGAGTCCTTAAAAATGATTATAAAGTTAGATTTGAGGTTCGGAAAGATTCAAATAGGTTTCTTGAGAGTGGTAATCAAAAGAAAAAAAATGGTGACATGATAGAATTGCATGGTTTGGTTTTAAATTAGGTGTTTTGATTGTGTTAAGCTGCTATGCTAACATTAATTATGTTGTGGGCATTGATTTTGAAGCAAGATAAGTGGGTCAAAGCTCGAAATCCAAGGACAAGAAGAAAGTGATCGAGGTGAAATCGAAGTTACCGGTTTGTTCTTGCATTTTCATTTCATTTTATGTTATACTCTAAACTAAGCTTTTTTTTTGTTATTATGATGTTATAATGTGATGTTATGAATGTTGAATGATGGTATGAGTTTATGTATAGGTGATTATGCATGAAATGGTTACTTGTTGTTGAAAATACTTGATGTTTTCGATTAGGTGATGTTATGTTTCTGCCATTATGAATTATGTTGATTTGGAATATTGAATGTGTTAATAAACCCATTAAACAATTATGGATAGTTATCGGGTATAGTTGGCATGTCATAGGATGTATTTAAGCTCTTGTGTATGGGTATGCTATATGCACCCAAGAGATTAGGTTTTGTGGCACTTTGTGCAACCTTTATTTTTTGGGACTAATTGGAAGTCATGTTATACATGTTTTGAAGATTCAATATTGTGTGTACCTACTATTGTGCTTATGCACTATGTCATCAGGGAATAGTTAGACATTTGTATATCCATTTATGAGTATAAATTCAGTTAATGGGCATTAATTATATGTTATGAAGTGAAATTTATGTAAATGACGCTATATCCTATGCTTTGGATTTTGCATACGAAGTTTTGGAAATATTCTTTTTTTTTTGACACTTTGAAGTGTTATTGTAAATGATGGTGGTTATGTGTAGTGTTGCGATCAATTAAATGTTAATTGGTATATCTTGATTAAGAGTCATATGCAAAAATGTACTTTTACTCCTAAGCCTAAAACTAAATTAGCTATTTTGATGGTAATAATCCTAGGGTATGGATTAAAAAGTGTCTGAAGTATTTTGCAATCTGTAATATTACAGATCACCAAAAGTTAGAAATAACATCTTTATATGTTATTGAAAGGCTAAATAATGACTTGATGGTTATTTGATGCAAAAATTAATAGTATGCTAGGCTGAGTTTTCTATAAAAAGTATTCTGATGTTATAGAAGAATTTAACAAATTGGTGCACAAGGGATTAGTAGAAAAGCACTATGAGAAGTTTGAGGAATTGAAAATTATGTATGCTTCAATTTAACCCAAATTTACTTGAGTTTCACCTTATTTCTAGTTTTCTTAGTGACCTAAAAAAAGAGTTGAAACCAAAAGTTAAAACCAATGAACTAATATCCTTAGATGTAGTGTAACACCCCTTGCCCAACCTGATCATCGGATCCAAACAATAAGATGCTACAACCATTGTCGGAGTAACTTCTGTCAAAATAAAGTAAATATATCTAACAAACAAACATTTATGACTGTAACACATTCATAATAGGATTCAAAACTAAATCTGACCCTTAATCGAGCTTACGAAAGCTCTTTTATTGACTCGAGGATGAAATAGGACCAAATTGTAAAGTTTTAAAAATCCAAGGCCGACATCATGATGTCACGTCCTCCACGTCGTGACGTCACCAAATAGCTTGTCACATTGCGACATTCGACTACTCGATGCGGGACGTCATAATCTGTTGGCTGACGTTATGAAGAGGAGAGTTGCTCATCTTGACAAGTACTCTATTTTTGGTACATTTCAGGCCATTTGATTCCTATTTCAAGCTACCAATGCCATTGATCTATTTGGTGCATAATTTCACCTTTATTCTTGCAAAAAACCAACCAAAATATCATCCAAAGCAATCATTTAACCATTTCTAAGTTTAATCAATAAAATATGCCACAATTTGGCACCAATTTCATGCTCAAGTCAATAAAATAGCTTTCGTAAGCTCGATTAAGGCTCGAATTTAGTTGTGAATCATATTATGAATGTTTTAAAGTCATAAATTTTTTTTGTTTGATATATTTACTGTATTTGGAAGGAAGTTGCTACGGCAACAGATGTAGCATCTTGTAGTTTGGACACGGCGATCGGGTTGAGCAAGGGGTGTTACATGTAGCATGCATATTGGTTAGGTAAAATGATCTTTCCCTTGAATTAGAAAGTAAAAAAATTTAATTCCAGACCAAGATTAGACCCTTACGAAAGATCTCTTTCCTTTAGCTAAAACCGTTATAAAATAACCAAAATCAAATAAATAAACTTGTCACTTCCCTTACCATAAATGAACTTAAAAGAATACCAAATCGATGCCATTAGTGTAGAGTGAGATTCACCCTTGGACTTGTTTGTAAAAACAAACAATTGAATTCCCTTACTGTAGAAAAAAATGATCTAAAAACTGATTAAAGAAACCTCAAGAAATAATGGAGGTTCAAGAAGACCAAACAATACTAAGGGATGAGATTGAATTTTCTATCAATGCACTAACTAGAAGTGTTAGACATAGTACTCTCAAGATTCATGTGAGAGTCTTAAACAGAATCCGATTAGTATTTTGGAGTTTAGTGGAAGTACTTATAGTTTTATCACATATAAAATGGATAATAAAGGGACTAAGTTAGCACCTTTGCATAGATCATAAATAGCTGAAGGTGCTCATTATGAAAGACAAATTTCCCACACCATTGCTAAATACCTATTGAATAAGCTCAAATATGAAAAAAAACAAAAAAAAAAAGAAAATTTAGATTGAGTTAGAAGTTGGTTACTAATAGATAAGGGTCAAACCTGCAGATTTGTACAACACAACTTTTAGAACCCATTTGGTTACTATGAAGTTAAAGTGATTCCATTTGGGTTAAAACAAATGCTCCAACCATATTTCAAGACTAATGAATGAAGTTTTTTTTTATAAGGAAGCGCGCGGAACAAGATCACAAGTTTGTCCAAGTCATGGATTTGACTTAAGACTCTAGACAAATGAAGGAAACTTGATGTTTGACTCACCATGATGTAACATCCTGAATTTATGGGCTTGTGCATTTTGTGTGCTTAAAATATTAATTTGAGAGTTTGAGGTACAAATGGGGCTCAAATTGGGCTGAGGCCTTGTTTTAAATATTTTGTCCAGACACTCTAGGGGTTTAAATTGAAGTTTTAGTAGTTTAATAAGCATTTTGGGCTTGTGGCCCAGAGGAAATGGTGCTACTAGGAGGAAGAGGAGTTGGCGTCACTTGTGCATGAGGAAGGCCCAAATTATGGTTGCTTGAAGCCCAAGTTTTAGGGCTAAAATTCGGCATTTAAATGAGCAAGGGGGCGGCACAAGGCTAAATTTTAGGGATTTTATTGTGTGGATAATAAGCAGATAAAGGCTATTTTTGAGGAGATAATAGATCAAAGATAGGAGCCATCTTTAAGTGTTTAATGCTAGTCGAAACTTTGAAGAATTTGAAAAGAAAGGGGCATTCGGTTTTGGCTTAAGGTGTATGTGCCGAAATTGCTAGCAAGTTCTCATTATTCTTTCTTTTTCTCTGCAGAAATTCCTACTCCATTCTTGCTCTTCTCTCTTTCTTTTTTCGACAGAAATCAAAGCTCTTGAAGTCTCAATTTAGGAACCCCGCTATTCTTTTCTTTTGGCCGAATCTCTCTGATTCCTTGCTTTTATTTTTCCAATTCTTTGTTCTTCTAAAAGCCGAAATCACTATGATCTCACCTCCTAAAGTTGCCGAATCTTCTTTAGTGGAGCTTGTTTGTACCGAATTTTGAAGGAAGCAATAGGTAAGTGTTGATTTCGGGATTTCAATGTTTTTTTTCGGCTTTTCAAAGTCCCTAGCCGAATGGCTATTTAGAAACTAATCTCTTATTTCTCTCTTATTTTCGGCATTTTGGGATCTGAAGAGGAGTCAATCGCGTAGATCTCTAAGTCATAAGTTCGGTAATACTTGAATCGTGGTACTTTCGAGATTTCAAGGTAAGGGAATTTATTGATTTTAGTGTGTAAGATCGGGTAAAACACTAACCATGGCCGATTATAGGAGAGGCCCTATTGTCACATCTTTTCGGCTTTTCGAGCAAAGTTGTAGATCGGTTTAGCAAGGGTATCGACATTAATCAGGTGTGTAACTTCTCACACCATTAGATTGAATGCTATTATGTATATATATATATAAGTATAAATCTGCTATACTCTGTTAAATGTCGAAATCTCGACATAACGTTTGAAAACCTGAGAAGGGTAAAGGATAAATATCAGGTTAGTGTTTTCTGCCATTCTTCAGTGAATGTTTCTGTTAAAAAGATATGTTTTGCATGTCGATTTCTATGTATGCTCGGGGTTGGGTGATTGATAAAAAGGGGAAGTGATCTGTTTTGGTGGCTTATGCCATTTCAGCCTGGTGACTCTGTCACAACTCTATTTCTGGTGGCTTCTGCCATTTCAGCCTGGTGACTCTGTCACAACTCTGACGATGAGTAGCTAACTACAGCATGACTGCCATCGATGGTGTGTAGTGATGTGGGTTGATTGTAGAAATCCCCAATAGTGTGATTGGCAGGTAAGGGTGGTGTGTAGCGGATGGAAACCTAGGATTGGGTTGGGTTTTTATGTATGTTATCTCTTATATTATGTTCTATATTCTGATCTGTGGGCTAAGGCCCAGTTTGATGGTGCACGAGGGTTGCACACTGAGTCTCGCGACTCACCCTATTATTTTTAACAAATTTTGGGTAGCACTTAGTGCATCGACCAGAAATTTGGAGAGGAGAGCAAGGTGGCCATGCAAAAGAACATTTGGATTCGGCAAAAGGCCTTAATTTATTAATTTATATTTTTATTTAATGGGTTTTAAATCTCGTTGTAATAAGGCCACGGGCCACTAGACTATTATACTCTGTTTTGGGTTTTAGTTTGGGCTTTTATTACTGATAGACATTTAAATTTTAATTAACTAATGCATGTATTAAGGTTTTGGTTTTTAATTCATGAAAACAACAAATGAACTTTAAATCTTACTTAAACTTATCAAGTTATTAAGTTTTGCCCAAATTTTGACATCTTTTACAAAAATCTCCTGAGTGACATACCAAATCTGGTTGTAGTGTTTGGGCCGGGTTTGGGGTGTTACACATGACATGCATACAATCCAAGTTAGAATTTGATGGGCGTCAAAACCACCAAAAATAATTCCTACAAAAACAACTCTAAATAGTAGTAAAGAGTGGTAGTAGGGTCGAGTCCACAGGGATTGGATGTTGAAACCAACTTCTGTGTTTACTTATGAACAAAATATTCGTCGTATCAAAGGTCGTGGTAAAAGTCGTGCCCACGACTCCAAACGTACCCTTAGCCTTAGACTCGGTAAATTCCGTGTTAAGAATCGATCCTCGAAAAATTAATCTTCTCCTCCAAACGATAATCTGGTTATAGCAGTTAAGAACGTCCTAACCACCAATTCTTCCTTTCGTAGCTGGTCCTAGTACGACCTGCAAACCAACCCTTACCGATTATCTAACCGAGATACACTTGTTCCCGATTCAAGATTTCGACAGCCTTGCATTCTGAAGAACCCAACTCGAATCAACGGCCTCAACCATGTGGGTCATTTAAACCCGATCACTTCTTCCTTGATTTGTTCTCGGAGATCCGAATACAGCACGGCCGGTTCGTTTCTCCAACTGTCAGCAAACACGACTCCAACCCAATGTGCACTTTGGCTTGAAATCGAGTTTAACTTTAAGGGATGATTGGTCTATCCCGATACTTAGGAAAAAATGAATACCGTTTGGACAGATTTTTTGCACGAATTCATATCTCACGATTCCTGACTGGAAAGAACACCGGCCTAAGGCTAAGATGAAATTTAGTGAAGCATGAAAGGGTTCATGCTTTGTAAACTTTGGAAGGTGGCTTGATGATTATGGCGAAGAATGGGAAAGAAAGGACTTGGAAAGAAATTAACCCAATTTTGTAAAGGCAAGGAAAATGCAAAGGAAAGTAACAGAATCTCACGCCAATTTGAAAAACAAAATAGAATAATTCTATTCCAAATTGAAGTAGGAATACAAAATTAATTGATGATTTCCAAAGAACACTAAGGCCCTATTTATATACATAAAATTTACTATTTTTGGCCTTAACTAATTTAAAACTAAATCAAAATAAAATCAAAAATAAAATAAATCAAATAAGAATTTTTTTTTCTATTTTTGGTTTTTTACAAAGTCAAAAATTCTGATGAGTCCTTGGCTTTCTCCACATTTTTGATTTGGCCTTATTTTTATTGATTGTGTTTCAATTTGGTCTTTTTCTGCTCGTTTTTGTCTCTTAGCGTCCCAATTGCATCCCTGACAAGATTAAAATATAAAAGTACTAATTTAGCAGGGATCAATTCAGAAATAAATCGAATTAAACACAAAATAACATGCAAATTAATATGTTATCAAACCCCCCCTACTTAGCTCATGCTTGTCCTCAAGCATATTGCTCCTTCAAACACTAGAAATTATTCTACAATTTATTACAAATCGAGCCTCTTTTCTACATCCATAATCAACGCAAACAACATAGGTAAAAATAAACAGATGCTCAGAATATATAGTTTAATCAACAAGTGTCATAAAATTGAAATATGTGAACTAAATAATTTCACTAAATTGAGTTTGAATCCAAAATTTGCAAGGCATTATAAAAAAAAAAATTAGACATGGTCAAACCTTTTTATGCGAACTAGGATGACAACCCAAGCACCCTATCCCGTTTACTCAGTTTAAACAGTCTGTTTTTTTTAAGGCTCGGTTAGTGGAATGTTTGCAAGTTATTGACTTGTCACTCGGACCTTTTTATGCGAGATAAAATGACAACCCAAGCACCCTATCCCGGTTACTCAATTCGGTCACATTTTCGAAACTTTCACTCATAACTTGAGCCTTTATTTATTTATTCATTTTATTTATTTATTTATTTATTTATGTACAAGCAAATTATTTATGTACAAACAAACATTTTTTCAAACAATCAATTTATATGAAAAGTCTAGTTACATATATCAACCTTAAAACACAAATGTCGACTAATCTAGATACTTTGAACACTTTAATTCAAAATTTGCCCAATTGTCCAAATTGACTACGTACTGAGATTAGAGGCTCAATGTCGAAATAAACTATCGAATAAATCTAGTATAAGATTGAACATATGTAAAAGAGAGACATGCAGCAAAAATCATGCATGCATACTTACAATTTTCAATCCCCCCTACTTACTCTATGCTTGTCCTCAAGCATGTTTTATATGCAATAAAGTTCAGTAACTCAAACAACAAGCAAAGAGAAAGGTTAAGAATACGCCCCATGTGTTCCAATCGATGTTGTCGGCGTTGGGAAATAATTGTCAGCACTTAGCACGACGTGCCCACGCCACCATCATTATCCGACTTTTGGAAAAATTCATAACCTCAATTGCGTTCCTAAAAACAGCAAATTCACTGGATTAAATAAAAATTTATTTATTTACAACCTAAATCTTACTAAAACTCAAAATTAAATAAATGAAAATAAATTTGGGTTGCCTTCCAAAAAGCACTTTTTTTAACGTCGTTAGCTCGACGACCATAAATGTTATCCGTTTGGCTCATTGAGAATTAATTTTTCCATCTCGTGCACTTGGATGTTCTTGCAGAAAAGTTTCGACCTTTGCCCACTATCCTTGAAGCCCTTCTCGTATCCTCTATCATTAGTGGATTGAGGTGTCTTTGAGCTTCTCCGTTCAAGTTTGCATTTTTCTCTGTCGGAATCCTTGTACGTTTTGGAAACGGTTTCAGATCTAATTTTGAGGCTTTCATGACAGCTTCACGTATTGGTTTTTGGATCATCGATAATTCCTCTTGCTTAACATCGAGATCTACATTCCTGCAAGGTATAATTTTTAACTTATCATTAGGATGTCCCATATCCTCGTAAACATTAAACCTAACCACTTCACCGTCAAATTCCATGGTGAGTGTTCCACTCCAAACATCAATTTTCGTTCGCACGGTACTCAAGAATGGTCTCCCAAGAAGTATTTCAGACGAATTGGACGAGTTGTCATCCTCCATGTCGATAATGTAGAAGTTTGCAGGAAATATTAGCTCGTTTACCTTAAAAAGAACGTCCTCCAGCACTCCTTCCGGATGCACTACAGATCTATCTGCAAGCTGAATAATTACACCTGTTTCTTTCAAAGGTCTCGCATTAAGTAGTTTATAAATTGACAAAGGCATAACATTAATTGATGCGTCTAAGTCACACATGGCTTTTTTAATATCGACACTACCTATTTTGCAAGATATGGAAAACATACCTTGGTCCTTACATTTAGGTGGCATTTTCCTTTGTAAAACAGTGAAGACATTTTGTAACAACCTGATTTTGGGCCTAGTCGGAACAGTGGTTTCGGGACCACAAATTTGACATAATAAAATTTATTTTTATTATATTTTTATGGTCTACGATTTCACGAAATGATTTCGTGAAAATTTTGTTCGAAAATTTTGACGTTTGGGCACTCAATTTAGTCAAAAGGACTAAATTGTAAAAAGTGCAAAAGTTGAGTTCTACATGCTAGAGGTGTCCAATTGTTATGAAATTTTAAATTGGAGGTCCTTATATGGTAATTAGACCATTTTTAAGTTGGTGGACAAAAATGGACATGGTTAGGCATGTTTCCAAAGTTTTTCATTAAGGGCATTTTGGTCATTTAGTTATTAAAATGAATTAAAAAAAAATTAAAAGCCAATTTTTGTCCATCTTCAACCCCTTGGCTTTTCGAAACTTGCATGGAGAAACCATTTCTAGGGTTTTTCAAGCTTCCAAGCTCGATTGTAAGTCCGTTCTAGCCCCATTTTTAATGATTTTTACGTTTTTGAAATCCTCGTAACAAGATCTATCTATTTCTATCACTAATTTGAGATATGGTTAAAGTCTAGGGTTTTGACCCATGATGAATATGTGTGTATTTTGATGTTTAATGGTAGAAAATACATGTTTATAGTTAGAGAAATGACTTTTACTAAGTGATTTTCGGTGAAAATGCCTAAAAGGACTAATTTGTAAAAGTTATAAAATATGTCATAAAAGTGTGTTTTAATGGAAATTGTAGGCTATTATAGTTATGAAAATTTTTCGGGTAGGCTTAAAGTACAAAGAAATTGAATGAAAATCATTTTACGAGCCTAGGGGCAAAAGTGTAAATATGACAAAGTTTAGGGGCAAAAATGTAATTTTTAAATATGATTTTTGGGCTGAGTTGATTAGTATAATGATTAAATAAGTTAAATGTGATGTTTTAGATCAAGAAAAATAAGGTTCAGATCTAGATCAGGGAAAAACAAGTAATTGACGAATAAGTTTGTATGTAAATAATGCATCGTTTTTACTTATGTTTTTATGTTTTGATATATTTTATGAGATGTCACTGAATATTGAACGAAATTGACAAAGTATCGAAATGTGAGAAATTTCCCGGTTGAAGATTAGGAATAGAATAGGATACAAGTGACATGTCACTAGGGACCTATGTGAAATCTATGTGAAATTGTGACTAAGTGAATCACAGGTCTTTGGTCTTAAGTTCTACCAGTGGCTGGGTATACCGGCATGTGTTGCGGATACTTGACAGCTTGTGTGAGCAGCACTGAGTAGTAACGAATGACTGACAGCTTGTGTGAGTAGAGCCGTGAAAGTGAATAGCTCGAGAACGAGCCTCTATGTGAAAAGTGATGTGAAGTAGCTTTGGCTACAAGTGTGGCACTTATGTGCAAACTTCCGATGTATCCAATAATATTCCGATGTGTTCAACGGGAAAATGACTAAGTGTAATTGAATGTGATTATGTGATGAACAAGTGCAGGTACATGTGTGTAACACCCTGGTTTAGGGGCTGTGCGTATTGGGTTTTAAATCAAGTGTTAGTGGGTTTTTGGGAGTGCTTGGTTGAGTTTTAGAGGTTTTAAGAATGTTTGGATGAAAAGAAGGCTTTGAGAAAAATTTTGGATTTTTAGTGTGATAAGGGAATCGGGCCAAGGGAGGCCTTAAGAATTATTTTTGGTAATTTTTGGCACAAGTGAGGCTTTGGCAAAGTGGCTTTGTGTGATTTAAAGAAAGTGGGGGTAGCGCCTGTGAGGGTCTTAGGTTCGATCCAAGAAGGCAGCAGATGGGTTTTAATTTTTGGAGTATGGCGTTGCAGGGTAGAAGGCCTTAAAATAATTTGGGGGCGTGTTTTGTCACAAGAAGCAGCTGGTCCAAGTGGTGCTCGTGCGGCGCTTAGGCGCTGGAGGTGCGTGTGGGCGCTGGTTCGAAAGGCGTGAAGGCGGCATTTTGGCGTTTCATTTATAATGCGGCTATGAAATTTGGAGTAAGAAGGGTTAAAGTTAAATGTTGGGGGTTGTTGGCATAAAAATCAAAGTGGCCGAGTGGCCTGGGCGTTGGGGGTAAGGCGTGCAGCAGTTTGGTCCCAGGTTCGAACCTGGAGAGTGGCATTTGGAGTTTTAATTATTTTTATTCTTTTTGGGCAGCAAATTGAAGGTGGGGACGGCACAAGAGGAGCTTTAAAAAGGATAAGATTAGATTAGTGTTTATTTTCTTTTGAATTCAGCTGGTGGGTGGTTTTTGTTTTTTTTATTATTTTAGATAAGTATGGGATTATTTTAGTTAATTTGAGGGGGTGTTGAAGGGATAAAATAGAGTAAAATAAGGGATTTGTTTAATTCAAATTTGTGGCTTGTAGTGGTTCTAGGAGGTGGCGGTTGTGGGAGTCTTCAAGAGAGGGGGTGTATGGCGATTTTTGGAAGTATTAGGGAGGAGAATGACGTTTGTTCTTAGGCATTTTTGAGTGCTTTCGGCCAGCCTTTTGTTTGTGTACCAAAGCCGATTTTTGTTAGTGTCTCTCTATTGGTTTTCATTTTATACCGAAACCTTTAGTAACCTTAATTTTGTCGAAAGCTACATTTGTTCTTTAATCTTTGTGGTGGCGAATGTTCTCTTGAATACAAAGACACTTGGTTTTGTCATTTTGCTTGATGGCTTTCTTTTTACCCATGGCAAACACTTACTCTCCTTAGCTTTTTCTTTGTTTTCTTTCTTGCAAAGCCGAACCTTCCCTCTCATTGCTAATCTCCATTGCCGATTCTTTGTTTCTCCTTGGATTATTTCCTTTTGTTTCAACCCTCTAAAGGATCTAGCTAAATATTCTCTTCCATTTGATTTTCGTGTTGGCCGAATCTTCCCTTCCCTTTTGTTTGTTCTTTGGCCGAATCTAAGGGTGGTGTGGATTGCTTTTGGGTTGTGATTTCAAGTCTTGGACAAGATATATAGGTAGGGCGAATGCCCTATGGACTATTCTCTGTTTTCTATCGATAATCTTTAAGAGTAAGAGTGGGTTTTGGCATTTGTTTGGAAGGATATTAACCTCTTGTGTGATGATTATTTCGTCATAGGGTCTTGATTTTGGTGGCGATCAAGTGTAGTCGATTGGTAAGTGGTGGTAGAGAGGATTCTTTTAGTCCATTCTTTTAGTCCTTGTTAAGCCAAGTCTATTGTGGATTAACCGTTTTCTTGTTAGGGTGGACCGATTGTTAGAGGAACCATTGGTTGGTTCGGGATTTGGTAAGAAACCAAATCAATCGTGAGGTGCAAGGTTATCAAGGGTCTTAGTTTGGTTCTTCGATTGAGGCTTGTAGGTGTGTACACACACACACTCTTCTAGTAATAAATGTGCTTACTATATTGTGTACTTAAACACCTTTGCTCTGTTATTATATGTTTATACATGTTGAGTGTTGTTTGGATCCATGGAAAAGTGGATGGAATACCATTAAGGTATGAGGCTAAGGGTCGAGTAAGTCCTGTTGTGATGCTTTTGGTAAGCATGATGTATACGCTATGGGTTGTCATGTTGATGCTTTTGGTAAGCATAGTATATCCAATATGTGTGCTTTAATACTTGATTGTGGATAAACAATATGTATGTTGCTAAACAAAGCATGATGTATATTTCGGTTAAATGCATATAAGTGATTGTTGTGGGTTGTATGAGTGGAGGGGCGGTGATATTTTGTCTTTTGTGAGCACCGGTGTTTTGGTAACACACTTTGTGACTATATGTCACGGAGGTTTGGTACCTCGGAGGTTTGGTACCTCATAGCGACTTGTCCACGTGGTTAACACCACCGTGGGTTGGCCCCACTTGAGATATGGGATCGTGCGCGGTGATTTGGTATCACACGATGGGTTGGCCCCATCAATCGATTGTGTCTACGGACACCGAGGTTTGGCACCTCCGGTGATTTGGCATCACATACGTGACTATATGTCACGGTGGTTTGGCACCACCAGTGTTTTGGTAACACATTGTGACTACGGTCACCGGTGGTTTGGTACCACATGGGGTAGACAAAAGCGCTTGGTTGGCTAGGTTGGGTGCATGTTAATTGGATGCATGATGAGCATGATTATGTATGTATATGATATTTTGCTAATTCGGGAAAAAGGGTTGCACTTTGAGTCTTGGTGACTCACCTTTTTCCTTTAACCATTTTCAGTGTTGCTTAAAAGCTGGACCGGGATCGGAGAGGACAAGGTGGCCCATGCCGAAGATGATGTTCAATTATTTCATGCTTGATTATGATATAAGCACTTTATTTGAATTGTTGGGTTGTAATAAAGGCCATTCTATATTTTTGGTATTACTTTAACTTTGGTTTAATTAATTTAAATTCTTATTTAGTCAAAGTGTTTTTACGCAACAAAAAGAAATTATTTGAGTTCTAAGTAAGATGAATCATTTTTACTCACATATCTAATTTAGTTTTTTTAAAATTCTTTGGATTTCAAAAGCGAAATAGGAGGTTTCAAACAATCATGCCCAAGATTTCTACAAGAATAAAATATACAAAAGATTTTTCGACCGTCTTTCCATAATAACATAACCAGATTCGGTCGTAGTGAATGGGCGGGTTTGGGGATGTTACTGATTTGGTATCGAGCCGGGTTCAAAACTCGGCTTTGAGGGTTTTGGGCCAAAAACATTTTCAAAATGGGCTTTTCAAAAATATGGGCTTTTAAGAAATTTTTGAGTTTTTACGGCATGGCTTTGTGTCTCCTACCAGAAGTCCACTGTAAGTACTTGGACTTTCTTGAAGTGATTTGTGTGTATGAATTGATTTGGGCTTAGTTTGGGCTCAGAGAATAGAATACTAGGATCTGTTGGACCCTAGGATTAGACTACTCAAACAATTGCATAAAACTTAAAGCTCTTAAACAAACCTGTGAAGTAAGTCACCGAGTTAAGGTGTGGTAACCTTGGTACGCATGTCTAGGATTGGATCCAGAAGAGCTTGGTACTTAAGCGATCCTCGTGACTCACCTCCTCTTCGCAGAATCCTACACAGTGCGTAGCTATGGTTCACCTTAACCGGGAGGACTTGTTCATAGGCTAAACCGATTATTAAAACCCGAAAGGGAATTAGCCTTGCTGTTTTTTTTTTTAAAATCCCCTATTTTAAAATTTTCAACTTTACCCCTTTGGTCTATAAACCCTAAATTTGATTTTGAAAGACGTTTGTCGATTTACCAAAATTACCAAAAATGCTAAGCGCAAAAGCGCAAACCCTGTATTGTAACATTACCGCACGGCCCTCAACTTTTGTTAAAAAGATTTCTACTTTGCAAAATATTAAAATCTCTAGCTTTCAAAATATCAAGATACTCAGATTTGGGAAAATTTACAAAATACCCTGTGTTGAAAATTACTAAAATGCCCCTGACTTTCAAGATTTTCGGTTTAACTCCAATTTTAATAAAATTTCCCTACTTTGCAAAAGTATACAAAAATGCTATTTTCAAGATACCCTGATTTGAAATTTTACAAAATTACCCTTGATCGATAAAATTACCAAAATGCCCTTGGTTTCTAAATTTTCAGATTTCTCTCGACTTTTACTAAAACATTCTTATTTTGGTCAAAGATCAGAAAACCCTATTTTATGAAATCTGATGATATTAGATTTTGAGAATTTACGAAAATGCCCCTGATTTTCAAAATTGCAAAAATAACCCTGATTTCCGAAATTTTTGTGATACCCCTGGTTGGAAAAACAAAATTTTCAAAATGACCCTTAGATTTTGTAAATTTTGAAATACCTCTAAGTTGGAAAATTATTTTCAAAATTGACCCTGAGTTTATTCTGAAATACCCCTATAGGAAAAATGACGGAATTACCCCTGGGTAGGGAAGGAAACTTGATTGCTCGAAAAAAACTACTCTCGAAAACTTCTTTTCATAAAATTTACTCGTGGATAAATAGTGGAACCAAATTTCTAATGCATAAAACTTGTTAATCAGTCTGTGACATAAGCGTAAGGTGGTAAGATAGGTTGTGCGGACGTTCGCTAGTAAAGTAATTTCGAGGGCGAAATTATTTTTAAGGAGGGTAGAATTGTAACACCCTGGTTTAGGAAATTTTGTGCGTATTGGGTTTTAAATCAAGTGTTAGTGGGTTTTGGGAGTGCTTGGTTGAGTTTTAGAGGTTTTAAGAATGTTTGGATGAAAAGAAGGCTTTGAGAAAAATTTTGGATTTTTAGTGTGATAAAGGAATCGGGCCAAGGAGGCCTTAAGAATTATTTTTGGTAATTTTTGGCACAAGTGAGGCTTTGGCAAAGTGGCTTTGTCTTGTGATTTAAAGAAGTGGGGTAGCGCTCGTGAGGGTCTTAGGTTCGATCCAAGAAAGCAGCAGATGGGTTTTAATTTTTGGAGTATGGCGTTGCAGGGTAGAAGGCCTTAAAATAATTTGGGGGCGTGTTTTGTCACAAGAAGCAGCTGGTCCAAGTGGTGCTCGTGCGGCGCTTAGGCGCTGGAGGTGCGTGGGGCTATTTGGTTCGGCGACAGGCGACATTTTGGCGTTTCATTTTATGTGCGGCTATGGGGCTGGAGTAAGAAGGGTTAAAGTTAAATGTTGGGGGTTGTTGGCATAAAAATCAAAGTGGCCGAGTGGCCTGGGCGTTGGGGGTAAGGCGTGCAGCAGTTTGGTCCCAGGTTCGAACCTGGAGAGTGGCATTTGGAGTTTTAATTATTTTTTATTCTTTTTGGGCAGCAAATTGAAGGTGGGACGGCACAAGGGGAGCTTTAAAAAGGATAAGATTAGATTAGTGTTTATTTTCTTTTGAATTCAGCTGGTGGGTGGTTTTTGTTTTTTTTATTATTTTAGATAAGTATGGGATTATTTTAGTTAATTTGAGGGGGGGTGTTGAAGGGATAAAATAGAGTAAAATAAGGGATTTGTTTAATTCAAATTTGTGGCTTGTAGTGGTTCTAGGAGGTGGCCGGTTGTGGGAGTCTTCAAGAGAGGGGGGTGTATGGCCGATTTTTGGAAGTATTAGGGAGGGAGAATGACGTTTGTTCTTAGGCATTTTTGAGTGCTTTCGGCCAGCCTTTTGTTTGTGTACCAAAGCCGATTTTTGTTAGTGTCTCTCTATTGGTTTTCATTTTATACCGAAACCTTTAGTAACCTTAATTTTGTCGAAAGCTACATTTGTTCTTTAATTTGTGGTGGCGAATGTTCTCTTGAATACAAAGACACTTGGTTTTGTCATTTTGCTTGATGGCTTTCTTTTTACCCATGGCGAAACACTTACTCTCCTTAGCTTTTTCTTTGTTTTCTTTCTTGCAAAGCCGAACCTTCCCTCTCATTGCTAATCTCCATTGCCGATTCTTTGTTTCTCCTTGGATTATTTCCTTTTGTTTCAACCCTCAAAGGATCTAGCTAAATATTCTCTTCCATTTGATTTTCGTGTTGGCGAATCTTCCCTTCCCTTTTGTTTGTTCTTTGGCCGAATCTAAGGGTGGTGTGGATTGCTTTTGGGTTGTGATTTCAAGTCTTGGACAAGATATATAGGTAAGGCCGAATGCCCTATGGACTATTTCTCTGTTTTCTATCGATAATCTTTAAGAGTAAGAGTGGGTTTTGGCATTTGTTTGGAAGGATATTAACCTCTTGTGTGATGATTATTTCGTCATAGGGTCTTCAGATTTTGGTGGCGATCAAGTGTAGTCGATTGGTAAGTGGTGGTAAGAGAGGATTCTTTTAGTCCATTCTTTTAGTCCTTGTTAAGCCAAGTCTATTGTGGATTAACCGTTTTCTTGTTAGGGTGGACCGATTGTTAGAGGAACCATTGGTTGGTTCTGGATTTGGTAAGAAACCAAATCAATCGTGAGGTGCAAGGTTATCAAGGGTCTTAGTTTGGTTCTTCGATTGAGGCTTGTAGGTGTGTACACACACACACTCTTCTAGTAATAAATGTGCTTACTATATTGTGTACTTAAACACACTGCTCTGTTATTATATGTTTATACATGTTGAGTGTTGTTTGGATCCATGGAAAAGTGGATGGAATACCATTAAGGTATGAGGCTAAAGGTCGGAGTAAGTCCTGTTGTGATGCTTTTGGTAAGCATGATGTATCTGCTATGGGTTGTCATGTTGATGCTTTTGGTAAGCATAGTATATCCAATATGTGTGCTTTAATACTTGATTGTGGATAAACAATATGTATGTTGCTAAACAAAGCATGATGTATATTTCGGTTAAATGCATATAAGTGATTGTTGTGGGTTGTATGAGTGGAGGGGCGGTGATATTTTGTGTCTTGTGAGCACCGGTGTTTTGGTAACACTGCTGTGACTATATGTCACGGAGGTTTGGTACCTCGGAGGTTTGGTACCTCATAGCGACTTGTCCACGTGGTTAACACCACAGTGGGTTGGCCCCACTTGAGATATGGGATAAATCGCGGTGATTTGGTATCACCACGATGGGTTGGCCCCATCAATCGATTGTGTCTCACGGACACCAGAGGTTTGGCACCTCCGGTGATTTGGCATCACATCCGTGACTATATGTCACGGTGGTTTGGCACCACCGGTGTTTTGGTAACACATTGTGACTACGGTCACGGTGGTTTGGTACCACATGGGGTAGACAAAGGCGCTTGGTTGGCTAGGTTGGGTGCATGTTAATTGGATGCATGATGAGCATGATTATGTATGTATATGATATTTTGCTAATTCGGGAAAAAGGGTTGCTGCTTGAGTCTTGGTGACTCACCTTTTTCCTTTAACCATTTTCAGGTGTTGCTTAAAGCTGGACCGGGATCGGAGAGGACAAGGTGGCCCATGCCGAAGATGATGTTCAATTATTTCATGCTTGATTATGATATAAGCACTTTATTTGAATTGTTGGGTTGTAATAAAGGCCATTCTATATTTTTGGTATTACTTTAACTTTGGTTTAATTAATTTAAATTCTTATTTAGTCAAAGTGTTTTTACGCAACAAAAAGAAATTATTTGAGTTCTAAGTAAGATGAATCTGTTTTACTCACATATCTAATTTAGTTTTTTTTAAAATTACTGGATTTCAAAACGAAATAGGAGGTTTCAAACAATCATGCCCAAGATTTCTACAAGAATAAAATATACAAAAAGATTTTTCGACCGTCTTTTCGCAATAACATAACCAGATTCGGTCGTAGTGAATGGGCCGGGTTTGGGGATGTTACAATGTGTATATATATTCATGAGCAATGTGCTTGATATGTGATCGAACTTTGGTAAGGTTGATATCGATTAAGTGTTACAATGAAGACTTGTAAATATTTGATGATGACTAGCTATTGACATGACTAGCTATGGATATACTTTAGTGTTATATGTGTGTAAATGAGAATTAATACAAAAAAACATGATAGAGTAAAATTAGCAATAAAACAGTTTGAACAGCAGCAGTTGTATCACTTTGAAAAATCACAAAAAATGGTGAAAATAAAATTAGAGGTTGAATAAGATATGAAATTAAAGCTTATTGAGTCTATTTTTACATAAAAGAAACGGTGTAAGCAAAAGAATTTCATATTCTGAGATATTTGAATTTTTGTGAGACAGAGTTAGAATGATTTTGGAATCCCCTGTTCTGACTTGGGAAAATAGTTAAAAATTGTAAAAAAATAATTATGGGTTATAATTTACATGCTTAAAATCCTTAATGAGTATATTTTCAAAAGAAACAAATGGGAACATCATCCAAATCCCGTACAATGAGATAATTAATTTTTAGTGAAGAGGGGTTGGAACTGTCGGACAGCGGAATAGAGGTGACTTTAATGAATAAAATTTACTTATTGGCTAAACCAAAAATTCTGAAAATTTTATGGTAATAATATATGTGAGTCTAGTTTCTGGAAAAATTAATGGATCTTAATTTTGAGTTCCGTAGCTCAAGATATAAATAATTTAGTAACTGTGACTCTAGTAGACAGCTTGAGATGAACATAAGTAAATAGTGAAATTTTGTGCAATTATGATTGTATTATCTTGAGAATATATTGTGCGAATTGGTGAAAATATGTTAATAAATTGCTTATTCTTTTAATACGGGATTACTAAGCTATATAGCTTACCCCCTTCCTTTCCTTTTTCCTATAGTGTCACAGAGTCTAGCTCGGGTTGGAGATCGTCGGAGATTCTATCACACTATCAAGCTTTTGACTGGTATCAATGCCTTCAAGTAATTTAAGTCTATGGCATGTATAGGGACTTAGTCATTTTGTGTATGTGTTATTATGTTTTGGCCAAATGTATTGGCTTGTAATGGTTAAAGGTTATTGTAGTATGTAGCCATGCTATTTGGCTTATATTGGCTAATTGATTGTAAGCCTATATATATTATTTATATGGCAATGTCTTGTGATGTGAGCTGTGTTTGCATGATACATGATGAGTTGTGGGTTATGGCCTAAATACATAATGGTTAAATGTGCTAGTAGTCTTGATGTCGAATGGCTAAGTTTGGCTCAATGGTATGGTATGATAATTAGATATAATTATGCATGTATAAGAGTTGTTGAGGATACATATTGAGTGTGACCCTGTTTTGAAGAAAATTTTTTTAAGTGTTGTGAAATTTTCCAAAGTTCTCGGTTTAGTCCCGAATCGCTTCCGAAGCATGTTTTGGGCCTCGTAGGTCCATATTAGGGACTCTATGATTGAATATGAAAAGTTTTAAATTTGGATGGAAATTTATGACTTGGAAATGATCGGTTATAGGTGATTAAGTCCGGTAATGCCTCGTACCCTATTCCAGCGATGGATACGGGTAAGGGGTGTTACACATTTTCTCCAACACTCACATTTTCATTGCCTAGGAGCTTCCTCTTACTTGTGCATAATTCTTTTATGAATTTTGCATACCGTGGAATTTGTTTAATCACATCAAGAAGAGGTATGTTGATTTCTACCTTTTGAAAGGTGTCGAGGATCTCCTTCTCTTCTCGCTCCGTCTTGCATTGGACTAGTCTTCCAGGAAACGGAGGTGGTACTGCAAATGATTTTTGTGGTATTGACTCCACTGGAGCCTTTGTGTCAAGTTTCTTCTTATCTCGACCAACGTCGTGGGCACGACTCATGCCAAGTATGAGGTCCAAAACCTTCCTACTCCTCAATGTAATAGCACTTACATTGTGTCGAGCATTAGGCTCAGTTTGGGCCGGTAGCTTACCTTGGGACTCCAAATGGCTAACCGTGAGTGCGAGCTTTCTCACTTGCTTATCAAACTCCTGCAAATGCATGTCAGTTTTTTGTTGAAATTTCTCAGTACTATTGGCTAGCCTTTCCACTATGGCTTCCAAAGACGACTATGGGTGGTAACTGTTGATTCTGAGGCGGCCTTTGTTGGTACAGTTGACTGAACTGAGGATTCAACCCATAACTTAGATTTGGGTGATCTTTCCACCCCACATTATATGAATTCGAGTAGGGGTTATATCATATTTGGGGCGGTCCTGAAAAGTTCCCGACAACATTTGCTTGTTCTGTCGAATCCTCATGTAAAATCAGACATAGGTCGGTCGGATGGTCTAGCTTAGCACATATTTTGCACAACCGTGCTGAGTCCGTTTTATCTGTAAGCAAAGTTTGAACAACGTTAGTTAGCTTATCAATTTTATCTTCTAAGGATAAAGAACTTAAACCTATGAACCAGTCTCGTGGGTTCTGTGGCAGGTCGGAATTGTTGAGAGTTAGCAGCCATGGTTGAAATCAACTCTCTCGCTCTTTGAGGAGTCATATTAACGAGTGCCCTCCACTTGCAGCATCTATCATTTTCATTCCCATCGGGAGCAATCCCTCATAGAAATATTGCAAGAGTGACTGTTCAGTCAGTCCATGTTGTGGGCAACTTGCACACAACTTTTTGTATCGCTTCCAGTAATCGTAGAGCGATTCAATCTCTTTCTGATGGATTCCCACAATGTCTCTCCTTAGTTCAGCCGCTCGAGCTGCAGGGAAGAACCTGTCAAGAAATAAATGAGACATGTCAGACCATGTGTTGACAAATCCCGGGGGTAAATAAAATAGCCACTCTCTAGCAGAGCCGGCTAATGAGAAAGGAAAAGCACGAAGTTTGATTTGGTCTTCGGTTACTCCCTGAGGCTTCATGCTTGTGCACACAATATGGAACTCTTTAAGGTGGCTATGCGGATTTTCATTCTGTAACCCACAAAAAGTGGGTAGTAAATGAATCAAACTCGACTTTAACTCAAACGGCGTTCCTCCTGTCGGATAGGTTATACATAAGGGTTGTTGTTCATCCGGTGCCGCAGCGGGTTGGCGTATCGTCTGTCCAGCCATCTCGTTTGGTTTGTCGAACGAGAAAATTTCCTCGGTGTATGATATGGTTTCGAATCCTGGATTTGGTTGTTTACCACGTCGTATGGCTTCTCTTCGCAGTTGTCGGGCCAATTTCTCAATTTTTGGTTCAAACTCTAGAGTTCTCGGTTCTGATATGGTCATAAGTTAAACAAACAAAAAATTAGATTAATATCTCCAATCCCCGGTAACGGCGCCAAAATTTGATGGGCATCGAAACCACCAAAAATAGTTCCTACAAAAACAACTCTAAATAGTAGTAAAGAGTGGTAGTAGGTTCGAGTCTACAGGGATTGGATTTGAAATCAACTTCCGTGTTTACTTATGAACAGAATATTTTTCGTATCAAAGGTCGTGGTAAGAGTCGTGGGACGTACCCTTAGCCTTAGACTCGGTAAATTTCATGTTAAGAATTTATCCTCGAAAAATTAATCTCCTCCTCCAAAAGATAAGCTGGTTATAGCAGTTAAGAACGTCCTAACCACAAAGTCTTCCTTTCGTAGCTGGTCCTGGTACGACCTGCACACCAACCCTTACCGATTATCTAACCGAGATACACTTGTTCCCGATTCAAGATTTCGATAGCCTTGCATTCTTAATAACCCAACTCAAATCAACGGCCTCATCCATGTGGGTCGTTTAAACCCGATCACTTCTTCCTTGATTTGTTCTTGGAGATCCAAATACAGCACGGCCGGTTCGTTTCTCCAACTGTCAGCAAACACGACTCCAACCCAATATGCACTTTGGCTTGAAATCGAGTTTAACTTTAAGGGATGATTGGTCTATCCCGATACTTAGGAAAAAATGAATACCGTTTGGACGAATTTTTAGCACGAATTCGTATCTCACGATTCCCGACCGGAAAGAACACCGGCCTAAGGCTAACATGAAATTTAGTGAAGCATGAAAGTGTTCATGCTTTGTAAACTTTGGAAGGTGGCTTGATGATTATGGCGAAGAATGGGAAAGAAAGGACTTGGAAGAAATTAACCCAATTTTGTAAAGGCAATGAAAATGCAAAGGAAAGTAACAGAATCTCACGCCAATTTGAAAAACAAAATAGAATAATTCTATTCCAAATTGAAGTAGGAATACAAAATTAAATGATGATTTTCAAAGAACACTAAGGCCCTATTTATATACATAAAATTTACTATTTTTGGCCTTAACTAATTTAACACTAAATCAAAATAAAATAAATAAAATAAGAAATTTTCTATTTTTGGCTTTTTTACAAAGTCAAAAATTCTGATGAGTCCTTGGCTTTCTCCACATTTTTGATTTGGTCTCATTTTTAATGATTGTGTTTCAATTTGGTCTTTTTCTGCTCGTTTTTGTCTCTTAGCGTCCCAATTGCATCCCTGACAAGATTAAAACATAAAAGTACTAATTTAGCAGGGATCATTTCAGAAATAAACCGAATTAAACACAAAATAACATGCAAATTAATATGTTCTCAAAATTGAAAAGGAAATAAAAAAATCAAGTAATAAAATGATAAGGAGACCGAATTAAGAATTAGGGTTCTTGAAAGAATCCAAGTCAATTTATAACAACCTGATTTTCATTGGTGTAAGATATAGTGGTTTCAGGACCACAATTCTAATGTAACATCCTGAATTTTTGGGCCTATGCATTTAATGGGTGAATATGTGTAATGAGTTAATTTGAGCATTAGGGGTCCAAATTGGGCTCAGGATTGGGCTGAAACCTTAGTTAAATTTTTGTTTGGGCACTATAGGGTTTAAAAGGTGGTATCTGAGTTTAAAATATCAAAATGGGCTTGTGGTCCAGTGGTCAGTGGCGCCACTTAGGGAGCAAGGAGGTGACGCCACACAAGGGAGTAAGGGGCCCAAATTTAAGTTACATGGAGCCCAACTCTTTTAATTTAAGTTAGCTAAATTTCAGTATTAGGGTTAGGTAGAGTGGACGACAACAAGGCTAAAAAATAGGAGGATTTATGTGAATGGGATAATGTAGATAATATAGTTGATAATATGGAAGGAAAAAAAAAGGAGAAAAGATAGGAGCTATCTACAAGGCTAGGAGTTGGCCAAAATTCCATCACCTAGAGAAGTGAAGAAATCGGTTTCTTTATGGCAAAGGGGGTGCCGAATTTTCCCTTTCTATTTGATTAATTTTTAGTTATCAAGAAGGGCACTTTCGGTTTTTCATAGGTGAGTGCCGAAATTTCTATAAATAGGGAGGGTTCTCTTCTTTATTTTTTGGCATTTAGGGTTTCCACCTTTTCTTTCTCTTCTTTCTTCTAAAAGCCGAAAACCCCATTATTCTTTTCTCTTCTTTCTCCTAAAAGCCGAAAACTCCATTATTCTCTTCTTTCTTATAAAAGCCGAAAACTCTATTATTCTCTTCTCTTCTTTCTTCTAAAAAGCTGAAAGCTGAAAACTCTATTATTCTTTTCTCTTCTTTCTTCTAAAAGCCGAATCTCTATAGATTTCTTGAATCATCTTCTCTTCTGATCTTCTCAAAAGCCGGAATCTCTGAGGGGGTAGTCGATTCTCTGCGTTAAGGTGAGTGCCGATTTTCCTATCTCTTCAATCTCTCTTTCGATTTTTAAGAGACAAGGCCGAATGGCCACTTGGTTGTTAAATTTGCCGAATGAAGCTAATATTTCCTCTCTTTTGCGTTGGGCGGCATTAGAGATTTGAAGGAAACACGATCATCTAGATTTAAAAGCCGAAAATCGCTAGTCTCCAATTTCGAGATTTTAAGGTAAGGTGATTTTCTCTAGATTTTCACTAGATTCGTTCATCGCATGCGAGATCTTAACTTTATGATGTGGATTAACAATCATATGTTGTGATAGTAGTTCGACAAGGACTTGTGATGGAATTAAATATGGATCGGGCAAAGGAGAGAATCCTAAGTTTAAGAAACGCAGCCGTGTCAAGATGCGGGATTGGCCACCGAGGTTATGGATCAAGCTTCAACAACACCTTAGGCGGATAACGGTTGTGTCGATTACGGATAAGCGTCGACATAGGAAGTATCATTTTCTTGTGTAATCGTGTGTGTAGATCTCTAACACACTAGTAATGTCATACTAAATATATGTTATGAGCTAAAAGCGGAAAAAGGTCAGATAGTAATCTGTACTAAATATATGTTATGGGCTAAAAGCGAAAAAAAGTGTATAGTAATCTGTACTAAATATATGTTATGGGCTAAAAGCCAGAAAAAAGGTCTGTATAGGCAGTCAGATTACCCAAAAAGGGTAGGCAAGGGATGCAGTACGTAATCATAGAAACTTCTCTATGTGTATCGATGTATGTGATAGATCGTGAACTTTTAGGTAGTATATTGTTTTGATTCTGCATGTATGTATGCATGGGATGGGATTGATATGATGAAGGGAAAGAAGGTCGCATAGCGATTGGTGGCTTTGCCACATAGGTCACATAGTGATCGGTCTTTATGATGACAGCTCCATTGTCGAAATACTACGAGGTATTATTAAGGTCGCATGGTGATCGGTGGCTTTGCCACATAGGTCACCTGATGATCGGTCTTTAAGACGAGCCACAATTTGTCGATATGGTGTGTAGCGGTTGGAGGGTTGATTGTAGAAATCCCCAAGGTGTGATGGTTGGTACGGGTTGGTGTGTAGAGGATGGATTTCTAGGCTGGGATGGGCCATGATGCATATATAGTTACCCTTGTATACGGGCCAAGGCCATAATGTGTTTGTGGGCCAAGCCTTTGATGTGTTTTCGGGATTTACACTTTGAGTCTTGGTGACTCACCCTATTATTTTTCCCTAACTTTGCAGATGAGCAGTAGATCGTGGACATGGGAGCAAAGGCGGACTCGAGGGGCCATCAAGTTTTTATTCCTATAGATTATTTCGATTTTTCCTTAAGTTTTTAATTTTGGAAATATTTGATGTAATAAGGCCTCCATCGCTTAGGTTATCAGTTGATACTTGTCAATGTTTATGTTTTTTTTTTCATTTATGATCAAGGACTTATGATTAAAAGAAATAAAAATGGGATTCTCACACATTATTTAAAATAACACTTGTTTTGGAAAAAAAAAATTTCAAAGATTTTCTACCAGTGCCACCTATTTAAAGATTATCTACAAAAACAACTAAGTTTTTCAGAATCATTCCAAGTAAAGTTTTAACCTTAAAACCGTAGCATACCAGATCTGGTCGTAACGTTTGGGCCGAGTTTGGGGTGTTACATCTAATAAGTGAGTCCATAAATATTATCATTTAATATTTACAAGTTAAATATGATGTTATTGTGAATTTTTATTTTATACATTTTATTAATTGGTTAGTTAGTCAAGGTACAAGTGGTTTGTACAGAAAGTCAGTGGTGTTGGAAAATAAGGTATCGAGACCTAGTTTTCGTAAACCGAGCCTATAGCTATTTTTATTAAATATTTATGAAGTTTTTATATTGGTGAATTGAATTTTGGTTAGGTAATTTTGCTGAATTAGTGACTAATTAAGGTACAAGCACTACAGCAAAATAGACTTTTAGCGGCGTTTTTTTAGGCTTTTAGCGGCGTTTATAAGCGCCACTAATGGTATTTGCGGCGCTTTTAGAAGCACCGCAAAAAACGCCGCTAAAGAGAACGCCGCAAACTTTAGCAGCGTTTATGAGAAAAAAACGCCGCTAAAAGTCATGACTTTTAGCGGCGCTTCACCCACAAACGCCGCTAAAAGTCATGACTTTCGCGGCGCTATACCAACAAATGCCGCTAAAAGTCATTACTTTTCGCGGCGCTTTTCCCACAAACGCCGCTAATTTATACAGATTTGCAGTAGACAATTTTTTCAATATCCTACCATTCCTGCATTAAATCCAACCAAAAACAGCAAATGTAGCATATAATTCCAACCCAAAATAGCAAATGTAGCATAAAAATCCAACCAAAAGCATTAAATCTAAATGATACTTCAAATTCAATAAAAGATATATGATGTAAATTAATAAATGAAGTATAACTGAAAATATTCTTACAATAATGTTAAATGTAACAATGTTAAAAATAATCTTACAACGAGAAAATAAATGTCTAAGATGGCGGCTTTTGCGACTGTTGAAACATCTGCATCATATGCTGAAGCTGTAGTTGGAGCTCATCGTATTTTCTGCTCTGCTCTGCTACCATCACTGCTGCCTCTGCCTCCCTCGCTGCTGCCGCTGCCTCCCTCGCTGCTGTCGCTGCTGCATCCGCTTTAAGCTGTTGGTGGTGTTTTTCATATTTTCTTTGAACCTCAGCAATTTGCTCAACCGTGTTCGCTTGCATCTGAGCTATCTGGTCTTTTAACCTCTGAACTTCAGCTTGAGCTTGACTCTCGGAAGGCATGTATTGCTGGGAGCTGGATCCAAAATATTGGGTCGGGGTAACACTAGATCCTTGAAATCGAACCCGACCATACCTTTCAGGACCCAAAACATCAATAATAATTCTGCTATCAATATCCTCAAGATTAACAAAACTATCAGCCGAAGCAGCCGCTTCATACTCTGCCTTCTTCTCCTTTATTTTCTCCTAATAAATCAATGAAAGAGTTAGAAACGAAATATATAATAAGAAGGAATGCAACATAACTTAACATTATTAATTTAAAACTACTAACAACGAATTAAACTATTATAATTAAACATTATAAATATTTATAATAAATCAAATTTTATTAAGTAAATATACCATAATTTCTCCAGCTTCAGATGTCATCGGAGATCCATCTTTCTTCCTATGCGTAATGTCAAAAAGTCAAGGCGTCCAACTTTTTGACCAGGCATTTAGACTTCCTACTGATGTAGTAGTAAAAATATAATTTAATAGTATAAAGTCATTAATATTTGACAGAAATAATAAATTATAATACCTCGGCCTCAGCTACACAAGCAAAACTTCTCGACCTTGCCGTGTGCATGAATTTTTGTTTCTGCCTGCTGCTTGTTCCAACTCGCTCACGGTCCTACATAATGAAACTATTATTACGTATATAGTAAATACTATAAGCCGAAAAATTTATAAGAGTTTAGAAGTACGTAATACCTCTCCTTTCTTTGAATTCCAAAATCTAACCGCATCTTCCCATTGGTACCTCAACATTCCTGGTGGGACATTTCGCAATTTTTTTCTTGAGGCTTATGTCTTTCTTAAAAATTCTTTTTCAAAGTGCTTTTATGGTCTCTCCATTTTTACCCAATGTCTTCTTGATATAGTCATCGGAGACCTCTAAAGCAAATCTCTCCTAAAAAAACATAAGTTTAGAAAGTAAATATAAATGAAACTTAAACCGAAGTATTATAAATTACATTCACGTTTTGTTACCTTAATATTATCGAGAGCTTGATTTTTGTTGCTATCAGGCATGTGATGCCATGATTCGTAGTTGATGGGCAACATATTGGCATTTCGTGCTATAATGCCCAAATAGCCTGCTAAAAGTCGAGCTTCAGATCCAACAGGCTGACCATGACTGTTTCTCCTTACTTTGACACGCTCGACAGGAATTAAGTCATATAAATCTTTAAGCAGCGTACGTCCTCGACCTCTGCGTGTCCCACCACTTTCAGCTGAAAAATGATATATTATTATATTAAAATTGAATAATAAATTAATAAAAAAAGTCAACACGCATGTAAAATAAACTTAACATTACTTTGAAATTCTGCAGGCTCGTCAACTGTCTCCGGCACATTCGACGAGCCAATAGCTGTCTGCTGTTCACTATTTCCTTCTTCTGAATTTGGAGTATTTTGGACAATACTTAAGTCTCGTAATCTTCTGCTACGCATTTTTCCTGCAATATACATAAAATAGTTGAAATTTTAGTAACAAATAACAACATTATTAACATTATTAACATTTCAAGCAAATCAAAGAAAGATTAACAGAATAAAAAAATTCAAACATCAACATTAAAAAGTTATTAAGATTGTCGAAACCATTTTTAAAGTTGATTTTAAAAACGGGGGTCGACTTTAAAAACAAAAATGGAGTCGCCACCAATCCCTTTTTGCTTAGGTGTGATTGGATCACATTATAAAACATTTTATTTCAAAACATTGATTTTGGCCTATGAAATTCAAGAAAACGGGTTCGGGAGTTGGTTACGTACGAGGAAGGATTAGCACCCTCGTAACGCCCAAAAATTGGTACCTAATTGATTAATTAATGTCCTAATGTCAACAATTTGAATATATTTTAAAACACGATCCTTTTGATTTTTAAAACTTATGTCCTTTAATTTTAAATGGACATTCAATTATTTGGATTTTAAAAGAAAAATCAAAACTCGATAAGTTAGAGCACGATCTTTCGAATTTTCCAAACACCGAATATCCTTTGCTTTTTAGAAATCATTGCCTCGAGATGACAAAGCGTCGCATCCAGTGAGTTAGGACACAACATCTTAAATTCCGAGAATAGGTTTTTATTTAAAATTTCATATGTTTTAAATTCAAAAGGGTACTCAATCATTTGGACTTAATGAGAAAAATCGAAACCAGTAAGTTAGGCACGATTTTCTCAAAACTCCCAAATATCGAATATTACCTTATTTTTAATTTGAAAAATCATGGATTTTGAAATATGAAGGTTTATTTGGCCACATTAATAAATAAAGATTAATGATTTTAAAAAAAAAACAAATATAAAAAAAAATAAAAAACAAAATGTACCAAGCTTTCAAATAATAATGGACAATGTTAAAACAAATAATGTGAAAGAAAAGGATTTTGAAATCGACAATAAAAAGCAACTTAAAAATAAATTCATGTATAAAAATTTTAAAGTAGGTAATATATGTAAAAGTTTGAAATAAATCCAAAATAAATAAATAATATATGAAATAATAATATATAAATGAATTTTAAAATAAATATTATATAAGAAGTAAGTTTAAATAAGTAATATATAAAACAATATATATATCAATCTAAATAAATAATATACTAAATGACTTAAAGAAAATGATATGTGACAAATCCTAAAAAGATACGTATAAGTTTAAAATAAACAATATACGAAAACTTAAAATAAATAATATAAAACAGTTTAAAATGATATAAAATAAAACCACTTTAAAATAATCGTTATATAAAACAATAAGAAAAATGAATGATATATAAGATAATTTAAAGTAATAATATATAAAAAACTTAATCAAAATAAAACTATTGGAAATAAGAAATATCTAAAATAATAAAATAAAACAGTTTGAAATAAATACCACGTAAAAATTTGGAATAAATAAATAAAATACAAATTTGCAAAAGTGTGAAAATAAAATAAATCTCTATACAGAAATAATAAATAAACGAATAAAATAAAATAATAACTAATAATTAAACAATTAAATGGATAAATAAAAAAGCTTGAAAAAACGAAGATGAATGAAGAATAAAATAAGAATAAACCATAGAAAATAATAACGCAAGAAGGAGAGAAATTTGAGTGAATGCTCTCAAGAATTCTTATTGCTTCGCCCAAAACTCAAGTGTGCTTTACAATGAAGGGAGAGGCCTCTATTTATAGTTGAGCCTCCCCAAATCCAACGGTACAGATCAATTACATCAACGGCTAAGATTAAAAGGTATCTACAAATTAAATCTCTAAGATTACAAAATCATATCTTCTAAGATTGCATACCATATCTTCTAAGATTGCATATCATATCTAAGATTTGCATATCATATCTAAGATTACATATCATATCTTCTAAGATTACATACCATATCTTCTAGGATTGCATATCATATCTAAGATTTGCATATCATATCTAAGATTGCATATCCTTGAAGATTGTGTTCCCATATACGTCAAGCTTGTAGATGGACCTTCAATCTTTTCAAGTAATGGGCCATTCCGATCGGGCCAAATGATATATTTTGGACTGGAATTGGACTTTGTTTTATTATTTTGGGTTTATTATTTTTGTATGGGCCCCAAGCTAAATTGGCCTATTACAGCTGTCCCTCTTTGCTCATTTTCGTGTAACGAGAATGGAGCAAAGACTATAAAAGGACCAATTTTGCCCGGTCATGCCGAGCCTTAACCTCTTGATTCTCATCTTCTTCAAGTAGTCTCTAACCCAACTGCAACTTCAAGGAGACAAGATCTGATGTCTTCGACCTGCTTCTTGCAACTTCAAGAATGCCGAATATGCTATCTTTGATTTGCTCCACTGCAAACTCAGGGAGACAAATCTGATGTTTTCGATCTGCTTCTTGCAACTTCAAGAATGCCAAATCTGCTATCTTCGATCTGCTCCTCTGCAAACTCAGGGAGACAAGATCTGATGTCTTCGATCTGCTTCCTGCAACTTCAGGAATGCCAGATCTACTATTTTTAATCTGCTCCACTGTAAACTCAGGGGATCCAGATTAGTATCTTCGATCTGCTTCACTGTAATCTCAGGAATGCCAGATCTGCTATTTTTAATCTGCTCCACTGCAAACTCGGGGATGCAGTTAGTATCTCCGATCTGCTTCACTGAATCTCCGGAATGCCCGATCTGCTATTTTTAATCTGCTCCACTGCAAACTCAGGGATGCTAGATTAGTATCTTCGATCTGCTTCACTACAACCTCAGGAATGCCAGATCTACAATCTTCAGTTTGCCCCACTACTATCTCGAGAGGACAAAATCTAAACTTTTCAGTCTGCTTCCTTACTATCTCAGGAAGACTTCAATCTTCATCTGCTCCACTACCATCTCGAGGAACAAAATCGAACTTTTCAATCTGCTTCCTTACTATCTCGGAAGACTTCAATCTTGATCTGCTCCACTACCATCTCGAGGGAACAAAATCTGAACTTTTCAATCAGCTTCCTTACTATCTCAGGAAGACTTCAATCTTCAGTCTGCTCCACTACCTTCTCTAGGGAACAAAATCTGAACTTTCCAATTTGCTTCCTTACTATCTCAGGAAGACTTCAATCTTCAGTCTGCTCCACTACCATCTCTAGGGAAAAAAATCTGAACTTTCCAATTTGCTTCCTTACTATCTCAGGAGACTTCAATCTTCAGTCTGCTCCACTACCATCTCTAGGGAACAAAATATAAACTTTCCAATTTGCTTCCTTACTATCTCAAGAAGACTTCAATCTTCAGTTTATTCTACTACCATCTCTAGGGAACAAAATATGAACTTTCCAATTTGCTACCTTACTATCTCAGGAAGACTTCAATCTTCAGTCTGCTCCACTACCTTCTCTAGGGAACAAAATCCGAACTTTCCAATTTTCTTCCTTACTATCTCAAGAAGACTTCAATCTTCAGTTTGCTCCACTACCATCTCTAGGGAACAAAATCTGAACTTTCCAATTTGCTTCCTTACTATCTCAAGAAGACTTCAATCTTCAGTCTGCTCCACTACCATCTCGAGGGAACAAAATTTGAAATTTTTAGTCTGCCCCCTTGCTACATCAAGGAGATTAGACCTGTAACATCCTGAAATTTAGAATTTTATGTTTTGCATTATACTATGCGATAGGCTAGTTAAGAATGTGAATTTTGTAGGTTTAGGGGTCCTATGAAGGCTTGGGATTGAATTGAGCCTTAGTAAAATTTTTGTATTTAAGCACTTTAAAGAGAGAAGGTATGTGACATCAAGATTTAAGGAAATAAGTGTGCATTTTGCTAGCACAAGTGAAGCTAGTAGAGGAGTGGTGTGGCGTTGCATGTATGGGCTTGAGGGGTGGAGTTCGAATCCCACCTAGTGTAAATTTTGGATTTATTTTGGTGCTTCCTTTCCAAGTGTTGGCCATGGTTCTAATTATGGTAAGGGAGACTTTTTATTGATGGAAAGATGGCTAAGGAAATAAGGTAAGGAGGAGAATAAGGAAAGAAGTAAAAGAAATGAGTAAGAAGGGGGATATGTTGGCCAATTTTGGGGAAGATGTTTTGGAAAGAATTTTTGGTCAATTTTGATCCTTTTGGTAAAAGGATGCACGGTTTTGGGAGCCGAATTTTCCTAGTCATTTTGCTAGTTTTAGTGCTTGAGAGGCTTATTTTCTTTTAGCATTTTCTTGGTGCTTTCTTTTCCAATTTTTTCTTTTGCTTGCCGAAACTCTAAAGCCAAATTGTGCACTTCTTTTTCTCTTGTTGTGCTTGAAACACACTAGCCATTTGTTCATCTTTCTTTTCCTTTGTTTTGCCGTAACCCTCAACTCATTTTTGGTTCATCTTCTTTTGTTGTTAGCCGAAATTACCTAGCATTCTTTTTCTCCATCCCTTCTTTTCTTTTGACCATTTCATCAACCATTCTCCCTATCTCTTTAATCGACACAACTTTGTTTGGCCGAATCTTCTTTATTCTTTTCTCATCAATAGCCGAATTTCTATCATCTTCTCTTCTCCATCTTGCGAGTTGAGTATCTCTTCTTTGATCGAATCGGTAAGTGGCTCTATTCTATCCTTGTATTTTCATTTTATCGAATATGAACCTTCTCTTTGGATGGTTCTCTAAATCGAAACATTCCTCTCTTCTACTCCCTCATTTCGTGATCATCTCCTATTTTGTAGTATTCTTGTGGGGTTGGCCGAATCTTTCATTTAGTCGAATCATCCGTAGTCATAAGCCCAATCGGTGGAAATCGGATTTATCATCGAAAGGTAAGAAGTTTCTTTATGGATTATTTCGATCTCGCTCATTGTTTGATTAGTTTACTAAACGGAATGATGGTTGTGACTAATCGGTTATTATAAGGATCATATCGATCGTTTTTATTCACTTGTTGATCCTAAGGAAATAGTGGTAAGCCAAATCCTATTCCAAAACAAATACATTCTCTCATCATAGAACTTTCTAACCGAGATCTTTTCAATGGAGGCAAGTAGTAACGATTTGAAAGGAAAAACGATAGTAGGAGACAAAAGGAGTGGATTTGCAATTCCTACTCCTAAGTTCAAACGAAGGGCGGTATCGGCGGTTCGGGATTTTCCACCGGGTTGTGGACCATCATCCGGTGAAAATAGACAAATCGTGGTCGTTCACGATACTAAGGGTAAGCGTTTCAATAGATCATTTGATTTAGATTTAGAATAATAAAATCTTGTTTGTTGGATTAATCGAGAGTAATGGTGATTTAGGTGCCGAACGATCAAGAAGGATTAATCCTTACAGTGTCAGTGTGTAATCTCACACGAAATCCAAATAGATTCATGATTAGATATCACGTTGGAAAATAGATCGTTATTATTTATATGGCTAAAAATCGTAATATGGCACAAATCGAGAAATTTGCTTAAATTACATTATTTCTATAGATTTGTCAAAATCGGTATTAAATTGTTAGATTTACGAAAATGCCCCTATGGGCCGATTTACCAAAATGCCCCTATGGGCTAATTTACGAAAATGCCCCTATGGGCCGATTTACAAAAATGCCTCTATAGGCCGATTTACGAAAATGCCTCTATGGGCCGAATTATGAAAATGCCTCTATGGGCCGAATTGCTAGAATGCCTTAGTGGACCAAATTATTATTATTGCTTTAATGGGCTGAGTATCCGAAATATTTCACTAGATTAATGGTTATTATATATGGATATTATATTATGTAAGTTGCATTTACACATTTTGCATTAGGATGGGAAAAATGTATGAAGAGCAGTGTAGCCTGGTGGCATTGCCACAAAATATTCATTATAATGTTTACTTATGATTTGGTGGCTTGACCACGAAAATACTATATGAAAGCGGCTTGTGCTGCAGCTGATACTCGGTGGCTCTGCCACAAATATTATGAAAAGCAGCTTGACTGCAGTGATTGGTGTGAGCGGCGGGGTAGGTTGACTTGATCCCCACAGGTGTGATTGGCTGGTCGGGGGTGTGATGGATGGATGGGTTGGGTTGCATACATTAACTTCATTTTGTTGTTGATTATGTAAATGGGCTTAAGTCCAAGTTATTGCTAAATGAATTCAGGCCCAGTGGATGACGGTAAGGGGATTATACACTGAGTTCTAGTAACTCACCCCTTTTCCTTAACCTTTGCAAGTAATGCTCAGTGAGGTGGACTTGGGCCATGGATAACTCGATGGAGGCCATACTTCGGAAGTGGTGTTTTTTTTGAACTTTAGATTTCTATTTACGTTTACTTCATTACTTTTACTATTTTGGGTTTAAAGTTGTAATAAGGCCTGCAGGATAAACTTTAATTTGCTTTATGTTTTGGGCGTATTTATTATTTTACTTAAATTGTTTAAAAGCGAGGATTTTCTAAAATCATAAATAGCAGTTTTTCAAAGTTGATTAACAAAAGGATTTTATAACATATTATAAATAATTTAACTTTCGGATTCCCTTTCGGATTATCGACATTATTTTCAAAAGTCACGATTTTAAAATATCACGAATTTGAATATCAATTCTTCAATTAACCTCTCGAGATTAGTAGTATTTTCATAGAATATTTTTTTTCAAACTGGTTTTCCAAATAATACTTATTTTAGTATGAATTACAAGTTAAATACGTTTTATTCATGTGACATGTCAGATCCGGTCGTAACGCATGGGCCGGGTTTGGGGTGTTACAAGACCAATGGCTAAAATCTACTCCATTGCCGATACATGGAGATAGGATTCGCCAAATTTGATATGCTCCACTACTGCTTAGGGAGATAAGATCTGTGAATTCACCGATGTTGCTACACCGTCCTCTGAGGGACATGTCCTGTAAACTCGGTTCCATATGTATATGTTTATGCCGAATGATCAGGATACTATGATCAAAATGAATCAAATGCTCTTAGCCACATATGTTATGAACGCAACATGTCATGAAAATGATTCCTAATTAGGATACAATGATCAGAATGAATCTAATGCTCCTAGCTAAATGATATTAGGGATGACATTTGCATGAATGTAGAATGTCATGAGAATGATCTTCTTCTTCTTTTTTTTTTATGTACAACGATTAGGATACAGTGATCAGAATGAATCAAATGCTCCTAATTGGAAGTGTATGCATGGGAATGATCCCTTTTTAATGCTTGGGTTGTCATTGCTCATAGTTCATCAAGGTTCTACCACTGATGTGTTACCATGCTTTCTCGTTTAGCTAGTATCTTTGACAGAAAACTCAAAGAAACGATCATATTCTGCTCAGCAAGCTTACCCCGCTGAAATTTCAGAGTCCCTTCCACTGTACCCTGGGGACATAAAATTTTTACCATCTTTAAATCATCCTACTGCGGCTTATGGCTATAGGATCTGTATCAAATTCATCCCATCCCACTACAACTCAAGGGTATAGGATTTGTAACTTGTTCAATCAACTGATCACTCCCAAGGTGACCTAACCAAATGTGTATGCATGATATCTGCATGGATGCAGAATATCATTTTTAGAGAATCATTCCCCTTTTACACTTGAGTCAACATTGCCCATTTTCGTTAAGATTTTATTACTGCCGCAATATCTTGTCATTTTGTTCAATCACCATTTTTTACAAAAATACAGAGAGATATTCTCAATTTCGACTCGTCCCCCCCCAATATTTCCATCCCATAAACTTGGTGTGTTTTAAACAATAGTCCTGTTTCAAGCTCTTGTATTATTTAGAAGTTTCCAGAGTAATATGCGAAACCCCTTTTATAAAGTATTATTAGTCCACTAATCCTTAATTCAATGCAAAATGCCTGAAAAAGATCATAACAATGGACAAGAAGGAAATTAGAAGCATAGCTCAGAACAAATAAGTTAAGCAAAGACAGCAAATACAATCTAGAAGGAAATTTATTGGTAGTGTATTTTGAAACGAATAATTAAAGATAACAAATTCAGAATAGGTAAGATGGGAAACTAGGTGCCCCAGATATCGTAGCCTGAGCTTCTCTGTTCAAACTTCTTGAGGACCATTTTAATCTCAATATGTATTTAGGGGATCCGGAGTACTTCGTCGATGCCCCAAGATGTAACATACTTCCTCATTGTTAATTCAAACGTAGCAAGATTACTGTATACCCCACTTTTGATCAAAATTTGAGCCGCCCTTTTCGGGTTTTCAACTCAAATCCCCTTTGGTCTCAAAGCGCCCTTTGCGGGTTTTTGCCTTGGCCTCTCCTCTTTTTTTTTAAAGGTCTCAAGGCGCCCTTTGCGGGTTTTCACCTTGGCCTCTCCTTTCAGATGAAATCTGGATTCACCAGCCTGAGCATGTCTTTGCCATACATCCTGGTCAAGGTTAATGGTCTTCCAGAATAAGCCTTCTTCACCACATAAGGTTTTTCCAAATTTTGGCATTTATTTTCCTCTGAAGTCCTTTTGTATGAGAAGAATCATTTTTAATGCCAGGTCCCCATCATGAAATTCTCTTAGGCAAACCTTTTGTCATAAGCTTGTACCATCCTACCGTGATGGATAACTTTTAACCTTTTCTTTGATTAGGTTCAATTGGAAAAACTATTTCTATTCCAATGAGAAATGTGTTGCCCCAGCGAAGGTTCTAGCCGATGTTCGATAAGACAGAGGGTAAATGGTAACTTCTTTATGTCAATATTTACAAGTCTCGGTCATCTTCCCTACAATCCTTATTTTGTTTTTTAGTTTTTTTCTTTTTGGCTGCCTTTGTTGCTCTATAATGTGGCGTCTAATCTTTGAACAGACTACAAACTTTGGACATTGTCCTTTTTGGCATTCTTTGTCGGCGCCTGATCCTTTTTTTTTTTGAGAATTCGATGACTATCGACTTTGTAACATTGGCATATGAAGCAACATTCCCCCTCTTAGTGAAGTAATCGATGACGACAAAGATAATTCAATGTCAACTAGAAGCTTTTGACGAGATCGATCCCATAACATCCATGCCCCCCATATAGAAAAGTCTGTGAAGAAAGTGGAAGAGTCACATAAATCTCGTCTTCTTCAATTCGGTATTTACTGGTATAAGCGATGCAATCCCCTTCCATGGTAGACCAACAAATGTTCGATCCTCATGTTTAGCCCGCGTCTTATTAGCCCAGGCATGTCCTGATATGATCGTGTGAAAACATCTTTAAATTCTTGAAAATAACTCAATGATGTCTCGCCTTAGTTCTGTGATGAGCTAGGCTAAAATTTTCACCTCTTTTCTAGGATCATGATATCCACTGACCCTTTGTAGAGTGAGATCTTGTTCTACTGTTCTTAACAAAATCAGAAGATAGGTTACAATCTCCATCATCTTCAAAGTCCTTGGATCCCCTAGACCCATATCTCATTCAAAAAGAGAGTCAGTAACAACGTCACTCATGTCGTTGATATCTGGGTAACTAGGTACGAAGGCAAAAAATCCAAAGAATAAATGATTCTAAGGATGATTATTTGTATGGTTTGGTCATGAATAAAGAATATTGTAAAAAAAACAAAAGAATGTACAGTATGAAATGTAAAGAATAAAAAATATTTGCTTAAAAAGATGCATTTTATTGAAATAAAATTCGGACATAAGCCTATTTCACAAAAGGATTCTTATTGTCTCTAGGCTTAAGGCAACAAGCATGTTTTGAATATTACTCTAGATTAATCTTAAAAATCTGAGGATTCCTTCCACAGTTCCATTGTTTAAAATCTTCCCAAGTATGTAAGGGCTTGGAAACTTTTATTCCCCGGTTCTCTCTTCGAATATGTCGTTAATGCTTAGATTCCCTAACATTCCCATCAGATCTTTGATCTATTTTCTTTGTCTTGGTACGTGTACCGTGCGTCGGTGTTCGATTTGCATTTTTTTCCTCTCTCTTTCCCTCTTCTGTGATAATTTCAACTAATTAGGCTCTCTCTATGGACTTAAATGCATATGATGTGATGTAATGCAAATGCGTGAATGTAAGGAGGCATTGATTCAGATTCAACTTCATTTTAGAAAACTTTATTAGAAAACAAAATCCTTTACATAAAACGGACTACAAATATGCTTTCGCCCTAAGGCCTAAAGTTTTGATTTTCCCAAACAACAAGACTAACTCTTGACCACGATCTGACTATAGCTCATACTTCGTGCTCAATGTATCAGCCTGTACTGCTAAAGTTTGTAGGTGATCAGCTACCTCTCGAATCTGAACTATTGCTTCACCCATGAGATAATCCCGATTTCTAACTTGATTATGAGAATGATAGAGCTCTTCCTTCTAATGCCCTTCTCTTGCTTCAAGATGCTTGATTCGGAGTTCACAATTTTGCAATGTCAATTCTAATTTTTCAATCTTGCCCTTCATTTCCTCAATCTTATTCAAACTTGACTTCAACTCAACCGCAGAATTACGGCTTCGATGGTGATGAAGAGACCGTCCCAATTCAGCCACTCTAGCTTTTAATCCACTCTTTTCCTTTTGGCTTTCTGCTAAACTCTTTTCTAGGGCCTTGTTTCGCATCTGCATCTCTAGGAACTTCCTCTCCCAATGGTCAGCTTTGGCCTTTTCCTCTTGAACCTCCTGTTGCCACTTGTTCACTCATCCCCATGATATTCATTAGCTTCTTCATAAAAGTTGGGACATTAGCAGCCCTAGAATAAGCTTTGTCGACTTGGATCCTTGAACAGCGAAGCAAGGTTGTATATTCCTCCACCGTGAGTACTAAATCTACTTTCCTAAAAGTGAAACAGCTATAAGCAGAGTTCCAAAACTAAGTCATAGCATGGAGCAGATGTTTATCTACCCTGATGTCGAGCAAGTAGGGTAGATCACCATAATTACGATAGAATGACTGTTTTGCCTCATCATCCCTCTGGGTCCATATTCCTTTCAACTCTTGAAGCTCATTTTACGTGACACTGATATGAGCGAAATCCCGTAGTTCCGACACATACCCCTCAGCTAAGCTATCCACTTTCTCTAATTGCCTTTGCTCTGACCATATGCGGACGACTGCATTGTCTTTCACTTTATCAAGGAATTCGTTCTCCATAACCAGCTTTCTAACTTAGATACTGACCGTGAATCGATACCTCTTAAAATATGAAATGACATGCACAAAGAATAAAACACAAAAAGTTAGTACCACAGAATAAAATGTAAAACAAGTAAAATAAACAAACACCTATTTGGGTAACTACTAAAGTTTGACATAGTTCTACTTAGGGTGGGCCCTTAGGTTGTCTATATGTGGTTCAGCTCTAAAGTTGAGGTACACAACCAAAGAGATTCCTCGAACCTCACCCATTATAGGCTCATATGGACCGAGTTCAGTTTAGGGGAATACATTTCCCTATGGCCATGCGGAAGTGAAAACTTCACGAAGACATAGGTACAGATGTATCCCGGAAGCAATCCACTAGCCCATGCGGAGGTGAAAACCTCATGAAGGCATAGCTTCTCGCTCCCATTTAAAGGCGCAACCACAACGGTCATGAAATGCAATGCAGAGATATATATTAAAATTAGAACCACATGCAATAAAAGGATCATGGTTTTTTAAAATCAGAATTTTAAATTCGGACAAAAAGACATGAAATTATCGATTTTACGGCTTGACTCTCTTATTGTCTCCAGTGGAGTCGCCAAGCTGTCGAAACCATTTTTAAAGTTGATTTTAAAAACGGGGGTCGATTTTAAAAACGAAAATGGAGTCGCCACCAATCCCTTTTTTCTTAGGTGTGATCGGATCACCTTATAAAACATTTTATTTCAAAACATTGATTTTGGCCCTACGAAATTCAAGAAAGCGGGTTCGGGAGTCTACATGCACGTGCGAGGAAGGATTAGCACCCTAACGCCCAAAAATTGGTACCTAATTGATTAATTAATGTCCTAATGTCAAAAATTTAAATATATTTTAAAACACGATCCTTTTGATTTTTAAAACTTATGTCCTTTAATTTTAAATGGACATTCAATTATTTGGATTTTAAAAGAAAAATCAAAACTCAGTAAGTTAGAGCACGATCTTTCGAATTTTCCAAACATCGAATATCCTTTGCTTTTTAGAAATTCTTACCTCGAGATGACAAAATGTCGCATCCAGTGAGTTAGGACAGAACATCTTAAATTCCCGAGAATAGGTTTTTTATTTAAAATTTCATATGTTTTAATTTCAAAAAGGGTACTCAATCATTTGGACTTAATGAGAAAAATCGAAACCCAGTAAGTTAGGGCACGATTTTCTCAAAACTCCCAAATATCGAATATTACCTTATTTTTTAATTTGAAAAATCATGGATTTTGAAATATGAAGTTTATTTGGCCACATTAATAAATAAAGATTAATGATTTAAAAAAAACAAATCTAAAAAACAAATAAAAAACAAAATGTACCAAGCTTTCAAATAATAATGGACAATGTTAAAACAAATAATGTGAAAGGAAAGGATTTTGAAATCGACAATAAAAAGCAACTTAAAAATAAATTCATGTATAAAAATTTTAAAGTAGGTAATATATGTAAAAGTTTGTAATAAATCCAAAATAAATAAATAAATAAATAATATATGAAATAATAATATATAAATGAATTTTAAAATAAATATTATATAAGAAGTAAGTTTAAATAAGTAATATATAAAACAATATATATATCAATCTAAATAAATAATATACTAAATGACTTAAAGAAAATGATATGTGACAAATCTTAAAAAGATACGTATAAGTTTAAAATAAACAATATACGAAAACTTAAAATAAATAATATAAAACAGTTTAAAATGATATAAAATAAAACCACTTTAAAATAATCGTTATATAAAACAATAAGAAAAATGAATGATATATAAGATAATTTAAAGTAATAATATATAAAAAACTTAATCAAAATAAAACTATTTGAAATAAGAAATATCTAAAATAATAAAATAAAACAGTTTGAAATAAATACCACGTAAAAATTTGGAATAAATAAATAAAATACAAATTTGCAAAAGTGTGAAAATAAAATAAATCTCTATACATAAATAATAAATAAACGAATAAAATAAAAGAATAACTAATAATTAAACAATTAAATGGATAAATAAAAAAGCTTGAAAAAACGAAGATGAATGAAGAATAAAATAAGAACAAACCATAGAAAATAAGAACGCAAGAAGGAGAGAAATTTGATTGAATGCTCTCAAGAATTCTTATTGCTTCGCCCAAAACTCAAGTGTGCTTTACAATGAAGGGAGAGGCCTCTATTTATAGTTGAGCCTCCCCAAATCCAACGGTACAGATCAATTACATCAATGGCTAAGATTAAAAAGTATCTACAAATTAAATCTCTAAGATTACAAAATCATATCTTCTAAGATTACATACCATATCTTCTAGGATTGCATATCATATCTAAGATTTGCATATCATATCTAAGACTGCATATCCTTGAAGATTGTGTTCCCATATACATCAAGCTTGTAGATGGACCTTCAATCTTTTCAAGTAATGGGCCATTCCGATCGGGCCAAATGATATATTTTGGACTGGACTTGGACTTTGTTTTATTATTTTGGGTTTATTATTTTTTGTATGGGCCCGGGCTAAATTGGCCTATTACAAAGATGGCCCAAAAGAATCCCATTTTAATGAATAAAAATATGAACTCATTCATCTCTGTTTTTTTCCCATTAAATTAACAAAAAAAAGGCATAAAACATTCATTTCTAATGAGAACTGACATTACCCACCAAAAAACCAAAAACCCGAAAGGAAACAGAACCTGTATTTGCATGTAATAGAAAGCCATAAAATTCAGAAAAACAAAGCAACAATAATTAATAAAAGGACAAGCATTACCCTTTAAAAAAAAGAACAATTTAGCATAAAAAAGAACAATAATTAAATGATCCTGTTATGTTACCTTCTTCCTAAGACGGGCAGCTTCTCTGTTTTGAGCTAAACGCTTGAATTGTTTTCACGTTCAGACTTAATGAACTAATCTCGACAAAAAAAAAGTTATAATCCCAAAAACTATAACCAAATTAAGGATAAAAAATAAATTAAGGTCATGGGCAGCAAAGAATTTCTGGTAAAAGAAACAATAATCAACTAGTAATCTATTTTTATCGAAAACACTTCACAACATAACTCGTTTGAAAAACACTTCACAACTACTAATCTACTAATCAATTTACTACAGTTTATAAAATTTAAATTTAAATTTTTTAAGATTCATCATACATGGCATTGTTATACCTAGGGAGGATCCATTATATCTTACAGTGAGATATAAGGCAACCCATTAGGTTTCCAGCCTATATACTTTGAATGTTTTTATTTTTTAGCAGATTTTGTATACTTTGTTTTATATTATGTGCCAATGAAAAAAACACAATAGTATAACTCAATATTATTTTCTTAGTAATATTGGCCGTATGATAGTTCATGTGCTCCAATTTTAGCCCCTAAAACAAGAAATCAATAGTCAAATTCTTGCACACCAAGATACCACATTTATACCAATATTCATGTGATCAAATAACACTTTAAATACATTTAAAACATACCAAAACCAACCTAAAATGCCATTAAGCAAAATTACATTCATCCATATCAATATGGGAATGTCACCCAGAAATGACAGTTGAGACGGATTGGCAAACAACTAAGGAATCTAGGAAGCTGCGTATCAGAATTTAGGGTTTTAAGTTTAGCTCAATTAGTTCATATTATTATCTTTATTAAAATAATATCAGCGTACAATATTCAAAAATTTGACTCAATGAGTCTAACTATTTTTGATAAAGTAACATCTAGTTCATACAACTATTTTTAATAAAGTAGCATCTATCAGGCTTCAGGTTTAAATTCAACACATACAACATTTCTAAAATAGCATATAACAAGTTTCACCAAAATAACTGAATGTCGGATAGAACTCAGAAAAAAATAATTACACTCCAATTGCGTAATGATCTCAAATGCCAATTCATATTCTAGAGTTTCAACGTTACCAATTACCTTGCAGATTACTATCTCAAATTTGGCAAAAATCCAAGAAGTTAAGCGTTCTATCTCCAGAAACCGAATAGCATAGAATTATATATCTCAATATTGAATCGTGAAAAGAAATACTGAACGAATCAATGCTTTAAGCTCTTTACAGAAAAAAACATAGACAAGATCGAAAAATTCATCATAATTGTTAAATGCTTCTTTCCTCAAAATAGCTAAATTAAACAGTAGCATACCTGGGGGAGAAATGAGATAAAAGCGCAGGAAAGCTGCATCGGATAACAATTTGAGTGGAAAGAAAAAAAGTGAACTGCATGTACGTATTGGCAGTGATAATTTTTAGAGATAGTGAGGAGCATATATTGGCAGCATGTACATACCCGAATAATTTTGTGGCCGACCCAACTACGATAGCAGCGAGAGCCTATTTGCAAGCGGTGATAGTAGCTGAGGAATTGGGCTTTCGAAGATTAGTGGTGGAGGGATATTCCTCGACTGTCGTAAAAAAATTCAGTCGCTGGAGGGGGATAAATCGAGCATAGCTCTGTTAGTAAAGGAAATCAAAGAAGGGGCTCAAAGATTTGAGGAACTCACCTTTAGATTTGTGGGTAGATCAGGGAATCAAGTAGCGCATACCTTGGCTGTAGAAGAGAAATTGTAATATCCTGATTTGGTGGGTCTGTGCATTTGGTAGGTTGGGTGGCTAAGTTGGTAGGTTGAGGCTTTGAGGTATGTATTGGGCTCAGGCTTGGACTTAAATTTGGGTTAAGTTGCTTAAAAATAATGTTAGTTTATAATTTAAGTTAAGTTGAGTTAAGAAATTTTGTTAGTAGTAAGTTGGGCTCGTGGCCCAAAGGTTGGAGGTGCTATGGGTGAGCATAGAGGTGGCATCACTTAGGAGGGAGATTGGGCCATGTGTGGCCGCTTGGGGCCCAAGTTTAAGGGGGTCCAAAATTTGGCACTCCTAGGGGGGAGGGAAGGACGGCACATGAGCTACATTTTAGGAGCTTTAATTCTTTTATTTTAGAGATTAAATCTTGATAATAAGGAAGGGAAAGAGTTGGTTTTAAGGTGGTCTCATCTAAAGAAAGGATAATGGATGTGATAATAGATGGATAAAAGTTATCAGAGAGGGAGAGTTGGCCGAAACTCCAACTCGAAGGTGTGTGTGTGTGTAGCCGAAATTAGTAGTGATGGTCCATCTTTTCTTTCATTTGTTTTCTTCTTTTCTTTCTTTTCTCATACTTTTCTCTCTTATAGCCGAAATTCCCTAGCCTTATTTCCCTCTCCAAAATTCTTCTAAAAGCCGAATCCCCTCTGTTCATACTCCTTCTCCCATAGCCGAATCTACAAGGGTGGTTTCGTTTTCCCGAAGGTGCACCATAGCCGAATAGTCTTCAAGGGAGATTGGTGAGTTTTCAGGATTTCTCTTCTCTACGATTTCTCTATTTTTCATCAAGTTTCTAATCTGAATCATTTGTTCTAAGGCCCTATCGGTTTCACTCTCTGCTCTTGAAAGCCGAATCCTGTTGTGCTATGGCCTGTAGTGCCGATTTGTGGGAAAGCCGAATGTAGGTTGGTGGTGACGTTTTCTTAAAGACTCTCGGGATTCGACAGTTTAGGTAAGGGTTTCGTCTAAACACTATGATTATATATTAGATCTCATCGGTTTGATTAGTTTAGTGACCAATGGGTTATTTTGAACTCGAAGAATAGTCAAGCAGTGGAGGTTGGATCTGTAAATCCAACGCTAAAGTACAAGAAATGAATAAGTATCGGGAGCTGGATTGTAGGCCTATAGTGGTAGTCTCGAGAGACGGTAGCGTAGAAGCAGTAAAAGCGTTAGTACGAGAACCAGGTGTGTAACTCTTACACACTTTCTTTACTTATTATGTTAAATGTTATGTGTTGTTAAAAGCCGGAATGACGGCAATGGTTACCAAATTACCCTTGTGGGTAAAAGGCGAGGATGTCGGGTAAGTTGTTATGTTTCTCGCGTTGATTGTGATCTATGAGAGCATGATATTCGTATACATAATTATGTATGTTAAGCATGATCATACGATATTGTTAGCATAACTCGTGTTATGGGTGATGAGAGGAGGGGGAAGTATGATCTATCGATTGTCACCGAGTGATTTGGCATCTGTGATGGGTTGGCCCACATATTATAAAAATTGTGACTAAGTCTCGGTGGTTTGGCACCACGGTGGTTTGGTACCACATATGTTATTTTTGTAACCGGTTACGGTGGTTTGGTACCACATATGTTATTTTTGTAACCGGTTACAGTGGTTTGGTACCACCAGTGGTTTGGTACCACAAGGGTAGATTTGGGAGACATGGATGGATACTTAGGTTGTGGGTTGCATGACATGCATATGTGTAAGTGAATTTGTGTAAGAGCATAACTTCTCTTGGGATGGGGATTTATACACTGAGTCTAGGTGACTCACCCCTTCCTTTACATTTTGCAGATCAGACTTAGATCGTGGATATGGAGTCGGAGTGGACTCGAGGTGGCCATGCTCAGCATTTGTTTTATATCAAAGTTTTCTGTTTGGACTTAGCGGTTTTATTTAAATTTTGGGTTTTCCTCATTGTAATAAGGCCGCCTAACTTTTATTTCTGTGATGTTTTATTTGGTTGTTTTTTTTTATAACTTTCGATAAGCATACTTGGTAAATGTGAATTGGTTTTTTTTAAAACCTCGATAAGAATGTGTTTTCTGAAATGTTCACTGATTAAGTAGTAAGTATAGAGTAACAATTGAGCAACTAAGTTTTTCTAAAGCAAGATTTAACACGTTTTGAACACCACAAGATTCAAATTCGTTTTCTCTAAAATTATTCAACAATTTTCTCCTTAAACAAAATTGACAAGTCGATTTTCAAACATTTTCTTTCTCGTAGCATGCCAGACTCGGTTGTAGTGGTTAGACCGGGTTTGGGGTGTTACATTTTGGTATCAGAGCCAGGTTCAAAAGCTCGGTTGTGGGTTTAAGGCCCAAAATATGTTTTGAGGGGTGTAAAATGATTTTTAAGGAGATAAATATCTCGGAAAGCATGGCACCGAGTCTCGTGCTTGATCCACCAGTAAGTACCTTAACCTTTGATTTAATGTTTATGTGTGGGCTTTGGGGGCTTTAGACGTAGTTGAGCATGGTATAACTGATGGACCATAGGGTAGTTTACACAACTTCTTAATTACATAAGACTTAAGCCGAATCAAACAAACCTGTGAGTAAGTCACCGAGTTAGGGTGTGACAACCGCCATGCGCATGTCTAGGATTGGATTCGGGGAAGAGCTTGGTATTTAAGCGATCCTAGTGACTCACCTCCTCTTCGCTCGAATCCTACCAGTGCGTAGTGGACTATTCACTCGACCATGAGGACTTGTTCACGAGGCTAAATCAGATAATTAAAACTCGAAAGGGACCAGCCACACTGTTTTGTAAAAACCCTAGTTTTGAAATTATCAAATTACCCCTTGATTTGTGAAAACTACCTTGAATTTGGAAAAAAGACCAAAGTACCCCTGGTTTGTAAATTACCAAACTACCCCTGATTGACAAAATTACCAAGATACCCCCAAGTTGCAAAATTACCAAAATATCCATGCTTCACGAAATTACCAAAATACCCTTAATTTGCAAAATCACCCGAAACTTTGTTTTGGAAAAATTTCGAAAATACCCATGTAGGTAAAAATTATGAAAATACCCCCGGGTAGTGAAAGTGACGAAAATACCCCTACACGTTGAATGTGGTCTGTGGATGTTGTTTGTGTGATGAATGCACTTAGAATTAGGAGATAAGCCTAAAACTAAAACTATAGATAGATTCAACTTCGAAAGAATCACTTTTAAAACTATTTTCCATAAAAATTTCTCGTGGATAAACAGTGAACAGAATTAATAATACATAAAATTCTTAACCAGATAAACGCGAACGGGAAGAATGAGTACACGAGGTCGTGGACGTCCGCCGCGTGGTCAGGGTAGGGGTAGGATGACCTTGTCAGAGCCAGCAGGGTCTGACCATGGGTCTGGGAATGTCTTTGTCGTCGATCTGCTTTGGTGGAGGAAGGCGAGTTTCGTGGATCGGTGGTGATAATGATGTAATATCCCAGGCAGTACTGCGAGTTTTGGAGAGAGTTGCCGGAGCAGGCGTGGGTACAGGAGCCCGGAAATTGGTGGCTGAGCGACTCCGAGCTAACGGAGCGGAGGTGTTTAGGGGGGTGTCCGGTGTAGCTCTCAACACTGCTGAGTACTGGTTAGAGGCAACAGAACGTATAATGGATGACTTAGACTTCTCGACTGAGGAGAAGTTGAAGGGGATAGTGTCTCTTCTCCGGGATGAGTCGTATCAGTGGTGGCTCACGGTCAGGGATGGTGCAGTGGCCGATGATATCACCTGGGATTATTTTAAGGCAACCTATCAGAGGAAGTATGTGGAAGTTGGTTATACTGATGCGCAACGTAGGGCGTTCCTGAATTTAGTTCAGGGGAGTAAGTCGGTACCTGAGTACGAGGCAAAATTTTTGAGGTTAAGTAGGTATGCTCGGGGTATGGTGGCTATGGAGCATGAGCGCTGTGTTAGGTTCGAGGATGGGCTAAGAGATGAGCTGCGGGTGTTGATTGCACCTCAGCGAGAAAGGGAATTCGCCGTTCTCATGGAAAAGGCCAAAATAGCTGAGGAGGTGAAGCGAACTGAGAAATGGAATCAGGAGAGAGGCAGGGATAAAAGGAGTTTTGGGCCATCAGGGTCTGGTGGAAGTACTTAGAAAAGGGCTAGATTTGATGGACCGGATTGACCCGCAAAGCACTGCTCTTTGCTTTCGGTGGCCACCTCGGTCGCGTTAGATGTGGGAAGTCTCATTCGGGAGAGTCTTTGGGGTGGTAATAGAGGGTGCTTTGAGTGTGGGTCAATGGAGCAGGGTAAGGGATTGTCCGCGAAAGTTAGCTAGGACTCAGGCGAGGTCAGGGCGTGGTCAATTCGGGAGAGATGGCCCGGCAACCACGGAGGGTCGAGGTGCGATTAGGGGTGGTAATGGTAGCGGACGAGGCCGTGGAGCACTGGCCGAGAGTCTTTGGGGTGCTAATGCTAGACAACTGGGTTGGTCTATGCGACCAAACGTCGAGAGGAGGCGACGCACCGGACGTCATAACCGAGACGTTTTTAATTTCTGGTTGCCTTATCTTTGCTTTGATTGACGTTGGTTCAACACACTCATATGTAGCTAGTAGCGTAGTGGGAACTCGAACTTAGCCTATGAGATTTACGCTAGAAAGATGACAGTAGTTAGCCCTCTAGGACACTCTGTGGTAGTAGACAAAGCGTATAGGGATGTACCCCTAGAACTTTAAGCGGGGGTCGTGTTTCAAGTGGATTTGATGGAACTACCCTTTGGGAGTTCGATTTAATCTTAGGAATGGATTGGTTGGTTAAGTACCGGAAGGCAGAACTAGTATCATGACTAAGCGCATGGTGCTAAAATTGGCCGAGGGTGAAGAGGTGGTGATGATAGGTGAGAGAAGGAATTACCTATCTAATGTGGTGTCATATTTGAAGGCGAAAAGATGGTAAGGAAAGGATGTGAGGCATTTGTGGTTTATGTTTGTGCCTTGGAAGTTAAGGATTTGGGTTTGTAGGAGGTGTTCGAGCGGTGAAGGACTTTGTCGATGTCTTTCCGGAGGAGCTTCGGGTTGCCACCGGATCGGGAGGTGGAGTTCGGTATTGACCTTCTACAGGGAGCAGTGCGGTGTCTATTGCTCCGTATAGGATGGCGCCAAAGGAATTGGTGGAGTTAAAAGCACGCATTCGGGAGTTATTGGATCGGGGTTTCATTCGGCCAAGTGTATCACCTTGGGGAGCGCTGTGCTCTTTGTTAAGAAAAAGGGGCGGTCGATGCGAATGTGCATAGACTACCGTCGATTGAATAAATTGACAATTAAGAACAAGTATCCGTTGCCTAGGATAGATGACCTGTTCGACCAGCTTAAGGGAGCATCGGTCTTTTCCAAGATAGATTTGAGGTCGGGGTATCACCAACTTATGGTAAAAGAGGTAGATATCCATAAGACGTCATTTCGTACTCGATATGGGCACTATGAATTTCTGGTAATACCGTTCGGGTTGACGAACGCACCGACAGTGTTTATGGATATGATGAACCGGGTGTTTCATTCGTACTTGGATCGGTTCGTCATAGTATTTATAGATGATATTCTGGTGTACTCGAGGACGGAAGAGGAACACGTCACGCATTTGCGGGTAGTGTTGCAGATTTTAAGGGAAAAGCAATTATACGCCAAGTTTAGTAAGTGTGAGTTTTGGTTGAAGGAAGTTACTTTTCTGGGGCATGTGGTGTCAGCAAAAGGGATAAGAGTGGATCCTCGGAAGATTGAGGCAGTATTGGATTGGAAACCACCCAAGTCGGTGGCGGAGATTTACAGTTTCTTGGGGTTAGCAGGCTACTATAGGAGATTTGTGGAAGGGTTTTCTTCGATAGCGGCACCTTTGACAAAATTGTTGAGGAAGGAGGTACCTTTTGTATGGATGGATAAGCAGTAGGAGAGTTTTGAGAAGCTGAAGAGGGTTTTGACTGAGGATCCGGTCTTGATTCAGCCTGTGGTAGGGAAAGATTTTGTGGTGTATTGTGACGCTTCCCATACGGGGTTAGGTTGTGTATTGATGCAGGAGGGGAAGGTTGTTGCTTATGCGTCTCGGCAGTTGAGACCGCATGAAGTTAACTATCCGACGTATGATCTGGAGTTGGCTGCAGTGGTCTTCGCTTTGAAGGTGTGGAGGCATTATTTGTACGGGGAGAAGTCGGTGATCTACACGGACCATAAGAGCTTGAAGTATCTGCTGACTCAGAAGGAGCTGAATTTGAGGCAACGAAGGTGGGTGGAATTATTAAAGGATTACGACTTCTCGATTGAGTATCACCCGGGAAAGGCGAACGTGGTGGTAGATGCGCTAAGTCGGAAAGTGGTGTCAGATTTGAGGGTGATGTTCACTCATCTTAGTTTGTATGAGGACGGAAGCCTATTAGTGGAATTGCAGGTGAAGCCATCATGGGTAGATCAGGTTAAGGAGAAACAGCTGGTAGATGAAGTCTTAAGTGCTCGATGCTTGCAAGTGCAGAATGGTGGATTGGAGGGGCATAGTCTGAGCAGCGATGGAGTATTATGTTTTCAGGGGAAGGTGTGTATGCCTAAGGATATGGAGTTAAGGCAGGAGATTTTGCAAGAGGCACATAGCAGTCCATATGCTATGCATTCGGGAAGTAGTAAGATGTATCGGGATTTGCGGGAGCGATTTTTTGGTGGCGGGTCTTAAGCGTGAGGTAACGAAATTTGTGGGTAAGTGTCTGACATGTCAGCAAGTCAAGGCTGAACATCGATTACCCGTCGGAGTTTATTCTGACCGATTAAGATTCCACGATGGAAGTGGGAAAGGATCACAATGGATTTTGTGAGTGGGTTACCCCTCACACCCACTAAAAAGGATTCGGTTTGGGTGATTGTGGACCGTCGACGAAGTCTGCTCATTTCATACCATGACGTATGGATTTCTCTCTTCAGAAGCTAGCGAGACTATATATAGCGGAGATTGTAAGGTTGCATGGGGTGCCAGTGTCAATTATTTCGGACAGAGACCCTAGATTTACATCCAGGTTCTGGAAGGCTTTGCATCGGGCATTGGGTACAAGGTTGGATTTCAAGATGCGGCATTCCATCCCGATCGGATGGACGATCGGAGAGGTGATTCAAGTCTTGGAAGATATGCTAAGGGGTTGTGTCTTGGATTTCAGAGGCAGTTGGGAAGAATTGTTACCGTTGGCAGAGTTCGCGTACAACAATAGTTATCAGGCGAGTATTAAGATGGCACCATACGGAGTGTTATATGGTCGGAAGTGTCGTACCCCTACGTCTTTGGACGGAGTTGGGGAGCGGCGATTATTGGGTCGAGTTGGTTACCGAGAGCGAGAAGATAAAGGCGAGAGGTGATTAAAACTCGGTTGAAAGAAGCTTCAGACAAGCAGAAGTCTTATGCCGACCTTAAACGGAAGGATATAGAGTTTGCAGAGGGTGACAGGGTCTTCTTGAAAGTGTCGCCATGGAAGAAGGTTCTGAGGTTCGGTAGGAAAGGCAAGTTGAGCCCTAGGTTTATTGGGCCTTATCGGGTATTAGGCGAGTAGGACCGGTGGCTTACCAGCTCGAGTTGCCACCAGAGTTGAGTCAAATTCACAATGTATTTCACGTTTCCATGCTTAGACGCTATCGCTCGGATCCGTCTCATGTGGTGCCAGTGGAGGAGATTGAGGTGAGTCCAGACTCGTCTTTTGAGGAGGAACCAGTACAGATCCTAGATCGGGATGTTAAGGTTTTGCGTAGGAAATCGGTCCCTTTGGTAAAGGTATTATGGTGGAACCATGGATCGGAGGAAGCGACATAGGAGCCGGAGGATATCATGCGACAGCAATATCCTCAACTCTTCTGACCAGGTAAATTTTGAGGTCGAAATTTATTTTAAGGGGTAGAAGCGTAATATCCCGATTTGGTGGGTCTGTGCATTTGGTAGGTTGGGTGGCTAAGTTGGTAGGTTGAGGCTTTGAGGTATGTATCGGGCTCGGGCTTGGACTTAAATCAAGGTTAAGTTGCTTAAAAATAATGCTAGTTTATAATTTAAGTTAAGTTGAGTTAAGTAATTATGTTAGTAGTAAGTTGGGCTCGTGGCCCAAAGGTTGGAGGTGCTATGGGTGAGCATAGAGGTGGCGTCACTTAGGAGGGAGATTGGGCCATGTGTGGCCGCAGAGCCCAAGTTTAAGGGGTCCAAATTCGGCACTCCTAGGGGGAGGAAGGACGGCACATGAGCTACATTTTAGGAGCTTTAATTCTTTTATTTTAGAGATTAAATCTTGATAATAAGGAAGGAAAGGGTTTGTTTTAAGGTGGTCTCATCTAAAGAAAGGATAATGGATGTGATAATAGATGGATAAAAGTTATCGGGAGAGGGGAGAGTTGGCGAAACTCCAACTCTGAAGGTGTGTGTGTGTAGCCGAAATTAGTAGCCAGTGGTCCATCTTTTCTTTCATTTGTTTTCTTCTTTTCTTTCTTTTCTCATACTTTTCTCTCTTATAGTCGAAATTCCCTAACCTTATTTCCCTCTCCAAAATTCTTCTAAAAGCCGAATCCCCTCTGTTCATACTCTTTCTCCCATAGCCGAATCTACAAGGGTGGTTTCGTTTTCCCGAAGGTGCACCATAGCCGAATAGTCTTCAAGGGAGATTGGTGAGTTTTCGGGATTTCTCTTCTCTGCAATTTCTCTATTTTTCATCAAGTTTCTAATCCGAATCATTTGTTCTAAGGCCCTATCGGTTTCACTCTCTGTTCTTGAAAGCCGAATCCTGTTGTGCTGTGGCTTGTAGTGCCGATTTGTGGGAAAGCCGAATGTAGGTTGGTGGTGACATTTTCTTAAAGACTTTCGGGATTCGACAATTTAGGTAAGGGTTTCGTCTAAACACTATGATTATATATTAGATCTCATCAGTTTGATTGGTTTAGTGACCAAGGGGTTATTTTGAACTCGAAGAACAGTCAAGCAGTGGAGGTTGGATCCAGCAAATCCAACGCTAAAGTACAAGAAACGAATAAGTATCGGAGTTGGATTGTAGGCCTATAGTGGTAGTCTCGAGAGACGGTAGCGTAGAAGCAGTAAAAGCGTTAGTACGAGAACCAGGTGTGTAACTCTTACACACTTTCTTTACTTATTATGTTAAATGTTATGTGTTGTTAAAAGCCGGAATGACGGCAATGGTTACCAAATTACCCTTGTGGGTAAAAGGCGAGGATGCCGGGTAAGTTGTTATGTTTCTCGTGTTGATTGTGATCTATGAGAGCATGATATTCTGTATACATAATTATGTATGTTAAGCATGATCATACTGATATTGTTAGCATAACTCTGTGTTATGGGTGATGAGAGGAGGGGGAAGTATGATCTATCAGACTGTCACCAGTGATTTGGCATCACAACAGTGGGTTGGCCCCACATATTATAAAAATTGTGACTAAGTCTCAGTGGTTTGGCACCACCAGTGGTTTGGTACCACATATGTTATTTTTTTAACCCGGTTACGGTGGTTTGGTACCACATATGTTATTTTTTGTAACCGGTTGCAGTGGTTTGGTACCACCAGTGGTTTGGTACCACAAGGGGTAGATTTGGGAGACATGGATGGATACTTAGGTTGACGGGTTGCATGACATGCATATGTGTAAGTGAATTTGTGTAAGAGCATAACTTCTCTTGGGATGGGGATTTATACACTGAGTCTAGGTGACTCACCCCTTCCTTTACATTTTGCAGATCAGACTTAGATCGTGGATATGGAGCCGGAGTGGACTCGAGGTGGCCATGCTCAGCATTTGTTTTATATCAAAGTTTTCTGTTTGGACTTAGCTGTTTTATTTAAATTTTGGGTTTTCCTCATTGTAATAAGGTCGCCTAACTTTTATTTCTGTGATGTTTTATTTGGTTGTTTTTTTTATAACTTTCGATAAGCATACTTAGTAAATGTGAATTGGTTGTTTTTAAAACCTCGATAAGAATGTGTTTTCTGAAATGTTCATTGATTAAGTAGTAAGTATGGAGTAACAATTGAGCAACTAAGTTTTTCTAAAGCAAGATTTAACACGTTTTGAACACCACAAGATTCAAATTCGTTTTCTCTAAAATTATTCAACAGTTTTCTCCTTAAACAAAATTGACAAGTCGATTTTCAAACATTTTCTTTCCCGTAGCACGCCAGACTCGGTTGTAGTGGTTAGACCGGGTTTGGGGTGTTACAGAAATGGTGGTCATCCCAGAGGGTATGGATTGAAGAGGCGTCGACGAGGGTTGGAAAAGAGGCCGAAAGAGACAGAAGAAATCTGAGGGAGTTAGGGAAATCTGAGGGAAAAGAGGCCGAAAGAGACAAAAGCTCTTAGGGATTTAGAGAAAAGTTTTAGGAGAAAACACTTAGGGATTTCGGGGATGAAGTGGGGATAAAACTGAGCACAGCAAAACGACGACGTTTTGCTCAAAGTCAATTTATGTTTTGCGGCGTTTCTAAAATAGCGCCACTAATTGTTGATAAAACGATGTCGTCCACCTTACTGCCCATTATATTGTTGATAAAACGACGTCGTGAAGCTTAATGTCCATATATATTTGCGGCATTTTCAGGAAAATGCCACTAAATATAGATTTTTAGCGGCGTTTCTAAACAAGCGCCACTAATGCTTGACAGATATTTGTAGCGTTTTACTGGAAGCGCCATTAATAAAAGTCAGAAACGCAGCGGCGTCTTGCATTCTATTGATAGATTTTTGTGGCGTTTTATTCAAAAACGCCACTAATTCATACTTATTGTGGCGTTTTTTGAAAAGCGCCACTAATAACAAAGTTTCAAACGACGCCGTCTTCGAAGCTGTTGATGGTTTTTGTGGCGTTTTTGTATAAAACGCCGATAATTTTTAATATAATTTAATCTATATATTTTTATACTATTATTAATTAATCCAATTACTTAATATTATTAACACTAATTAATATAAACCATCAACCTCAAACCATTAAAACTTAAAACTTAAACCCCTAACCATTGACCCTTAACCCCGAACCCTTAACCCCTAAACCTGACCACTAACCCTTGACCCCTAATGTACCCTTAAACACCACCTCTTAAACCATAAACCCTAAACCATAATCCCTAAACCCATAGTCACTAAACCCTTAAAATAGTAACTCCTAAAACTTAAACCTTAAATTATAACCCCTAAAACCATAAACCATAAAACAATAACCCCTAAACCTTAACCCCAAACCATTACCCTTAAACTCCAACACTTAAACCATAAACCATAAACATGATCCCTAAACCCATGATCTATAAACCTTTAAATATTAACTCTTAAACCTTGACCCCTAAACTATATACCTTAAACCCTAAAATGGCCAAATAATATAGTGTTTTAGTTTTTAATTTAAGCTAAATTGATGTTTAATTAATTCAGTATATTTAGGTTTTAACTTGGCCAATAGAATTTTTTTTTTTGAAATTGAGTTTTAAGCGATCTAATTTAATATATTATCTCTTTTACGTTTAAATAATTAAAACTATAATGATAATTTAATATAATAATATTACTATTATCTTTTTTGCATTTATATAAGAAATTATTTAATATATAAATTTAAAATAAATCAGTCATATACCCATAAATCTTTAAAATTATTTTAAATAATAGCATTTTAATTTTTTAAATTTTTAACATATATTTTTCTATGTTATTTGTTTCAAATTTTTTCTATGTGATATTAATTTTTTCTAAAGATTTTAAATATTAAATTAAAAAAATTACATTTTAGTTAATATAATTAAACTAGTTATAATAAATAGAAGAGGATGAAAGAGTGCTTGACTTTTATTACAATTTTATATTTAATTATTATATAATTCATATCAATTTTAAATAAATAATTTTTGAAACTTTGAGTAATATTTAAAAGAATTAGATACATGACATAATTTTTATATAATTTTTTTATGTAAGAAAACAAAAACAAAAAAAATTCAAAATATAAACCCTAAACCCTAAACCCCTAAACCCCAACCCCTATCCCCTAAACCTTAAGCCACAAAACATAAACCATAAACCCTTTGTAACATCCTGAATTTGGGCCTAGAATAAATGGGTTTCGTGTGTCGAGAGAATGGATTTTGTCGATCGAAAAAAAAAAGAATAAGAATAATGAATTAAGTGTGGTTAAAAAAAATTATGATTGCATGTTTAGTTTAATTTTTAGGTGATTTAGGAAGGGTTGGTAGTGTTGGAAAAGTCCTAGGCTCGATCTAGGGATTTAGCAAAAAAATTGTTTTTACCCTTAAGAGTGGTTGGTGTTTTAGTTAAAAGGCTTTTAAAATATTTTTGGGTTGAAGATAACACAAGGAAGTAGGTGATCCGGTGGCCTAGGCGCTGAATAAGTTGGTGGTTAAAGGTTCAAGTCCTGGACTTGGCAAAAATTGTTTTTATTTCAGCATATGTTAGTATGAAGGCCAAAGTGTAGGCCTTATAATTAGTTGGGGCTGATTCATGACAAAAAGAAACGCTCGCCCAAATGGCAAAGGCGTTAGGAGCAGCGAGGAGGTGCAAGGTTCTAGTCGCGCTATGCGCTAAATGTTGGTGTTTTTTGTGGTAAACCCGAGCGCGCTGTGAAGGGTTTATAATTAATTAGGGATGAAATATGTCTCAAAGAAATCGGGTGGCGCATGGCAAGGGGCGTGTGTCATCTGAAGAGGTTGGAGGTTCAAGAAGTGGGTGTTGGCAAATATTTTTAGATTTCTTTGATGATTCGGTCATTTGGAAAAATAGGCTTTAAAAGAAGTTGACAATGGAATATATCACAAGAATGGTTGTGGTGCGATGGCTGGTAGCATGTGGTGGTGCTTGGAGGTCTTGGTTTGAGTTGCCTTGTGCACAACAATATACTATTTTCTTTCTTTGGCGTGGGAAGGTATTTGAAGTGGACCAAAATGCCAAAAGATGGTTGTCAGATCTGGGGAAAGCAATTTGAATGTAATTCAAATTGGATTTTTTAGCTAATAAAGGAATCTTTGGGATGAGGATGAGGATAAATTTTGGAAATAATAAAGGAATTTAATTGGTGGTAAGTTTGAGTCGATTAGGGAGTGTAGGTTTATTTTATTTATTTATTTATTTTAGTATATATCTGGGTGCCGAAATTCTCTTTAAATAGGGATAGTATCTCTTCAATTCTGGCATTTGAACCCTATTCTTTTCTCTCATTCTCTGTGTCGAATTTCTTAATCTTTCTCTGCAACTTCCGCTAATTTCTTCTAAAAGCCGAAAACGCCTAAGTCTCTTCTTGTTCATCTTTTCTTCGGACTTTTCTTAAAAGCCGAAACCTTTCACTTTACTTTCTGTTTCCATTCTTTTCCTCTTGTGCCGATTTCTCCATAAAGCCAGAATCTTTTAGAAGTTGCCGAAACTCTTTGTGTGGGGAATTTAGGTAGATCGCTTAGATCTAAAAGCCGAAAACGCTAGTTTTGGGATCTCAATCTCTTTTCGGGATTTTAAGCAATCATCGTAGTATCTTCTGACCAAGATCACTCATGGACTCGAATGTCAGCAAGACAAAGAAGGGGTTGGATCTGTAGTCCCAGCCCCAAAGTTCAAGAAACGCGCGGTGTCTGCTGTTCGAGATTGGCCACCGGGTTGTGGACCGGCTTCTGAACAACACCTTAGGCAAATAGCGGTTGTGTCGGCTACAGATAGCGTCGACATAGAAAGTGTCGTCTTAACCGTAATCAGGTGTGTAACACTTCCACACCATTTAGATTGCCTGTTTAAAAAATATGTTTATTAATCTGAAATATTCTGTAAAATGCCGAAATCCCGGCATAACGATGGAAACCCAAGGAGGGTAAAAGCGAATCACCAGGTTAGTGATCTCTGTCATTCCTAAGTGAATGTTCCTATTAAGATGACATATGTGATAAGTATGTCGATTTCTGTGATTGCATGTGTAACACCCCAAACCCGACCCAAACACTACTACCGGATCTGGTATGTCACTAAGGAATTTTATAAAATTGTCACACTTCGGAAAACAAGTATCAGGTTTAATCATTTTAACCGGAAAGAATTAGTAATTTAATATTCTGTATAAAATGTAAGTTCAAATGATACCTTGGTGAATTAAAAAAAAACTATGTTGTTACATGCCTTAGCTTAATTTTAACATGAAATTTAAAAGTCTAATAATAAAAACCCAACATAAAACCCAAAATAAATATGAGTCTAGTGGCCCATGGCCTTATTACATTGAAATTTAAAATCCTCTAATAAAAAAAATATTAAAATAACTAAATAATGAAAAGTCCTTTGCTGAATCCAAATACTCTCTCGCATGGCCACCTTGCGCTCCTCTCCAGCCCGGTCCGATGCACTAGGTGCTACCTGAAAATGTTAAATAATAGGTTGAGTCGCGAGACTCAGTGTGCAACCCTCATGCACCATTAGATTTGGGCCTTAGCCCCACAGAACAGAATAAAAAATTAGTATATAACAAAAATTTATGCAAGCCCAACCCAAATCCTAGGTTTCCATCCGCTACACGCCACCCTTACCTGCCAGTCACACCATTGGGGATTTCTACAATCAACCCACACCGCTACACACCATCGATGGCAGTCATGCTGCTCATCGTCAGATCATGGCCGTAGCCACTACACAAACAGGTCATGGCAAAAGCCACTACAATGAGTGTCACGCAAAAGCCGCTACAACAGGTCACGGCAAAAGCCGCTACAAAAGAACACTTCCCCTTTCTTCAAACCCAACCCCATGCAATCACAGAAATCGGCATACTTATCACATATGTCATCTTAATAGGAACATTCACTTAGGAATGACAGAGATCACTAACCTGGTGATTCGCTTTTACCCTCCTTGGGTTTCAACCGTTATGCCGAGGTTTCGGTATTTTACAGAATATTTCAGATTAATAAACATATATTTTTAAACAGGCAATCTAAATGGTGTGGAAGTGTTACACACCTGATATCGCGTAGTTTTACACCCTTAGTCAATATCCTTACTATCTGGATCTATAACCCTTAGTCTAAAACCTTGCTCAAAAGCCGGAAGAACACGAAGATTTGGGATCCCCTACATTCGGCCAAGGGTTAGCAAATCCCAAATTTTTCACGTTAAAAACAGTAGATCTCCTTACCTTGAAATCCCAAAAGTAAAACGATTCGTGTGTTACTGAACTCTGACTTAGAGATCTAAGCAAATGAATCCCCCTTCAAATCCCGAAATGCCGCAAAAGAAAACAAAGTATTAGTCCCATATAGCCATTCGACTATGGCCTCCAAAAGCCGGAAAAGAATTAAAAGAAAATCCAAATCTTTACTTACCCTACAGAAGATTTCGGCTATCCCTTGTAGAAAGATTCGGCAACTGTAGAAGATTAGAGATCTAGGAGTTTCGACTCTTTAAGGAAAAATCCCGGAAAGATGATCTGACGTGTTTTCGGCTTTTGAAAGAACTAAGGATTGAAGAGATGGCCAAGAGAGATTCGGCCAATGAATATTAAGGAGAGGAAAAGGTGGTTGGTAGGATTTCGGCAATTGATGAGACTTCAGGGGTTTCGGTTTCTGACAGAAAAGAAAAAGAAGAAGAGATGATTCGAAAGAGAGAAAAACTAAAGGCTATCCGCAGAGAAAACAAATGAAAATTCGGCACACCCCCTAGCCTTTACCAAAACCGATTTCCCCCCTCTCCTGAGTTTGATTTTCGGCCAACACTAGCCTTCCTGATAAATCCTCATCCTATCCCTTATCCCTATCAAAACACCCATCCAAAAGAGGCTTAATTATCTCCAACTCTTCCCTCCTTTATCAGCTGTAATTATCCACATATTAAAACAATAAAATCCCCTAAATAATAGCCTTGTTGCCGTCCAACCTACTCCTCCTTATAAGTGTCAAATTTGGCCCAAAAACATGGGCTCCAAGCGGCCACAAATTGGGCCTCTCCCCTTGCCTATTGACGCCAACTCCCTTCCCTCTTAGTGGCGCCATTTTGCCACTGGGCTACAAGCCCATTTTGCCATTTAAGCTACCAAAACTTTATTTTAAGCCCTAGAGTATCTAAACAGAATATTTAATCAAGGCCTCACCCAAGCTTCTGAGCCCAATTTGCACCTCTAATTCTCAAATTAACACATTAAACACATCCACACCCTAAACGCATAGGCCCAAAAATTCGGGATGTTACAGTTCTATTTCTTAAAGAAATTTCGTCCTCGAAATTTCCAATTAACTATTAATTGTACTACCCTAGTCTCACCACTATGCTTTTGTCGCGCACTCTAATTCTAAAGCCAAAAGAAACACTTAGTATACTATGGTAGAGTCACGCACCGCAGATTCGTCGCATCTAGAGCATCCTCGTCCCCCTGGCGACGTGCTCCATAGACCAAAGCTGGCTGCCTCGCCTCAGCATAACCTGCACCTCCACGACCATGTCCTGTGCCATTGCCACCCTTGACTTGACCACGGCCCCTTGGTGGTTGTTGACCTCCTCTCCCAACCTGATCAGAACCTTGTCCAGCTGGCTGCACCTGATCCTTCTGTGGACAGTCATTTATCATATGATCCATAGACCCACACCTGAAGCATCCACCAGTTCCCCTTCTGCACTCCCCATAATGTACCTTCCCACACGAAGAACATGATCGATTCTGACCCGTCGGAGCACGAGCTGGCCCATCAGACCTAGGCCTTTTCTGAAAACTCCCAGATGATCTCGACGGCCCAAAATTCCTCTTATTCCCATTCCTATCCTTATCCTTATTCTGTTTCTCAGTCCGCTTAACCTCCTTAGATATCTTAGCTTTCTCAACCAAAACTGCAAAGTCCCTCTCCCGCTGCGGTGCTACTAGCACCCTTAGCTCATCCCTTAGTTCATCCTCGAACCGTACGCAACGCTCATAGTCAGTTGCCACAATCCCTCGAGTGTAACGACTCAACTGCAGAAACTCCGCCTCGTATTCAGATACAGACTTACTTCCCTATGCCAAGTTCAGGAATACCTTCCTCTGTGCATCCACATAGCTGGCCCCAACGTACTTTCCCTGAAATGACTCCTTAAAGAAAACCCAGTCAATCCAGTCTGCGGCAGTACCCTCCTTTACCGTGAGCCACCACTGGTAAGCCTCATCTCGAAGAAGAGACACGACCCCCTTCAACTTCTCCTCTGCCGTGAAGTCTAGGTCATCCATTATGCGCTCACTCGCTTCTAACCAATACTCAGCTGTGTTAGGGGCTACGCCAGATACACCCCTAAACATCTCTGCTCCGTTGGCTCGGAGTCGTTCTGACACAGATTTTCGAGCTCCTGAACCCGTGCCTGCCCCAGAAACTCTTTCGAGGACCCACAACATCGCCCGAGATACTGCATCCTCTCCGGGCGCCTGATCTCGAAATTCTCCCTCTACAGCTGGCAGGTCCGGCGTCTCGTCTCCTGACCCGTGGCCAGACCCTACTGGCTCTGACACGGTCCTCCTACCCCTACCACGACTACGCAGCGGATGACCTCGACCCCTTGTACTCATTCTTCCGATTGACGTTTATCTGATTAAAAATTTTATGAATCATTAATTTTCTTCCACTGATTATCCACGAACAGTCTTATAAATAGTAGTTTTAAGAGTAGTTCTTTCGAATTCGCAACTATAACTACAATTCAGTCTCAAGTTCACATCTACTAGTTCTAGGAAGCACACACATACAATCATCAACCACCACATACAAGTAGCATTCACGAACTTACGTTTATCCTGTAAGGGTATCTTTGCCATTTCACTACCCAGGGGTATTTTCGTAATTTATCCTACAGGGGCGTAATTTTCCAAAATAGGGTTCCTTGATGATTTCGTGAAACAAAGGTATTTTGATAGTTTTTGTAATCCAGGGGTATTTTGGTCATCTTACAAATCAGGGTATTTTGGCCATTTTACGAATCAGGGGCAATTTGGTAATTTTACAAATCAGGGATATTTTGGAAAATTTTTACAAATCAAGGGTATTTTTAAAAATTTTACAGAACTAAGGGGGTATTTTTTTTAAAACAGGGGTATCTTAGAGAATTTGATTTCAAAAGAATAATAGTGGCGTTCAAGTGTTTGTGGTTTTTGATTGATGTTGTGTGTTGTATGTTTTTTTTTTTAAATCGTTGACTTTGTAAATCAGGGTATTTCCGTAAATCTGGGGGTATATTTGCAAATCATGGGTATCTTGGTAGTTTTCAAAATAAGGGTATTTTAGCAATTTTGTGAAAATAGGGTGGCTGGTCCCTTTTGAGTTTTAGTTATGGATTTTGGCCCGTCAACAAATCCTCGTGGCTAGGGTGAACAGTCACTATGCACCAGGTAGGATTCCAGCAAAGAGGAGGTGAGTCACTAGGACTACTTACCAAGCTCTCCCTATATCCAATCCTAGACATGTGTATGCCTATTTCCACACCCTAGTCTTGTGACTTGTTTACAGGTTTGTTCGATTGAATTAAGTCTTATGGAATTTAAGAGTTGTTTAACTAGGCCTAAGGTCCATCAAGCTCTACTTAAAATAATCTACGTCCCTTAAAGCCCATCAAGCCCACATATATATATATATATATATATAACACACAGCGAGTTCAGAATACTTACCTGGCGGACTTGGGCCGGAGACGCAGGTGCCATGCTGAGAAAACCCTCCTGTATGATTTATAAATATACATGTTTAAAAAAAATATTTTTAGAAAACGTTTTGAGCCTAAAATCCCAAAGCTGAGTTTTGAACCTGGCTCTGATACCAATTTGTAACACCCAAAACCCGACCCAAACACTACTACCGGATCTGGTATGTCACTAAGGAATTTTATAAAATTGTCACACTTCGGAAAACAAGTATCAGGTTTAATCATTTTAACCGGTAAGAATTAGTAATTTAATATTCTGTATAAAATGTAAGTTCAAATGATACCTTGGTGAATTAAAAAAAAACTATGTTGTTACATGCCTTAGCTTAATTTTAACATGAAATTTAAAAGTCTAATAATAAAAACCCAACATAAAACCCAAAATAAATATGAGTCTAGTGGCCCATGGCCTTATTACATTGAAATTTAAAATCCTCTAATAAAAAAAATATTAAAATAACTAAATAATGAAAAGTCCTTTGCTGAATCCAAATACTCTCTCGCATGGCCACCTTGCGCTCCTCTCCAGCCCGGTCCGATGCACTAGGTGCTACCTGAAAATGTTAAATAATAGGTTGAGTCACGAGACTCAGTGTGCAACCCTCATGCACCATTAGATTTGGGCCTTAGCCCCACAGAACAGAATAACAAATTAGTATATAACAAAAATTTATGCAAGCCCAACCCAAATCCTAGATTTCCATCCGCTACACGCCACCCTTACCTGCCAGTCACACCATTGGGGATTTCTACAATCAACCCACACCGCTACACACCATCGATGGCAGTCATGCTGCTCATCGTCAGATCATGGCCGTAGCCACTACAACAGGTCATGGCAAAAGCCACTACAACAGGTCACGGCAAAAGCCGCTACAATAGGTCACGGCAAAAGGCGCTACAACAGAACACTTCCCCTTTCTTCAAACCCAACCCCATGCAATCACAGAAATCAGTATACTTATCACATATGTCATCTTAATAGGAACATTCACTTAGGAATGACAGAGATCACTAACCTGGTGATTCGCTTTTACCCTCCTTGGGTTTCAACCGTTATGCCGAGGTTTCGGCATTTTACAGAATATTTCAGATTAATAAACATATATTTTTAAACAGGCAATCTAAATGGTGTGGAAGTGTTACACACCTGATATCGCGTAGTTTTACACCCTTAGTCAATATCCTTACTATCTGGATCTACAACCCTTAGTCTAAAACCTTGCTCAAAAGCCGGAAGAACACGAAGATTTGGGCTCCCCTACATTCGGCCAAGGGTTAGCAAATCTCGAATTTTTCACGTTAAAAACAATAGATCTCCTTACCTTGAAATCCTGAAAGTAACACGATTCGTGTGTTACTGAACTCTGACTTAGAGATCTAAGCAAATGAATCCCCCTTCAAATCCCGGAATGGCGCAAAAGAAAACAAAGTATTAGTCCCATATAGCCATTCGGCTATGGCCTCCAAAAGCCGGAAAAGAATCAAAAGAAAATCTAAATCATTACTTACCCTATAAAAGATTTCGGCTATCCCTTGTAGAAAGATTCGGCAACTGTAGAAGATTAGAGATCTAGGAGTTTCGGCTCTTTAAGGAAAAATCCCAGAAAGATAATCTGACGTGTTTTCGGCTTTTGAAAGAACTAAGAATTGAAGAGATGGCCAAGAGAGATTCAGCCAATGAATATTAAGGAGAGGAAAAGGTGGTTGGCGTGGATTTTGGCAATTGATGAGACTTGGGGTTTTGGTTTACAATGTAAAAGAAAAAGAAGAAGAGATGATTCGAAAGAGAGAAAAACTAAAGGCTATTCGCAGAGAAAACAAATGAAAATTATGCACACCCCCTAGCCTTTACCAAAACCGATTTCCCCCTCTCCTGAGTTTGATTTTCGGCCAACACTAGCCTTCCTGATAGATCCTCATCCTATCCCTTATCCCTATCAAAACACCCATCCAAAAGAGGCTTAATTATCTCCAACTCTTCCCTCCTTTATCAGCTGTAATTATCCACATATTAAAACAATAAAATCCCCTAAATAATAGCCTTGTTGCCGTCCAACCTACTCCTCCTTATAAGTGTCGAATTTGGCCCAAAAACATGGGCTCCAAACGGCCACAAATTGGGCCTCTCCCCTTGCCTATTGACGCCAACTCCCTTCCCTCTTAGTGGCGCCATTTTGCCACTGGGCTACAAGCCCATTTTTCCATTTAAGCTACCAAAACTTTATTTTAAGCCCTAGAGTATCTAAACAGAATATTTAATCAAGGCCTCAGCCCAAGCCTGAGCCCAATTTGCACCTCTAATTCTCAAATTAGCACATTAAACACATCCACACCCTAAATGCATAGGCCCAAAAATTCAGGATGTTACAGCATGGGGTTGGGTTTGAAGAAAGGGGAAGTGTTCTGTTGTAGCGGCTTTTGCCGTGACCTGTTGTAGCGGCTTTTGCCGTGACCTGTTGTAGTGGCTTTTGCCATGACCTGTTGTAGTGGCTACGGCCATGATCTGATGATGAGCAGCATGACTGCCATCGATGGTGTGTAGCGGTGTGGGTTGATTGTAGAAATCCCCAATGGTGTGACTGGCAGGTAAGGGTGGTGTGTAGCAGATGGAAACCTAGGATTGGGTTGGGCTTGCATAATTTTTGTTATATACTAATCTGTTATTCTGTTATGTGGGGCTAAGGCCCAAATCTAATGGTGCATGAGGGTTGCACACTGAGTCTCGCGACTCAACCTATTATTTAACATCTTCAGGTAGCACCTAGTGCATCGGACGGAGCTGGAGAGGAGCCCAAGGTGGCCATGCGAGAGAATTTGGATTCAGCAAAGGACTTTTCATTATTTAGTTATTTTAATATTTTTTTTATTAGAAGATTTTAAGTTTCAATGTAATGAGGCCATGGGCCACTAGACTCATATTTATTTTGGGTTTCATGTTGGGTTTTTATTATTAGACTTTTAAATTTCATGTTAAAATTAAGCTAAGGCATGTAACAACTTAGTTTTTTTTTCCTAATTCACCAAGGTATCATTTGAATTTACATTTTATACAGAATATTAAATTACTAAATCTTTCCGGTTAAAATGATTAAACCTGATACTCGTTTTCCAAAATGTGACAATTTTATAAAATTCCATAGTGACATACCAGATCCGGTAGTAGTGTTTGGGCCGGGTTTGGGGTGTTACACCCTTAACCCTTAACCCCTAAATCCCTAACCCTTAAACCTTAATACCGTTAAATACTAAGATATTAAACCCTAAATAATAAACCCCAAATAACAAACTTTAAAACACTAAACCCATAACCCAAAATAACAAACCCTAAACCATAAAATTAACATACTAAACATTAAACCCTAAATCATTTTTAATAGCTTTGTAACTTAAATGAAAACTTCTAAATAGTTTAGTTAGCAATTTGTAACTTTTCATAATTAAGTAACTAAAATGAAACTTTCTCATTGCTTATAAGTGAATGTATCAAAATAAAATATAATTCAAAATAAGAATAAGAAAAAAATATGAAATTTAAATCGGATCAAATCGAAACGAGTCCCTACACAAAAAATGGCTGCTCAGTTTATTAGCGGCGTTTTTGTACAAACGCCGCTATTGCTCAGTTTATTAGTGGCGTTTGTACAAAAACGCCGCTATTGCTCAGCTTTTCAGCGGCGTTTGGCCAAAAATGCTGCTATTGTTCAATTTTTTAACGGTGTTTCTACAAAGACGCCCCTATTGCTTAATTTTTTGGCGGCGTTTCTACAAAAACGCCGCTATTGTTTAATTTTTTGCGGCGTTTTTGGGTAAAACGCCGCTATTGCTCAGTTTTTAGCAGCGTTTTCTCGCAAATGCCGCTAATGTATAATCTTTGCGGCGTTTTTTGTCCAAACGCCACTAAAAACACCGCTAAAGCCCTGTTTTGCTGTAGTGAAGGTATTTATTTTTATTGATTAAAAAGACTTAAAAACATTATTTCAAGGAATTAAGTGGAAATTTGGCCATAATAGATTATAATGGATGACAAAGACATGAATTTGGCTTTAATTTTGTTATTGAAATTATCGTTAAAAGTAAAGAAAATAATAAACATTAAAGTAAAAACAAAGGTGGAAAGAGAATTTTTCATTCTCATCTCCTTCACCGCTCGAACACCATGGATGGAGGAGTTGAGAGCTTCAAATTCTTCCAAATAATCAGCCTTGCATATGGTGGATTTGAGGTCCATTTTTCGTAAATTTTATGTTTTTGAGATCGCTGTAACTAGGTCTAGCTAACTCATACCTTTGTTTTTGAAACTGTTAAAGATCTAAAATGTTACCATAGATGATTTGAAGATTTTGGTGTTTTTATATTAGCTTTTAAGTTTAGAATTAAAAGGGGAACTAAATTGTAAAGAAATTTGTTAGTTTTGAACTTAGGGACTAAAAGTCAATAATTTAAAATTTAGCATAAAATTTCTACTATTATTGAATTTAGAGGGCTGTATAGGGATGAAATTGAACTCAAAATTAAAAAAGAGGCTTAAGTGTGAAAATTATGGTAGTTTTGGTTTTAGGAACTAAATTAAATAAAATACAAAAGTTTAGGGGCATTTAAAAAATAAAATTAAACTGATATATGCTTATAATAGGATGGATGTTAAATTGAATTGAATAATTGTATTGATCAGGAATTAGACCAAATCAAAATTATTCGAGGAGAAAGGCAAATTGCTAATTAGTCCTTAGAGAATTGACTATTATCTGTTTTTCCATGTAAGTTCATATGGTATGTTTGTGTTAATTTTTTTATGTATTTAAAATTATAATTGCAAATATGTTTAATTGAAATTTTGATTGTTTACGATTTGGTATAAAAAGGAGAGATATGGATTAAATCATAAAGAAATGACAGACTGATAAATTGAATACAATGAATTGCAATCTGAGATTGATTAGTTGAATTGAATCAAATTGATATGATTATGTTTGATCTTCAAGATAAATGAGTAAATTGAATAGATTTAGAAATATCGTATATTGTTGTAATTGCAAAATTGGCTTTATGATACGATAAGTTATAATGTTATGCATACAAATTGATGATTGGTTGATGAAATCATAGCATTGAACTGAGCAATTGGTTTATAAATGAAATTGAGTAAATTGCTACCCTTATTATTTGTCCAGGTAGAGTCAGATATAGTTGGCATGCCATATGATAGGAAGAGTTTAGGGTTATTTTGACTACGTGTTGATGAGGCACTGGGTGCCAAATTACTTCGGTTATACCAATAAGCACCGGATGCAAACTATTTAATTCGGCATTGTGGTGTGTTGGTTGGATCCATGTATCCATTCGAGTCTGAGTCAAGTTAATAGGGGTATAAAATGAAAATTTGATAAATGATATTTGAATTGGATTGATATTATGATTTGATGGTTTGTATACATATTGTGATTAACGGATATCAATGGCATTTGAAAAATCATACGAACCGATTATACAAGCATGGAGGGTCGATATAGAAATGTGATGAATCAACGAGTTTTATTTGAAATTCAAATAAGAAAATGAAATAGTAATTGAAATTAAATTGAAATGGGATGTATAGCGGATAAATAGATTGTATGATATGATTAAGATAGTGAATTGATTAAACAATTATTTTTTTTTGTGAATGATAATGAAATGTTGAATAAGTGAATTGATATGTTATGTGATTGAGTTACTATATGGTATGATAAATGCTGAACTCACCTTTTTTTATTTTTAATTTTCCATGATAGGAAAACTTCACCAAGCTATGTAGCATGTAGTGTATAATTATACTTGAGGTAAGTTACTTGGTTTAATACTTGTGAACTTACTAAGCATTGTATATGCTTACCTCATTTGTTTTCCCTTTCCTTTTAGATTGCCAACTTGTGGAACACGTCAAGCAGATCATCTGAAGCTCACACTATCTTGGTATTGATTCAGTAGTCTTTCTATTGTTTAAAGGTCAATTTTGTGGCATGTACATAGGTGTTATTATAAGTTTTTACCATGTTTGCATAGTTTTGGTTTGCGCTTGGATAATGTTTGAATTATGGTATATGTTGTTATGGAATGGTTTGAAAGTATGAAAGTATAGACTAAGTTTGAATAAGTGATTTTGGTATGTTTTGGTGCCTATTGAGGCTTATTGGTTAGTTGTTTGGAAAATGCCAAATTGTGGAAATGTTGGATTAGATTATTTGAAATGGTGATTGTAAATGTGTGGGATGTGATTAAAGATGAATTATGTCCAATGCAAGTTAGTAATTAAATGTGGTATAATGAATGATGTTTATTATTGAATTAGTTAAGTAAATCATATGCTAGTATTACCATGATTGTAACATCCTAGATTAGGGGTTATGCGTTTGGAGCATAACCCAAGTGCTAGTGGGTTTTAAGGGTATTTGGAGATGTTTTAAGAGTTTTTAGAACTTTATAATGAGGGTGAAAGCTTTGGAAAAATCTTGGATTTAAGTGTAAAAAGAGGAAATTAGGCTGAGGAGGCCTTAAAGAAATTTTCAGGAGGTTAGGGACATGAACTTAGGCTTAGTAAAGTGGCTTGGGACGCTACTTTAGGGGCCTTGGAGGCTTGCGCAGGAGGGAAGAGGTTCGAGTAACGCGGGGTGCATCAGAGACCTTTTATTTTTGCGTCAAAAAAGGGAGTTGGGCTAAAAAGGCCTTAAGGGAAAAATCTTAGGCTTGTTGGCATAAAAACCGGCCTTGGTAAAGTGGCTTCCATGCGCCACTTAAGGGCCTGGAATGACGCCTGGTCAAGGGCCTTGGTTCGAATCCCGTTGGCGGCATGGGCGTGTTTTTATTTTGAATTGTTGAAGAGGTGGATAGGAGATAGAGGGAAGATTAAACCTTGCATTATCTTGGATAATTCAAGGCTGGAATTATCACAAAAACAAGGTGGTTGCTGATTGAGGACTCTTTGGGGGCTGTCTATAATCAGTTTGTATAGCAAAGAAGTGTGAAAAAGTTCAACCAAAACTCTTTTCTTCTCCCCAAATTTTGCTGCTACCGAATTCTCAATTGTTTCATAGCCAAAACTATTCAAAACTTCCAGCTTTTCTTGCTTCCTTTAGCCGAGTCTACCCTCCTCTTTTAAGAGATAATTTCAGCAAATTCTTTTTCTTCTTCCTCTCTTCATTGTGCTGCCGAATTCTCTCCTAACTCTTAGCCAAAAATTTGCTTAGAAATTTCCAGCATTATTGTTTCTTCTTAGCCGAATACCCCTTCTCTTCTTCTCAAAATTCCAGCCCTCCAATTGTGCTTGGGCCGAATCTCCCTTGGGGGAAAAAGGTGCTGCCGATTTTCAATAAGTGTGGTAAGGGGTAATCCTCTCCTTTAAAATTAAAGTTATGGCTCATGGTTCTTACTAATACGATTAAAGCGGTTGTAGGGAAGCTTGCGGGATTTATTTTTCCAAGGGTGAGTTGGTAAGCACATTCGGCCAAGGGCCTTTGATAAAAGTTTATTGTTTAAATGCCAAACTAATGTGTGTGCCATGGATTTAGGGGCCAAATAAGGCTTCGGGGTTTGTTTGGAAATCAAATCCGCTCAAGGTAAGATCGCAAGAGAGCCCTTGGTATGAATTTTGGTTTGGCCGAATAGGCCTTTGGTATTAACACTGACAATGTAGGGTCAAGATCTAGCATCGTAGATCGGCTTCTCGAGATCTAGGAATTACGATAGTAACAGGTGTGTAAGATCTCTCTACACACTTTATTAATTTACATGCTGTTATTATTTGCCTTAGATCTTTTGTTTGTGGTTAGCTTGTGGCATAATCATGGATATCGGGTAAGTCCCCTAACTTGTAATTTTTGATATATGTTTGCATGCCATCACATGATGTTTAATATTATGACATGATTTATGAAATTTGATGTATAAGCATGTGATGGTGGGATTGATGAGAGGAGGGGGATGAATTATGGACTGTCGTCAGTGGTTTTGACCACAAGATGGGTTGGCCCCATCAGACTATTTTGTGACCTATGGTCATCAGTGGTTTTGACCACAACGATTGATTATTTGCGACTAAGTCCCAGTGGTTTGGTACCACCGATGGTTTTGACCACATTTGATATATTGTGACCTATGGTCATCAAGTGGTTTTGACCACACGATGGGTTGGCCCCATCATTTAAATTGTGACTTTAAGTCATCGGTGGTTTTGACCACACGGGGTAGAAAAGGAGTATGGATGGCTAGTTGGGTTGCATGAGCATGTTTATTAATGAATTGTGTATGAGATGTATTTTAGGGTGGGGATTTACACATTGAGTCTCGGTGACTCACCCCTTTCCCTTAACATTTTGCGGATGAGTAGATCGCGGAGATGGAGCCGGATGGACTCGAGGTGGCCATGCGATGGAAATTTTAATTAGAAGAACTTGGATTTTGTTTTATTTTATTTAATGTTGGTTTTATTTTAATTAAGTTGTAATAAGGCCTCCTAGATATAATTTTTATTATTCTATGTTTTGGATTAATTTGTTTAAACTATTTCTTAACATTAAATTAAGTCCACATGTTTTCTAAAATTTTAATCATAAAATGTTTTATCGTGCCATCGGGCACACACAGAATCGATAACAATCGACTTAATGAATATTTTTAAAATAAACCTAAGTATGGTGTTTATACACCTCAAATGTTTAAATCGGACGCTATCTTTTATCAAAAGTTAATTTGGCCTAAAGGGATTTTCAAAAAAATACTTTCTCTGTAGCACACCAAATTCGGTCGTAGTGTTTGGGCCGGGTTTGGGGTGTTACAAAATTGTATATCGAGCCCAGTTTAAAACTCATACTGTGGGGCCCAAGGCCCAAAATGTTTTGGTAGGCCTTTTTGAAATATTTTTGGTTTTGAACAGCATGGCACCGAGTCTCCGGCACCGATCCGCCCAGGTAAGTACTTCTGACTTTTGTATGAATTATTATTGGTAGAAGGGAAGGTATGGAATGTAGATAGTATGATAAGTGTTTAGACCCTAGGACTAGTTTACCCCAGCAAAAGGCATAAGACTCTAAAAGCCTAATTAAACAAACCTACGACCAAGTCGCCGAGTTAGGGTGTGGTAACCCTGGTGCGCATGTCTAGGATTGGATCCGGAAGAGCTTGGTATTTAAGCAGTCCTTGTGACTCACCTCCTCTTCGCAGGAATCCTACCTGGTGCGTAGCTTCAGTTCACCCTAACCATGAGGACTTATTCATAGGCTAAACCCAATAACTAAAACCCGAAAGGGAACTAGCCGTATTTTTTATAAAAACCCTAGTTTTAAAACTCTTAAAATTATCCTTTTTACTTGTGGGAACTATTTTTACAACCTTTCCGAAAATTTTTGATTTATGAAAATTACAAAAATGCCCATAGTGGCAAATTTACGAAAATACCCTTGGTTTTAAAATTTTCGTATTACCCCGATTTCAATAAATTCTCTTACTTTGCAAAAGTATCCCAAATTTTGTATTTCAAAATAATACCCGACTTTTGAAATTTACAAAATTACCCCCGATTGACAAAATTACCAAAATACCCTGGTTTCCAAAATTTTGCCGTACCTTTAATTCTGAAATTTTGAAAATACCCTCCAGCTTTGGGGAAATTTCAAAATGTCTTGATTTATTAAAGTTTCAAAATTCCTCTGATTTATTACGAAAATACCCCCAGTAGGAAAATGACGAAATTACCCCTGGTAGGGAATGATCGAAATGCCCAAAGTGGTGAAGTGAATGTTGTGGATGAATGTGAATGTGATTCTACGAATTAGAATAGTAAACTTGAACTGAAACTTTGTTCGATCGAAAGAACCACTTCTAGAAATTCTTTTCATAAAATTGTTCGCGGTTAAACAGTTGGAACAAATACTATTGCATAAAACTTTTAATCAGATTAAATCGCGACGTTAGAAATGAGTTCTAGGGGATGTGTTAGATTTGTTAGGATCAGAGTGCGCAGCATAAGCGTAGTGCGGTGAGTTAGGATGTACGATTATTCGTTAGTAAGTAATTTCGAGGACGAAATTATTTTTAAGGAGGGTAGAAGCAGAACATCCTAGATTAGGGGTTATGCGTTTGGAGCATAACCCAAGTGCTAGTGGGTTTTAAGGGTATTTGGAGATGTTTTAAGAGTTTTTAGAACTTTAGAATGAGGGTGAAAGCTTTGGAAAAATCTTGGATTTAAGTGTAAAAAGAGGAAATTAGGTTGAGGAGGCCTTAAAGAAATTTTTAGGAGGTTAGGGACATGAACTTGGGCTTAGTAAAGTGGCTTGGGACGCTACTTTAGGGGCCTTGGAGGCTTGCGCAGGAGGGAAGAGGTTCGAGTAACGCGGGGTACATTAGAGACCTTTTATTTTTGCGTCAAAAAGGGAGCTGGGCTAAAAAGGCCTTAAGGGAAAAATCTTAGGCTTGTTGGCATAAAAACCGGCCTTGGTAAAGTGGCTTCCATGCGCCACTTAAGGGCCTGGAATGACGCCTGGTCAAGGGCCTTGGTTCGAATCCCGTTGGCGGCATGGGCGTGTTTTTATTTTGAATTGTTGAAGAGGTGGATAGGAGATAGAGGGAAGATTAAACCTTGCATTATCTTGGATAATTCAAGGTGGAATTATCACAAAAACAAGGTGGTTCTTTGATTGAGGACTCTTTGGGGAAGTTTATAATCGTTTGTATAGCAAAGAAGTGTCAAAAGTTCAACCAAAACTCTTTTCTTCTCCTCAAATTTTGTTGTTTGCCGAATTCTCAATTGTTTCATAGCCAAAACTATTCAAAACTTCCAGCTTTTCTTGCTTCCTTTAACCGAGTCTACCCTCCTCTTTTAAGAGATAATTTCAGCAAATTCTTTTTCTTCTTCCTCTCTTCATTGTTTCGAATTCTCTCCTAACTCTTAGCCAAAAATTTGCTTAGAAATTTCCAAAGATTATTATTTCTTCTTAGCCAGAATACCACTTCTCCTCTTCTCAAAATTCCAGCCCTCCAATTGTGCTTGGGCGAATCTCCCTTGGGGGAAAAAGATGCTGCTGATTTTCAATAAGTGTGGTAAGGGGTAATCCTCTCCTTTAAAATTAAAGTTATGGCTCATGGTTCTTACTAATACGATTAAAGCGGTTGTAGGGAAGCTTGCGGGATTTATTTTTCCAAGGGTGAGTTGGTAAGCACATTCGGCCAAGGGCCTTTGATAAAATTTTATTGTTTAAATGCCAAACTAATGCGTGTGCCATGGATTTAGGGGCCAAATAAGGCTTCGAGGTTTGTTTGGAAATCAAATCCGCTCAAGGTAAGATCGCAAGAGAGCCCTTGGTATGAATTTTGGTTTGGCCGAATAGGCCTTTGGTATTAACACTGACAATTGGCCGAATGTAGGGTCAAGATCTAGCATCGTAGATCGGCTTCTCGAGATCTAGGAATTACGATAGTAACAGTGTGTAAGATCTCTCTACACACTTTATTAATTTACATCTTTGTTATTATTTGCCTTAGATCTTTTGTTTGTGGTTAGCTTGTGGCATAATCATGGATATCGGGTAAGTCCCCTAACTTGTAATTTTTGATATATGTTTGCATGCCATCACATGATGTTTAATATTATGACATGATTTATGAAATTTGATGTATAAGCATGTGATGGTGGGATTGATGAGAGGAGGGGATGAATTATGGGTATGTCGTCGGTGGTTTTGACCACAAGATGGGTTGGCCCCATCGGACTATTTTGTGACCTATGGTCATCGAGTGGTTTTGACCACAACGATTGATTATTTGCGACTAAGTCCCAGTGGTTTGGTACCACCAGTGGTTTTGACCACATTTGATATATTGTGACCTATGGTCATCAGTGGTTTTGACCACACGATGGGTTGGCCCCATCATTTAAATTGTGACTTTAAGTCATCAGTGGTTTTGACCACACGGGGTAGAAAAGGAGTATGGATGGCTAGTTGGGTTGCATGAGCATGTTTATTAATGAATTGTGTATGAGATGTATTTTTACGGGTGGGGATTTACACATTGAGTCTCGGTGACTCACCCCTTTCCCTTAACATTTTGCAGATGAGTAGATCGCGGAGATGGAGCCGGATGGACTCGAGGTGGCCATGCAGTGGAAATTTTAATTAGAAGAACTTGGATTTTGTTTTATTTTATTTAATGTTGGTTTTATTTTAATTAAGTTGTAATAAGGCCTCCTAGATATAATTTTTATTATTCTATGTTTTGGATTAATTTGTTTAAACTATTTCTTAACATTAAATTAAGTCCACATGTTTTCTAAAATTTTAATCGTAAAATGTTTTATCGTGCCATCAGCACACCGAATCGGTAATAATCGACTTAATGAATATTTTTAAAATAAACCTAAGTATGGTGTTTATACACCTCAAATGTTTAAATCGGACGCTATCTTTTATCAAAAAGTTAATTTGGCCTAAAGGGATTTTCAAAAAAAAATACTTTCTCTGTAGCACACCAAATTCGGTCGTAGTGTTTGGGCCGGGTTTGGGGTGTTACAATGATTAGGTAAAGGAAATGTTGATTCATAATAACCAAGGAATGGTCAGATGTGACTGATTTGAATATCTATATTTATAACAGCCCGTTTTCAGTGAAATCAGAATAGTAGTTTTGGGACCACAAATCTGAGGTCAAAAAATTTATTTTATTATTATTTTATTGCCTACAATATGATAGAAATACCGTATAGAAATTTCGTTAAGAAATTTTATCGTTTACATGTTCAATTTGGTAAAAAGGACCAAATCGGGTAAAGTGCAAAAGTTGAGTTCTAATAGCTAAAGGTGTTAAATAGGTATGGAACTTTAAAGTAGAGGTCCTTATATGGTAATTAGCCCATTAGTATGTTAGTGGATGATAATGGTTTGACAATTGTGTAAATTTTAATTATTTTAAAGGTTAATTAAGTAATTAATTAACAAATGACAAATAAAGTTAAAATAAAAGTAATAAAATAAAACCATTATCTTAGGCTCATCTTTCTCAACCAAAAATGGGAGAAAAGAAAACCATGGAAGCTAGGTTATTGGCCATCTTTAATTCCTTCAATTAGGTATGCAATTTTAACCTGTTTTTGATGATTTCTATGTTTTCGGGGTCGTTGTAGCTTAATCTAGCTAGCCTGGAGACTAATTTGTAAAACTATTAAACTGTTAGGGATTTACCATTGATGACCATGCTTGAGTTTTGAAGTTTGATGGTAGATAATGAATGGTTGTTGTTAGATAAATAACTTTTGTAAAGAAATTTTTAGTAAATTTGTCAAATAGGGATTTAAATTGAAAAATAGAGAATATTATGTGGTAAAATTGTGAATTTATGAAATATATGGGCTGCTATTAATATGTACAAAAATCAGCTAGGCTTGGGTAAGGATTAAATTGCATGAATTTCATTTTTCGAGCTTAAGGACTAAATTGCAAAGAAATTAAAGTATAGGGGAAAAATGGTAATTTTGACAAAATTATATGTTGGACTAAATTGAATGTGAATTATATTGAATTGAGTTAAATTTATCCGTATAGATCGAATTTATCGCCTCCGTATCTACGTACACTCGTCGAGGTAAGTTCGTGTAATTCAATTGTGTAATTACATGCTTTGATTGAATTAGATGTATATTATTTGCATTATCATCATATATAAATACTGTAATATCCTGGATTTTTGGGTTTATGCATTTGTGCTTAAATAAATGTGAAATTATGTCTATGTGTGTGATAAATGTGTTTTATGAATTTTTGAGAACCTTAGAATGTAGGAAAATGCCTTAGAAATTATTCGATTTTAAGCTTAAAAGAGAAAGCTAGGCAGAGGAGGCCCTAAGAGAAATTGTAGGGAAAACACAACACAAAAATCAGCTTGTTAAAGTGGCTTGGAGGCACCACTTAAAGCCTCTGTAAGTGACGCCATATGCAGTGGGCAAGGGGCTAGGTTCGAGCTGCAAGGGAAGCAAACAAAAGGGTTTTATTTTACTGCAGGAGTGAACAGTAGTGGACGGCATTAAGGCACTAAAGGGATGAGTTTAATCCTTTTTAAAAATTCAGCTAAGATAAGGGATAAATGATGGATTATTTTTATTAATTTTTGAATGAAGTGATAAAGAGAAAAACAAGGGATTAGATAAGGGATGAGGAGTTGGCCGAATATGGGGTACAAGGGATGGTATTTTCGGTTTAATGATAGCAAGGTAGGTGTGCCGAAAATTCTTCTCTTCTCATCTTTTCATTTGTGCCGAAATTCTCAAAAAGATCAGCTTGTGTCCCTTTTCTTTTCTTCCTTTTTGCTACTCACTTCCATAAGCCGAATTTCGTCGAGCCACACTTTCTTCTTCTTCCCATCAAAGGCCGAACATCCTCCTCTCAAAATCCCACCATAGCCGATTCTCCCTAAGCCTCATACTCTTTCTTTTCTTTCCTTTGTTGAAGCCAGAAACCCTCTAGTGTTCATCAAAAGTGAAATCAATTAACATCTAAGCCATAGCCGGATAGCCACCGTGGGTTCGGGTAAAGGTGTTGCCGATTTCAATATTAAGGGTAAGGATTCTACCATCATCGCTTTATTTCTTTTTCTTGTGGTCGAAATCAAAGCACTAATCCCATTAGAATTCTTTGGCGAAACTTTGAAGGGTCTTAGGGATTTCTCTTGTAGCCGATTTCAAGAAAGAATCTTTCGAGATTTGAAGTGATCAAGGTAAGTGATATGTAGTATTCGGCCAAGGGCCATTTTCCATAGGTTTATGCATAAGCCGATTCTGACAGATAGTAGGCAGGGATTTCGACTACCCAAGGAGCAAGTGACAGTTTCGGGATTTGACTAGTAATCAAATCGGCAAGGTAAGGATTTTTGGTTACAATAATCCTTCGTGAATTGACTTTATAGCCGAATAGGCTTTTGCTAAAATACTAAGGGTTGGCCGAATGTAGGAATTTGAGATCTAAAGCCTTAGATCGGGATTTTCGGGATTTCAGTGGAAGCGTTAAGTAAACCAGGTGTGTACCTCGCACTAAGCCTTAATAGATTTATGGTTATGTTTTATTGAATGTGTTAGTAAGAATAAGTAAGATGTGGCTAAGGGTACCATGCAATGGTACAAAGTACTCAGGTACGTTAACTTACTACTACTGTAGTTATGATATTATGAATATCTGTTGTGGCACATATGTGAACATTGATAAGAATGTGAAATAAGGCCTAAGCCATGATAATTGCATGATTTGTATGACATGGGGCATATGGGTTATATGGAAAGGAAGTGATCCGGTGGTTTATACCACAATATTCGAATGTGGTGACTTATGTCACAAAATTATTATCCGGTGGCTACGCCACAAAATTATAAGGGCGATGAGCTAGTCGTCTGCAGCCGATGGCCTTCGATGATGTGTAGGGATGGCGGGTCGACTTAGTAGTCCCCACGGTGTGATGGTTGGTACGGGTGATGTGTAGCGGATGGTTATATAGGTTTGGGTTCGGGATTACATCATTATATTTAATTGTTATATGTATATGTATGATCTGCTATGCCTGAATCGTTGGGACTTAGTGTTGGTTGTCACACACCGAGTCTGTTTGACTCACCCCGTTGTGGGATATTTTTCAGGTGACGCCGGTGATGGACCGGGTCGGCGGGAGCTTAGTGGTGGCCATGCTCAAGACAGATTTATTTTATTTTGGACTTTTTATTGTTTTTAGTATTTGAATTTATTTTGGGTTTTGTTTTGATGTAATAAGGCCACTAGTATGAAACTGTTTATGCATGCACTTTTAATTATTTTATTATGACACGATTCTTATCAAATTAAAGTTTAAGTAACTTTTCTTAAAAATAAACCTTAAAATGTTCGACACCTAGCACAAATGGTTTTCAGTTTAAATAGTAAACTCTAAGAACTCGGCAATATTTTTAACTTATTGTTTTGAAAATAAAGTTTTATTAAAACCTAGACTTCAAAAAATAATAATTGTTTTCAACGTTGAACCCAACACAAATAAAATCTTCTTCAAAACCACCCAAACTTTCCAAAAGAAACAAATAAGTTTTGAACTGTTTTACTCAAGGAACATACCCAACCTGGCCAGGGCTCGTGGGTCGGGTTTGGGGTGTTTGACTTGGTATCAGGCCCATTTTAAAACTCTCGGCCTTGGGTTTGAAGCCCACAATATTTTCAAGATTTGGCCCAAATAAATTTTGTGAAAATTTTTGTGACATGAGCGAGTTTTTCGGCATGGCACCTAAGTCTCCGACCAAGTCCACGGTAAGTACTCCTAATCTGTTGTGTGAATTATAGTATGATTTGTAGAAGGGTATATCGGGAACGTAGATTAGTATATTAAGTACTTGAGCCCTAGGATTAGTTTACCCCAACATAAGAATTACATAAGACTTAATGCCTAACTAAACAAACCTGTGACTAAGTCGCCGAGTTAGGGTGTGGCAACCATTGTGCGCATGTCTAGGATTGGATTCAGGAAGAGCCTGGTATTCAAGTAGTCCTAGTGACTCACCTCCTCTTCGCTCGAATCCTACTGCAGTGCGTAGCTACGGTTCACCCTAACCAAGAGGACTCATTCACAGGCTAAACTCAATAATTAAAACCCGAAAGGGACTAGCCGTATTTTTATAAAAACCCTAGTTTTAAAAATCAACAAATTACCCCTTTGATTCATAGCGAAATTATTTTGAAAATTTTTCCAAAATATTCCCAATTTACAAAATTACTTAAATACCACAGTTGTGAAATTTACTAAAAGCTTTGGTTGAAAAGAATTTAAAGTACCATACTACCCTCGATTTTTACTAAGATACTTTTCAAAATACTAGAAACCCTATTTTGCAAAATATTAAGATACCCTGAATTGGAAAATTTACTGAAATTACCCCCGATTTACAAAATTACCAAAATGACCCCGATTTTCAAAATTTCGCCATACCTCTGATTTGAGAAAATTTTCAAAAGTACCTCGAGTTTTGAAAATTTCAAAGTGCCCTGATTTATTAAGATTTTTAAATTGACCCCGCTTTATTACCCAAAATACCCCTGTAGGAGAAATGACGAAAATACCACAGGATAGGAGCAGGACGAAAATGTTTGAATAGTGGAATATGTGCGGTAGGTACTCTTGAATGATTGTGTTTCTACGAATTAGGATAGAAAACTTGGAACGAAAACTACGAATGATCGAAAGAACCTCTATTAATCTTCTTTTCATAAAATTTCTTCGCTGGGTGTCAGTGGAACAAAGGCTAATACATAAAACTTTGTAATCAGTTAAAGCGCGATCGTAGAAATGAGTTCTAGGGGATGTGGTCGTAATGTACGAGGACGTGTGTAGAGAAGCGAGAATGGCCGTATCGAACCCGTTAGATCGGGTCAAGGATCCGAGAATGAGGTACCACCACCCCCACCACCACCGGTAGTTAGTGGTGAGCAAAGCAAGATCGACAGGATGATGATGCGATGTGCAGTCGCATCTTGCGAGTTCTTGAAATGGTGGTGGAGCGGGGAGGAAATATGGGAGCTCGTAAATGCTGTGCCGGCGACTCCGAGCCAATGGGGCCGAGGTGTTTCGTGGTGTATCGGTGTGGCACCCGATGCGGTGAGTATTGGTTGGAGGCGACAGAGCGAATCATGGATGAACTCGATTTAACTGCTGAGGAGAAACTGAAAGGAATGGTGTCGCTTCTTCGCGATGAGTCATATCAATGGTGGCTCACAGTTCGGGATGGTGCTACGGCTGAGGAACTCACTTGGGACTATGTTAAGGCGGAATACCGGAAGAAGTATGTTGGTACTAATTATATTGATGCAGAGGAAGGCATTTAGGGTCGCGGTTCAAGGGAATAAGTCCGTAGCGGAGTCTGAGGCTGAATTCTTAAGGTTGAGCCGATATGCTCGAGGAATGGTGGCTACGGAGCATGAACGATGTGTCCGGTTTGAGGACAGACTTAGGGATGATCTAAGGTTGTTGATAGCTCCGTAGCAGGAACGGGAATTCGTCGTGTTAGTAGAGAAGGCTAAAGTAGCCGAAGGAGTTAAGGACTCTGTAAGGCAGAATACTGACAGGAAAAGGCAAAAGAGAGGGTTTGGATCATCAGAGTCATCGGGAAATGCGCAGAAGAGGCCTAGGGTTGATGGGCAGCGAGGTCAACAAGTTGGTACCGGAGGCGCGACTGCATTTACTTGCCGAGTGTGGGAAGAGGCACCTAGGAGAGTGTTGGAAAAAGACAGGAGGATGTTTCAAGTGTGGATCTAAGGATCATATGATTAAGGACTATCCAATAATGATAGACGGGAGTCGACCAATAGGTCAGGGCTATAATCAGGCTGGAAGAGGTGGGACAATGACCTCGGCGGGTCGTGGTCCGAATAACAGAGGTAATGGTGCTGGAAGAGGACGTGGGACCCCGGCCAGAGGTGTTGGTAATACAGAGGCTAGACAGCCAGGTCTAGTGTATGCGGTTCGTCGGAGGGAGGAGGGAGACGCACCGGACGTCATAACCGGTACGTTCTTTATAGCTGACAAGTCTTATTTTTCTCTGATTGATGTGGGCTCGACCCATTCCTATGTTGCATGTAGTGTAGTTGAAACACTAGGCATAGACTCTGAACTATCTGATAGGGAGATGACTGTAGTAAGCCCATTAGGCCAAACTGTAGTGGTGAATAAGATCTTTCGGAGTGTACCCTTAGAAATTGGGAGTGATATTTTCTCGCCGACTTAATGGAACTTCCCTTCGGAGAATTTGACCTCATACTTGGCATGGACTGGTTAGTAGAACACCGGGCTATATTGGATTGTGCAGCTAAGTGAATGGAGTTAAGGACGCCAGAGGATGAGGCGATAATTATGATAGGAGAAAGAAGGAACTACTTATCTAACGTAGTCTCGCCTTAAAGGTCGATAAGATGGTTCGGAAAGGGTGCAAGGCATTTCGACTTTTGTTAGGCGTTGGATGCCAAAGAAGGGGAGTTAGTGGAGTTAGAACAATAAAGGAGTTTGTGGATATTTTTAGGAGGAGTTACAGAATACCCCCGCACAGGAGGTGGAGTTTGGAATTGACTTGCTGCTCGCTGGGCCAAAGTATCTATTGCTCCGTATAGAATGGAACCAGAAGGAGTTGGTTGAGCTCAAGGCTCAAATCCAAGAGTTGCTTGATCGTGGGTTTATCCGACCCAGTGTGTCTCCATGGGGAGCACCGATCTTGTTTGTGAAGAAGAAAGACGGAACTATGCGTATGTGCATAGATTATCGTTAGTTGAATAAGCTGACCATCAAGAACAAGTACCCGTTGCCGAGGATAGACAACTTGTTCGATCAGCTTAAGGGGGCCGCGGTATTCTCGAAGATAGATCTAAGGTCTGGATATCATCAGCTTAAGGTGAAGGAAGCAGATATCCATAAGACAGCCTTCCGAACAAGATACGGGCACTATGAGTTCGTAGTAATGCCGTTCGGATTGACGAACGCCCCAGCTGCGTTCATGGATATGATAAACCGGGTTTTTCAACCTTACTTGGATAGGTTCGTCGTTGTGTTCATAGACGATATCCTAGTATACTCCAAGTCTGAAGAGGAACATGATGAGCATCTCCGGATTGTGTTGCAAGTATTAAGGGAGAAGAAGCTCTATGCCAAATTCAGTAAGTGTGAATTTTGGCTGAAAGAGGTCACATTCTTAGGGCATGTGGTGTCTGCTGAAGGAATAAGGGTGGATCCTCGAAAGATTGAGGCAGTGTTAGATTGGAAACCACCTAAGTCTGTGGCTGAGGTTCGCAGTTTCTTGGGATTAGCCGGCTACTACAGAAGGTTTGTAGAAGGGTTTTCATCAATAGCCGCACCTTTGACAAAGCTGTTGAGAAAGGAGGTACCTTTCGTTTGGACAGATAAGCAACAGGAGAGCTTTGAGAAGCTTAAGAGGGTTTTGACTGAAGCTCCGGTTTTGATTCAGCCGGAGGCAGGGAAGGACTTTGTGGTGTACTGTGATGCTTCTCACACAGGATTGGGATGCGTATTGATGCAAGATGGGAAGGTAGTCACTTATGCGTCTCGGTAATTAAGGCCACTACCCGACGCATGATTTGGAATTGGCGGTGGTGGTCTTTGCTCTTAAGGTGTGGAGGAATTATCTTTATGGAGAAAAGTCAGTGATCTACACGGACCATAAGAGCCTTAAGTATCTGCTGACTCAGAAGGAGTTGAACTTGAGACAGCGAAGGTGGGTGGAATTACTGAAGGATTATGATTGTTCCATAGAGTATCACCCGGGGAAGGCGAATGTGGTCGCAGATGCTCTAAGTCGGAAAGTAGTATCGGATCTGAGGGCGATGTTTGCACATCTGAGCTTGTATGACAATGGAAGTCTGCTGGCAGAGTTGCAAGTTAAGCCGACATGGCTGAATGAGGTGAAGGAAAGTCAGTTAGTGGATGAGGATTTCAGTGCTAAGTTGCAGCAAGTGCAGAGTGGGGAGTTGGAAGATTACGATATTAATGACTAGGGAGTATTATGTTTCAAGGGCAAGGTCTGTATGCCGAAGAATGAGGACTTAAGGTAGAGAATTCTTCAGGAATCGCATGGTAGCCCCTATGCTATGCATCCTAGAGGTACTAAGTTGTACAGGGATCTGAGGGAACAATTTTGGTGGCCTGGTCTTAAGAGGAAGTTACCGAATTTGTAGGAAATGCTTGACGTGTCGACAAGTTAAGGTTGAACACCAAGTTCCGTCGGGATTGCTTCAGCCGATAAAGATTCTGCAGTGGAAGTGGGAGAGAATCACCATGGACTTCGTTAGTGGGCTTCCCCTTACGCCTACTAAGAAGGACTCGATATGGGTGATAGTGGATCGGTTGACAAAGTCCGCGCATTTCATTCCGTCTGCGGGTTGATTATTCTTTGCGAAGTTGGGCGGTTGTATGTGGCGGAGATTGTAAGGTTGCATGGAGTACCGGTGTCAATTATTTCAGATAGGGATCCAAGGTTTACGTCTCGGTTTTGGAAAGCTCTGCATCAAGCTTTAGGCACCAGATTGGATTTCACTACGGCTTTTCATCCGCAGTCGGACGGTCAGTCGGAACGAGTGATCCAAGTGTTGGAAGATATGTTGAGGGGCTGTGTAATAGACTTTAGAGGAAGTTGGGAAGAATACTTGCCTTTAGCGGAATTTGCTTACAATAACAGCTATCAAGCTAGTATTCGAATGGCACCGTATGAAGCGCTGTATGGACGGAAGTGTCACACACCGACGTGTTGGTCGGAATTAGGGGAACGACGAGTTTTGGGTCCAGAGATTGTGGCAGAATCTGAAGAGAAAGTTGAGGTAATTCGGGCACGGTTAAAGGAAGCATCTGACAGGCAGAAGTCGTACGCAGATCTTAAGCGGAAGGAAATAGAATTTGATGTAGGGGATCAAGTGTTTCTTAAGGTGTCGTTGTGGAAGAAGGTGATGAGATTTGGTCGCAAAGGGAAGCTAAGTCCCAGGTTTATAGGACCTTATCGGGTATTAAAGCGAGTTGGACCAGTGGCATACCGATTAGAGTTGCCTCGGAGTTGAAGCGGATGCACGACGTATTCCATGTTTCTATGCTACGTCGTTATCGATCGGATCCATCTCATGTAGTATCAGTTGAGGAAGTGGAGCTAAGACCAGATTTGTCCTACGGGGAAGAGCCGGCTTAGATTTTGGAACAAGATGTGAAAGTGCTACGGAGGAAATTAGTTCCTCTAGTTAAAGTATTATGGCACAATCATGGATCGGAGGAAGCTTCGTGGGAGCCAGAAGAAGCAATGCGACAGCAATACCCTCACTTATTTTAGCCAGGAAATTTCGAGGTCGAAATTATTTTAAGGGGGGTAGAACTATAATATCCTGGATTTTTGGGTTTATGCATTTGTGCTTAAATAAATGTGAAATTATGTCTATATGTGTGATAAATGTGTTTTATGAATTTTTGAGAACATTAGAATGTAGGAAAATGCCTTAGAAATTATTCGATTTTAAGCTTAAAAGAGAAAGCTAGGCAGAGGAGGCCCTAAGAGAAATTGTAGGGAAAACACAACACAAAAATCAGCTTGTTAAAGTGGCTTGGATGCGCCACTTAAAGCCTCTGTAAGTGACGCCATATGCAGTGGGCAAGGGGCTAGGTTCGAGCTGCAAGGGAAGCAAATAAAAGGGTTTTATTTTGCTGCATGGGTGAACAGTAGTTGACGGCATTAAGGCACTAAAGGGATGAGTTTAATCCTTTTTAAAAATTCGGCTAAGATAAGGGATAAATGATGGATTATTTTTATTAATTTTTGAATGAAGTGATAAAGAGAAAAACAAGGGATTAGATAAGGGATGAGGAGTTGGCCGAATATGGGGTACAAGGGATGGTATTTTCGGTTTAATGATAGCAAGGTAGGTGTGCCGAAAATTCTTCTCTTCTCATCTTTTCATTTGTGCCGAAATTCTCAAAAAGATCAGCTTGTGTCCCTTTTCTTTTCTTCCTTTTTGCTACTCACTTCCATAAGTCGAATTTCGTCGAGCCACACTTTCTTCTTCTTCCCATCAAAGGCCGAACATCCTCCTCTCAAAATCCCACCATAGCCGATTCTCCCTAAGCCTCATACTCTTTCTTTTCTTTCCTTTGTTGAAGCCGAAACCCTCTAGTGTTCATCAAAAGCCGAAATCAATTAACATCTAAGCCATAGCCGGATAGCCCTGTGGGTTCAGGTAAAGGTGTTGCCGATTTCAATATTAAGGGTAAGGATTCTACCATCATCGTTTTATTTCTTTTTCTTGTGGCCGAAATCAAAGCACTAATCCCATTAGAATTCTTTGGCCGAAACTTTGAAGGGTCTTCCGGGATTTCTCTTGTAGCCGATTTCAAGAAAGAATCTTTCGAGATTTGAAGTGATCAAGGTAAGTGATATGTAGTATTCGGCCAAGGGCCATTTTCCATAGGTTTATGCATAAGCCGATTCTGGACATTTAGTAGGCAGGATTTCGACTACCCAAGGAGCAAGTGACAGTTTCGGGATTTGACTAGTAATCAAATCGGCAAGGTAAGGATTTTTGGTTACAATAATCCTTCAGGAATTGACTTTATAGCCGAATAGGCTTTTGCTAAAATACTAAGGGTTGGCCGAATGTAGGAATTTGAGATCTAAAGCGTTAGATCGAAATTTTCGGGATTTCAGTGGAAGCGTTAAGTAAACCAGGTGTGTACCCCGCACTAAGCCTTAATAGATTTATGGTTATGTTTTATTGAATGTGTTAGTAAGAATAAGTAAGATGTGGCTAAGGGTACCATGCAATGGTACAAAGTACTCAGGTACGTTAACTTACTACTACTGTAGTTATGATATTATGAATATCTGTTGTGGCACATATGTGAACATTGATAAGAATGTGAAATAAGGCCTAAGCCATGATAATTGCATGATTTGTATGACATGGGGCATATGGGTTATATGGAAAGGGGAAGTGATCTGGTGGTTTATACCACAATATCTGAATGTGGTGACTTATGTCACAAAATTATTATCTGGTGGCTACGCCACAAAATTATAAGGGCGATGAGCTAGTCGTCTGCAGCGACTGCCTTCGATGATGTGTAGCGGATGGCGGGTCGACTTAGTAGTCCCCACGGTGTGATGGTTGGTACGGGTGATGTGTAGCGGATGGTTATATAGGTTTGGGTTCGGGATTGCATCATTATATTTAATTGCTATATGTATATGTATGATCTCGCTATGCCCGAATCGTTGGGACTTAGTGTTGGTTGTCACACATGCTTGAGTGCATTTGACTCACCCGTTGTGGGATATTTTTCAGGTGACGCTCAGTGATGGACCGGGTCGGCAGGAGCTTAGTGGTAGCCATGCTCAGCACAGGATTTATTTTATTTTGGACTTTTTATTGTTTTTAGTATTTCGAATTTATTTTGGGTTTTGTTTTGATGTAATAAGGCCACTAGTATGAAACTCATTTATGCATGTACTTTTAATTATTTTATTATGACACGATTCTTATCAAATTAAAGTTTAAGTAACTTTTCTTAAAAATAAACCTTAAAATGTTCTGACACCTAGCACAAATGGTTTTCAGTTTAAATAGTAAACTCTAAGAACTCGGCAATATTTTTAACTTATTGTTTTGAAAATAAAGTTTTATTAAAACCTAGACTTCAAAAAAATAATGCTGTTTTCAACGTTGAACCCAACACAAATAAAATCTTCTTCAAAACCACCCAAACTTTCCAAAAGAAACAAATAAGTTTTGAACTGTTTTACTCAAGGAACATACCCGATCCGGTCAGGGCTCGTGGGCCGGGTTTGGGGTGTTTCAAATACCGATCGCATATCTGACGATGTACGACGATTACCGAGCCCCGTTTGAACCTTAAGAATTTGTAGGATACAAATGACATGTCATTAGGGTTATTAATTTTAGCTCGTATGAGCTTACCGATACTCAGCTCGAAGGAGCTTACCGTTATTTAGCTCGGAGGAGCTTACCGTTACAGCTCGTAAGCGCATACCGATTCAGAGCTCGTATTAGCATATATGTACAGGAATTGACGGATTACAGTTTAGTACACCTCGTGTGTACCACCCGCGTATCCAACGATATTCTAAATGGTTCAATGGGCACAATTATGTTACGAGATTATATGAGTTTGATATGAACTATTACAGGTATGTAAATGAAACACATGAAGGTGATGTTACATGATACATTGATATATGAAATGAATAATACATGTATATGAAATGTGATTACTTGTTGAATTCATCCATGTGTATTGAATTATATATGTGATTTACATGGCTAATATGTTAGTGAGCATGTGTTTAGGCTTTTGGCCAAATTGGTTGGGATATGCTATGTTTACTTACCTAAATTGTGGTTAAATGGTAAGTTAAATTCTATGTTATATGAACTTACTAAGCTTAAATGCTTACTCTGTGTTATTTTCTATGTTTTATAGTTATTCGGAAGCTTGTTCGGGTTAGAAGCTTGTCGGAGCTATATCACACTATCCATCGGCTCTTTTGGTACTTTTAGTTGGTTACATTTTGGTTATAATGGCATGTAAGGGTTATTTGGGCTAATATTATCCATATGTTTGGTTGATAGAAATGGTCACTTGATGTGGTTGAGTTTTTGGTATCTTAATGTATAATGACTTATTGTGGTATGTATATAAGTTGCCTTATATGATAGATGAATGTCTTGAGTTGTGATTGAATAATGAAAGGTGAATAAGTAGTATAATTGGTACCAAATGGTATGTTTTGGATGGTAAGTGAATTGGCATGAAATGATGCAAAATAGCTTGGTATATTATTGGCTTATTTGATTTAATTGTGTACATGATTATACATGTTTGCATATTGTTATTTGAGGTGCCTAAGGGCATATTGGTTGTATGTAAATATACTACGTGTTTAAGACTTGATTTTAATTGTTTTGGATGCTTGATTATAGCTTGTGTATGTGTGCATTTTTGGGTGTAGGTGAATGCAAATTTGGGTGAGAAAAATGGCTTGTAAAATGGCCTATTTTCGTCCACATGGGCAGAGACACGGGCGTGCGTGTAACACCCCAAACCCGGTCCAAACACTACAGCCGGATCTGGCATGCCACTCAAAAGAGTTTTGTAAAAGATGTCGCAATCTTCGGGAAATATTTTTCTTGTATTTAATCTTTTATTCGGGAAAACTTAATAACTTGATAAGTTTAAATAATATATAAATTTCACTTGTTGTTTTATGAATAAAAACCAAAATCTTAATACATGCCTTAGTTTAGTTAAAGTTTAAATGTCAATAATGAAAACCCAAAATAAAACCCAAAACAAAGTATAATAGTCTAGTGGCCCATGGCCTTATTACAACTTAAACTTAAAACCCACTTAAGATAAATTTCTTAAAAAATAAATAAGTGAAGTCTTTTGTTGAATCCTCAATGCTCTGTCGCATGGCCACCTTGCTCCCTCCTCGGCCGGTCCGATGCGATAAGTGTCACCTGAAATGGTTAAAATAATTGGGTGAGTCGCGAAACTCGGTGTGCAACCCTCATGCACCATCAGATTGGGCCTTAGCCCACAAATCAACAAATAAAACATAATTTAGCAAATGACATACATAACCCAACCCAATCCTAGGTTTCCATCCGCTACACACCACCCTTACCGCCAAGCACACCATTGGGGATTTCTATAATCAACCCACACCGCTACACACCATCGATGGCGGACATGCCGCAGCTTAGTCGCTCATCGTCAAAGTTGTGACAGAGTCACCAGGCTGAAATGACATAAGCCACCAGAAACAGAGTTGTGACAAAGTCACCAGGCTGAAATGGCATAAGCCACGCAACAGCATCACTTCCCCTTTCATCATTCACCCAACCCCAAGCATACAGAGAAATCGGCATACAAAGCATATTATCAAGAAGGCGTAAATCACTAACCCGATGATTAGCCTTTACCCTCCTCGGGTTTTCAATCAAAATGCCAGGTTTTCGGCATTTAACAGAGTATAGCAGATTTATACATATATATATTAGCACCCAATCTAATAGTGGGAAAGGTTACACACCTGATTAATGTCGATACCCTTGCTAAACCGATCTATAACTTTGCTCAAAAAGCCGGAAAGATGTGAAAATAGGGCCTCTCCTACAATCGGCCAAGGGTTAATAGATACCCGAATTTACACTTTGAAACTAATAGATTCCTCTTACCTTGAAATCCCGAAAGTAACACAATTCGAGTGTTACCGAACTATAACTTAGAGATCTATGCGATTGGCCCCACTTCAGATCCCGGAATGCCGAAAATAAGAGAGAAATAAGAGATTAGTTCTAAATAGCCATTCGGCTAGGGATTTTGAAAAGCCGAAAAACATTGAAATCCTGAAATCAATACTTACCTATTGCTTCCTTCAAAATTCGGCACAAGCAGACTCCCCTGAAGAAAATTTGGCAACTTCAAGAGGTGTGATCTTAGTGATTTCGGCTTTTAGAGAAACAAAGAATTGGAAAAATATAAACAAGGAGTGGTTAGTGAGATTCGGCCAAAAGAGAAGAGAAAAAGGATGGTAGGGTTTCGGCAATTGAGATCTAAAGAGTTTTAATTTCTGTCAGAAAAAGAAAAGAGAAGAGAGAGTTCAAGTTTGCCGAAAAATAAAAGAGAAATTTTTGAGAGAGTTTTCAGAGAACATAATGAAGAATTCGGCACACCTTACTACCTATACAAGGCCAATTCTTTCCCCTTTATAGAGTCAAATTTTCGGCCAACTCTAGCCTCTTGGATGAGCTCTCATATTTTCCCTTATCTTGATCTATTATCTCCACAAAAATAGCCCTAATTCCTCTCTTCATTATCTGCCTATTATCCTTAAAATTAAACATAATAAAATCTCCTAAAATTTAGCCTTGTGCCGTCCCCCCTTACTCTTCTAAGTGCTGAATTTTAGCCCTAAAACTTGGGCTTCAAGCTGTCAAAATTTGGGCCCTCCTCGTGCACTTGTGACGCCACTTATAGCTCCCATTTACTGTGCCCCTCGTTGCTGGGCCACAAGCCCAATATGTCACTTAAACTACTAAAACTTTATTTTAAATCCTTGAGTGTCTAAACAGAATATTTAAACAAAAACCTCAGCCCATTCTTGAGCCCAATCAGGACCCCTAACCTTTTAAATTAATATTTTAAGCACACATCACATAGAATGCACAGGCCCAAAATTCAGGATATTACAGTGCGACTCAGCCGTGTGTGACACACGGCCAAGTGACATGGCCGTGTGTCCCCTGTAGCTTTCTAAGGGTTGCAAGTCAGGCTGTTACACAGCCTAGCACATGGCCTGGCACACGGGCTTGTGAGGTTACTTCGAAGGGTACACGGCCTGATACATGAGCGTGTGGCTTGATCGTGTGACCCAAGTCAGTGAGTTACACGGGCATGGGCACGGGCTGGGACATGGCCGTGTGTCCCTATTTCAAATGCCCACACAACCTAAGACACGGGCGTGTCTCTTGGCCGTGTGAGTCACACGGACTGGCCACACGGCCGTGTGACCCTTGCAACTTTGAAAATTTTAAATGTTTCTAAATTATTTTCTGAGTTTCCTATTTGGTCTCGATTTGTTTCTAATGCGTATTTTGGGCCTCGATGGCTCGTATAAGGGACAATATGTATGAATTTGATTGGTTTTGACATGAATACTATATGATATGAAATGTTCATATTTTCTGTCTGTTTGATTTGTAAACTCCGATAATTCTCCGTAATCCTATTCCGGTGATGGATTCGGGTTAGGAGTGTTACAATATTGGTAGGTGTTTTTGATGAGTAACACCCCAAACCCGGCCTAGAAGTTAGGCTTGAATCTGGTGTGTCACATGGGAGTAAAAACCATGTTTGCGAAAAACTTACTTGAGAAATACAGCCTCATTGTTAAAACTCAAAACACTTAAGCAATTGTTGTCTACTTGAAAACGTAATTATCTTTAAAGACTTTTTTCGGTTGCGAAAGCATATTTGAAATATACAATTTACGAAAATGTGACGTTTAGAATAGAGTTGCGTGAAGCATTTTGAAAACGTTGCGGAAACATAGATAAAATACAATTATTTTTGAGAGGTTGTTTGATAAATCGATAATCGAACTAGTAATCTTTTAAAACCGTGACTTTCGAAAATATCGTTGAATATTTGTAGGAAAATTCAAGTTAAATTATTTATACAAGTTTGTTTAAAAATCCATTTGTTGATCAATTTTGGAAAACTATTATATAAGTTTTTAGAAAATCCTCATTTTAAAACAATTTAAGCAAAATAATAAATATATCAACCATAAAGCAAATAATAAAATACTGCAGGCCTTATTACAACATAAAAACCCAAAATAGTAAATGAACGGAAATAGAAAACTAAAGTTCAAAATGAAACACCATTTTCAAGTATGGCCTCCATCGAGTCATCCATGGGCCCAAGTCCTCATTACGAGCATTACCTACAGAGATTAAAAAGAAAAGGGGGTGAGTTACAAGAACTCAGTGTGAAACCCCTTACCATCATCCACTGGCCTCGAACTCATATAGCAAAAATTTGGGCTGAGCCCATAAAGCATAATCTTGGGCCGGAGCCCATTTTCATAACAGAATATATATATATGCAATGTATGTAATGCAATCCCAAACCAACCTAATAATCCATCCGCTACACACCATCCGTACCATCCATCACACCTGTGGGGATCTTTTGTCAACCCACCCCGCCAACACACCAATCGTAGGCATTTAGCCATTTATATCAAATTCGAATTGTGGACAAGCCACCAGAATAACAGAATATACGTGGCTTAGCCACTGACAAATGTGACAGAGTCACCAGAATATGTGGCAGAGCCACCAAATTTCACTTCCCCGATCATCAATATCCCAATCCCATGCAACTTATGTAAATGCAACATACATCGTAAATCATAATATTTACAATATAACCACGATAATTAATAACTCAGAGATTTATTACAAACAATTTGGCCCATTAACACTTTACAAAATCGGCCCATTAGGGCATTATATCAAATCGGCCCATTAAGCCATTTATCAGATCGGGCCATTTAGCAATATATCAGATCGGCCCATTAAGCAATATATCAAATCGGCCCATTATGGATATATATCAAATCGGCCCGTTAAGGCAACATATCAAATCGGCCCGTTAAGGCAACATATCAAATCAGCCCATTAAGGCAATATAACAATTCGGCCCTTTAGTGGCATTTCCGTAATTCGGCCCGTTAGGGGCATTTTCATAATTCGATAATCTTACCCACTAAGGGTAATTCGGTAATCTTGCAACCCAGGGGTATTTCGATAATTTACCTTCCAAAGGTAATTTGGTAAATTCGCAACCCAGACTTAATTACTAATTTGGGGCAAAAAGATTGAAACTGTCCATCTGCGTCATACTGACTAAACTGACTATAACTCGAGTTAGAAACCTCTAAATTTAGATCCATAAATTTTCCTTAAAACTAGACTCATATATATTCTTAAGATAATTTTTCCATAATTTTTTACTTAACCATTTAGTACAGTTTATTCCTTAAAGTTTTCCTTGTTTCACTGTCCAATGATTCTGACCTCTCTTATCTTAATTTCAAATATCTTACTGTACGGTTTTCATATGCTGCTCCCACTTGTTTCTATTGAAAATAGGTTCACTAAGGAATCCATGCATATTAATTATAACTCATAATTACCTTTGTACAATTTTAAACGATTTTTCCAAGACAGAACAGAGAACCGCGAAGTCGATCAGAACCAGTCTCACAAAAATTAACATATCATTGAATATAAAATTTTTCTTCCTACTCCGTTTCTTTCATATGAAAATAGACACAGTAAGATTTAATTAGATATCTTATTCACTTTTTAATTCTCTTTATCCTATTTTTCGTGATTTTTCCAAAATTACGTTACTGCTGCTGACCAAACTGTTTCATTGCAAACTATGGTTATCACTACAAACATACGCAAGCCCGAGTGGTCACGGATGCCGATTTCTGGTTTTCTTTGGTATTTCGACCGAATCACAGAATATTTCATGCAAACCATCAGAGAGATGTGAGAACACACACCATTTCAACATGTATTCGGAAGGGTACGGGATTACACACCTTATTTGGATTTCCTTAAGAACCACTCTTCTTTGATCCACTATATCCGAAGGATTAGCAAATAGATTATATCGAGTGATTTCGTCCCTAAAACATAATATATTAGTCGAACTTCAATCCGATTTGCAACATATCCAAATAAAGATATAACGAAAAATCCAAAAATGAACCCCTTACCTTAATGATGATAGATCCGACTTCAATCGATTGACTTAAGACTAGAGAGGGATCGGCAAGAATGTGCTTTACGACCACACACCAGAACACTACGAAAGAAATGATGATCACGCTTAGAGAGAATAGAAGAAATGATGTTTTCGGTTAAGAAAACCATCCCAAGACATAGGCACAAAATTCGGCATGGAGAAAAGAAAAATACAATGATAGAATAGAGTCACTTACCGATTCGATTAAAGAAGATGTGTTCAACTCGCAAGATGGAGAAGAGAAGATGATTGAAATTCGGCTATCAAGAGAAATGACCAAGAATGCATTGAAGATTTCGGCCAAAACAAAAAGAGAAAAATGGACAAATGGACTAGGAGATTTCGGCCAAAGCAAAAAGGGAAAAGAGTTTGGAAAAGAGACACAAATTGCTCAAAGAGAAAAATACCTCTCATGCACTAAAACTTAGCAAAATGACTAAAGAGAAAAGAGAAAATTCTGCTCTCCTTTTTCCCTAACAAACCGTGTGGCATCTTTTGTCCAAAGGATAGATGTTGACCCAATTATCTTTCCAAAACATCACCCACAATATTAGCCAACATGTTCCCTTCTCTTGCCATTTTCTTTTAGTTCTTTCCTTCACTTCTCCTAATTTACCTCCCTACCATATTTCCTTAGCCACCTTCCTATAATTAAAAAGTCTTCCCTTGCCTTAAATATTACCATGACCGACACTTGGAAAGAAAGCACAAAAAAATAAATCCAAAATTGCAATAGATGGGATTCGAACCCTTTCCCTTCATGCTCCTTCAAGTGACACCACATCCTCTTTACCAAATGCTTATTTATGCTAGCAAAATGCTCACTTATTTCCTTAAGTCATAATGCCACTTGCCTTCTCTCCTTAAAGTGCCTAAATATAAAAATTTACTTATAGCCTATCTTGAACCCGGAACTTCCTAGAAACCTCGTAACTCTCCAAAATCACCTTCCTAATAAGTCCAACTTGAAATAATGTCGCTCTCAAATTCCCATAAATTTTTAAACGCTTCTACGGTCAAGGCCCAATGGGCCCAATAGGTCTAATTCTACTAGGCCCAATTTTGGGATGTTACATGATGAGTGGAAGAGGTATGCATGTTAATAGCTTAAATGATGATTAAATTAACATGCTATAAGTATGAATTTGTAGATAAAATAGTTGTGATGTAATGGTTGAAATGTTTGTGTCAACTTGAATGTTTTTGTAAGCTTAGTGCCTAATTTATAGGATTGATTGTTGGGGTGCCATTTTAGGCACATTGGTATCTTAAATGAATGTGTTACGAAAATGTCATATTGGCATGCTTGATGTGAAAATTATGCAATTTTTGAATAGAAATTAATGTGTAATTGAACTTAGATTGTGCATGAATTTGGTTAGGCTTGAAATAGTTCCTAAAATGACATTTTGTGCCACACGGTTTGGCCACATGACCGTGTGTCATACATAGGCAAGTGACACGGCCGTGTGCTCTGTATGTTCAATGTGATTTTGGTTAAACATGGTCACAGTCTTTACATTGCCGTGTTAATGTTTGTAAGATTTTACATTTAGGCCCACACGGCCTCAGTTTGTTACACAACCTGACGACATGGCCGTGTGACTCTATTTTGCACAGCTTCAGTCTGTGACACAGTTTAGATACATGGCTTCAGTCTATGACACAGTTTAGATACATGGCCCTGTGATTCAACAAGACATGGCCTCAGCCTATCACACGGTCGTGTGACCCTGTTTTACGAATTTTTCCCTAGTTATTTAGAAGTTTTTAATTTAATCCTAATTTGTATTGGGGTAATTTTAAAAGCTTTCATATTCTCAATTAAAACTGGAAATTGTTTGTAATTCATATTAAACATGAATTTTTACTCGTATTTATTGGTTTATTGAATGTTATTGCGATAAATGTATGTGTTGAATATGTTAACTATTGTAGCATCCTGTAACTCGGATCCAGTGACCGGACTGGGTAAGGAGTGTCACACGGTTGATTTGCTATAATTTGATATGTCAAATTAGGCTTCCCCGTTATACTTAAAGAGCTTGTTTTTGGGAAAATTAGCGTCTTTTCTGTATTTTAGTGTAGATTTTAGATTTACAATTTAATAAGTGTAAATACCTCTTTTTACTCATTTTTGAGATCCAAATTGACCACTTGTGCCATTGGGGGCCGTAATGTCTGATTAAGTGTGGTAGGTACTTAACGGTGGCCCGCAATTGTGCAAAAAATCACTGAGGAATACAACATCAAAGCATGGGAATCTTGATACCTCTAACAGGCTCGAGATGAAGAACACCATAGTGGTATTGCGATATGCTCTTTGGGTATTACGATACCCACCTGCCAAGGAGCACCCCCATTTCAAGACTAATGATGATGTCACAATATCCACATCATGACGGGGATAAAAAATGACGCCAGGGATAATCTTTGTCCAACCGAAGCACCAATTAGATAAGGCCCATTCCAAGGCATTTTTGCCAACAAAATGATGTCAGAAATTGCTGCTAAAATAGCCAATTTTGGCTAAGGAGAGAGGAATACACACATTAGGCTTAGTTTAACTTAGTTTCTCTTTAGTTCTCTTAGTTTTCCTCTTCATTTTTAGGGTTTCTTATTGTTTATCTTCCTTAGCTGTAACATCCTAAAATTTGAATTTTTATATGTTGCATTATTTTGGTGCTCAGCTAGTTAAACTATCCAATGTGTGTGTTTAGGTAGTCCTGAGAAGGCTCGGGATTTATTTGGAATTAGTAAAATATTTTGGCATTTAGTACTTTAAGGTAATGGAGTAAGTGACCTTAAAGCTTAAGGAAATAAATTGGTAAATAGCTAGCATAAGTGAGCTAGTAGTGAAGAGGAGATGGCGCCATATGTATTACCTTGAGGGAAGGAGTTCGAATCCCTTTATGTGCATTTGTGATTTTTTTATTTTTGCTTTCCTTCCTTATAGTGTCGGCCAAGAACTAATTATGGTAAGTTGGACTTTTATTTTTATGGCAAGATGGCTAAAGGATTAAGGAAAGATTGAAGTTAAGGAAAGGAATCAAATGGAAATGGCATGTAAGGGGAGCATAAGGCTTATTCCATGGGTGATGTTTTGGAAAGTTTGGGTGGCCAAACTTTTGACCAATTGGCTATGCATTTGGACGGTTTATGGGGCTAAAGGGGGATGGTCGAATTTTATTAGCATTTTGGTAAGGTTTAGGTGCTAGTTTTGGTCATTTTTTTTCATTAGCAACTAGTGTATCTCTTTTCTCCAAAACTCTTTTCCCCTAGCCGAATGTGGTCAATAGCAATAGGTAAATATTTGGTTGTTTTGGCCATTTCTTTTTGACCAATTTGGTATCATTTTCTTTTCTCCCCAAACTCTTTTCTTCTTTGTGCCGAAACCATGCAACCTTGAAGAGGCATAATTCATTTCTTTTCTTTCTCTTTGTGGAACGCATACAAACTTGGAGACCATTTCCTTGTTCATTTTTCATCCTTGAAAAACCGAAACTTAACCATCATATCTTCTACTTCTTTTTCCTTCTTCTTTTCTTATTGCAAATAACTTTCAAACATCACTCCCTCTCTAATATTTTCACCATGGCCGAATATCATTGATCATCTCCCTATAGCTGAATCTTCCCCTTCATACATATTTTCTTCTCAACTATATTTCTACTCACACCTCGATCAATCGGTAAGTGATCCATTACAACATTTTTATATTTTTATTTTATCCTTTCTTTTAGTGCCGAATCTATACCTTGGTGTGGGATGGCCATATTGATTGAGACCATCACCATACTTTCTCTCATACGAAATCACTTTTCTTTGCCATAGAAATATAGTGGAAGGCCGAAACTTGGAGTTTCCGAAGTCGTCATCTAATCGCTAGGATTCGGTCCAAAAGTCTCTAAGGTAAGGATTCTTCGAGGACTCTATAATCACTTTTTATTCATTAAGATAGTGTTGATTAATCGATATTATTATAGGGACTCTATCGCTCGATCTTTCATCTTAAGATCATACGGATCTTTATGGTGTTTCGACTTCACTCCTAAGATCAATCATTTATAACAACGTAATATTAGTTTGGACTAATATTTATTTTCAATGGAGGCAAACAAGATCGAATCAAAAGGGGTAGTGATTGGTGATCGAAAAAGGAGCGGATTTACGATCCCTCCTAGATTCAAATGAAGGGCTGTTTCAGCGATTCGAGACTTTCCACAGGGTTGTGGACCCTCATCCGGTGAGAATCAACTATTCGAAGTTGTTCGCAATTGTGAGGCATTAGTGATTCGGGATTTTCCACCGGGTTGTGTACTGTCAACCGGGGAGAACCGGCAAATTGTAGTTGTTCGCGATTTCGAGGGTAAAAACCTAGACCGTTTATCTTAGAGTAGATTTACTATAAGTGTACATGATCTAATCGAGCGTTAAAAATATTTTTAGGTGTCGACGATCAGGAAAATGTAGTGCTTGCCGTAATCAGGTGTGTAATCTCACACTGTATTCATGGGTTAAATAATTATATTGTGTTAATCGCTTGATTAAATCACATGTTAGTGAAATCGGGTGAAATGGCATAATTATCACTATGTTGGTAAAGACTATGAAATCGGTATTAAGACTGTGAAAATTACGAAATTGCCCTCAATGGGCCAAATCGACAAAGGTGATATTTGATATATGGGCCAATGGTGATATTTGATATATGGGCCAATTGTGATATTTTCTATATGGGCCAAAATGAAATATTGGTTATATGGGCCAATTGTGATATTTGATATATGGCTCAATTGTGATATTTGATATATGGGCCAATTTTGATATTTGATATATGGCTCAATTGTGATATTTGATATATGGGCCAATTGTGATATTTGATATATGGGCCAATTGTGATATTTGCTATATGGGCCAAAATGAAATATTGGTTATATGGGCCAATTGTGATATTTGATATATGGGTCGGATTGTGATATGGGCCAGATTGTGATAATTGTTATAATGGGCCTTATTGTTCGTAATAAATATTTGAATGAATTGTTGTAAATGAATATCCATTATATACATGGATTGCATGGGATGGGATATTGATGAAGAGAAGTTACGGTAGCTTTGCTATTAAAATTGCAGTGGCTCGCCACAAATCGAAAAATGGCAATGCCATGTAAACTCTGTGAATCTAGTGGCTTGTCCACAAATTAATATAAACGGCTTAATGCCTATTTTGGTGTGTTCTTGGGGTGGGTGACTAAAGCTCCTCACGGGTGTCTTTGGTTAGTACGGGTGGTGTGTAGCGGATGGAAATTAGGTTTGGTTTGGGAATTGCATATCATATTCATATTATATATGTTATTATTGTATTATAATTGTAAATGGGCTTTGGCCCAATAAATGCTTAATTGGATTTTGGCCCGGTGGGCGGTGGTAAGTGGGTTACACACTGAATTCTAGTAACTCACCCGCTTTCCTTACCCTTCTCGGGTAATGATCGATTTTGAGACTTGGGCCGTGGACGACTCGATGGAGGCCATACTACGAATAATTGGTTATTTAAATTCTGGATTTCTTTTAAGTACTTTTAAATCTTCTCGAAATTTTAATTAAATTTTCTTTAAAGGGCTAGATGTACATTTATTTCGTGTGACATGCCAAATCTGGCCTTAACGCATAGACCGGGTTTGGGGTGTTACATTTTATGGTATCAAAGCCGAGTTTCAAAACTCGGCTGTGGTTTGGGTCCAAAAACGTTTTCAAAATTTTTTTGAATTGAAAAGTTAAAATGCATGTTTTAAAAAGGAAGTATGGCACCACGGGTATCTGGCACCAAGTCAAGTAAGTATGTTATTGTATGATTATGATTGTTATGATATGACAATAGGAACACTCTAGAACTTTTAGTTTTAGGTGTTGAAACTATAGAGATTGAGACTATAGGATGCGTTTACGAAAACAAATCTACTTCTTATACCTCATAAGAAATTATTTAATAAATATCGAAATAGTATACTGATTCATAAGATTTGTAATCAGATTGAATCGAAATAGTCAATATGAGTGCTAGAGGACGTGGACGTGGTAGACGTGGCCGTGGTAGAGGCCGAGGTACTAGGGTTGCGTCTGAAGCGTCGGGACATATGTAAGAAATGGACGCACCTACGTCACCCGGGACTGAAACTGGATCACATGATCGTATGATGGAGGACATTGCTTTGTCCCAAGCAATGTTGTGAGTCTTAGAAAGGGTTGCTGGGGCTAGAACTGGGCCAGCAGCTCGTGGATCAATTTCAGAACAACTTAGATCGAGTGGTGCCGAGGTTTTTAGGGGTGTCTCGGGTGTAGCCCCAAGTGTAGCGGAGTACTGGCTCGAGGCTGTGGAGCGGATCATGGATGATCTGGAGTGTACCACCGAGCAAAAACTAAGAGGAGCTGTGTCCTTGTTGAGAGACGAGGTGTATCAATGGTGGCTTACTGTTCGGGAAGGCACTCAGGCCGATCGAGTTGCTTGGGATTTCTTCAAAACCTCATTTCAAGGAAAGTATGTTGGGGCTAGCTATGTGAATGCCCGAAGGAAGGAATTTCTTAATCTGGTTCAAGGAAGTAAGACCGTGGTAGCTTATGAAGTGAAATTTCTGCGTCTGAGTCGTTATGCCTGAGGTATTGTGCCAACTGATTATGAACGCTGTGTGCGTTTCGAGGATGGGTTGAGCGATGAATTGCTGGTATTGATAGCCCCACAGCAAGAAAGGAATTTTGCCACACTGGTGGAGAAAGCAAAGATAGCCGAAGAGGCTAAGCTTTCAGAGCGGCAAAACCGAGAAAAAGATAGAGGCAAGAGCAAGAGGGACTTTAAGTACTCGGGTCCTGCTAAAAGGTTTCAGAAGAGGCCCAGGAATGATGAGCCAGCTCAAGCTAGAGCACCAGCTGCTACCAATCAGATACAACCATGTGCTGACTGTGGAAGACGACACTCTGGTGAATGCTGGAAGAGAACCGGTGGTTGTTTCAAATGTGGTTCTAAGGACCATCACCTTAAGAATTGTCCTCGACGGACTGCTCCGACTCAGGAAGCTCGTAACCATGATGCACAGCCAGCTAGAGGCGCTCAGTAACCACCGAGGGGTCGTGGACCAGGTCGAGGTGGTAATGGCTCAGGTCGAGGTCAAGGTACACCGGGTAGAGGTAATGGCTTCAGAGGTAACGTGGAGGCGAGACAGCCAGGATGGGTTTATGCGGTCAGACGCTGAGAGGATGGCGATGCACCTGATGTGATAACCGGTACGTTCTTTATCTCTGATGTACCTGTTACTGCTTTGATAGAAATTGAATCTACCCATTCGTATGTTGCTAGTGCTATATCTGGAAACCTGAACATTAGATCTGAGATTTCTGATAGAGAGATGACGGTAATTAGTCCCTTAGGACAATCTGTGATGGTGAATAGATTGTTTAGAGACGTGCCCTTAGAAATTCAAGGAGAAATATTTTTAGCGGATTTGATGGAATTGCCTTTCGGTGAGTTCGATCTTATTTTGGGCGTGGACTGGTTGGTGAAGCACCGTGCAAACTTGGATTGTGCTGCAAAGCGGATGATGATAAGAACTTCGGAAGATAAAGAAGTGGTGATGATAGGTGAAAGGAGAAATTATCTATCGAATGTGGTATCTACTTTAAAGGCAGAAAATTTGGTGCGAAAAGGGTGTGGAGCCTTCCTAGCCTTCATTAGTGCATTGGATGCCAAGGAAGTATCAGTAGAAGGTGTTAGAATGGTGAAGGAGTTTTCAGACATCTTTCCCAAAGAACTTCTGGGTTTACCTCCAGACCGGGAAGTAGAGTTTGGCATTGAGCTTTTGCCCAGAACGGCTCCGGTGTCCATTGCTCCTTATAGGATGGTGCCGAAAGAGTTAGCGGAGCTTAAAGCTCAAATTTAGGAGTTGTTGGATCGGGGATTCATTCGACCGAGTGTGTCACCGTGGGGAGCACCGGTCTTGTTCGTCAAGAAGAAGGATGGGTCGATGCGTATGTGCATCGATTATAGGCAGTTGAATAAGTTGACGATCAAGAATAGGTATCTGTTGTCGAGAATGGATGATCTGTTTGACCGATTCATGAGGAGCTTGATTTTCTCCAAGATAGATTTGAGATCGGGTTATCACCAACTCAAGGTTAAGGAGGCGGATATTCATAAGGCGGCGTTTGAACTCGTTATGGTCACTATGAGTTCTTGGTGATGCCATTTGGTTTGACCAATGCACATTTTGCATTTATGGACATGATGAACCGGGTCTTCCAACCCTATTTAGATCAGTTCGTGGTGGTGTTCATAGATGATATATTGGTATACTTGAAGAATGAAGAAGAGCATGATTCACATCTGCGAATAGTATTGCAAATATTGAGGGAAAAGCAGCTTTATGCCAAATTCGGTAAGTGTGAATTTTGGCTAAAGGAAGTGACTTTCTTGGGACATGTTGTGTCACCAAGGAATCGAGTTGATCCTCGGAAGGTAGAGGTTGTGTTGGATTGGAAACCAGAAGTCGATGGTGAAATTCGAGTTTCCTAGGTTTTGGTGGTTATTATAGACGTTTTGTTGAGGGTTTTCGTTGATTGCTGCACCCTAACTAAACTATTGCGCAAGGGAGTACCGCTTGTGTGGTCGATCAACAAAGAAGAAAGTTTTGAGAAATTGAAGAAGATTTTGACTAAGCGCCCGCTTTGATTCAAACTGAAAGCCGGAAAGAGTTTATTGTCTCATTGCGATGCGTCACACGGGCTTAGGATGTGTATTGATGCAAGGTGGGAAAGTGGTAGCTTATGCATCTCGTCAGTTAAGGTCGCATGAAGTGAATTATCCTACCCATGATTTGGAGTTGGCTGCAGTGGTATTTACTTTGAAGATTTGGAGGCACTACCTGTACGGTGAGAAGTCGATCATTTATACGGACCATAAGAGTCTAAAGTACCTCCTTACCTTAAAGGAGTTGAACTTAAGACAGAGGAGGTGGATAGAACTGTTGAAGGATTACGACTTCTCAATCGAGTATCACCCCGAAAAGGCTAACGTGGTGGCAGACGCGTTGAGTCGTAAAGTGATATCGTAGTTGAGAGCGATGTTTGCTCATCTCAGTTTGTATGAAGATGGTAGTCTACTAGCCGAACTTCAGGTGAAGCCTATGTGGTTAGGTGAGATTAAGGAAAAGCAGTCATCAGATGAAAAGCTGGGTCCCTTACTTCAGCAAGTGGAAGGTGGTGTGATAGGGGATTTTGGATTGAATAATGACGGAGTACTGTGTTTTCGCAAAAGAAGCTGTATGCCCAAAGATTCGGAATTGAGACAAATGATTCTGCGTGAGGCGCATAGTAGCCCTTATGCTATGCACCTCAGGGGAAATAAAATGTATCGAGATCTCCGGGAGCAGTATTGGTGGCCAGGGTTGAAGCGAGAGGTTACTGATCTTGTGAGTAGGTGCCTGACATGTCAGCAAGTGAAGGCGGAACATCAATTGCCATCGGGATTGCTGCAACCGGTGAAGATTCCGTTATGGAAATGGGAATGGATAACGATGGACTTTGTTAGTGGGTTACCCTTATCGCCTACTAAGAAAGATTCCGTTTGGGTAATAGTGGATCGGTTGACGAAGACTTCCCATTTCCTACCTGTTCGTACGGATTACTCATTGCAGAAATTGGCCAAATTGTATGTAGCGGAGATCGTGAGGTTACATGGAGTACCAGTGTCTATTATATCGGACAGGGACCCTAGGTTTGCATCACGGTTTTGGAAAGCTTTACATGAAGCTTTGGGAACAAAGTTAAATTTCAGCACGGCTTTTCATCCTCAGTCAGATGGTCAGTCGGAAAGAGTAATCCAGATTTTGGAAGACATGTTAAGGGGTTGTGTGATTGACTTCAGGGGTAGTTGGGAGGATTTCCTACCGTTGGCAGAATTTGCGTATAACAATAGTTATCAATCCAGTATCCAAATGGCACCCTACGAGGCATTGTATGGTTGTAGGTTTCGTACTCCTACTTGTTGGGTGAATTGGGGAGCGGCGATTCATCGGGTCGAGTGATATCGAGACGGAGGAAAAGGTAAAGGTAATTCGGGCACGGTTAAAGGAAGCTTCGGATAGACAAAAATCGTATGTGGATCTGAAGCGTAAGGATATTGAGTTTGCGGTGGGAGATTAAGTCTTTCTAAAGGTCTCACCTTTGAAGAAAATCTTCAGATTTGAAAGGAAGGGCAAGTTGAGCCCTAGATTCATCGGACCGTACCGTACCGTGTATTGAAGCGTGTTGGGCTAGTGGCTTATCAGCTTGAGTTACCTCCGGAGTTGAGTCAGATACATAGTGTATTTCATGTCTCAATGTTAAGGCGTTACCGATCTGATCCGTCTCATATAGTACCGGTAGAGGAAATTGAGATAAGGCCTGACTTGTCATTCAAGGAAGAGCCAGTGCAAATTTTAGATCAAGATGTTAAGGTGCTGAAAAAGAAGTCAGTACCATTAGTCAAAGTTCTATGGCGTAATTACGGAGCGGAGGAAGCTACGTGGAAGCCTGAGGACACGATTCGGCAGCAACATCCTCACCTCTTTTAACCAGGTAAATTTCGAGGACGAAATTTTCTTTAAGGGGGTAGAATTGTAACATCCTAAAATTTGAATTTTTATATGTTGCATTATTTTGGTGCTCAGCTAGTTAAACTATCCAATGTGTGTGTTTAGGTAGTCCTGAGAAGGCTCGGGATTTATTTTAATTGGTAAAATATTTTGGCATTTAGTACTTTAAGGTAATGGAGTAAGTGACCTTAAAGCTTAAGGAAATAAATTGGTAAATAGCTAGCATAAGTGAGCTAGTAGTGAAGAGGAGATGGCGCCATATGTATTACCTTGAGGGAAGGAGTTCGAATCCCTTTATGTGCATTTGTGATTTTTTTATTTTTGCTTTCCTTCCTTATAGTGTCGGCCAAGAACTAATTATGGTAAGTTGGACTTTTATTTTTATGGCAAGATGGCTAAAGGATTAAGGAAAGATTGAAGTTAAGGAAAGGAATCAAATGGAAATGGCATGTAAGGGGAGCATAAGGCTTATTCCATGGGTGATGTTTTGGAAAGTTTGGGTGGCCAAACTTTTGACCAACTGGCTATGCATTTGGACGGTTTATGGGGCTAAGGGGGATGGCCGAATTTTATTAGCATTTTGGTAAGGTTTAGGTGCTAGTTTTGGTCATTTTTTTTCATTAGCAACTAGTGTATCTTTTTTATCCAAAACTCTTTTCCCCTAGCCGAATGTGGTCAATAGCAATAGGTAAATATTTGGTTGTTTTGGCCATTTCTTTTTGACCAATTTGGTATCATTTTCTTTTCTTCCCAAACTCTTTTCTTCTTTGTGCCGAAACCATGCAACCTTGAAGAGGCATAATTCATTTCTTTTCTTTCTCTTTGCGGAACGCATACAAACTTGGAGACCATTTCCTTGTTCATTTTTCATCCTTGAAAAACCGAAACTTAACCATCATATCTTCTACTTCTTTTTCCTTCTTCTTTTCTTATTGCAAATAACTTTCAAACATCACTCCCTCTCTAATATTTTCACCATGGCCGAATATCATTGATCATCTCCCTATAGCTGAATCTTCCCCTTCATACATATTTTCTTCTCAACTATATTTCTACTCACACCTCGATCAATCGGTAAGTGATCCATTACAACATTTTTATATTTTTATTTTATCCTTTCTCTTAGTGTCGAATCTATACCTTGGTGTGGGATGGCCATATTGATTGAGACCATCACCATACTTTCTCTCATACGAAATCACTTTTCTTTGCCATAGAAATATAGTGGAAGGCTGAAACTTGGAGTTTCTGAAGTCGTCATCTAATCGCTAGGATTCGATCCAAAAGTCTCTAAGGTAAGGATTCTTCGAGGACTCTATAATCACTTTTTATTCATTAAGATAGTGTTGATTAATCGATATTATTATAGGGACTCTATCGCTCGATCTTTCATCTTAAGATCATACGGATCTTTATGGTAAGCCGACTTCACTCCTAAGATCAATCATTTATAACAACGTAATATTAGTTTGGACTAATATTTATTTTCAATGGAGGCAAACAAGATCGAATCAAAAGGGGTAGTGATTGGTGATCGAAAAAGGAGCGGATTTACGATCCCTCCTAGATTCAAACGAAGGGCTGTTTCGGCGATTCGAGACTTTCCACCGGCTTGTGGACCCTCATCCGGTGAGAATCAACTATTCGAAGTTGTTCGCAATTGTGAGACATCAGCGATTCAGGATTTTCCACCGGGTTGTGGACTGTCAACCGGGGAGAACCGGAAAATAGTAGTTGTTCGTGATTCCGAGGGTAAAAACCTAGACCGTTTATCTTAGAGTAGATTTACTATAAGTGTACATGATCTAATCGAGCGTTAAAAATATTTTTAGGTGTCGACGATCAGGAAAGTGTAGTGTTTACCGTAACCAGGTGTGTAATCTTACACTGTATTCATGGGTTAAATAATTATATTGTGTTAATCACTTGATTAAATCAAATGTTAGTGAAATCGGGTAAAATGGCATAATTATCACTATGTTGGTAAAGACTATGAAATCGGTATTAAGACTGTGAAAATTACGAAATTGCCCTCAATGGGCCAAATTGATAAAGTTGATATTTGATATATGGGCCAATTGTGATATTTGCTATATGGGCCAAAATGAAATATTGGTTATATGGGCCAATTGTTATATTTGATATATGGCTCAATTTTGATATTTGATATATGGGCCAATTGTGATATTTGATATATGGCTCAATTGTGATATTAGATATATGGGCCAATTGTGATATTTGATATATGGGTCGGATTGTGATATGGGCCAGATTGTGATAATTGTTATAATGGGCCTTATTGTTCGTAATAAATATTTGAATGAATTGTTGTAAATGAATATGCATTATATACATGGATTGCATGGGATGGGATATTGATGAAGAGAAGTTCTGGTAGCTTTGCTACAAAATTCTGGTGGCTCTGCCCCAAATCTGAAAAATGGCAATGCCATGTAAACTCTGTGAATCTGGTGGCTTGTCCACAAATTAATATAAACGGCTTAATGCCTATTTTGGTGTGTTGGCGGGGTGGGTGACTAAAGCTCCTCACAGGTGTGCTGGTTGGTACGGGTGGTGTGTAGCGAATGGAAATTAGGTTTGGTTTGGGAATTCCATATCATATTCATATTATATATGTTATTATTATATTATAATTGTAAATGGGCTTTGGCCCAATAAATGCTTAATTGGATTTTGGCCTAGTGGACAGTGGTAAGTGGGTTACACACTGAGTTCTAGTAACTCACCCCGTTTTCCTTACCCTTCTCAGGTAATGATCAGTGACGAAGACTTGGGTCATGGACGACTCAGTGGAGGCCGTACTACGAATAATTGGTTATTTAAATTTCGGATTTCTTTTAAGTACTTTTAAATCTTCTCGAAATTTTAATTAAATTTTCTTTAAAGGGCTAGATGTACATTTATTTCGTGTGACATGCCAAATCTGGCCTTAACGCATAGACCGGGTTTGGGGTGTTACATTAGTTGTAAATTTTTTTTTCTGCAAATTTCCTTCTTTTATCTTTAAGTTAGTTAAGTTAGTTATCACTGTAGCTATGGTTTATTTACACTTTTGTCCATTTCCTTTTCTTGTAATGACATTTCAACCTTTAGTTTAATGTTATTTCAATTTATTTTAGTTAATTTGTTTATTAATTCAACTTTTATGTTCCTTTTACTTTATTTTACTGTTGAATGCCTGTGACACCCTCTACTCGACCCGATCGCTAGGTTTAGGTATCAGATGCTACACTAACCCAAATGACTTAATGCAGTTTCTGGTTTAATTACATACTAAATCAACTTGTATTAAACTGGTAATAAAACTTTAATACTTTGATTCCATTAGTCGTTTACAAATTTTTGGACAAAGACTCGATAATGTATATATACAAGTTAAACCTTGAGGCGAAACCTCTATGGGTGACCGTCTATACCTATACACATCTGCCGCATTTCACTTGGCTCTTAGCAAAGTCTAGCTTGGTCCCTATTGATTTTTGAATCTATAACTATCCCACATACAAGCAGAAATTTTATAAGTTTAAGAGAACTTAATGAGATCCGCATAAAGACATTAAGAAAAATGTGAGATTTCCAACTCATAGTTAAACTACCTGATAATTGCATTCATTATTTCTAGCGGGTGAATCTCGGCGATTGTAAAACCCCTCACCCGTATTCAACGCCGAAATAGGGTTACGGAGCATTACCAGACTTACAACACATTTAAACATACTTTTCTCATACATTTAATCAATACAAAAAATCATCATTCAATTTCAATCAATATGTCCCTATTATGAGCCTACGAGGCCCTAAAAATGCCTTAGGAGTGGTTCGGGACTAAACTGATAACTTAAGAAACTTTCACGAACTTTGAATTTTTTTCTCAAAACAGGGGACACACGCCCGTCTGGCCAGGCCGTGTGTCTCACACGGCCACTAGACATGCCCGTGTCATAGGCCGTGTGAACATTCGAAATGGGAGCACATGGCCGTGTCCCAGCCCATGTCCTACCCCGTGTCCAAACAAGGGAGCTTAGTGACTTAGGTCACACGGCCAACCACAAGCCCGTGTGTCTAGCCCGAGTACCCTTCGAAGTGGCCACACACGACCGTGTGCCAGGCCGTATGCTAGGCCGTGCCAAACTTGTAGGGTATACTGACTTATGCAACACGGCCAAGTCACACACTCGTGTGCTAGGCCGTGTGCAAATTAGGGGGTATACTGACTTATGCCAGACGGTCGATCACACGCCCGTGCATGAGACCATGTAGAGCATACTGACTTCATTTCAATTTCAACACCAGGGGATACACGGCCGTGTAACATGACCGTGTGTCACACACGACTGAGACACATGTCCGTGTCTTTGCCCGTGTGGACAAAAAATAGGCTATTTACCAAGCCAATTTGCCACCCACAACTTCATGTACCTAAACAACCCAAATAGCACTAATTCATAGCATAAATGAACATCTATTTTAGCCACAATCAAAACAAATTCATACCATTTCCAATAATAACAACCAACATGCTTATAACTTATGTTTTTCTCAACCAAAACATACCAAAACACATATACCAATCAACTAGCTAAACCTTTACCAAACATACATCATTTTGCACCAATTCACAAACACAATTCAATCTAGTATCAACCATTTAACCTTCACTATGTTAATATCCAAAAGTCTCATAACATAAGCCATTCACATATCCATCCATGAACTCAAAATATCAACCATATATGTAACACCCCAAACCCAGCCCATATGTTATGACCGGATCAAACATGTCACGTGAGAAAAACATGTTAAATCCTTTTTATTCGAACTAAAATAGGTATTATTTTATAATCAAGAAAACAAGTTTGATTTGAAATATTTGATAAAGTACTACTAACCTCAAGGGTTGACTGATAATTCGGTAATTTGAACTAAAGATCTTATAAACTATGACTTTTGAAAATATTATTGATAATTTGAGAGAAAATTTCCAAGTTAAAATATTTGTCAAAGTTTGTTATGAAATCCATTTGTTAATCTATCTTGGAAAATCTTTATTTAAGTTTTTAGTAAAATTCCCATTTAAAACAATTTAAGCAAGATAATAAGTTCGTCAAACATAAAGCAAAAATAAAATATTCCAGAGGCCTTATTACAACATAAAAACCCAAAATAGTAAAAGTACTAAAAGGAACGGAAATAGAAATCTAAAGTTCAATAAAAACCATTTCTGAAGTATGGCCTCCACCGAGTCATCCATGGCCCAAGTCCACTTTACTGAGCATTACCTACAAGGGTTAAAGAAAAAGGGTTGAGTTACTAGAACTCAGTGTATAATCCCCTTACCGTTGTCCACTGGGCTTGAACCCGTATAGCAATATCTTGGGCCTAAACCCATTTACATAACAATGTATAAATGAAATAAAATATATATATATATGTAACCCAACCCATCCTAGTAATCCTTCCGCTACACACCACCCGTACCATCCCATCACACCTGTGGGGATCAAGTCAACCCACCCCGCCAAACACACCAATCGCAGGCAAGTTGCCATTTATAATATATTTTGATTGTGGCCTGACCCACGGAATCATAGTGAAACATAATAACAAACATTTTTGTGGCAATGCCACCGGGCTACACTTCTCTTCAACATTTATCCCATCCATGCAAAATTATGAAATACAACATACATAATAAAGCATAATATTTACAAATATAAACAACAATCATTAATCCAGAGATTTGTTACGATAAATCGGCCAATTATAGAACTTTGCAATTCGGCCCATAGAGGCATTTTCGTAATTCAGCCCATAGGGGCATTTTCGTAATTCAGCCCATAAGGGCATTTTCGTAATTCGACCCATAAGGGCATTTTCGTTAATTTTACAAATAATCCCCGATTTGACAAATCTTAGTATTTACGATTTTTAGGAAAAATACTCGATTCATACCATTTTACCGATTTTAAGTTCTTAGGCAGCAATGATCGATATTTCTAATATGATGCTAAATCACAGATTTATGGAATTTCGGTGTGAGATTACACACCATTTCAAACATGTATTCGGAAGGGTACGGGATTACACACCTGATTACGATAAGTATTAAACTCTCTTGATCATCGGCACCTATGACAACATAGTACTCGATTAATCTAATGAATGAGATTTTTATTAAATCTAAATCTAAACCAAGCGATCTACTGAAACGCTTACTCTCGATATCGTGAATGACCACGATTTGTCTATTCTCACCGGATGATCGTCCGCAACCCGGTGGGAAATCTCGAACCGCTGAAACCGCTCTACGCTTGAACTTAGGAGTTGGAGTAGCAAATCCACTCCTTTTTTGTTCTCCAATCGCTTTTCCTTTCAACACGGTTCCACTTGCCTCCATTGGAAAACGTCTTAATCAAAATGATATTGCAATGATATATATATATATATATCGATTGTCTAAGGAAAAGGGTTCAGCTTACCACTATTTCCGTAGAATCAACAAGCGAATATCCACGATTGATATAGTCCATTGACAATAATAGATCCACTTCTATTGTTTGGGCGCAAGATTAGAAATGATTCGGCTAAGATGTGGTGTTCGGCCAATCCACTAGAATACTACAAATAAAAGAGTATCAAAATATGAGGGAGTGTGGGAAAACACCATTTCAGTTTAGAAACAAGATGAAACAACCGAATGATGGGGAATACTCATTCAGCTAGGGAGAATTGAGAATGAAAAGATTAGAATAACGTCGCTTACCTGATTTAATCAAGAAAGAAATGTCCAACTTGTAAAATAGAGAAGAGAAGATGATCAAAATTTGGCTATGAAAGTATGGATTAAAGAAGAAGGAAGAAAGGTTGAAGAATTTTGTGAAAAGAAATGAAAAGATGGAGAAAGGGAGCTTAATAGTTTCGGCTAAACAAGAGAGAAAGATGAGCAATTGTGCTAGAGTGATTCAGCCATTCAAAAGAAAATGAGTAAGATTGGTTTGAGGATTACGGTAAAACAAAGGAAAAAGATGAATAAATGGCCTAGGAGTTTCGACCAAAACAAGAGAAAATGGTGTACAATAGTGGCTTTAGAGTTTCGGCAAGGAAAAAGAAGAAATTGGAAGAGAGCAACCAAATATGCTAGAAAGGAACAAGCATTTCACACAAAATTGCAAAATGCCAAAAGGAAATTCGGCTACCAAGCTTTTCCCTCCCCAAAACCGTGCATACCTTACCAATAGGATCAAAAATTGACCAAAACACTTTCCAAAACATTCTCCCCAAAACCGGCCAACATATCCCCTTTCTTGCTCCTTTCGTTTACTCTTTTCCTTACACTCCCCCCTTACCATATTTCCTTAGCCATCTTTCCAAAATTAAAAAGTCTCCCTTACCATAAATACATCCATGGCTGACACTTGGGATAGGAGTACAAAAATAAATCCAAAATTTGCAAAAGATGGGATTTGAACCCCTTCCCTCCATGCTCTCCACTTGATGCCATAACCTCCTTGCCATATGCTCATTTATGCTAGCAAAATATGCACTTATTTCCTTAAGCCTTGATGCCATTTACCTTCTCTCCTTAAAGTGCTTAAACACAAAAATTTTGCTAATGCCCAATTCAACCCCGAACCTTCTTAGGACCCCTAAACATACACAATTAATATTTTTAACTAACCTATCGCATGGTATAATGCAACACATAAATTCTGAATTTCAGGATGTTACGATTCTACCCCCCTTAAAGAAATTTCGGCCTCGAAATTTTACCTGATTAAAAGAGATAAGGATATTGCTGCCGAATCGTGTCCTCTGGCTCCTATGTAGCTTCCTCTGATCCGTGATTACGCCATAATACTTTGACTAATAGAACCGACTTTCTTCTTAGCACCTTAATATCCCGATCTAAATTCTATACTGGCTCCTCTTCAAAAGACAAGTCAGGTCTTAACTCAACTTCCTCCACTGGTACGACATGAGACAGATCTGAACGATAACGCCTTAACATAGAGACATGGAATACACTATGTATCTGACTTAGCTCTGGAGGTAACTCAAGCTGATAAGCCACTGGCCAACACGTTTCAGTACACGGTATGGTCCGATGAACCTAGGGCTCAACTTGCCCTTCCGTCCAAATCTAAAGATCTTCTTCCAAGGTGAGACCTTTAGAAAGACTCGATCTCCCACCGCAAACTCTATATCCTTACGCTTCAAATCCGCGTACGATTTTTGTCTATCCGAAGCTTCTTTTAATCGTGCCTGAATTACCTTAAATTTTTCCTCCGTCTCTGAGATCAACTCAGGACCCAACAACTGTCGTTCCCCCAGCTCAGTCCAGCAAGTAGGAGTACGACACCTACGACCATACAACGCCTCGTAGGGTGCCATTTGGATCTTTGGATTGATAGTTTGTTGTTGTATGCAAACTCGCCAATGGTAAGAAATCCCCCAACTAACCTGAAGTCGATCACATGACCTCTTAACATATCTTCTAGAATCTGGATCACTCTCCAATCGACCATCATGCTGCGGATGAAATGCCGTACTGAAATTTGACCTTGTACCCAAAGCTTCATGTAAAGCCTTCCAAAACCGTGATGTAAACCTAGGGTCCCTGTCTGATATAATAGACACTGGTACCCCATGTAACCTCACGATCTACGCTACATACAACTTGGCCAACACGCAATGAATAATCCGTGCACGCGAACAGTAGGAAATGAGCGATCTTCGTCAACCGATCCACTATTACCCAAACAGAATCTTTCTTAGTAGGTGTTAAGGGTAACCCACTAACAAAGTCCATCTTATCTTTTCCCATTTCCATAATGGAATTTTCACCAGTTGCAGCAACCCCGACGGTAGTTGATGTTCTGCCTTCACCTGCTGACATGTTAAGCACTTGCTCACAAAATCAGTAACCTCCCGCTTCAACCCTGGCCACCAGTATTACTCACGGAGGTCTCGGTACATCTTATTTCCCCCAGCGTGCATAGCATATGGGCTACTATGCGCCTCATGCAGAATCATTTGCCTCAATTCTGAATCTTTGGGCATACAAACTCTTCCGGGGAAACACAATACTCCATCACTATTCAATCCAAAATCCCCTATCTCACCACCTTCCACTTGCTGAAATCGAGAACCCAACGCTTCATCTATCAACTACTTTTCCTTAATCTGGCTTACCCAAACAGGCTTCACCTGAAGTTCGGCTAACAGGCTACCATCTTCATAAAGACTGAGATGAGCGAACATCACTCTCAAATCTGATATCACCTTACGACTCAACGCATCTGCCACTACGTTAGCCTTTCCGGGATGATACTCGATTGAGAAGTCATAATCCTTCAATAATTCTATCCACCTCCGTTGTCTTAAATTAAACTCCTTCTGGGTAAGGAGGTACTTCAGACTCTTATGATCCGTGTAGATAATCGACTTCTCACCGTATAGATAGTGTCTCCAAATCTTCAGAGCAAACACCACTGCAGCTAACTCCAAGTCATGCGTGGGATAGTTCACCTCATGCGGCCTTAATTGACGTGATGCATAAGCCACCACTTTTCCCCCTTGCACCAACACACATCCCAAGCCCGTGTGTGACGCATCACAATAAACAATAAATTCCTTACCAGCCTCAGGTTGAATCAATACTGGTGCTTCTGTCAAAATCTTTTTCAATTTCTCAAAGCTCTCTTGCTGCTTATCTGACCACACAAACGGTACTTCCTTACGCAACAACTTAGTTAGGGGTGCAGTAATCAACGAAAACCCCTCAACGAAACGCCTATAATACCCAGCCAAACCTAGAAAACTTGATTTCGCCATCGACTTTGGTGGTTTCGGTCCAAAACAGTCTCCACCTTCCGGGGATCAACTCTAATTCCTTCGGCAGAGACAACATGCCCCAAAAAGGTCACTTCCTCACCAAAATTCACACTTCACGAATTTGGCATACGATTGCTTCTCTCTCTCAAAATCGCAATACAACCCGTAGATGCGAATCATGCTCTTCTTCGTCTTTGAGTACACCAAGATGTCATCTATGAACACCACCACAAACCAACCTAGATAGGGTTGGAAGACCCGATTCATCATGTCCATAAATGCAGCTGGTGCATTTTTCAACCCAAACGGCATCACTAAGAACTCGTAATGTCCATAACGAGTTCGGAACTCAGTCTTGTGAATATCCGCCTACTTGACCTTAAGCTGGTGATATCCCGATCTCAAGTCTATCTTCGAGAAAATCGAAGCTCCTCGCAGTTGATCGAACAGGTCATCGATCCTCGGTAACGGATACTTGTTCTTGATCGTCAACTTATTCAATTGTCTATAATCGATGCACATACGCATCGACCCATCCTTTTTCTTTACGAACAAAACTGGCGCTCCCCACGGTGACACACTTGGTCGAATAAATCCTCGATCCAACAACTCCTGAATCTGAGCTTTAAGCTTCGCTAACTCCTTCAGCGCCATCCTATAAAGAGAAATGGACACCGGAGCCGTTCCTGGCAACAACTCAATGCCAAACTCTACCTCCCGATCTGGAGGCAATCCTGGGAGCTCCTCGGGAAAGACGTCCAAAAACTCTTTCACCGTTCTAACGCTATCTACCGACAACTCTTTGGCATCTAAAGCACTGATGAAGGCTAAGAACGCTCCACACCCCTTACGCACCAACTTTTCTGCCTTTAAAGCAGATACCACATTAGACAGATAGTTTCTTCTTTCGCCTATCATCATCACTTCCTTATCCACCAAAGTTTTTAGTATCATCTGCCTTGCAGCACAGTCCAAGTTTGCACGGTGTTTAACCAGCCAGTCCATGCCCAAAATAAGGTCGAATTCGCCGAATGGCAGTTCCATCAAATCCGCCAGAAATATTTCCCCCTGAACTTCTAAGGGCACATCCCTAAATAACTTATTTACTACCACCGACTGTCCTAAAGGGCTAATCACAGTTGTTTCTCTAGCACTAATCTCAGATCTAATGTTCAAGATTCCAGACACAGCACAAGCAACATACGAATGGGTGGATCCAATATCTATCAAAGCAGTAACAGGTACATCAGCTATGAAAAACGTACCGATTATGACATCAGGTGCATCACCATCCTCTCGACGTCTGACCGCGTAAACCAAACCTGGCTGTCTCACCTCCGCGTTACCCCTATTACCGGTACCTCTACTCGGTACACCCTGACCTCGTCCTACGCCATTACCACCTCGACCTGACCCACGGCCTCTCAACGGCTACTGAGCGCCTCTAGCTGACTGCGCATCATTGTTACGAATAACCTGAGCCTGAGCAGGCTGTCAAGGGAAATCTCTAAGTCGATGGTCCTTGGAACCACATTTGAAACAACCACCGGTTCTCTTTCAGCATTCACCCCAGTGAAGTTTTCCACAATCCACACATGGTTGTAGCTGATTAGTAGCAACTTGTACTCTCGCTCGAGCTGGCTCCTCATTCTTGGGCCTCTTCTGAAAGCCTTTAGCAGGACACGAGTGCCTGAGTCTCTCTTGCTCCCGCCCTATCCTTGTCTCGTTTTGCCGCTCCTGAGTGTTTAACCTCTTGACTATCTTGGCTTTCTCCACCAAGGTGGCAAAGTTCCTCTCCTTCGTGGGGCTATCGGTGCACTGCAATTCATCACGCAAACCCGTCCTCAAAATGCACACAATGTTCGTAGTCTATCGGCACTATTCCCCGGGCATACCGACTCAGTCGTAGAAATTCTGCCTCGTACACTGCCACAGATTTACCTCCTTGGACCAGATTCAAGAATTCCTTCCTTCGGGCATCCACATAGCTAACCCTGACATATTTTCCTTTAAATGCGGTTTTAAAGAATTCCCAGGTAATACGATCAGCCTGAGTGCCTTCCCGGACAGTGAGCCACCACTGATACGCCTCGTCCCTCAGCAAAGACACCACTCCTTTCAGTTTCTGCTCGGTAGTGCAATCAAAATCGTCCATAATCCGCTCTACCGCCTCAAGCCAGTACTCCGCTACATTTGGGGCTACACCCGAAATACCTCTAAAAACCTCAGCTCCATTCGATCTGAGTCGCTCCAATATTGACCCACGAGCTGCTGACCCAGTTCTTGCCCCAGAAACCCTTTCCAGAACTCGCAACATTGCTTGGGACAAAGTGTCGTCCTCTCTCATGCGATCATGTGACCCAGCTTCAGTCAAAGGTGACGCAGGTACGTCCATTTTCGGCATCTGTCCTGATGCCTCAGATACAACTCTAGAGCCACGGCCTCTGCCACGGCCTCTACCACGGCCACGTCTACCGCATCTACGTCCTCTAGCGCTCATATTTGCTAATTCGATTTAATCTGATTAAGAGTCTTATGAATTAGTATGCTATTTGATGTTTATTAAACAATATTTTATGAAGTATAAGAAGTAAAGTCGTTTTCAGAAACGCATCCTATAGTCTCAATCTCTATAGTTTTGACTCCTAAAACTAAAAGTTCTAGAGTATTTCTACAGTCATACCACAATAATCATAATCATAAAATGATAACATATACTTACTTGACTTGGTGCCGGATACCCGTGGTGCCATACTTCTTTTAGAACATGCATGTATAAATTAAGATTTTAAACAGCTTTGGAAAACGTTTTTGAACCCAAACCACAACCGAGTTTTGCAATCGGGCTCTGATACCATAAAATGTAACACCCCAAACCCGACCCATACGTTATGACCGGATCAGACATGTCACATGAGAAAAACATGTTAAATCCTTTTTATTCAAACTAAAATAGGTATTATTTTATAATCAAGAAAACAAGTTTGATTTGAAATATTTGATAAAGTACTACTAACCTCAAAGGTTGATTGATAATTCGATAATTTGAACTAAAGATCTTATAAACTATGACTTTTGAAAATATTATTGATAATTTGAGAGAAAATTTCCAAGTTAAAATATTTTTCAAAGTTTGTTATGAAATCCATTTGTTAATCTATCTTGGAAAATCTTTATTTAAGTTTTTAGTAAAATTCCCATTTAAAACAATTTAAACAAGATAATAAGTTCGTCAAACATAAAGCAAAAATAAAATATTCCAGAGGCCTTATTACAACATAAAAACCCAAAATAGTAAAACTAATAAAGTGAACGGAAATAGAAATCTAAAGTTCAATAAAAACCATTTCTGAAGTATGGCCTCCACCAAGTCATCCATGGCTCAAGTCCACTTTACTGAGCATTACCTACAAGGGTTAAAGAAAAAGGGGTGAGTTACTAGAACTCAGTGTATAATCCCCTTACCGTTGTCCACTGGGCTTGAACCCGTATAGCAATATCTTGGGTCTAAACCCATTTACATAACAATGTATAAATGAAATAAATATATATATATGCAACCCAACCCATCCTAGTAATCCTTCCGCTACACACCACCCGTACCATCCCATCACACCTGTGGGGATCAAGTCAACCCACCCCGCCAAACACACCAATCGCAGGCAAGTTTCCATTTATAATATATTTTGATAGTGGCCCAGCCACCGGAATCATAGTGAAACATAATAACAAACATTTTTGTGGCAATGCCACCGGGCTACACTTCTCTTCAACATTTATCCCATCCCATGCAAAATTATGAAATACAACATACATAATAAAGCATAATATTTACAAATATAAACAACAATCATTAATCCAGAGATTTGTTACGATAAATCGGCCAATTATAGAACTTTGCAATTCGGCCCATAGAGGCATTTTCGTAATTCAGCCCATAGGGGCATTTTCGTAATTCGGCCCATAAGGGCATTTTCGTCAATTTTACAAATAATCCCCGATTTGACAAATCTTAGTATTTACGATGTTTTGGCAAAATACTCGATTCATACCATTTTACCAATTTTAAGTTTTTAGGCAGCAATGATCGATATTTCTAATATGATGCTAAATCACAGATTTACGGAATTTCGGTGTGAGATTACACACCATTTCAAACATGTATTCGGAAGGGTACGGGATTACACACCTGATTACGGTAAGTATTAAACTCTCTTGATCGTCGGCACCTATGACAACATAGTACTCGATTAATCTAATGAACGAGATTTTTATTAAATCTAAATCTAAACCAAGCGATCTATTGAAACGCTTACTCTCGATATCGTGAATGACCACGATTTGTCTATTCTCACTGGATGATGGTCCGCAACCCGGTGGGAAATCTCGAACCGCCGGAACCGCTCTACGCTTGAACTTAGGAGTAGGAGTAGCAAATCCACTCCTTTTTTTTTCTCCAATCGCTTTTCCTTTCAACACGGTTCCACTTGCCTCCATTGGAAAACGTCTTAATCAAAATGATATTACAATGATATATATATCGATTGTCTAAGGAAGAGGGTTCGGCTTACAACTATTTCTGTAGAATCAACAAGCAAATATCCACGATTGATATAGTCCCTTAACAATAATAGATCCACTTCTATCGTTTGGGCGCAAGATTAGAAATGATTCAGCTAAGATGTGGTGTTCGGCCAACCCACTAGAATACTACAAATAGAAGAGTATCAAAATATGATGGAGTGTGGGAAAACACCATTTCGGTTTAGAAACAAGATGAAACAACCGAATGATGGGGAATATTCATTCGGCTAGGGAGAATAGAGAATGAAAAGATTAGAATAACGTCGCTTACTTGATTAAAGAAGAGAAGATAATCAAAATTCGGCTATGAAAATATGGATTAAAGAAGAAGGAAGAAAGGTTGAAGAATTTTGTGAAAAGAAATGAAAAGATGGAGAAAGAGAGCTTAATAGTTTCGGCTAAACAAGAGAGAAAGATGAGCACTTGTGCTAGAGTGATTCGGCCATTCAAAACAAAATGAGTAAGATTGGTTTGAGGATTACGGTAAAACAAAGGAAAAAGATGAATAAATGGCCTAGTAGTTTCAGCCAAAACAAGAGAAAATGGTGTACAATAGTGGCTTTAGAGTTTCAGCAAGGAAAAAGAAGAAATTGGAAGAGAGCAACCAAATATGCTAGAAAGGAACAAGCATTTCACACGAAATTACAAAATGCCAAAAGGAAATTCGGCTACCAAGCTTTTCCCTCCCCAAAACCGTGCATACCTTACCAATAGGATCAAAAATTGACCAAAACACTTTCCAAAACATTCTCCCCAAAACCGACCAACATATCCCCTTTCTTGCTCCTTTCATTTACTCTTTTCCTTACACTCCCCCCTTACCATATTTCCTTAGCCATCTTTCCAAAATTAAAAAGTCTCCCTTACCATAAATACATCCATGGCCGACACTTGGGCTAGGAGTACAAAAATAAATCCAAAATTTGCAAAAGATGGGATTTGAACCCCTTCCCTCCATGCTCTCCACTTGATGCCATAACCTCCTTGCCATATGCTCATTTATGCTAGCAAAATATGCACTTATTTCCTTAAGCCTTGATTCCATTTACCTTCTCTCCTTAAAGTGCTTAAACACAAAAATTTTGCTAAGGCCCAATTCAACCCCGAACCTTCTTAGGACCCCTAAACATACACAATCAATATTTTTAACTAACCTATCGCATGGTATAATGCAACACATAAATTCTGAATTTCAGGATGTTACAATATATGCACATATATGCACATAACCAAGTCTACCAAAATAAGCCAACACTCATGGCCATATTTACAAACCAAAACATATGCCATTACAAGTCATTACAAATAACCAAAATCGCTATCAACCCATAATCAAAATGACTCAAAATACCTATACATGCCATATACTTAAAATACCAAAGTTCAAAGCTACCAAGTGATAGGTGGTAGTGTGAAACAATCTCCGACGATCCCCGAATCTGAGCTAGCTTCTATATCACTATAAAACACAGGAAAAAATAAACAAAGTAAGCTATAAATCTTAGTATGCTCGTATGAAATAACTTAATGCAATCACAGAATTATAATTCAGTAATTTGAATTCATCAACATGTAGCTTACATTAACTATCAAACCTTTCAAATACTCATTCACAAAACTATATACTTTCATCATCATTTCTTTGATTCAATGATAAAATAGTTTATGTACTTACCTGTACCATTTCGTACAAATCTCATACACATTCTCAACTTTCATTCACTCGTTGAACCATTTGCAATAGAATTTGGATACTCAAGGGTCTCACACGATAAATACCTATACCATGGCCTGAAGCCAAATCAAGGTAGCTTATCCGAAATATTAATATCATGGCCCAAAGCCAAATCAACCGATTTGCATGGCCCGAAGTCAAATCGGTTTATCTCGCACACAAAGTGCTATATCATGGCTCGAAGCCAACTCACTGTATCCCCTAATGACATGTCACTTGTATCCTAAACTATTCCTAAGGTTCAACTGGAATTCCAACTGTCGAATCATCGTCGAATCATTTCCAAACTTGTCCGTAGTCACATAATCACAATTTACTCTATATCAAAGCATATAGAATACATTTGAAATAAAATTATAACATACGAACTTACCTCGGTTGCTAAAACGACGAAATAAGTTGATTAGTCGATTAGTCGATAACTGTAGTTTTCCCCCGATCTAGATCTGAATTCCTCTTTTCTTGATCTAAATATATTCAAAATTAACTTATATACATCTGAGCTATTTTACACATTAGCCCCTAAACTTTCATATTGTAACACCCCAAACCCGGTCAACACACCACGACCGAATCTGGCATGTTAAGGAGTGAAAATGTTTTGAGTAAAACAAGTTTGCCGATTTATTTCTATTGAAAACTCCTTCACCGTTAAAAGGTTAGAAAACCCCGTGTAGAGTATAGTTGAAATCATTTTTGGTTGCTTTAAAACCCGAAAAAACCCTCTTTTGTTGGAAATCCATTTGTTGTTTATAGTTTTGGAATACCTTTCGATACTTGTTAAAAACCAAGTGGGTTAAGCATAGTCGAGTTAAGAACCATTTGTGTTTGGAGTTGTTTAAGAAATTAAATTTGAAAACGTTGCTTTTTACTTCTATCAAGTCAGCCAAAAACACGACCCCTTGAAGTTCTAGGGGTACATCCCTATATAGTTTATTTACTTCTATAGAGTGACCTAGAGGGCTTATTACTGTCATCTCCCTAGAAGTAATCTCAAAGTCTAAGTTCATTGTTTCCGCTATGCTACTGGCAACATACGAGTGCGTCGAACCCACATCAATCAAAGCATTATAAGGTAGACCAAAGATTAAGAACGTATCAGTTATGACGTCCGGGGCGTCGCCCTCCTCTCGACGCCTCATTTGCGTAGACCAAACCAGCCGTCTCGCCTGCACCACCCGCACCTCGCGCGGTGCTACACGGCCTCTACGAGCCATTACCTCCACCGGTGAACCACGGCCCCTCCGTGGTTGCCGACCATCCTCCCGATCGTGTACGACTCGATCCGAGAGATGCAGCCTAGCCGATCTCTCGTGGACAATCCCTCACTCGATGTCCCATCGATCCACACTCAAAACATCCTCTGTTTCTAGTCCAACATTCCCCGTGTGAGACTTCCCACATCGAGCACACCGTGGTGGCCACCGAGTAGTAGCGACAATAGGCCTCGCCGCTTGATTCACCCACCATACCTAGCCCTTTTTCTGCTGATTCTCGGTAGACCCCCGATGACCTTGAACTCCTCTTATTCCAACCCTTATCCCGATTTTGCCTTACTGATTGCTTTCACCTCCTCAAAGAACTTTGGCCTTTTCCACTAAGACCGCAAACTCTCTTTCTCTTTGTGGGGCAATTAACATCCGCACTGCCTCTCACCCCATCTTCGTCGACACAGCTCTCATGCTCCGTGCCCACAATACCCCGTGCATACCGACTCAGCCGAAGAAATTTCGCCTCATATTTCGAGACCGTCTTATTTCCCTGAACCAAGTTCAGGAATGCCTTGCGCTGCGCATCGATGTAACTAGCCCCAATGTATTTCTCCCGATAGGTCGTGCTCTAAAGAAATCCCTAGTGATGTCGTCACCATTGCTCGATCCCCTAATCGTGAGCCACCATTGATACGACTCATTAGGAGAAGAGATACTATACCCTTCAGCTTCTCCTCAGCCGAGAAGTCCAGGTCATCCATGATGCGTTCCGTCGCCTCCAACCAATATTCTGCCATACTAGGTGCCACATTGGATACACCTCTGAATACCTCTGCACCATTAGCCTTGAGTCGCTCGGACACAGATTTTCGAGCTCCTGCTCCGACGCCTGCACTCGCAACCCTTTCTAGCACCCGCAAAGATCGCGCTGTGACATCGCTGCGTCATCACCACCCATCCGATCCACGAAATTCCGTGCCCACAATTGGCGGTGGTGGTACCTCATTTTCTGACCCATTTCCAGACCCGACCGGTTCTGAAACCGTCATCCTACCCCTACCTCGTCTACGTGTATTACGCCCATGTCCATGTGCACTCATGACTACCGTAATGAATTGATCTGACTACAAGTTTTATGCATTAGACTTTATTCCACTATTTATTAAAGCACAGTCTTATGAGAAGTTTAATACAAGGATTGTTTCGCAAGTTCATACCATCCTCTGATTCAGATCTCTAAAGTAGTTCCTACTACTATTTAGTCATGCCCATATTATCATAATCATAACATCATAAGCAACAATTTGGGATACTTACCTGGGCAGATCGGTGCCGGAGACTCGGTGCCATGCTTTCCCAACCATCCTTTTTCCCATAAAGCCTTTCATAATACATTTTAAGACATTTTTGGGCCTCGGGCCCATAGCTGAGCTGTTGAACTTGGCTCTGATACCAAAATTGTAACACCCTAAACTCGGTCAACACACCACGACCGAATCTGGCATGTTACGGAGTGAAAACGTTTTGAGTAAAACAAGTTTGCCGATTTATTTCTATTGAAAACTCCTTTACCGTTAAAAGGTTAGAAAACCTCGTGTAGAGTATAGTTGAAATCGTTTTTGGTTGCTTTAAAACCCGAAAAAACCCTCTTTTGTTGGAAATCCATTTGTTGTTTATAGTTTTGGAATACCTTTCGATACTTGTTAAAAACCAAGTGGGTTAAGCATAGTCGAGTTAAGAACCATTTGTGTTTGGAGTTGTTTAAGAAATTAAATTTGAAAACGTTGCTTGTTACCGGTTATTTAACCAAATCAAATTATTAAGCACATGCATAATCTAATCAAAATATAAGTAAGTATATAAAAAAAACCCAAAATAATACTCAGCGGCCTTATTACAAAACCAAAACCAAATTTAAAGTAAATAAATAAAAACAGGAATTTTAATTTAAAGTCAAAACCCGAAAATAAGTTGCATGGCCACCTCGAGTCCTCCCCGGCTTCAAATCCGTGATCTAAGCCTCATCTGCAAAATATAGGGGAAGGGGTGAGTCACCGAGACTCAGTGTATAAATCCCCAACCCGATAGAATAGCACTTACACAAGTCATTAATAAAACATGCAAATCATGCAACCCCATAACCTAACCATCCAATCTCCTTTATCTACCCCGTGTGGTCAAAACCACTGGTGGTCAAAACCACTGATGACCGTAGTCACAAATCAAGTGATGGGGCCAACCCATCGTGTGGTCAAAACCACTGATGACAATCCCGTAATCAACATGTGGGGCCAACTCACTGTGGTACCAAACCACTGGGACAAGTCACAATATCTATATGTGGTCAAAACCACTGGTGGTCAAAACCACTAGGACTTAGTCACAAATAATAGTATCAAGACGGGGCCAACCCGTCGTGTGGTCAAAACCACTGGTGACAGTCCAAATAATTCTTCCCTCTCCTCTCAACAATCCCACCATCATGTCCATATCAATCGTGGCATAATAACGTATGATGATGAAAATAACACATGGCATAGCATTAAACAATGACATGATAGCATATATCGAGATCCATAATTAGGGGACTTACCCGGAGTCCACGCTCATGCCCACAAGGCATAACTTCACGGTTTCAATGGCTATTGCAGTAACATAATAAACATATCATACTAATGAAGTGTGTAAGCGTTACACACCTGACTATTCGTAGATCTAAGCGAAATCCCGAAACTACGCAAAACTAACGAGATCCCGAAATGTTTGCCTTCCCCCCTTTCCTACAATCGGCCAACACTTTGTTAGTAACCAAAAGCCTATTCGGCTCAACTAAAAATCCCGAAAGATATGTCGCATGAAGGTAACACCTACCTTATTGTCGATTTGGTTTCCAACCAAATCCTGAAACTATGTGATGAACCTCCCTTGCAATCGGCCAAGCCCTAGCATTCAAACACGATTAGCCTTCGGCTTTGAAAGAATATGAAACAGATCCTAAAACGTTAGAACCCTTACCTAGATCGCTTAGCCAAATCCGAAGATCCGCGTGATTCGGCTACACTCCCCCCTACAATCGGCTTTAACACATCATTAGAAATCTAAAAGCCATTCGGCCATAGCATGAATCCCGAAACCAAAAGAGTTTGTCGCCCCCTTACCTTAATGATTGATTCGGCCACCAACCACCAAAGATCGGTACACCCTATTGATGTTAAGGGTTTCGGCAAGAGATTCGGCTATGACTCAAAAAGGAACAGCTAGATTCGGCACTTCCATGGAGAAAGGTTTCAGCTTTCGAAGATGGTAAAGATGGAGAAGAAAGATGAACCAAGATTCAGCTTATGTGAAGGATTGATTTCGGGAAAAGATGGAGAAGAGAAGTGAAATAAGAAGGGATAGATTCGGCAATGGATTTGAGACAAGAGAAAGATGAAATAGAAAGAAATGGAGAAGAGAATGGCTAACAATGAATGAACCGAAAGGTAAAGAGAAGAAAAGGAGAAAATTGAGTTTCGGCTCTTCAAAGGGAGTTGCAAAAATTGGTTCGGTCAAATGCCCAAGCTGCCGAAAGAGAAAAGAGAGAGAGAAAAAAACACTTTGAGGTTCGGTTTTGACACTAAACGAAAAAGAGAAAGACTCCCAAAGCTAGCCGAACATGCACCCTTACTTGGCCATTGAAATTCAGCACCCCCTAGCTTCCCAATCCGATTACACCTCCTGCCCCAAAGTCCCTAATTCGGCCAACTCCTTCAAATGAGTTTGAAAAGATTCAAACTCCTAAATTTCCTCTCCTACATCAGTTCAAATCCGTTTGACCCCTTCCATCCTTATCTTCCAGAGTCCATCCTGAGCACTCCTCTCCCCCCTACAGCGTGAAAAATAATAAGCAGAAAGGGATTTCTGCAGCTCGAACCCAAGCACTCCTTCCCTGCATGTGGCGTCACCCTCCTGGCACCTTAGTGGCGCCTCCTTTGCCACTTGCTCACTTGTTCTTTGTGTCACAACCCTCCACTAATTTCTTTTAACCCCCAACTTCCTTAGCTCCCTCCTCCTAAGCACTAAAACAAAATTTTTAGCCATGACCCAGGCCTAACCTGAGGTCATGCCTAGACCCCCAAAACATGCTAAACTAGCATAGTAGGCATATCAACACTTGCAAACACACAAAATGCAGAGACCCCGATTTAATGATATTACAGTTCTACCTTCCTTAAAAAAAATTTCGACCTCAAAACTACCTGGTCAAAAGAGTTGAGGGTATTGCTGCCGCATCACATCCTCTGGTTCCCACGTGGCTTCCTCCGTACCATGGTTCCGCCATAATACTTTCACCAAGGGAACTGACTTCCTACGCAGAACCTTGACATCTCGATCCAAAATCTGTACCGGTTCCTCCTCGAAAGACAAGTCCGAGCTCACCTCTATCTCCTCAACTGGCACAACATGTGACGGATTTGATCGATAGCGCCTAAGCATTGAGACATGGAACACGTCGTGAATCTGACTTAACTCTGCGGGTAGCTCGAGCTGATAAGCTACTGGTCCCACTCGCTTCAACACCGTATATGGCCCGATAAACCTAGGGCTTAGCTTGCCCTTTCGCCCAAATCTCAACACCTTTTTCCATGGTGATACCTTCAGAAAGACCTTGTCACCCACCGCATACTCTATATCCCTGCGCTTAAGATCGGCGTAAGACTTCTGCCTGTCCGACGCTTCCTTAAGACGAGTCCGAATCACCTTAACCTTATCCTCTGTTTCTGTTACTAACTCCGGACCCAACATATGCCGTTCACCTAGTTCTGTCCAACACGTCGGAGTACGACATTTTCGTCCATATAGTGCCTCATATGGTGCCATCTGAATACTCGCTTGATAACTGTTGTTATAAGCGAAATCTGCCAATGGTAGATACTCCTCCCAACTACCGCTAAAATCCGAAACACCCCTTAACATATCTTCCAAAATTTGGATTACCCTCTCGCATCGCCCATCGATTTCGGGTGAAAAGCCGTCTTTGAAATCCAACCTCGCACTCCAACGCTGATGCAAAGCTTTCCGAACCTCGGCGTGAACACGGGATCCCTATCCGAAATAATTGACTTTGGCACTCCATGCAACCTTACTATCTACGCCACATACAACTTGGCTAACTTTTTGAGCGAAAAGTCAACTCGGATTTGGTATGAAATGAGCCGATTTAGTTAGGCGATCCACAATTACCCAAACCGAGTCTTTCTTGCTAGGCGTAAGGGTAGCCCACCGGCGAAATCCATCGTAATCCTTTCCCACTTCCATCGGGACCTTTACCACCGCAGCAGTCCCTTACGAATGGCGATGCTCGGCTTTAACTTGCTTTGGCATGTCGGACACTTGCCCACAAACTCCGTTACTTCTCGCTTAAGACCTGGCCACCAAAACTGTTCCCTCAAATCCCGATACATCTTACTGCCTCCAGGATGCATAGCGTATGGGCTGCTATAAGCTTCCTGAAGAATCCACTGTCTCAACTTAATGTCCTTGGGCATACATACTTTCCCTTGAAAACACAGACTCCTCACCGCCCAAATCAGTAACCCTCCGATTCACTATTCTGCACTTGCAACCTCCGAGCACTCAAAACCTCATTTATCAGCTGTTTCTCCTTAACCTGATCGATCCAAGTTGGCTTTACTTGCAGTGCGCCAACAGACTCCGTCGTCATATAGACTAAGGTGAGCAAACATCGACCTCGGATCGCTACCACCTTACGGCTCAACGCGATCGGCTACTACGTTAGCCTTACCGGATGGTACTCAATCGAGCGATCGTAGTCCTTCAACAACTCGATCCACCTTCGGCGCCTCAAATTTAAATCTTTTCGAGTCAAGAGGTACTTCGGACTCTTGTGATCCGTGTAGACTATCGACTTTTCCCCATACAAGTAATGCCTCCAAATCTTCAAGGCAAAAACCACTGCGCAGTAACTCCAAGTCACGTGTCGGATAATTACCCTCATGAGGCCTTAATTGCCCAGAGCGCGCATAAGCGACCACCTTTCCATCTTGCATCAAGACACACCCTAAGCCAAGTATGTGATGCATCACGATGAGACCGTGAATTCCTTTCCTGCCTCAGGCTGAATCAACACCGGAGCTTCAGTCAGAATCTTCTTTAACTTGTCGAAACTTTCTTGCTATTTTTTAGACCACACAAACAGAACCCCTTTTCTCAACAACTTAGTCAGCGGCGCTGCAATCAAAGAGAAACCTTCCACAAACCTCCTGTAGTATCCTGCCAAACCCAGAAAACTTTGAATCTCCGCAACTGACTTAGGTGGTTTCCAATCCAACACCGCTTCGATCTTCCGAGGATCCACCCTAATCCCCTCAGCCGACACCACATGACCCAAGAAAGTTACCTCCTTAAGCAAGAATTCGCACTTACTAAACTTAGTGAGTAGTTACTTCTCCCTCAGAATCTATAGAACCACCCGTAGATGCGCATCATGCTCCTCCTCAGATTACGAGTACACCAAAATGTCGTCTATAAACACTACGACGAACCGATCCAAATACGGCTGAAACACCCGATTCATCATGTCCATGAATGCTGCCGGCGCATTGGTCAACCCGAATGGCATCACCAGAAACTCGTAATGCCAATACCGAGTACGAAACACGGTTTTATGGATATCAGCCTCCTTCACCTTGAGTTGATGATACCCCGACCTAAGATCTATCTTAGAGAATACCGATGCACCCTTAAGCTGATCAAACAAGTCGTCTATCCGGGCAGCGGATACTTTGTTTTTGATCGTCAACTTATTCGGTGGCGGTAGTCTATACACATCCGCATAGTACCGTCTTTCTTCTTAACAAAAGCACATGCAGTGCTCCCCAAGGTGATACACTCGGCCGGATGAAACCTCGTCCGGCAACTCCCCGAATCGAGCCTTTAACTCCACCAATTCTTTCGGTGCCATCCTATACGGGGCAATAGACATTTGGTGCGGTTCCTGATAACAAGTCTATACCGAACTCAACCTCGCGGTCGGGAGGCAAACCGGAAGTTCCTCCGGAAATACATCAACAAATTCCCCACAGTTTGGACATTCTCTACAATTTGTATCCTTGGCTTCCAAAGCCTGGACATGCACCATAAATGCCTCACAACCTTTCTCACCATTTTCTCCGCCTTGGCATGAGATACCACATTGGATAGGTAATCTCTCCTATTACCTATCATCACCACCTCTTCGCCTTCCATTGTCTTCAACACCATGCGCTTAGCTGCGCAATCCAAACTGGCCTGGTACTTCACTAACCAATCCATCCCGAGAATCAGATCGAACTCCCCAAACGGCAGTTCCATCAAGTCAGCCAAAAACACGACCCCTTGAAGTTCTAGGGGTACATCCCTATATAGTTTATTTACTTCTATAGAGTGACCTAGAGGGCTTATTACTGTCATCTCCTAGAAGTAATCTCAAAGTCTAAGTTCATTGTTTCCGCTATGCTCACGGCAACATACAAAAGGCGTCGAACCCACATCAATCAAAGCATTATAAGGTAGACCAAAGATTAAGAACGTATCGCTTATGACGTCCGGTGCGTCGCCCTCCTCTCGACGCCTCATTTGCGTAGACCAAACCAGTGTCTCGCCTCGTACCACTGCCGCACACCTCTGCCGGTGCTACACGGCCTCTACGAGCCATTACCTCCTTTCGGTGAACCACGGCCCCCTCGTGGTCGCTTACCATCCTCCCGATCGTATGCGACTCTAATCCCGAGACTGCAGCCTAGCTGATCTCTGTGGACAATCCCTCACTCGATGTCCCATCGATCCACACTCAAAACATCCTCTGTTTCTAGTCCAACATTCCCCCGTGTGAGACTTCCCACATCGAGCACACCGTGGTGGCCACTGAGTAGTAGCAGCAATAGGCCTCGCCGCTTGATTCGGCCCACCATACCTAGCCCTTTTCTGCTGATTCTCGGTAGACCCTGATGACCTTGAACTCCTCTTATTCCAACCCTTATCCTGATTTTGCCTTACAGACTGTTTCACCTCCTCAGCAACTTTGGCCTTTTCCACTAAGACCGCAAACTCTCTTTCCTGCTGTGGGGCAATTAACATCCGCAGCTCGTCTCTCAGCCCATCTTCAAATCTGACACAGCTCTCATGCTCCGTGCCCACAATACCCCGTGCATACCGACTCAGCCGAAGAAATTTCGCCTCATATTTCGAGACCGTCTTATTTCCCTGAACCAAGTTCAGGAATGCCTTGCGCTGCGCATCGATGTAACTAGCCCCAATGTATTTCCTCTGATAGGCTGCTCTAAAGAAATCCCTAGTGATGTCGTCAGCCATTGCTCCATCCCTAACTGTGAGTCACCATTGATACGACTCATTAGGAGAAGAGATACTATACCCTTGACTTCTCCTCGGTAGAAGTCAGGTCATCCATGATGCGTTCCGTCGCCTCCAACCAATATTCTGCCATACTAGGTGCCACATTGGATACACCTCTGAATACCTCTGCACCATTAGCCTTGAGTCGCTCGGACACAGATTTTCGAGCTCCTGCTCCGACGCCTGCACTCGCAACCCTTTCTAGCACCCGCAGCATCGCCTGTGACACTGCGTCATCACCACCCATCTGATCCTGAAATTCCGTGCCCACAATTGGCGGTGGTGGTACCTCATTTTTGACCCATTTCCAGACCCGACCGGTTCTGAAACCGTCATCCTACCCCTACCTCGTCTACGTGTATTACGCCCATGTCCACGTGCACTCATGACTACCGTAATGAATTGATCTGACTACAAGTTTTATGCATTAGACTTTATTCCACTATTTATTAAAGCACAGTCTTATGAGAAGTTTAATACAAGGATTGTTTCGCAAGTTCATACCATCCTACAGTTCAGATCTCTAAAGTAGTTCCTACTACTATTTAGTCATGCCCATATTATCATAATCATAACATCATAAGCAACAATTTGGGATACTTACCTGGGCAGATCGGTGCCGGAGACTCGGTGCCATGCTTTCCCAACCATCCTTTTTCCCATAAAGCCTTTCATAATACATTTTAAGACATTTTTGGGCCTCGGGCCCATAGCTGAGCTGTTGAACTTGGCTCTGATACCAAAATTGTAACACCCTAAACTCGGTCAACACACCACGACCGAATCTGGCATGTTACGGAGTGAAAACGTTTTGAGTAAAACAAGTTTGCCGATTTATTTCTATTGAAAACTCCTTTACCGTTAAAAGGTTAGAAAACCTCGTGTAGAGTATAGTTGAAATCGTTTTTGGTTGCTTTAAAACCCGAAAAAACCCTCTTTTGTTGGAAATCCATTTGTTGTTTATAGTTTTGGAATACCTTTCGATACTTGTTAAAAACCAAGTGGGTTAAGCATAGTCGAGTTAAGAACCATTTGTGTTTGGAGTTGTTTAAGAAATTAAATTTGAAAACGTTGCTTTTTACCGGTTATTTAAGCAAATCAAATTATTAAGCACATGCATAATCTAATCAAAATAAAAGCAAGTATATAAAAAAAACCCAAAATAATACTCAGCGGTCTTATTACAAAACCAAAACCAAATTTAAAGAAAATAAATAAAAACTAGAATTTTAATTTAAAGTTAAAACCCGAAAATAAGTTGCATGGCCACCTCGAGTCCTCCCCGGCTCCAAATCCGTGATCTAAGCCTCATCTGCAAAATATAGGGGAAGGGGTGAGTCACCGAGACTCAGTGTATAAATCCCCAACCCGATAGAATAGCACTTACACAAGTCATTAATAAAACATGCAAATCATGCAACCCCATAACCTAACCATCCGATCTCCTTTATCTACCCCGTGTGGTCAAAATCACCGTGGTCAAAACCACTTTCGTGACCGAAGTCACAAAAATATAAGTGTGGTCAAAACCTTTGGTGACCGTAGTCACAAATCAAGTGATGGGGCCAACCCATCGTGTGGTCAAAACCACCGATGACAATCCCGTAATCAACATGTGGGGCCAACCCCATTGTGGTACCAAACCACCGGGACAAGTCACAATATCTATATATGGTCAAAACCATCGGTGGTCAAAACCACTGGGACTTAGTCACAAATAATATTATCAAGACAGGGCCAACCCGTCGTGTGGTCAAAACCACCGGTGATGGTCCAAATAATTCTTCCTCTCCTCTCAACAATCCCACCATCATGTCCATATCAATCGTGGCATAATAACGTATGATGATGCAAATAACACATGGCATAGCATTAAACAATGACATGATAGCATATATCGAGATCCATAATCGGGGACTTACCCGAGTCACGCACATGCCCACAAGGCATAACTACGGTTTCAATGGCTATTATTAACAGTAACATAATAAACATATCATACTAACGAAGTGTGTAAGCGTTACACACCTGACTATTAATAGATCTAAGCGAAATCCTGAAACTACGCGAAACTAACGAGATCCTGAAACGTTTTGCTTCCCCCTTTCCTACAATCGGCCAACACTTTGTTAGTAACAAAAAGCCTGTTCGGCTCAACTAGAAATCCCGAAAGATATGTCGCATGAAGGTAACACCTACCTTAATGTCGATTTGGTTTCCAACCAAATCCCGAAACTATGTGATGAACCTCCCTTGCAATCGGCCAAGCCCTAGCATTCAAACACGATTAGCCTTCGGCTTTGAAAGAATATGAAACAGATCCCAAAATGTTAGAACCCTTACCTAGATCGCTTAGCCAAATCCCGAAGATCCACTGTATTCGGGTACACTCCCCCCTACAATCAGCTTTAACACATCATTAGAAATCTAAAAGCAATTCGGCCATAGCATGAATCCCGAAACCAAAAGAGTTTGTCGCCCCCTTACCTTAATGACTGATTCGGCCACCAACCACCAAAGATCGGCACACCCTATTGATGTTAAGGGTTTCAGCAAGAGATTCGGTAATGACTCAAAAAGGAACAGCTAGATTCGGCACTTCCATGGAGAAAGGTTTCGGGTTTTGAAGATGGTAAAGATGGAGAAGAAAGATGAACCAATATTCGGCTTATGTGAAGGATTGATTTCGGGAAAAGATGGAGAAGAGAAGTGAAATAAGAAGGGATAGATTCGGTAGTGGATTTGAGAGAAGAGAAAGATGAATTAGAAAGAAATGGAGAAGAGAATGGCTAACAATGAATGAACCGAAAGGTAAAGAGAAGAAAAGGAGAAAATTGAGTTTCGGCTCTTCAAAGGGAGTTGCAAAAATTGGTTCGGCCAAATGCCCAAGCTGTCAAAAGAGAAAAGAGAGAGAGAAAAAAACAGTTTGAGGTTTGATTTTGACACTAAACGAAAAAGAGAAAGACTCCCAAAGCTAGCCGAACATGCACCCTTACTTGGCCATTGAAATTCGGCACCCCCTAGCTTCCCAATCCGATTACACCTCCTGCCCCAAAGTCCCTAATTCAGCCAACTCCTTCAAATGAGTTTGAAAAGATTCAAACTCCTAAATTTCCTCCCCTACATCAGTTTAAATCCGTTTGACCCCTTCCATCCTTATCTTCTAGAGTCCATCTTGAGCACTCCTCTTCCCTGCTTCTGGCGTGAAAAATAATAAGCAGAAAGGGATTTCTGCAGCTCGAACCCAAGCACTCCTTCCCTGCATGTGGCGTCACCCTCCTGGCACCTTAGTGGCGCCTCCTTTGCCACTTGCTCACTTGTTCTTTGTGTCACAACCCTCCACTAATTTCTTTTAACCCCCAACTTCCTTAGCTCCCTCCTCCTAAGCACTAAAACAAAATTTTTAGCCATGACCCAGGCCTAACCCGAGGTCATGCCTAGACCCCCAAAACATGCTAAACTAGCACAGTAGGCATATCAGCACATGCAAACACACAAAATGCAGAGACCTCGATTTAAGGATATTACACATATCTTTTACAATTTAGTCCAAATTTCATAAAATCACAAATTAATGAAATTCCAAATATACCCATGCTAGTCGAATTACCACTATGCCCCTAGCAACCCATATTTTTCATTTCTTACACATTTTAACCACAAAGTTTCATCATTTCTCAATTTAATCCCTATTTTACATTTTCACTAAAAATCACTTTACAAAACTTGTATAATTCATAATAAATATTCATAATCTACCATCAAACATAAAAACTCATACTTATTCATCAATGGAAACTTTCAAAATCTTTAACAGTTTTGCAAAATAGTCCCTGGGCTAGCTAGTACTAGAAGTAACAATCACAAAAACATAAAAATAAACAAAAACGGAACAAAAATCGTACCTCATTAAGCATAAATAGTAAGGTCGAATGAAAACCTAAAATGAAAGCTTTTCTTCTCTTCAAAATTCGGCAAAAAGATGAAGATGATAATATTAAATTTGTTTGTTTTATTATTTAACTTATTAATTCACTAAATTACCTTATTAACCTTTGTTATAAAACATTTAAATCACTTATTATAAGCCCATAAATGTCCATTACCAATAATAATGGTTTAATTACCACTTAAGGTCATCATATTCAAAAGCTATAGCTATTTGACACTTTTAACTAATAGAACAATAATTTTGCACTTTATGCGATTAAGTCCTTTTTACCGAATTAGGCATTCAAATGATAAAATTTCTTCACGAAACTTTCACACATACATGCGATCATGTTGTAAACACTTGAAATAATATTAAAATAATAATTTTGACTTCAGATTTGTGGTCCCGAAACCACTGTTTTGATTTGACTAAAAATGGGCTGTTACAACTCTCCTCCCTTAGGGATTTTCGTCCCCGAAAATCCTACTAGTGAATACGTTAGGGTACTGTTTTCTCATAGCTTCCTCGAGCTCCCATGTGGCTTCTTCAACACCATGTCGTTGCCACAAGACCTTCACTATAGCTATTCATTTATTTCTCAACTCTTTAATCTCTCGAGCTAGAATACGGCATATCAGGCTGAATCTCAATCTCTGACAGGGAAACCACATGTGAGGGATCTGATCGATATCGACGCAACATCGACACATGAAAAACATTATGGATTTTTTCTAACTCAGTCGGTAAAGCTAACCAGTATGCCACTGGACCTATTCTTTCAATGATCTTATACAGTCTGATAAATCTCGGACTTAATTTGCCTTTACGACTGAAACGAAGTATTTTCTTCTATGGAGATACTTTCAAAAATACTTTGTCACTGATCTGAAATTTAATGTCTTTTCGATTCAAATCTACGTATGATTTCTGACAATCTAAAGCTGCTTTCAAACAGTCGCGAATTACTTTCACTTTCTCTTCGGTTTCTTTAACCAAATCAACCCCGTGAATCTGTTTCTCACTAAGCTCGATCCAGTATAATGGAGTTCGGCATTTACGACCATACAATGCTTCGTACAGTGCCATCTTTATGCTTGAATGAAAACTGTTCTTATATGCAAATTCAACCAGCGGTAAATATTTCTCCAAGTTGACTTTGAACTCTAAAACACAACATCGGAGCATATCTTCGAGGATCTGAATTACTCGCTCAGACTGTCCGTCGGTTTGCGGATGAAAAGCTGTACTGAAATTCAACTTTGTACCTGGAGCTTCTTGCAATTTCTTCCAAAATTGCGATGTAAACCTCAGATCTCTATCCGAAATAATCAAAACTGGCACCCCGTGAAATCTAACGATCTCAGCAATGTACAATTCAACTAATCTATCGAGCGAATAGTTAGTACGTATCGAGATAAAATGTACAACCCAAATAGCATCTTTTTTTTTTGGAGTCAAAGGCAATCCCGATACAAAATCCATTGTAACTCTGTCCCATTTCCACTTTGGTATCATCACAGGCTGAAGCAAACCCGATGGCACTTGATGTTCTACTTTAACTTACTGACACACTAAACATTTAGCCACAAATTTAGAAATGTCTCGTTTCATACCCGACCACCAATACAGTTATTTCAAATCATTGTACATTTTAGTACTTTCAGGATGAACGGATAAACAACCACTATGTGCCTCATGTAAAATTTTCTGAATCAACTCCGGATTTTTCGGTACATAGATTCTATCTTGGAACATCAAAAAATCATCGGATCTGATTTGGTACTCTGAATCACTAGTCGACTAGCATTGTACTCTTTTAGCTTGCAATTCACTATCACATTTCTGAGCTTCGCATATTTGTTGAAGAAATACTGGTTTAGCTTTTAACTCAACTAGAATCGAACCATCATCAGACAATGTTAACTGTGTATTCATTACTCTCAAGGCAAAAAATGATTTTCTACTCAAACCATCAGCGACTACATTCGCTTTCCCCGGGTGATAATCAATCACTAACTTGAAATCTTTTAGTAGCTAGAGCCATCTCTGTTGTCGCAAATTCAAATCTTTCTGAGTCATAATATACTTTAAGCTTTTATGATCGGTAAAGATGTGGCATTTTTCACCTTACAAATGATGACGCCAATTTTTTAATGCAAATACAATAGCGGCCAACTTTAAATCATGCGTCAGATAGTTGTTTTCATGCGGCTTTAACTGTCTGGAAGCATAAGATATCACTTTTCCCTCTTGCATCAACATGCAACCCAAACCGTTCAATGACGCGTCACTGTAAATCACAAATTCTTTACCCGACTCAAGTTGAACCAACACTGGTGCCTCAGTTAACAATGCTTTCAATTGATCGAAACTTTGTTGACATTTCTCGGACCATTCAAACTTGACATCTTTCTGTAGCAGTCTGGTTATCGGTGTAGCGATCATAGAGAATCCTTTTACAAAACATCGATAGTAACCAGCCAATCCCAGAAAGCTTCTGACCTCGGATACATTTCTAGGTGGTTTCCAGTCAATAACTGTAAAAATCTTGCTCGGATCAACTCTTATACCTTCCGCAGAAACAATGTCCCCCAAAAATCCAACTTTCTGGAGCCCGAACTCACATTTGCTGAATTTAGCATACAGTTGCTTATCTCTCAAGGTTTGCAACACAATCTTCAAATGCTCGGCATGCTCAAACTCATCTCGTGAATAGATCAGAATGTCATCAATGAATACAACAACAAATCTGTCTAAATACGGTGTAAAGATACGATTCATCAAATCAATAAAAATGGCAGGAGCATTAGTTAGTCCAAAAGGCATAACAAAGAAATTCATAATGTCCGTACCTCGTTCTGAACGCAGTTTTCGGCAGATCTGAGTCTCTAACTCGCAACTGGTAATAACTAGATCTCAAGTCAATATTTGAAAACACTGTTGCACCTTTCAACTGATCAAACAAATCATCTATTCTCGGTAACAAATACTTATTATTTATCGTAACCTTGTTGAGCTGACGATAATCAATACACATTCTCATGGACTCGTCTTTCTTCTTAACAAACAATACTGGAGAACCCCAAGGCAAAAAACTCGGTCGTGCAAAAGCTCTATCTGTTAACTCTTGCAACTGAGCTTTCAGCTCTTTCAATTCCATCGGAGCCATTCTATCCGGATCTATAGATATCGGTAAAGTTCTCGGTAATAACTCAATAGCAAACTCAACCTCTCTGACTGGTGGCAACCCAGGCAGTTCTTCTGAAAATACATCCAGATTTTCACAAACTACAGGCACTGATTCAATCTTCTTTTCAGATACTTTGGTATCTAAAACATATGCTAGATACGCATCGCAACCTTTTCTCACATATCTCTGAGTCGACATCGATAAAATCACTATAGGCAACCCACTCAAATCATCAGATTCAATCCGAAGAATTTCATTATTTTGACACTTCAATTCTATAATCTTTCGTCTACAGTTCACAAAGGCATCATGTAGAGTCAACCAATCCATACCGTAATCACATCGAATTCATCAAATGGTAAAAGCATCAAGTCAGCAGAAAAAAAGAACCCGGGTTGTTAAAGGACAATTCTTGAATATTTTGTCAACTAATACATACTTGCCTAAGGGGTTCGATACTTTAATTACAAATTCTGTAGACTCTACAGGCAATTTCTTACTATACACTAAATTGTCACAAACATACGAGTGTGTTGATCCGGGATCAATTAAAGCAATCACATTGGTGTCGTAAAGAGAGAATGTACCGGTAATAACATTTGGGGACGACGCTTCTTCACGAACGCGAATAGCATAGGCTCTAGCAGGTGCTCTGGCATCGGATCTCACACTGAGTCCCTAGTCATACCTCTACCACTAGATACATTCCCCGAATTTCTCGATGGTCTCCCTCTCCCAGTCATATTACTCGGTCTTGCATTCTGAACTTTTTCTTTCTCGGATAACTCTGGGCAAACTCGAATAAAGAGATCTGGTGAGCCACATTTGAAACAAGCTTTACTACTCTTATTCCAGCAGTCTCCAAAATGTCGTTTCCCACACTGTTGACATTCGGGTTTGTTATTTCTCATGCTGCCAACACTCGAGACAGAAGTAGCTTGAGCTTTAGAATTCATATGTTGATTTCCACGATCTCTATTCTGGTATCCCACTAATGCATTCGATTGACTATATGAATCTCGGGATTTCTTTGATGAAGAATGATAAGGTTTATTCATCGGTCTTTTCTTCGAATCTCTAGCTTCTGAATCAGCTTTCTTCTTTTCTCGGCTAAAGTCTTCGGCTTTACAAGCCTGGTCAACTAATACAACAAATTCTTACAAATCTAAAATCCTGACCAGAAGTTTAATGTCTTCATTCAACCCATCAACAAACCGCTTGCACATAATCTCTTTAGTAAAAACATACTCCTGAGCATATTTACTCAACCGCACAAATTCTCTTTCATATTCGGTTACATTCATGCGGCCTTGTTTCAGTTCTAAAAACTCTTTATGCTTTTGATCCAGAAACCGTTGACTGATGTATTTCTTTCGGAACTTAGTCTGAAAGAACTCCCAAGTGACTCTCTCTCTCTCAGCACCACTGATACTAATGTATTCCACCACTAATACGCAAATTCTCTCAGAAGTTATATAGCGTATTTTAAACATTCAGCTGGTGTGCAATAAATCTCATCAAACACTCAAATCGTATTTTCAAACCAAAACTCGGCTCTCTCAGGATCATCATCAACATTAGCTCTGAACTCTTCAGCCTCATGTTTACGGATCTTATCAACTAGAGGCTTATTCAATCTTAAAAGCTCGACTCCTTGAGGAGCTACGGGAACCGATTGTGGATTAGGAGGGGTGGAGGTTGTTGAGAAGCCGGGTTCGTTCAGATATATTGTGTGAACCACTCGTTCATCATTTGGAAGAAGGCTTCTTTAGCCTCTCCTCTCTGGCTGCCCGTTACGGATCTAGAATAAGACAGCGCTGTCCCTTGAGTGGGAGCGGGCGTACTACTTTAAACCTCATCGGCTGTAGCTCGATTAAGATCCATTTACTATATAAAAACACATTTTAAAATGTTAGGAGTCAGCACACTATCACAGTTTATATATGGCATGTATAGCTAGACTCTCACACACGCTACGTTAGTCCTAGAATCGATTAAACCATGGCTCTAATACCAATAAATGTAACACCTCTCACCTGTATTCAACGCCGGAATAGAGTTACGAGCATTACCAGACTTACAACACATTTAAACATACTTTTCTCATACATTTAATCAATAAAAACAATCATCATTCAATGTCAATAAATATGTCCCTATTATGAGCCTACGAGGCCCTAAACATGCTTTAGGAGTGGTTTGGGACTAAACAGATAACTTAAGAAACTTTCGCGAACTTTGAAAATTTTTCTCAGAACAGGGGACAAACGCTCGTGTGGCCAGGCCGTGTAAACATTCAAAATGGGAGCACATGGCCGTGTCCCAGCCCGTGTCCTACCCCGTGTCCAAACAAGGGAGCTTACTGACTTGGGTCACACTGTAACACCCCAAACCCGGCCCATACGTTACGACCAGATCTGACATGTCACATAAGGAAGACGTATAAAAACCTTGTGATTCGTACTAAAACAGGTGTTGTTTGTTTATGGTTAAGGAAACAAGTTTAGAGATAAATTCTTGATAAACTGCAACTATTTGTGAGAGGTTGATTGATGAATCAAAAATCGAACTATTGAACTTTAAAATCGTGACTTTTGAAAATGACTTTGGTAATTTGAAAGAGAATCCAGGTTAAATTATTTGTAAAAGTTTGCTATAAAATCCATTTAATAAATCAAGCAAAATAATAAGTATGTCAAACATAAAGCAAAATAAAATATTCCAGAGGCCTTATTACAACTTAAAAACCCAAAATAGTAAAAGTAATAAAGTAAATGGAAATAGAAATTTAAAGTTCAAAAACACCATTTCTGAAGTATGGCCTACACTGAGTCATCCATGGCCCAAGTCCACCTCACTGAGCATTACTGCAAGGATTAAGAAGGAGGAGTGAGTTACAAGAACTTCGAGTGCATAATCCCCTTACCGACATCCACTTTGGGCTCGAATCCATTTAGCAATAACTTGGGCTTAAGCCCATTTACATAACAATATTAAAATGATATGAATGTAACCCAACCCATCCATCCATCACACCCCGACCAACCAATCACACCGTGGGGATCAAGTCAACCCACCCCGCGCACACCAATTCGCAGCAAGTTGCCATTTATAATATATTTGTTTATTGTGGCCAAGCCACTGAAATCATAAGTGATATTTTGTGGCAATGCCACCAGGCTACACTGCTCTTCATACAAATTTTCCCAACCCATGCAATATGTAACATGCAACATACATAATAAAGCATAATAACCACATATATGTACAACCATTATTAATCCAATAATTTATTACAGTGCATCGGCCCATTATAGCACTTTGTAATTCGTCCCATTAAAGCATTCTAGTAAATCGGCCCATAGGGGCATTTTCGTAAATCAGCCCATAGGGCATTTTCGTAAATCGGCCCATAGGGCATTTTCGTAAATCGGCCCATAGGGGTATTTTCGTAATTTTAACAATTTTAATACCGATTTTGACAAGTTTATAGAAATAATGTAATTTAAGCAAATTTCTCAATTTGTGCAATATTACGATTTTTAGCCATATAATTAATAACGATCTATTTTCCAACGTGATATCTAATTATGAATCTACGGGATTTCGATGTGAGATTACACACCTGATACGGTAAGGATTAGTCCTTCTTGATCGTCGACACCTATGACAACATAATACTCGATTAACTAACATAAGAGGTTTTTCTTAATCCAAATCTAAATCAACGATCTAAAATACTTACTCTCAATATCGTGAACGACCACGATTTGTCTATTTTCACCGGATGATGGTCCACAACCCGGTGGAAAATCCCGAAATGTCGATACCGCTCTACGCTTGGACTTAGGAGTAGGAATAGCAAATCCACTCCTTTTGTGTTCTCCAATCGCTTTTCCTTTCAAATCGGTTCCACTTGCCTCCATAGGAAAAGTCTCGATTAGAAAACTACTATGAGAGAAAGTAGTTGTTTTAGTGATAGGAGTAGGCTTACCACTATTTCCGAAGGATCCACGAGTGAATAAGAATGAACGATTTAGACCCTAAAATAACCGTTTAGTCCAAACTATTATTTCGTTTAGCAACTAATCGAATAATGAGCGATATCAAATAATCCATAAAGAAACTCCTTACCTTAACGATATTGAATCCGATTTCCTCCGATTGACTTAAGGCTAGAATTGAATCGGCTAGGATGATATTCGGCCACCCACTTAGAATACTACGAAAAAGAGGATGATTAAGATGTGAATGAGTAGGAGGAAACACCATTTCGGTTTAGGAACAAGATACACAACCGAATAGTGATAGACACTTATTCGGCTAGAAAGAAAGGAAAAATGAAAAGAGAAAAAGAAACCACTTACCGATTTGATCGAAGAAGAGGGTGTCAACACAAATGAAAAAGAAATTGTGAAGGAGAGATTAAGGGTTGAAAGGTTCGGCTATGGAGAAAAGAAAATGAACAAGAAGATTCGGCTATGAGAATATGGGTTAAAGAAGAAGAAAGAAAGGTTGAAGAATTTGTGAAAAAGAAAAGAAAGGATGGAGAAAGAGTGCTTAACTAGTTTCGACTATCAAAAGGGAAATGAGCAAAATAAATTGGACACAATGGCTAAATGGTTTCGGCAAAACAAAGGAAAAAGAGATGCTCACTTTTGGCTTTGGAGTTTTGGCAATGAGGGAAGAAATTGGAGAAAGAGAACACCAAGAAAAAATGCTAAAAGAAACAAGCCATACAAGCACCCAAAATTTGCAAAAAGACTAATGCAAAATTCGGCTACCAAGACCCCTCCCAAAACCGTGTATCCTTTTACCAAAATGATAAAAATTGACCAAAAACTCTTTCCAAAACATCTTCCACATTATAGGCCAACATGTTCCCTTCTCTTTCCTTTTCTTTCATTTCTTTCTTTCTTTTTCCCTTATCTTCCTCCTTACCATATTCCTTAGCCTCCTTTCCATCAATAAAAAGTCTCCCTTACCATAAATAGGACCATGGTCGACACTTGGGATAGGAGTACAAAAAAATAAATCCAAAATTTGCAAAAGATGGGTTTTGAACCCCTTCCTTCCATGCTCTCCACTTAACGCCATAACCTCCTTGCCATATGCTCACTTATGCTAGCAAAATACACACTTATTTCCTTAAGCATTGATGCCACTTACCTTCTCTCCTTAAAGTGCTCAAACACAAAAATTTTGCTAAGGCCCAACTCAATCCCGTGTAACACCCTGGTTTAGGGGCTGTGCATATGGGGTATAAATCAAGTGTTAGTAGGTTTTTGGGAGTGCTTGGTTGAGTTTTAGAGGCTCTAAGAATGTTGGGATGAGAAGGGAAGGCTTTGGAAAATTTAGATTTTTAGGGTAAAAAGGAATTGGGCCTAGGAGAATTGAGCCCAATGGGCCTTAGGCGTAGTAGCGTTTAAATTTTTGGAGAACAAGAGACCGGCTTAAATGCAAGTTAGACTTATTAGGTAAGTTATTTTGGAAGGTTAGAAGGCTTCTATGAAGTCCCGGGATCGAACTTTAGCTTTGGGGAAATTTTTGTTTTAGGTGCAAAAAACCCTGGAAGTTGGCAGGTAGGCCTTAAGAATAAAATGTGGGGAAAAATGACACAAGTGGAGTGTGTGGTGTAGTGGCAAAGTGACGCCACATAAGAGACAAGGGGGTGACGCCACAAGGGAAGGAAGGAGGTCCAAGGTTCAAGTCTTGGCTTTTGCATTTTGGTTTTCTTTTTACTTGGACCTCAGAATTTGGCTATAGATTTATATTTAGTTGCGCATGGTTTAAGACACAAGAGGAGCTTGTGGCCAAGTGGTTAACAGCGTGGATTATGTTGCAAGGAGCACAGGTTGAATCTCATGAGTAGCAATGGAGTATTTATTTTATGGATTGGACTGGCAAGAGTTTCAGTTGAATTTAAACTCTCATGACGAAGGATCCCACATCGGAAAGATACAAAGAAGGAAGGTGAAGTGCTAGCTATATAAGGAGCATCCTAGGAGGAGAGTAAACACATCTTGGAGGGCGTTTGGGCACAAGAGTGATCGGAGCGCGGATTAACACCGAGTCCTATCGGTGTGTGTAACTCTCTACTCTAGTTGTAGAGCGGCAAATGCCGAAGTGCCGGCCACGGCAATAGTAGCCACACGAGGCGTGCGGCGCGCGTGTGGGGCTTCGACGCGATAGTTGAGGCCATCGTAGTATTCTCGTGGGTTGGGTCGCTTGGGCCTCGATGGGCCGAAGTGGGCCCAATGGGCCCGTGGGCCCATATGAGTAAATTGCATGATTGGTTAGTGTATGTTGAACTAGACTAGGTGAATCTCATAAATGTGGCTAGATTTGTGTTAGGTGGGCCACACGAGCGTGTGGCCCGAATGGCAGAAATTGGGCTTTAGGCCCAATAGTCCATTTCGACCGAGAAATGGTAGTTGGGTCGCTCGGGCGACACTGGGCCTTTGGAAAGGCCATTCCAGGTACGAATTACCGATATACCCTTGGTGGGTAAATTACGAAAATGCCCTTAGTAGGTAAAATTACGATTTTACCCTTAAAGGTTGATTAGCAAGGTAAGGCGTGTTAGTTTTCTTTGTGCTATAGTTTTTGTCTTGGCCGAATGGCCTAAGTGTTCATTGTTTTTATGCCAAGGCCGATTGTAGGGAAGAAGAGCCTGTCATTTGGGAACCTTTTGTAAGTCCGTTAGAATCATGTGCGAAGCGGTATAGCGTTTGGGTTTTGGTATCATTTAGGTGCGTAATCATCGCACTATTTACGTGGTTTGGTTTGCTAACATGTTTATATGTATTATGTGTAATAGCCGTTTATAATGGCATAAGTGATGAATAATCGGTGATGGTAAGTTAATCTTGATATACATTTATATATGTACAATGTGGTAGTGATAAGTGATAAATACTCATTCTATATGATATTCTTGCATGATTTATTGACACATGGGCATGGGATTGGATTGAAGAAGGAAGAAGTGTACACAGGATGTACGTGGTCTAATGATAGTTCAGCTACATTAGCGCTTGAGGGTTAGCTTTGTGCTACCTCAAGGAGGTGTTGGCTAGGTGCCCATCTCGGCGGTTGATTGCTATGTGCATCACCGTAGACGAGATTACGATATTTGGATCACTTTGGTTGATCGGTGGCTCACCACGGCCTCGAGCGGCGAGAATGCCGAGGTAAGATTTATGGATCACGATGTGATCGGTGGCTCGACCACGGCCTTGTGCAAAGCAGTCCGTCGAGGTAACATATGTGGGATCACTCGGTTGTGATCGGTGGATTAGCCACGGCCTTAGGCGGGAGTCCGCTAAGGTTGGTGTCACGGTTGGATAGTAGGTTGGGGTGAGATGCATTCTTGCATGATTTGTTTCGATGGTCGTGTGGGTATGGGCCAAGCCCATACGGATGGAAATATGTGTTGTGGTTATGCACTCGAGTCGGTGGACTCACTCTTTCAATTAACCATTTCGGGTAGTGCATAAAGTGGACCGGGATCGGAGAGGACAAGGTGGCCCATGCCGAGGATGATGTTCAATTATTCCATGCTAAATTTTGATATAAGTACTTTATTTGAATTGTTGGGTTGTAATAAAGGCCATTTTATGTTTTTGGTATTACTTTAACTATGGTTTATTTAAATTAAATTGCTACGTGAAAATGATTTATGGTTTGCAACCTATTTATTCAAATTGGATATTATAAACTAAAGTTTTAAAAATGAATGAGTTTTATAGCAAAGTTTTATTCCAAAGATATGTTTTCCAAAATTCAGCAAACTACGATGTTTTATTTTAAGATTTTCAACCGTCTTTTCCCAGTGACATAACCAGATTCGGTCGTAGCGAATGGGCCGGGTTTGGGGATGTTACATCCCGTGCCTTCTAAGGACCCCTAATCATACACAATTAACATTTTAAACTAGCCTAAAGCATGATATACTTCAAAACGTAAAATTCTGAATTTCAGGATGTTACACACACGGCCAACCACACGCCCGTGTGTCTAGCCCGTGTACCCTTCGAAGTGGCCACACACGCCCGTGTGCCAGGCCGTGTGCTAGGCCGTGTGAAACTTTTAGGGTATATTGACGTATGCAACATGGCCAAGTCAAACGCCCGTGTGCTAGGCCGTGTGAAAATTAGGGGGTCTGACTTATACCAGACGGCCGATCACACGCCCGCGTGTGAGACCGTGTAGAGCATACTAACTTCATTTCAATTTCAACACCAGGGGACACACGGCCGTGTAACATGACCGTGTGTCACACATGACTGAGACACACGCCCGTGTCTCTGCCCGTGTGGACAAAAATAGGTTATTTACCAAGCCAATTTGCCACCCACAACTTCATGTACCTAAACAACACAAATAGCACTAATTCATAGCATAAATGAACATCTATTTTAGCCACAATCAAACAAATTCATACCATTTCCATTACTAACAACCAACATGCTTATAACTTATGTTTTTCTCAACCAAAACATACCAAAACACATATACCAATCAACTAGCTAAACCTTTACCAAACATACATCATTTTGCACCAATTCACAAACACAATTCAATCTAGTATCAACCATTTAACCTTCACTATGTCAATATCCAAAAGTCTCATAACATAAGCCATTCACATATCCATCCATGAACTCAAAATATCAACCATATATGCACATATATGCACATAACCAAGTCTACCAAAATAAGCCAACACTCATGGCCATATTTACAAACCAAAACATATGCCATTACAAGTCATTACAAATAACCAAAATCACTATCAACCCATAATCAAAATGACTCAAAATACCTATACATGCCATATACTTAAAATACCAAAGTTCAAAGGTACCAAGTGATAGGTGGTAGTGTGAAATAATCTCCGATGATTCCTGAATCCAAGCTAGCTTCGATATCACTATAAAACACAGGAAAAATAAACAAAGTAAGCTATAAAACTTAGTAAGCTCGTACAAAATAACTTAATGCAATCACATAATAATAATTCAATAATTTGAATTCATCAACATGTAGCTTACATTAACTATCAAACCTTTCAAATACTCATTCACAAAACTATATACTTTCATCATCATTTCTTCGATTCAATGATAAAATAGTTTATGTACATACATGTACCATTTCGTACAAATCTCATACACATTCTCAACTTTCATTCACCCGTTGAACCATTTGGAATAGAATTTGGATACTCAAGGGTCTCACATGATATGTACCTATACCATGGCCCGAAGCCAAATCGGTTTATCTCGCACACAAAGTGCTATATCATGGCCCAAAGCCAACTCACTGTATCCCCTAATGACATGTCACTAGTACCCTAAACTATTCCTAAGGTTCAATTAGGATTCCAACTGTCAAATCATCATCGAATCATTTCCAAACTTGTCTGTTGTCACATAATCACAATGTATGCTATATCAAAGCATATAGAATATATTTGAAATAAAATTATAACATACGAACATACCTCGGTTGCTAAAATGACGAAATAAGTCGATCAGTCGATAACTTTAGTTTTCCCCCGATCTAGATCCGAATTCCTATTTTCTTGATCTAAATATTTTCAAAATTAACTTATTTAATCATCTATTTATTCAATTCAATCCAAATATATACATTTGAGCTATTTTACACATTAGCCCCTAAACTTTCATATCTTTTACAATTTAGTCTTTATTTCATAAAATCACAAATTAATGAAATTCCAAATATACTCATGCTAGCCGAATTACCACTATGCCCCTAGTAGCCCATATTTTTCATTTATTACACATTTTAACCATAAATTTTCAATATTTCTCAATTTAATCCCTGTTTTGTATTTTCACTAAAAATCACTTTACAAAACTTGTATAATTCATAATAAATATTCATAATCTACCATCAAACATCAAAACTCATACTTATTCATAAATGGAAACTTTCAAAATCTTTAACATTTTTGCAAAATAGTCCCTAGGCTAGCTAGTACTAGATGCAACGATCACAAAAACATAAAAATCATCAAAAACGGAACAAAAATTGTACCTAATTGAGCATAAATAGCAAGGCCAAATGAAACCCTAAAATGAAAGCTTTTCTTCTCTTCAAAATTTGGTAACAAGATGAAGATGATAACATTAAATTTGTTTGTTTTATTTTTTAACTTATTAATTCACCAAATTACCTTATTAACCTTTGTTATAAAACATTTAAATCACTAATTATAAGCCCATAAATGTCCATTACCAATAATAATGGTTTAATTACCACTTAAGGTCATCATATTCAAAAGCTATAGCTATTTGACACTTTTAACTAATAGAACAATAATTTTGCACTTTATGCGATTAAGTCCTTTTTACCAAATTAGGCATTAAAATGATAAAATTTCTTCACGAAACTTTCAAACATACATGCGATCATGTTGTAAACACTTGAAATAATATTAAAATAATAATTTCGACTTCAGATTTGTGGTCCCAAAACCACTGTTCTGATTTGACCAAAAATGGGCTGTTACAACTCTCCTCCCTTAGGGATTTTCGTCCCCGAAAATCTTACTAGTGAATACGTTAGGGTACTGTTTTCTCATAGCTTCCTCGGGCTCCCATGTGGCTTCTTCAACACCATGCCGTTGCCACAAGACCTTCACTAAAGCTATTCATTTATTTCTCAACTCTTTAATCTCTCGAGCTAGAATACGTCATATCAGGCTGAATCTCAATCTCTGACAGGGAAACCACATGTGAGGGATCCGATCGATATCGACGCAACATCGACACATGAAAAACATTGTGGATTTTTTCTAACTCAGTCGGTAAAGCTAACCAGTATGCCACTGGACCTATCCTTTCAGTGATCTTATACAGTCTGATAAATCTCGGACTTAATTTGCCTTTACGACTGAAACGAAGTATTTTCTTCTATGGAGATACTTTCAAAAATACTTTGTCACTGATCTAACATTTAATGTATTTTCGATTCAAATCTGCGTATGATTTCTGACAATCTAAAGCTGCTTTCAAACAGTCGCGAATTACTTTCACTTTCTCTTCGGTTTCTTTAACCAAATCAACCCCGTGAATCTATTTCTCACTAAGCTCGATCCAGTACAATGGAGTTCGGCATTTATGACCATACAATGCTTCGTACAGTGCCATCTTTATGCTTGAATGAAAACTGTTATTATATGCAAATTCAACCAGCGCTAAATATTTCTCCTAGTTGCCTTCGAACTCTAAAACACAACATCGGAGCATATCTTCGAGGATCTGAATTACTCGCTCAGACTGTCCGTCGGTTTGCGGATGAAAAGCTGTACTGAAATTCAACTTTGTACTTGGAGCTTGTTGCAATTTCTTCCAAAATTGCGAGGTAAACCTCAGATCTCTATCCGAAATAATCAAAACTGGCACCCCGTGCAATCTAACGATCTCAGCAATGTACAATTCAACTAATCTATCGAGTGAATAGTTAGTACGTATCGGGATAAAATGTACAACCCAAATAGCATCTTTCTTTTTTGGAGTCAAAGGCAATCCCGATACAAAATCCATTGTAACTCTGTCCCATTTCCACTTTGGTATCATCACAAGCTGAAGCAAACCCGATGGCACTTGATGTTCTGCTTTAACTTGCTGACACACTAAATATTTAGCTACAAATTTAGAAATGTCTCGTTTCATACCTGACCACCAATACAGTTGTTTCAAATCATTGTACATTTTAGTACTTTCAGGATGAACGGATAAACAACCACTATGTGCCTCATGTAAAATTTTTTGAATCAACTCCAGATTTTTCGGTACATAGATTCTATCTTGGAACATCAAAAAATCATTGGATCTGATTTGGTACTCTGAATCACTAGTCGACTAGCATTGTACTCTTTTAGCTTGCAATTCACTATCACATTTCTGAGCTTCGCATATTTGTTGAAGAAATACTGGTTTAGCTTTTAACTCTCAAGGAAAAAAACGATTTTCTACTCAAACCATCAGCGACTACATTCGCTTTCCCCGGGTGATAATCAATCACTAACTTGAAATCTTTCAGTAGCTCGAGCCATCTCCGTTGTCGCAAATTCAAATCTTTCTGAGTCATAATATACTTTAAGCTTTTATGATCGGTAAAGATGTGGCATTTTTCACCGTACAAATGATGACGCCAAATTTTTAATGCAAATACATTAGCGGGCAACTTTAAATCGTGCGTCAGATAGTTGTTTTCATGCGACTTTAACTGTCTGGAAGCATAAGCTATCACTTTTCCCTCTTGCATCAACACGCAACCCAAACCGTTCAATGACGCGTCACTGTAAATCACAAATTCTTTACCCGACTCAAGTTGAACCAACACTGGTGCCTCAGTTAACAATGCTTTCAATTGATCGAAACTTTGTTGACATTTCTCGGACCATTCAAACTTGACATCTTTCTGTAGCAGTCTGGTCATCGGTATAGCAATCATAGAGAATCCTTTTGCAAAAAAACGATAGTAACCAGCCAATCCCAGAAAGCTTCTGACCTCGGATACATTTCTAGGTGGTTTCCAGTCAATAACTGTAAAAATCTTGCTCGGATCAACTCTTATACCTTCCGCAGAAACAATGTCCCCCAAAAATCCAACTTTCTGGAGCCCAAACTCACATTTGCTGAATTTAGCATACAGTTACTTATCTCTCAAGGTTTGCAACACAATCTTCAAATGCTCGGCATGCTCAAACTTATCTCGTGAATAGATCAGAATGTCATCAATGAATACAACAACAAATCTGTCTAAATACGGTGTAAAGATACGATTCATCAAATCAATAAAAATGGCAGGAGCATTAGTTAGTCCAAAAGGCATAACAAAGAAATTCATAATGTCCGTACCTCGTTCTGAACGCAGTTTTCGGCACATCTGAGTCTCTAACTTGCAACTGGTAATAACTAGATCTCAAGTCAATCTTTGAAAACACTGTTGCACCTTTCAACTGATCAAACAAATCATCTATTCTCGGCAACAAATACTTATTATTTATCGTAACCTTGTTGAGCTGACGATAATCAATACACATTCTCATGGACTCGTCTTTCTTCTTAACAAACAATACTGGAGAACCCCAAGGCAAAAAACTCGGTCGTGCAAAACCTCTATCTGTTAACTCTTGCAACTGAGCTTTCAACTCTTTCAATTCCATCGGAGCCATTCTATCCGGAGCTATAGATATCGGTAAAGTTCTCGGTAATAACTCAATAGCAAACTCAACCTCTCTCGTGGTGGCAACCAGCAGCTTCTTTCCAAAATACATCCAGATTTTCACAAACTACAGGCACTGATTCAATCTTCTTTTCAGATACTTTGGTATCTAAAACATATGCTAGATACGCATCGCAACCTTTTCTCACATATCTCTGAGTCGACATTGATAAAATCACTATAGGCAACCCACTCAAATCATCAGATTCAATCCGAAGAATTTCATTATTTTGACACTTCAATTCTATAATCTTTCGTCTACAGTTCACAAAGGCATCATGTAGAGTCAACCAATCCATACCCAGAATCACATCGAATTCATCAAATGGTAAAAGCATCAAGTCAACCGGAAAACAGTAACCCCGGGTTGTTAAAGGACAATTCTTGAATATTTTGTCAACTAATACATACTTGCCTAAGGGGTTCGATACTTTAATTACAAATTCTGTAGACTCTACAGGCAATTTCTTACTATACACTAAATTCTCACAAACATACGAGTGTGTTGATCCGGGATCAATTAAAGCAATCACATTGGTGTCGTAAAAAGAGAATGTACCGGTAATAACATTTGGGGACGACGCTTCTTCGCGAACGCGAATAGCATAGGCTCTAGCAGGTGCTCTGGGATCGGATCTCACACTGAGTCCCTAGTCATACCTCTACCACTGGATACATTCCCCGAATTTCTCGATGGTCTCCCTCTCGCAGTCATATTACTCAGTCTTGCATTCTGAACATTTTCTTTCTCGGATAACTCTGGGCAAACTCGAATAAAGAGATCTGGTGAGCCACATTTGAAACAAGCTTTACTACTCTTATTCCGTGAATCTCCAAAATGTCGTTTCCCTACACTCGTTGACATTCGGGTTTGTTATTTCTCATGCTGCCAACACTCGAGACAGAAGTAGCTTGAGCTTTAGAATTCATATGTTGATTTCCACGATCTCTATTCTGGTATCACACTAATGCATTCAATTGACTCTATGAATCTCAGGATTTCTTTGATGAAGAATGATAAGGTTTATTCATCGGTCTTTTCTTCGAATCTCTAGCTTCTGAATCAGCTTTCTTCTTTTCTCGGCTAAAGTCTTCGGCTTTACAAGCCTGGTCAACTAATACAACAAATTCTTACAAATCTAAATTCTTACTAATACAAATCTAAATTCTAACAAGCGTTGTCCCTTGAGCGGGAGCGGGCGTACTACTTTAAACCTCATCGGCTGTAGCTCGATTGAGATCCATTTACTATATAAAAACACATTTTAAAATGTCAGGAGTCAGCACACTATCACAGTTTATATATGGCATGTATAGCTAGACTCTCACACACGCTACGTTAGTCCTAAAATCGATTAAAGCATGGCTCTAATACCAATAAATGTAACACCTCTCACCTGTATTCAATGCCGGAATAGAGTTACGAGCATTACCAGACTTATAACACATTTAAACATACTTTTCTCATACATTTAATCAATACAAACAATCATCATTCAATGTCAATAAATATGTCCCTATTATGAGCCTACGAGGCCCTAAACATGCTTTAGGAGTGGTTTGGGACTAAACAGATAACTTAAGAAACTTTCGCGAACTTTGAAAATTTTTATCAGAACAGGGGACAAACGCCCGTGTGGCCAGGCCGTGTAAACATTCAAAATGGGAGCACATGGCCGTGTCCCAGCACGTATCCTACCCCGTGTCCGAACAAGGGAGCTTACTTACTTGGGTCACACTTTAACACCCCAAACCCGACCCATACGTTACGACCGGATCTGACATGTCACATAAGGAAGACGTATAAAAACCTTGTGATTCGTACTAAAACAGGTGTTGTTTGTTTATGGTTAAGGAAACAAGTTTGGAGATAAATTCTTGATAAAATGCAACTATTTGTGAGAGGTTGATTGATGAATCGAAAATTAAACTATTGAACTTTAAAATCGTGACTTTTAAAAATGACTTTGGTAATTTGAAAGAGAATCCGGGTTAAATTATTTGTAAAAGTTTGTTATAAAATCCATTTAATAAATCAAGCCAAAGAGAGGAAAATGATAAAAGCCAAAGCTATTTGACACTCTTAACTAATAGAACAATAAATTTGCACTTTATGCGATTAAGTCCTTTTTACCGAAATAGGCATTCAAATGATAAAATTTCTTCACGAAACTTTCACACATACATGCTATCATGCTGTAAACACTTAAAATAATATTAAAATAATAACTTTGACTTTAGATTTGTGGTCCCAAAACCACTGCATTCGATTTGACTAAAAAGCAGTCATTCAAACAACTCTCAAGTAATCGTCCTCACTACGATCTTTACCAAATTTCAATGTCCTCCCTACTTGGGAGTACCACACAACGCCATAGTACTCGCTTTGACAATATATTTTCTGAAGAGGCTTTTTTAAATGAGTCGTTCCTACTTTCGGTAGATCAACAAGTTCTTTACCATTTTTCATGGTAATATCGGACCTTTGCTATCCATTATCCTCTGACGAACTTTGTTGGCCACCTAGCCTTAGGAATACGTTTCCTCCTAAGGAGACCCTTATCTATTTAATTGATCTTTCGGCTGACTCTTTTTTGAATTACAAATATATGTTTGCGTCTTACTACGGACTAATTCGAGCCTGTTTAAACCGTGTGGAATCCACAGCTTCCCTGATGGACTATCATTTGCGTATACTATGTATACCTCCTTATGTAAGGAGTCTCTTTTTCTTTCCACCCTAATTGGGGTTGGGACATTTCCCTAGCCCCATTCATTAGCTCCTCTAGTAGATTCTTTAACTATCATGGTGGTCTATGTTCCTTAGACCTACCAAGCTTGTAACACCCCAAACACGGCCTAGACGTTATGACCGGATCTAGCATGTCACATAGAAAAGGTTGTTTAAAAACCACGCGTTTGCTAAAAATTTCGTATTCTTTTTTAAACCTCGAGCTTCATTGTTTGTGAAATTCAAATCTGCCTTTATAGTTATCTTGTAAAAACATTCTTATTATTATTTCTGAAAACTTGGTTCATAGTAGAAATCGGGTTCAGTGAATTGCGAAGATGTGATATTTTGAAAACAGTGGTTGTCATTTTAAGAAAACTCAGTATTCCAACATTTAACAATCTAGAAGTAACCGAATTGAAAGTTAAAAGAAAAATAAAATCCAATGGCCTTATTACATAAAATTAAACCCAAATTAAAATAAGCTTAAAATAAAGTAAAAACGAAATTTACTAAAGTTCGTGAGAAGTACTCCGATGTATGGCCACCACAGAGTCCTCCGCAGCGCCAAATCCTCTAATGCTGGGGATCACCTGATAGGAATTTGAAGTTAATCTGCGCTCTGAACACTGTTCTGCGCAGAAGCCAACAATGATCGCACCCTTGACCCCCAAGGGGGTGTGTCGATCAACTTCGGTCACCACCACCGTGACCCAACGGCTAACCCAAACGAGCATGCCACAAAGCGAAGGGATAAGCCAAGAAAGGTGTGCCTCCTCTCCTCATGGTTTGCTCTATTTAAAGCTAGCTTCTCATCTTCCCTCTTGCTAGCTTTCCAATGTGGGATCCCTCCTTCAACAGAGTTTAAATTCAACATAAACTCTGGCCGTCCAAACTTAGCAAAATAAATATCCCTTTTTGCTTGTGATGGGATTCGAACTCAGGCTCCCCTGTAACTTAATCCGCGCCGCTAGCCACTAGGCCACAAGCTCCTCTTGTGTCTAAAATCATGCGCAACTAAATATAAGTCTATGGCCAACGTCTAAGTTCACTTAATAAATCAAAATGAAATGCAAGTGCCAAGACTTGAACCTTGGACCCCTTTGCTTTCTTGTGGCGTCATTCCCTTGTCTCTTATGTGGCGCCATTTGCCACTAGACCACAACTCCTTTTGTGTCATTTTTCTCCTCATTTTATTCTTAAAGCCTACCTTCTAACTCCCAGGGTTTTATTCACCTAAAACCAAAATTTTTCCTAAAGCTCAGGTTTGATCCCGAGACTTCATGGAAGCCCCCCTAACCTTCAAAAATCACTCACCTAATAGGTCCAACTTGCTTTAGTGTCGTTCTCTTGTTCCCAACAATTTTAAACATACCCACGCCCAAGGCCCAATGGGCCCTATTCTACTAGGCCCAAATTCAGGGCGTTACAAATCTACCCCTTAAAAAAATTTCGTCCTCGAAATTTCCAACTATCTAACAATCGTTTAACACAAACTACTTTACTACGCTGCCGCTGCGCACTCTGATTCTAATATCCCTATCATATTCTAACTAAAATTTGGAACTCCCTACACATACTCAAAACACCTAACCATTAAAGCAGACAGATATCCCATACGCAATCAATTTCTATATCCAAACATCACATCCAAATCAAACACACACAGAATAACTACCAAAAATACAGTCATTACAGCATATAACAGAGTAAAATGTCAGTAAACATACGGATTTGGTGCCGGAGACTCGGTGTGCCATGCTTTCAGTAACACTATCATTTTTAAACCACATTTTAAACTGATTTGGAAAAAATTTTCAAACCCATTCCACAACCGAGTTTTGCAATCGGGCTCTGATACCATAAAATGTAACACCCCAAACCCTGCCTAGACGTTATGACCGGATCTAGCATGTCACATAGAAAAGGTTGTTTAAAAACCGTGCGTTTGCTAAAAAGTTCGTATTCTTTTTGAAACCTCGAGCTTCGTTGTTTGTGAAATTCAAATCTACCTTTATAGTTATCTTGTAAAAACATTCTTATTATTATTATTTTTGAAAACTTGGTTCATAGCAGAAATCGGGTTCAATGAATTGCAAAGATATGATATTTTGAAAACAGTGGTTGTCGTTTTAAGAAAACTCAGTATTCCAACATTTAACAATCTAGAAGTAACTGAATTGAAAGTTAAAAGAAAAATAAAATCCAATGGCCTTATTACATAAAATTAAACCCAAATTAAAATAAGCTTAAAATAAAGCAAAAACAAAATTTACTAAAGTTCGTGAGAAGTACTCCGACGTATGGCCACCACAGAGTTCTCCGTAGCGCCAAATCCTCTAATGTTGGGGATCACCTGATAGGAATTTAAAGTTAATCCGTGCTCTGAACACTGTTCTGCGTAGAAGCCAACAATGATCGCACTCTTGACCCCCAAGGGGGTGTGTCGATCAACTTCGGTCACCACCACCGTGACCCAATGGCTAACCCAAAAGAGCACGCCACAAAGCAAAGGGATAAGCCAAGAAAGGTATGCCTCCTCTCCTCATGGTTTGCTCTATTTAAAGCTAGCTTCTCATCTTCCCTCTTGCTAGCTTTCCGATGTGGGATCCCTCTTTCAACAGAGTTTAAATTCAACACAAACTCTGGCCGTCCAAACTTAGCAAAATAAATATCCCTTTTTGCTTGCGATGGGATTCGAACTCAGGCTCCCCTGTAACTTAATCCACGCCGCTAGCCACTAGGCCACAAGCTCCTCTTGTGTCTAAAATCATGCGCAACTAAATATAAGTCTATGGCCAACGTCTAAGTTCACTTAAAAAATAAATCAAAATGAAATGCAAGCGCCAAGACTTGAACCTTGGACCCCTTTGCTTCCTTGTGGCGTCATTCCCTTGTCTCTTATGTGGCGCCATTTGCCACTAGACCACAACTCCTTTTGTGTCATTTTTCTCCTCATTTTATTCTTAAAGCCTACCTTCTAACTCCCAGGGTTTTATTCACCTAAAACCAAAATTTTTCCTAAAGCTCAGGTTTGATCGCGGGACTTCATGAAAGCCCCCCTAACCTTCAAAAATCACTCACCTAATAGGTCCAACTTGCTTTAGTGTCGTTCTCTTGTTCCCAACAATTTTAAACATACCCACGCCCAAGGCCCAATGGGCCCGATTCTACTAGGCCCAAATTCGGAGCGTTACAAAGCTCATTCATTCTTGTGGCTTATCACCCCAGTCACACTACTAAATCTACTTAAATCCCTTGGCATCCTTTCTAGTTTTGGACTTTCCAATTGTGACCCCTATGTTTTATGTCTTGGTGGTCTTCTTGAGTTTATTGTCCCAGCAGACTATCTCGTGTTTTCTATCTCGATGAAATATTTCATGTTTACTGTCCTAATGGGCTATCCCATGTTTACTGTCTCAGTGGACTATCTTAGTTGCCATAGTTGAGTTAAGGTCTTACGCATTAGACCTCTTTTGAGGAACCGCCCCAAAGGACCTTACCGTCGTCGCGGTGTCGCCCCATAGAGCTTGTTGATTGCCGTTGCAGTGTTGCTTTATAGAACCTAGTAACTGTCATTGTGTGTCATCCTCAAGGACCTGTCTCACATTTAACCTTGATGCTCAAACATTGAAGTGTCCCCTATAACAGCCCGTTTTTAGTCAAATTGGAACAGTGGTTTTGGTACCACAAATCTGAGGTCAAAATAATTATTTTATTATTATTTTAATGTCTACAACATGATAGTATTATTGTGTGACAATTTTGTTAAGAAATTTTATCGTTTGAATGCTTAATTTGATAAAAAGGACTAAATCGCGTAAAGTGTAAAAGTTGAGTCCTATTAGCTAAAGGTGTCTAATAGCTATAAAACCTTAAAGAGGAGGTCCTTATGTGATAGTTGGCCCATTAATTAGATAGTGTATGATAATGGCTTGGTATTTTGTGTAATTATTAATGTTTTTAAAGGGTATAAAGGTAAATTAGTAAATAATGATAAAATTAACTAAAAATTAAAGTATCATCTTCTTCATATCACCTATGTTCAACTTAAAATCTCCATGGGAGGAGCTTAAGCATTCAGCCAACTATCCTTTATGCATGTGAGTGATTTTTGACTCAGTTTTTAATGATTTTTATGTTTTTGGAGTCGTTGTAACTTAATCTAGCTAGCCCGGGGACTAATTTACAAAACTGTTAAAGGTTTATAGTTTTACCATTGATGAATATGTGTGTATTTTGATGTTTTATGATAGAAAATGTATGGTTGTTGTTTGATAAACAACATTTGTAAAGTGATTTTTGGTAAAATTTCAAATTAGGGATTTATTTGTAAAAAATGAAAATTATGTGGTAAATGTGTGAAATAACAAAAAATATGGGCTGCTATGATAATAAGGGAAATTCGGCTAGCATGGGTAGGGACCTAATTTCATGAATTTGTATTTTTATGAGCTAAGGACTAAATTGTAAAGACGTTGAAATATTAGGGGAAAAAGTGTAATTTTGCCATAATGTGATTTTTGGGCTAAATTGAATAGAATGATAATTGAATAAGTTAAATTTGATATTCTATAGATCAAGAAAAATGAAGTTCGGATATAGATTGGGGAAAAACAAAGTATTGGACTAGTTAATTCATTTTGTCGTTTTCGTGAATCGAGGTAAGTTCGTATGTTAATAAGCATTATTACAATTGTGTTTTAAATTACTTTATTATTGAATTTAATTGTGAATACGACCTTACAGATATGTTCAACAAAGAATTCGGCAATGTGAAATCGCGGTTGAACCTTAGGAATAGATTAGGATACGAATGACATGTCATTAGGGGTTATGTGTTTTGGGTGCTGGTCTGTACGTCCCACCGGTGGCTAAGTTATACGGCATGTGTTGCGGATTCTCTTCAGCTTGTGTGAGCAGCACCGTGTAGCTACATCATGATCGTTAACTTGTGTGAGCAGACCCGTTGATAGCTCAAGAGTGAGCATTATATGATATATGAGATTGAGACAGCTTCGGCTATGTATTTGGCACTTAGGGTGCGAGATTCCTGAGTATCCGATATTATTCCAAATGGTTCAACAGGTATATTGATGATATGTAATGGTGAGAGAAAGATACGTATCAGCACAGGTATGTACGTGAACTATAGAATCATTGAATCGAACAAATTGGTGGAATTCATGATTAATTGTAACATCCCAAAATTGGGCCTAGTAGAATTGGACCTATTGGGCCCATTGGACCTTGAGCGTAGAAGCGTTTTAAAATTTATGGGAATTTGAGAACGGCATTATTTCAAGTTGGACTTATTAGGAGGGTGATTTTAGAAAGTTACGAGGCTTCTAGGAAGTTCCGGGTTCAAGTTAGGCTATAGGTAAATTTTATGTTTTAGCACTTTAAGGAGATATAGTAAGTGACCTCAACGTTTATGGATTAAATGAGTAATGTGCTAGCATAAGTGAGCATATGGAAAAGAGGTTGTAATATCCTGGATTTTGGCATATGCATTAATACTAAATTAGATGAAGAAGCATGCTTATGAATATTCTGAATGTGTTCTATGAATTTTTGTGAACCTTAGTGTATAGTTAAATGCCTTAGAAGTTATTGGATTTTTAAGTTTAAAAGGGGAGCTAAGCTTGATAAGGCCTTAAGGAAATTTGTAAGGGAAATATGACACAGAAATGGGCTTGTCTAAGTGGCTTGGAGGCGCCACTTACAGCCCAGGAAAGTGACGCCATATGCAGTGCAAGGAGGTCTTGAGTTCGAGCCACAAGGAAAGCAATAAGGGAATTTTTATTTTTACGGCAACAAGGGAAGTAATGGACGGCATGGGGAGTCTATGGGAGGAGTTTAAGATGAGGTGTTATTCTTTCAAATAATTTCGGCTAAGGTGGAAGATAAATGATGGATTAATTTTCTTAATTTGAATAAAGTGATAATTGAGAAATAAAGTTATCAGAATAGGGAAGAGTTGGCCGAATAGGGGTCTCTATGTAGAGTAATTTCGACAAAAAGGGGAAAAGGGTGGCTATTTTTCATTCTTTCTTTTCTCTATTTCCTCTGCCGAATTCTCTAGTGAACCTCCTCTTCTCTTTTATTTTGCCAAAGCTGAAAACTCAAGCAAAGTCTAGCCGATTTCTTCACCTTTCTTCTCTTCTTTTTCTCTCAATCTTCCAAAAGCCGAAAGCAAGTTCCTTCTAGGCCATAGCCGAATACTCAAAGTAGTCCTAGCCGAATATCTCTGTGAGTTTTGGTAAGGGTGCCATCGCCTACAACATTAAGGGTAAGGATTCAATTGTTGTCATATTATTATTTCTTTTCTTTTAGCCGAAACATAGGTATCTAATCCCAATAATACTCTATGACCGAAACTTTGAAGGGTCTTTTCGGGATTTGGTAGTATGTTTTATACAATAGAAGATTATTCGGGATTTTGTTAGATCGAAGGTAAGCAAATAAGATCTTAGGCCGAAGGCCATTTTATTATGTTTTAATGTTAGATTAGATCTAACATGTGGCCATAGGAATCTCGACATCATTAAAGAAGCAAGGATCAATTTCGAGATTGGAATCGCAAGGTAAGGGCATATACACATTCGGCCAAGGCCTATTTAGTGACTTAGATTTAATTCTTATTTACTTAGAAGCCGAAAACTAATCCGTGAAGTGATTTAGTGCTAGCCGATTGCAAGAGGGACTATCTCGGAGTTTCGGGATTTGATTAGTGATCAAATCGCAAAGAAGGTAAGATTTTGGTCGCATTGATTCTTGGGATTTGGTTTTATAGCCGAATAGGCTTTGTTAAAATATTAAGTGTTGGCCGAATGTAGGGGACTAAGATCTAGAACATTAAATCGGGATTCTTCGGGATCTCAGTGGAAGCGATAAGTATATCAGGTGTGTACCCCACACTAAACCTTATTATATTACGGCTTAAATTAGTTATGTGTGGTTATAATAATAGGAATGTGGCCAAAGGTACCATGCAATGGTACAAAGTACTCAGGTACGTTTACCCACTCCTACTATGAGTATAATATGATGTGTTATGGCACACATGTGAAACTGTAAGAATGTGAATAAAGAATATGGCATGATATTGCATGTTTTGTATGGCATGGGCATATGGGTTATATGGAAAGGGGAAGTGATTGGTGGTTATATACCCCAATATATGAATGTGGTGGCTTCGGTCACAATATCTCGAATGTGGTGACTTCGGTCACGTTATTCGAATGTGGTGTCTCATGACACAAAATAATTATCTGGTGGCTATGCCACTAATATTATAAGGGCGATGAGCACGTCGATCGCAAATGATCGCTGCCGATGATGTGTAGCGGATGGAGGGTTGACTTAGTAGTCCCCACGGTGTGCAAAAGTTGGTACGGGTGATGTGTAGCGGATGGTAACTAGGTTTGGGTTCGGGTTTGCATCATTTTTTTATTTAATTATATCCATATGTATGAACTGATATGCCTAAACTATTGGGATTTAGTGTTGGTTACACATTGAGTCTGTTTGACTCACCCCGTTGGGGAATATTTTTCAGGTGACACTCAGTGATGGACCGGGTCGGTAGGAGCTTAGTGGTGGCCATGCTCAGCACAAAGATTATTTTCAATTTGGACTCTTCATTTTCTTATAAGTATCTTGGATTTATTTTGGGTTTTGCTTCGATGTAATAAGGCCACTAGTATGAAACTGTTTATGCATGCATTTTAATTATTTTATTATGATACAATTTTTATCAATCTAAAGTTTAAGCAACTCTTCTTAAAAATAAATGTAAATTTTTAGACACCTAAACACAAACGATTTCTGAATTAAAGATTAACCCCAAAACAACTCGGTATTTTTATAAAACCACCCCAAATTTTCCAAGTAATAAACATGAAATTAAAACGTTTTACTCGAGGAACATCCCAGATCCGGTCTGGGCTCGTGGGCCGGGTTTGGGGGTGTTTCAAATTGGTATCAGAGCCCGGTTCAAAACTCGGCTCTGGGGTTTTTGGGCTCCAAAACATTTTCTAAAAATGGGCTTTTTAAAGGATAACAGGTCTGTTAGCTCAAGATGGCACTCAGGCCTCCGACCCAAGTCCGCTGTAAGTACCCTAAACCATTGTGTGATATAAATGTGGGCTTTATGGGCTTTATGGGATGTAGACTAGATTAAATAGACTCTGATGGACTATAGGCTTAGTTTAAACCACTTCTTAAACTTTCATAAGACTTAATTTCACTAAACAAACCCGTTAACGAGCCACAAGACTAGGGTGTGGTAACCGTCGTACGCATGTCTAGGATTGGATCCGGAAGAGCTTGGTATTTAAGCAGTCCTAGTGACTCACCTCCTCTTCGTTTGGAATCCTACCAGTGCGTAGGACTGCTCACCTTAGTCGAGTTAGGGTGTGGCAATAGGCAGACGCATGCCTAGGAGTGGATTCAGGGAGAGCTTGGTATTTAAGGAGTCCTAGCGACTCACCTCCTCTTCGCTGGAATCCTACCTGGTGCGTGGTGACTATTCACCCTAGTTATGAGGACTCGTTGATGGGCTAAACCCTATAATTAAAACCCGAAAGGTTCCAGCCACCCTAGTTTGAAAAAAAATTACCGAAATACCCTTATTTCATAAAATCACCAAGGAACCTCGAATTGGAAAATTTACGAAATTACCCCGATTTACAAATTTTTAAATTAACCCGATTTATTACCAAAATACCCTATAGGTGAAATGACGAAAATACCCACAGGATAGGAATAGGACGAAAATGTTTGAATGATGAATGTGTGTTGAATGAATGTGCTCCTTTAAATTAGGATAGAAGACTTGAAACTTTGATCGATCGAAAGAACTACTTCTAAACTTCTTTCATAAAATTTCTTCATGGATAATCAGTGGAACAAAATACTAATGCATAAAAATTTCTTAATCAGATTAAAGCGATCGTGAGACATGAGTTCTAGGGACGTGGTCGTAATGTGTGAGGACGTGGTAGAGGCGAGAATGACCGATCGGAACTCGTTAGGTCGGACAAGGGTCCGAAAATGAGGTACCACCACCCCCACCACCAGTTTGTTGGTGTTGAGCGGCAAGATCGACGGGAGAGGATGCGATCGCAGCAATGCTACGAGTGCTTGAGATGGTGGGTGGGAGCAGTGGAGGTATGGGAGCTCGAAATCTGCACCGAGCGACTACGAGCCAATGGGGTGAGGTGTTTCGTGGTGTATCTCGGTGTGGCACCCAAGATGCTGGTGAGTATTGGTTGGAGGCAAGCTGAGTGTAATATCCCGGGTTAGGGGCTATTTTGATTATTGCATTGTTTGCATGTATTTGGCCTGCAATGTTGTGTTTCAATTGTTTTGGGGCTTAGTTGTAAGCTTGGTGTAAGCCCTGAGTGGTTGGGGAAACTTTAGTTTTAAGCTTTAGGTGAGGGGATTTGAATGAGTGGGGTTTATAAATATTTTTAGGAGAATGTTAGCACAAGAATTGAGCTAGTAGAGTGGCAAGTTAGGCGCCACTTAGAGCTTGGGTTTGGCGTCACTTGCAGGAAGGAGGTCCTGTGTTCAAGCCGCAGAAGTCTCATATTTTTGCTTCCATTTTGTGGCAGGGAGGAGAAGAAGAAGTTGTGGGCGAGTTCAAACTCGCCATAGACCAAGTCAAATTGTTCAAATGGTGGGTGGAGAGTAAATTGTGGAGGTTGACTAGTTCAAACTAGTTTGAATCGGTGGTTGGGAGTGTTTGGAGGTAGTGGCCGAATGTTGGGTGCTTCATGGGGAGAGTGGTAGGTTTTGGTAAGTGGGTAAGTGGAGAGGGCTGAAATTCTTTTGGCATTTTGGAGCATTTTCGGTCAAATTTGTGTAAGCCAAAATCCTTCTTTTGTCAAAAGCAAGCCGAAATTTCAAGTGAGTTTTCTGCATTTTCTTCTTGAAACCGAAAGTCCAAGCACATACTTGCTAAAATTGCTTGTTTCTCTTGATATTTTTGATAGCCGAATGTTCTCTACCATCTTTCTTTCTTTTTCATTTGTGTAAACCGAAATTAGTACCCTATTCTTCTCATACTTTCTTCCTTTCTTCTCTTGAAACCTTGATAGCCAAAGTTATTCCCCAAAACATTTCTCTATTCCTTCTTCTTTTCAAAACCGAAAGTACTTTTCTTCTTCTTCTTCTTTTTCCCATTTCTGTTATTGGCCTAAATCAACCCCTTTCTTTTCATCTTTCTCTTGTGTTCTCCTTCTTTGTGTAAGGCCGAATCTTCTTCTCCTTTTGTTTAAGTCTTGGCCGAATATTGGTGTGGTGTGATCTCTCTTGTGTGTGGTGTCCAATCGGGTTTAGAGCAAGGTAAGTGGTTGGCCGAATGTTCATTTCTCTTCTCCTTATTCTTTGTCGATTTTGGTTTGGTTAAGAGCCGATTTTGGCCTTTGTTGATAGGAGTTAATCTTTTGTGTTGGAATCGATTTTATCATAGGGCATCCAGGATTTTGGAAGCAAGCAAGAGGAGCCGTCTTCCTCTGTGTCGATTGGTAAGTGGTGATAAGGGTTGGTTCTTTTAGTCCACTCTTTTAGTTTCGTTAAGTCAAAGTTTCAAAGGATTAATCTTTCCTCTTAATAGGGTGTGCCGTGTGCATAAAGAAGAACCATCGTTTGGTTCGGGATTTGGTAGGAAACCAAATCAAGTGTAAGGTAAGGGTTCAAACGTTAACCCCTTTGGTTTAATGGTTTTTGGCGAATGGCCTAGGTGCTAATCTCATATGTGGCCGATTATAGGAGCAAGATAATCGAGGGTCTTAGATCGGTTCCTTGGGATTAAGGCTTATTTTAACAGTGTGTAAACTAACACACTCTTTGCTTAGTAATATGCTTAATAATCTGATTGTTTAATAAAGCCAAACAAAGTATGGTTGATTGATATGATACCCGACGGATTCGGGTAAGTCCGTTTCATTACGAGTTCTATTGTTGATATACTTGAGATCATGACCTATGATGTATGTGTTATGAGATGCAACATTAAACATGTAGCATGATTTGCATGATTTGCATACTTTACATGAGTCGGTATGATAATGGGTGATATGAGAGAGGAGGAGAATATGATATCCGTGTCTTTGGGACACAGAGGTTTGGCACCTCCAAAGTGGTTTGGTACCACGATTATTTTGTGACTTTGGGTCACCAGAGGTTTGGCACCTCATAGCGTCTCGCCCCGGTGGCTTAGCACCACAGTGGGTTGGCCCCACAGTTGATAATACGGGATTGACGCCAGTGATTTGGTATCACACGATGGGTTGGCCCCATCACTTGATTCGTGACGGTCACCGGTGATTTGGTATCACATTCGTGTCTTTGGGACACCGTGAGGTTTGGCACCTCATAGCGACTCGTCCCCGTGGTTAACACCACCGTGGGTTGGCCCCACTTTTGAGATATGGGATCGTCGCCGGTGATTTGGTATCACACACGATGGGTTGGCCCCATCATTGGATTCTTCGTGACTTTGGGTCACCAGTGGTTTGGCACCACACTTATGGATATCGTGACTTTGGGTCACCAGTGGTTTGGCACCACCAGTGGTTTGGTACCACACGGGGTAGAAAAGGTGTTGTGGATGGCTAGGATTGGGTGCATTAATGACATTGCTCTGTATTGTGTGTGTTAGTATGTTGTATTAATCGGGAGGGGATTTATGCACCGAGTCTTGCGACTCACCTTCTCCTTATCATTTCAGTGACACTTAGATCGCGGACATGGAGCCGGGTGGACTCGAGGTGACCATGCCATGAATAAAGTCGATTTTGCAATCGATTTAAGCACTTGGTACTTTATTTCATTTATTTTCATTTGGTTTTGTTGGGATTGTAAATGGCCTTTTAAAATTATGCTTTGATTATTTATATGCTTAAAATTTGATTTCAATTTAGCCTTAATAAATTATCAAGTTAATAATGGATAAAACTTGGAATGAAACAGATTTTCAAGACTACAAAGCGATATGTTTTAAACTTTACCAATGGGTATCACATTAAAATCTTTAAATGAACGCAACTCAAATATTTTCTAAACTTGTGATCTTCCACACTAAGTTCAAAATGTTTTTAAGTAACTAAAAGGAATTTCTCGGCCTTCTAAATGATAAAAACTTACTTTTCAACTAAGCTTTCAAATTCCCGGGTCTTCAAAATGCACTACCGGTTTTAAAACAATCATGCCCAAGGTTTTTTTTTTTTTACAAGTACGGATACATCAAAGAGTTTTCGTTAAACCTTTCACTGGAAACCTAACCTCTCAAATACGATTTTCCCCGTAACATACCAGATTCGGTCGTGGTGTACTGACCGGGTTTGGGGTGTTACATGAGTGAATTATGGACGAGCTCGATTTAACTGCTGAGGAGAAACTGAAAGGGATGGTGGCACTACTTCGTGATGAAGCATATCAATGGTGGCTCACAGTTCGGGATGGTGCCACAGCTGAGGATCTTACTTGGGAATACGTTAAGGCGGCGTATCAGAAGAAGTATGTTGGTACCGCTTATATTGATGCACAGAGGAAAGCATTTCGGGGTGGTTCAAGGGAACAAATCCGTGGCGAGTACGAGGTGAATTCTTAAGGCTGAGTCGGTATGCTCGAGGGATAGTGGCTACGGAGCATGAACGGTGTGTCCGGTTTGAGGACGGACTTAGGGATGACCTAAGGTTGTTGATAGCTCTGCAGCAGGAGCGGGAATTTACCGTATTAGTGGAGAAGGCTAAAGTGGCCGGAAGGAGTTAAGGACTCGTGAAGGCGTAACTCGATCGAGAATGGGCAAAAGAGAGGATTCGGATCGTCTGGGTCATCTGGGAATGTATAGAAGAGGCCTAGAGTTGATGGGTCGTGAGGTCAGCAAGTTGTGACAGGAGGGCAGTATCGTACTTGTGATCAGTGTGGGAAGAGGCACCTAGGAGAGTGTTGGAAGAAGACAGGGGGATTTTTCAAGTGTGGGTCCAAGGACCACATGATTAAGGACTGTCCTATAAAAATAGACGGGGGCCGACCAACAAGTCAAGGTTCTAATCAGGCTGGAAGAGGGGGACAACAGCCTCAGCGGGGTCGTGGTTCGAATAACAGAGGTAATGGTGCTGGAAGAGGACGTGGGACCCCGGGTCGAGGTGTTGGCAATGCCGAGGCAAGACAGCCGGGTTTAGTGTATGCGGTTCGCCGGAGAGAGGAAGAAGACGCGCCGGACGTCATAACCGGTACGTTCCTTATAGCGAACAAGCCTTATTTTGCTTTGATTGATGTGGGCTCGACCCATTCCTATGTTGCATGTAGTGTAGTTGAAACACTAGGCATAGACTACGAACTATCGATAGGAGATGAGCGTAGTAAGCCCATTTGGCCAAAGCAGTAGTGGTGAATAAGATCTTTCGGAGCGCACCCTTAGAAATTCAGGAGTGATATTTTTCGCCGACTTAATGGAACTTCCTTCGGAGAATTCGATCTCATACTTGGCATGGGTAGCTAGTAGAACACCGAGCTATATTGGATTGTGCGGCTAAATGAATGGAGTTAAAGACGCGGGAGGATAAGGTGATAATTATGATAGGAGAAAGAAGAAACTACTTGTCTAACGTAGTCTCTCGCTTAAAGGCCGATAAAATGGTTCGGGAAGGGTGCAAGGCATTTCGACTTTTGTTAGGCGTTGGATGCCAAAGAAGGGGAGTTAGTGGAGTTAGAACAAGAAAGGAGTTTGTGGATGTATTTAGGAGGAGTTACGGAATACCCCGAACAGGAGGTGGAGTTTGGAATTGACTTGTTGCTCGAAGGCAGCGCCAAAGATCTATCGCTCCGTATAGAATGGCATGAAGGAGTTGGTTGAGCTCAAGGCTCAAATCCAAGAGTTGCTTGATCGTGGGTTCATTCGACCCAGTGTGTCTCCATGGGGAGCACCGGTCTTGTTTGTGAAGAAGAAAGATGGGACTATGCGTATGTGCATAGATTATCGTCAGTTGAATAAGCAGACCATCAAGAACAAGTACCCTTTGCCAAGGATAGACGACTTGTTCGATCAGCTTAAGGGGACAGCGGCATTCTCAAAGATAGACATAAGGTCTGGATATCATCAGCTTAAGATGAAGGAAGCGGATATCCATAAGACGACTTTTCGGACAAGATACGGGCATTATGAGTTCGTAGTGATGCCATTTGGTTTGACGAATGCCCCAGCCGCGTTCATGGATATGATGAACCGGGTTTTTCAACCCTACTTGGATCGGTTCGTCGTTGTGTTCATCGACGATATCCTAGTATACTCCAAGTCTGAGGAAGAACATGACGAGCATCTCCGGAAAGTGTTGCAAGTGTTAAGGGAGAAGAAGCTATATGCCAAATTCAGCAAGTGCGAGTTTTGGCTTAAGGAGGTTGCATTCTTAGGGCATGTGGTGTCTGCAGAAGGAATAAGGGTGGACCCTAAGAAGATTGAGGCGAGACTAGATTAGAAACCACCTAAGTCTGCGTGGGTGAGATTCAAGTTTCTTGGGATTGGCAAAGCTACTACTGTAAGGTTTGTGGAAGGATTTTCTTCAATAGCCGCACCGTTGACAAAGTTGTTGAGAAATGAGGTACCTTTCGTTTGGACAGATAGGCAACAGGAGAGCTTTGAGAAGCTTAAGAGAGTTTTGACTGAAGCTCCGGTTTTGATTCAGCCGGAGGCAGGGAAGGACTTTGTGGTGTACTGTGATGCTTCTCACACAGGATTAGGATGTGTTCTAATGCAGGATGGGAAGGTTGTAGCTTATGCATCTCGACAACTGAGGCCACATGAGGTTAACTACCCGATGCATGACTTGGAACTGGCGGCAGTGGTCTTTGCTCTTAAGGTGTGGAGGCACTACCTTTATGGAGAAAAGTCAGTGATCTACACAGACCACAAGAGTCTTAAGTATCTGTTGACTCAGAAGGAGCTGAACTTGAGACAGCCAAGGTGGGTGGAATTATCGAAGGATTATGATTGTTCCATAGAGTATCATCCGGCAAGGCAAATGTAGTGGCGGATGCCTTAAGTCGGAAAGTGGTGTCGAATCGAGGGCAATGTTTGCACATCCGAGCTTGTATGACGATGGAAAGTCTGGCGCGAGTTGCAGGTGTTGCCGTCATGGTGAATGAGGTAAAGGAAAGTCGGTTAGTGGATGAGGACTTAAGTGCTAAGTTGTAGCAAGTGCAGAGTGGAGAGTTGGAAGATTATGGTATTAATAACGAAAGAGTGTTGTGTTTTAAGGGTAAGGTCTCGTATGCCGAGGAACAAGGAGTTAAGGCAGAGGATTCTTCAGAATCGCATGGTAGCCCCTATGCTATGCATCCTGGAGGTACTAAATTGTACTGAGGATCTAAGGGAAGCAGTTTTGGTGGCCTGGTGCAAGAAGGAAGTTACTGAATTTGTCGGCAAGTGCTTAACGTGGTCGCAAGTTAAGGGTGAACACCAAGTTCTGTCGGGATTGCTTCAACCGATAATGATTCTGCGCAGTGGAAGTGGGAGAGAATTACCATGGACTTCGTTAGTGGGTTCCCCGCACGCCTACTAAGAAGGACTCGGTATGGGTGATAGTGGACCGGTTGACCAAGTCCGCACACTTCATTCCGGTAAGAGTTGATTATTCTTTGCGAAGTTAGCAAAGTTATATGTGGTGGAAATTGTGAGGTTGTATGGAGTGCCACTATCAATTATTTCGAGATAGGGATCCAAGGTTTACGTCTCGGTTTTGGAAGGCTCTACATCAAAGCTTTGGGCACTAAATTGGATTTCACTCTGACTTTTCATCCACGATCGGACGGCGATCTAAACGAGTAATCCAAGTGTTGGAAGATATCTTTGAGAGGTCAGTGTGATAGACTTGAGAGGAAGTTGGGAAGAATATTTGCCGTTAGCGGAATTTGCATACAACAACAGCTATCAAGCCAGTATTCAGATGGCACCGTATGAAGCGCTGTATGGACGAAAGTGTCGCACTCCTACGTGTTGGATGGAATTGGGGGAACGACGAGTTTTGGGTCCAGAGATTGTGGTAGAATCTGAAGAGAAAGTTGAGATAATTCACGCACGGTTGAAGGAAGCATATGACAGGTAGAAGTCGTACGCAAATCTTAAGAGGAAAGAAATAGAATTTGATGTGGGAGATCAAGTGTTTCTTAAGGTATCGCCTTGGAAGAAGGTGATGAGATTCGGTCGCAAAGGGAAGTTAAGTCCAAGGTTTATAGGACCATATCAGGTATTGAAGCAAGTTGGACCAGTGGCATACCAGTTAGAGTTGCCTTCGGAATTGAAGCAGATACACAACGTATTCCATGTGTCCATGCTACGTCGTTATCGTTCGGATCCATCTCATGTAGTTCCGGTTGAAGAGGTGGAATTAAGGCCAGATTTGTCCTATGAGGAAGAGCCGATTCAGATCTTGGAATGAAATGTGAAAGTGTTGCGAAGGAAGTCAGTTCCTTTGGTCAAAGTGTTATGACGTAATCACGGATCGGAAGAAGCTTCGTGGGAGCCAGAAGAAGCAATGCGACAGCAATACCCTCACTTATTTTAGCCAGGTAATTTCGAGGTCGAAATTATTTTAAAAGTAGAAAGCGTAATATCCTGGATTATGGCGTATGCATTAATACTAAATTAGATGAAGAAGCATGCTTATGAATATTACGAATGTGTTCTATGAATTTTTGTGAACCTTAGTGTATAGTTAAATCCCTTAGAAGTTATTGGATTTTTAAGTTTAAAAGGAGAGCTAAGCTTGATAAGGCCTTAAGGAAATTTGTAAGGGAAATATGACACAGAAATGGGCTTGTCTAAGTGGCTTGGAGGCGCCACTTAAAGCCCAGGAAAGTGACGCCATATGCAGTGCAAGGAGGTCTTGAGTTCGAGCCACAAGGAAAGCAATAAGGGAATTTTTATTTTTGCGGCAACAAGGGAAGTAATGGACGGCATGGGGAGTCTATGGGAGGAGTTTAAGATGAGGTGTTATTCTTTCAAATAATTTCGGCTAAGGTGGAAGATAAATGATGGATTAATTTTATTAATTTGAATAAAGTGATAATTGAGAAATAAAGTTATCAGAATAGGGAAGAGTTGGCCGAATAGGGGTCTCTAGGTAGAGTAATTTCAGCAAAAAGGGGAAAAGGGTGGCTATTTTTCATTCTTTCTTTTCTCTTTTTCCTCTGCCGAATTCTCTAGTGAACCTCCTCTTCTCTTTTATTTTGCCAAAGCTGAAAACTCAAGCAAAGTCTAGCCGATTTCTTCACCTTTCTTCTCTTCTTTTTCTCTCAATCTTCTAAAATTCGAAAGCAAGTTCCTTCTAGGCCATAGCCGAATACTCAAAGTAGTCCTAGCCGAATATCTCTGTGAGTTTTGGTAAGGGTGTCGTCGCCTACAACATTAAGGGTAAGGATTCAATTGTTGTCATATTATTATTTCTTTTCTTTTAGCTTGAAACATAGGTATCTAATCCCAATAATACTCTATGGCCGAAACTTTGAAGGGTCTTTTCTGGATTTGGTAGTTTATCGACTACAATAGAAGATTATTCGAGATTTTGTTAGATCGAAGGTAAGCAAATAAGATCTTAGACCGAAGGCCATTTTATTATGTTTTAATGTTAGATTAGATCTAACATGTGGCCATAGGAATCTCGACATCATTAAAGAAGCAAGGATCAATTTCAGGATTGGAATCGCAAGGTAAGGGCATATACACATTCGGCCAAGGCCTATTTAGTGACTTAGATTTAATTCTTATTTACTTAGAAGCCGAAAACTAATCCGTGAAGTGATTTAGTGCTAGCCGATTGCAAGAGGGACTATCTCGGAGTTTCTGGATTTGATTAGTGATCAAATCGCAAAGCAAGGTAAGATTTTGGTCGCATTGATTCTTCGGGATTTGGTTTTATAGCTGAATAGGCTTTGTTAAAATATTAAGTGTTGGCCGAATGTAGGGGACTAAGATCTAGAACATTAAATCGGGATTCTTTGGGATCTCAGTGGAAGCGATAAGTATATCAGGTGTATACCCCACACTAAACCTTATTAGATTACGGCTTAAATTAGTTATGTGTGGTTATAATAATATGAATGTGGCCAAAGGTACCATGCAATGGTACAAAGTACTCAGGTACGTTTACCCACTCCTACTATGAGTATAATATGATCTGTTATGGCACACATGTGAAACTGTAAGAATGTGAATAAAGAATATGGCATGATATTGCATGTTTTGTATGGCATGGGCATATGGGTTATATGGAAAGGGGAAGTGATTGGTGGTTATATACCCCAATATATGAATGTGGTGGCCGGTCACGTTATTCGAATGTGGTGTCTCATGACACAAAATAATTATCTCGGTGGCTATACCACGAATATTATAGAGGCGATGAGCACGTCGATTGCAAATGATCGCAGCCGATGATGTGTAGCGGATGGAGGGTTGACTTAGTAGTCCCCACGGTGTGCGAGTTAGTACGGGTGATGTGTAGCGGATGGTAACTAGGTTTGGGTTCGGGTTTGCATCATTTTTTATTTAATTATATGCATATGTATGAACTGATATGCCTAAACTATTAGGATTTAGTGTTGGTTACACATTGAGTCTGTTTGACTCACCCGTTGGGAATATTTTTCAGGTGACACTCGGTGATGGACCGGGTCGGCGGGAGCTTAGTGGTGGCCATGCTCAGCACAAAGATTATTTTCAATTTGGACTCTTCATTTTCTTATAAGTATCTTGGATTTATTTCGGGTTTTGCTTCGATGTAATAAGGCCACTAGTATGAAACTGTTTATGCATGCATTTTAATTATTTTATTATGATACATTTTTTATCAATCTAAAGTTTAAGCAACTCTTCTTAAAAATAAATGTAAATGTTTAGACACCTAAACACAAACGATTTCTGAATTAAAGATTAACACCAAAACAACTCGGTATTTTTATAAAACCACCCCAAATTTTCCAAGTAATAAACATGAAATTAAAACGTTTTACTCGAGGAACATACCAGATCCGGTCTGGGCTCGTGGGCCGGGTTTGGGGGTGTTTTAGAGGTTATGGCATTAAGTGAAGAGTATGGAGGGAAGAGGTTCAAATCCCATAATGTGCAAATTTTGACTATTATTTTTGTATTCTTTCCCTAAGTGTCGGCCAAGCTAGTAAATAAGGCAAGTTGCACTTTTTAATTTTGGCAATGTGGCTAAGGATATTAGGAAAGGATGAAGGTAGGGAAAGAAATCAAAAGAAAAGGCAAGTATAGGGAACATGTTGGCCCAAAGAGAGGAAAATGTTTTGGAATGTTTTTGATGGCCAAAATGTTTGACCTTTATGGTTTGGTGTACACGGTTTTGAGGGTAAAAAAGGAGTGCCAAAATCCTTTAGGCATTTGGTAAGTTTTAGTGCTTGAGAGGTTACTTTTCTTCTTAGCCTTTTGGTGATTTTTATTTTTTCCAATTCCTTTTCTCTTGGCGAAACCTCCTAGCACATTTGTGCAATTTTCTTTCTCTTTTGTTGGTGAAACATTCATCTCTTGCATCACCTTCCCTTGATAGCCAAATTTTCTTGTCCATTTTTCCTCTATAGCCGAACCCTCCATCTCATCTTTAACATTCCTTCTCATTCGTGTTGACACTCACTCCTTTGATCAATCGAGTAATTGTGGAAGGCCAAAACTTTGACTTATCCGTAGCCATTGTACAATCGTTGAGAATTGGTTTTATAATCTCTAAGGTAAGGGATTTATCATGGTTCTTTTAGATCTTTTCGTTGATCGGTTAGTTTGCTAAGCGGTATAGAGGTGATGACTAATCGTTTATTTTTAGGGACCAAATCGTCCGATCACCTATCCCTCGTAATAAGAGACTCGGATTGTTGGTAAGTGATATAGATTGTTAATCAATCGTAATACTTGGTTGAAGTTGTATTTTGGGCTTTGGACTAATTGTTGACCGATTGTACCTTTAGGTGACGCGGAGAGTATCGTGTTACGAACTCCAAATAAGGTGTGTAATCCCGTACCCTACCGAATACATGTTTGAAATGGTGGTAATCTCATATCTCTCTGAAAGTTTGCATGAAATGTTCTATGATTTGGTCGAAATACCGAAGGAAATCAGAAACCGGCATCCGTGACCACTCAGGCGTACGTATTTTAGTAGTGGTAACCATATTTTGCAATGAAACTGTTTGGTCAGCAGCAGTGAAATCATTTAAAATTGTACAAAGTTAATTATGAGTTATAATTTATATGTGAAATCATTTAAAATCATTTAAAAATCACGAAAAATAGGATAAAGGAAATTAGAAAGTGAAAAAGATATCGGATTAAAGATTACTGTGTCTATTTTTATATGAAAGAAATAGAGGTGGAAGAGGAATTTTATATTCTGTGATATTTTAAATTTAGTGGGACTGGCTCTGATTGACTTTGTGGTTCCCTGATCTGTCTTAGAAAAATCATTTAAAATTGTACAAAGTTAATTATGAGTTATAATTTATATGTATAGATTCCTTAGTGAGCCTATTTTCAATAGAAACAAGTGGGAGCAACATATGAAAACTGTACATTTAAATATTTGAATTTCGGGTAAGAGAGGTCAGAACCATTGGTCAGTGAAACAAGGGAAACTTTAGGGAATAAACTGTACTAAATGGTTTAGCCAAAAATTCTGGAAATATTTTAGTAAGAAGATATATGAGTCTAGTTTCAAAGAAAATTTACGGATTTAAATTTCGAGTTTCCTAACTCGAGTTATAGTCAATTTAGTCAGTATGACGCAGATGGACAATTTCAATTTTTTTAAGCCTCACATTAGTAGTTAAGTCTAGGTTGCCGAATTACCAAAATACCCTTGGAGGGTAAATTACCGAAATACCCCTGGGTTGCGAGATTACCGAGTTACCCTTAGTGGGTAAAATTACCGATTTATCAAAATGTCCTTATGGACCGATTTACAGAAATGCCCCTATGGGCCGAATTGATAGAATGCCTTAGTGGGCTGAATTACAAAGCTCAATAATGGGCCGATTCATCGTATAAATTACTAGACTAATGGTTGTTATATATGTGGGTATTTTATGTTATTATTTGTATTGCATCATCACATATTGCATGGGATGGGAAACTTGAATGAAAAGAAGTATAAACCTGTGGCATTGCCACCAATTCTGATATGGGCTATGTGCCAATTTAAATATGGCTTTGTGCCATCGTGATTAAGGTTGTGTGTCGATTATGTTACCGTATATGATACTCTGGTGGCTAAGCCCCAAAATTATTATAAATGGCAGCTTGTGCGCAATTGGAGAGATCAAGGGGTGGGTTGACTTGATCCCCACAGAGAGACCGGTTGGTATGGGGGGAGAGACTGGTTGGATGGGTTGGGTTGCATACATTTGCTTCATATATATATGTTCTGTTATGAAAGTGGGCTCCGACCCAAGATGTTGCTATATGGGTTCAGGCCCAGTGGTGTGATGAAGGATTTCACACCGAGTTCTAGTAACTCACCCTCCTTTTTTAATCTCTGTAGGTAATGCTCCGTAATGAGGACTTGGGCCCATGGATGACTCGGTGGAGGCCATAATTCAAAAAAAAAATGGTGTTATTGAATTTTAAATTTCTATTTCCGTTTATTTTATTATTTTGCTATTTTGCTTTAAGTTGTAATAAGGCCTCTGGGATATGTTTTAAATTGCTTTATGTTTAGTCGTACTCATTATATTGCTTGAATTGTTTTAACGGGGATTTTCTAAAATCATAAATAGGGTTTTCAAAAAAATTGACCAACAAATGGATTTTTAAACAAACTTGTACAAATAATTTAACTTGAATTTTTCCTACAAATTATCAACGATATTTTTAAAAGTCACGGTTTCAAAGTTCACTACCTTGATTGTTGACTCATCAATCAATCTCTCAAAAATACTTGTATTTTATCTACGTTTCTGTAACGATTTCAAAATGCTTCTGCAACTCTATTTCTAAACATCACATTTTCGTAAAATGTTTATTTCAAATATGCTTTCACCATCAAAAAGGTTTTTTTAAAGATAATTATGTTTTCAAGTAGTTAACAATTGCTTAAGTATTTTGGGTTTTAACAAAGAGGCTGTAATTCTCAAACAAGTTTTTCCATGTGACACGCCAGATTCGGGCCTAACTTCTAGGCCGGGTTTGGGGTGTTACATTTTATGGTATCAGAGCCCGATTGCAAAACTCGGCTGTGGTTTGGGTTCAAAAGTGTTTTCAAAGTTGATTAAGAATTTTAATTTATAAAAACATGTTCTAAAGGAAGTATGGCACCACGGTATCCAGCACCAAGTCAAGTAAGTATGTGTTTTTATTTTATGATTATTGTGTTAATCTTTGTGGTAGGAAAATTCCACAAAATAGAATGCTATAGAACTTTTAGCTTTAGGAGCTGAAACTATAGAGATTGAGCCTTTAGGATACATTTTGCGAAAACAACTTTACTTCCTATACTCCATAAAATATTGTTTAATAAATACTGAAATAGTATACTGATTCATAAGACTTTTAATCTGATTAAATCGATTTAGCAAATATGAGCGCTAGAGGACGTGGACGCGGTAGACGTGGCCGTGGTAGAGGCCGTGACGCTAGAGTTGTATCTGAGGCATCGGGATATATGCCAGAAATGGACGTACCTGCATCACCCGTGACTGAAGCTAGGTCACACGATCGTACGAGAGAGGACGACGCACTATCCCAAGCAATGTTGCGAGTTTTGGAAAGGGTTGCTGGAGCCAGAACTGGGCCAGCAGCTCGTGGGTCGATATCAGAATGACTCAGATCGAATGGAGCTGAGGTTTTTAGGGGTATCTCGGGTGTAGCCCCAAATGTAGCGGAGTACTGGCTTGAGGCGGTGGAGCGAATCATGGACGATTTGGATTGCACCGCCGAGCAGAAAATGAAAGGAGTGGTGTCTTTGCTTAGAGACGAGGCGTATCAGTGGTGGCTCACTGTTCGGGAAGGCACTCAGGCCGATCGCATTACCTGGGAATTCTTCAAGACTGCATTCCAAGGAAAGTATGTCGGGGCTAGCTATGTGGATGCCCGAATGATGGAGTTCCTGAATCTGGTCCAAGGAGGTAAATCTGTGGCAGCATATGAGGCAGAATTTCTGCGTCTGAGTCGGTATGCCCAGGAAATAGTGTCGATCGATTATGAACGCTGTGTGCGTTTTGAGGACGGGTTGCGTGATGAGTTGCGGGTACTGATAGCCCCACGGAAGGAGAGAAATTTTTCCACATTGGTGGAGAAAGCCAAAATAGCTGAAGAGGTTAAACACTCGGAGAGGCAAAATCGAGACTCGGATAGGGGCAGGAATAAGAGAGACTCTGGGTACTCAGGTCCTGCTAGAGGTTTGCAGAAACGGGCCAGAAATGAGGGACCAGTTCGAGCGGGTGCTCCAGTTGCTACTAATAAGATACAGCCTTGTGCTGATTGTGGGAGACTTCACTCGGGTGAATGTTGGAAGAGAATCGGTGGTTATTTCAGATGTGGTTCCAAGGACCATCGGTTTAGAGATTGCCCTCAACAACCTGCTCATGCTCAAGGTGATCGTAACGATGTTGCGCAGCAAACTAGAGGCGCTCAACAGCTGGCGAGAGGCCGTGGGCCAGGTCGATGTGGTAATGGCGTCATCCGGGAGAATGCTAGAGGAAGTCAGGAGCATGCTTGAGATGCGGGTCTAAGGAGCATAAGGCTCGGGATTATTTCATCACCATCAAGTCAGGTATGTTATGGTTGGACGTGATGATTGAATGTAGAAACTTTTAGGTATAAGTGGTAGATAACTGCTTGCTTCTGTGGTTAGGTGTTTGGTTGTGTGAAAGAGGATTCAAGATTATGTTAAAAGTACATTGGTGTTATTAAGATCAGAGTGCGCAGCGAAAGCATAGTGGTGTGATTTGAGCGATGCGTTTAGTAGTTGGTTGGAAATTTCGAGGACAAAATTTCTTTAAAAGGGTAGAATTGTAACATCCCAAAATTGGGCCTAGTAGAATTGGACCTATTGGGCCCATTGGACCTTGAGCGTAGAAGCGTTTTAAAATTTATGGGAATTTGAGAACTTCATTATTTCAAGTTGGACTTATTAGGAGGGTGATTTTGGAAAGTTACGAGGCTTCTAGGAAGTTCCGGGTTCAAGTTAGGCTATAGGTAAATTTTATGTTTTAGCACTTTAAGGAGATATAGTAAGTGACCTCAACGTTTATGGAATTAAATGAGTAATGTGCTAGCATAAGTGAGCATATGGCAAAGAGGTTATGGCATTAAGTGAAGAGTACGGAGGGAAGAGGTTCAAATCCCATAATGTGCAAATTTTGACTATTATTTTTGTATTCTTTCCCTAAGTGTCGGCCAAGCTAGTAAATAAGGCAAGTTGGGCTTTTTAATTTTGGCAAGGTGGCTAAGGATATTAGGAAAGGATGAAGGTTGGGAAAGAAATCAAAAGAAAAGGCAAGTATAGGGAACATGTTGGCCCAAAGAGAGGAAAATGTTTTGGAATGTTTTTGGTGGCCAAAATGTTTGACCTTTTTGGTTTGGTGTACACGGTTTTGAGGGGGGTAAAGGGGAGTGTCGAAAATCCTTTAGGCATTTGGTAAGTTTTAGTGCTTGAGAGGTTACTTTTCTTCTTAGCCTTTTGGTGATTTTTATTTTTTCCAATTCCTTTTCTCTTGGCCGAAACCTCCTAGCACATTTGTGCAATTTTCTTTCTCTTTTGTTGGTCGAAACATTCATCTCTTGCATCACCTTACCTTGATAGCCGAATTTTCTTGTCCATTTTTCCTCTACAGCCGAACCCTCCATCTCTTCTTTAACATTCCTTCTCATTCGTGTTGACACTCACTCCTTTGATCAATCGAGTAATTGTGGAAGGTCGAAACTTTGACTCATCCGTAGCCATTGTACAATCGTTGAGAATTGGTTTTATAATCTCTAAGGTAAGGGATTTATCATGGTTTTTTTTAGATCTTTTTCGTTGATCGGTTAGTATGCTAAACGATATAGAGGTGATGACTAATCGTTTATTTTTAGGGACCAAATCGTTCGATCACCTATCCCTCGTAATAAGAGACTCAGATTGTTGGTAAGTGATATAGTGTAACACCCCAGACCCGGTCAATACGACACAACCGAATCTGGCATGCCTCGAAGGAAAACGTTTTAAAAAAATTTGAGTTAACGATTAAATTTTAGTGAAAAACTCTTTGTTGTTCTATGTTTGTAGAAATCAGGTGTATAATACATTTAAAACTAATAATTTACTTTGAAATTCGTAAATAAATCTTTAAAACTATGTTGCGAGATCCATAGATTAGAAAACCTTTTATAATTTTTAAAGAAAACCTAAGCGATTATTTTAAAAACCGTTTCTAATTGAAATTTGGAAACTTAACTTTTGAAAAATAGTATGAGTTATCGAAAACACTTAAGTTGCCATTTATTAACAAGAGATTTGTATTACCCGATGGTAGGGATTGAAAACCATTACGACTTGTAGTTTAGAAAACCTTGCGCTCATATTATTAAATTAATCAAGTGATATACTTAATCATGTTTAGAATAAATCCAAAGCATATAAATAATCCAAAAACGTAATTTAAATGGCCTTATTACAAACCCAAAATAAAAATAGAACCAAATTTAAATAAAGTAAAGTATCCAAACCAAAGTTCATATAGAACCGAATTTATTTAATGCATGGCCACCTCGAGTCTTCCCGGCTCCTCATCCGCGATCTATGAATCACCTGAAAAGATAAGGGAGAAGGTGAGTCACCAAGACTCAGTGCATATATCCTTTCCCCGATTAATACATCATACTTACACAATTTATAACCAAGCAGTATATAAATATAATGCACCTAAACCTAGCCATCCATAACTCCCTTTTCTACCCCGTGTGGTACCAAACCACTGGTGGTGCCAAACCACTGGGGACCCAAAGTCACGATATCCAATATTGTGGTGCCAAACCACTGGTGACCCAAAGTCACGAATAATAAAGTTGTGGGGCCAACCCACGTGTGATTCCAAATCACTGGCGACGATCCCATAATATCGAATGTGGGGCCAACCCCTTTGTGGTACTAAGCCACTAGGATGAGTCGCTATGAGGTGCCAAACCTCTGGTGTCCCAAAGACACGAAATAACTGTGGTACCAAACCACTGGACGTGCCAAACCTCTGGTGTCCCAAAGACACGGATATCAAATCCTTCCCCCTCCTCTCATATCACCCAAACCAATGTAACATTTAAACAAATCATGCCATTATACTTTATTAGAATTCACTTAGCAAATATATCATAGTTCATATCATCATGCATCATATTGCAAAAGTCATATCGAAACGGACTTACCCGATTCATTGCTCATACCCTTACGGTATCATATCAAGATCTCACAGTTTCCAACTTTAATAACATGATTAGTATATAAATAAATATATATTACCGAATTATAAAGTGTGTAAGATACACACCTGTCACTAACGAAAGTTCTAAATCCCGAAGACCCAATCCACTGCACTAGATCTCCTTGTCCTACATTCGGCCAAACCACAAAACCATTAACAAGGCCATTCGGCCATACCAATAAATCTTAGTCTCATTAACCTTTGGTTTTTCTCAACAACTTAAAGAATATTGAACCAACATGAATCCTTACAACTTGACTTACCAACTTCGATTGCTAAAGAAATAGGGCTTAGATCGATTGCTTCCAAAATCCCGAAGAGCCTAAAAGAAAATTGGTTCTTAAGAATAGTTAGAACCTTGCTAACAAATGCCCAAAAATTCGACCTTTGCCCTCATAAGAAACGATAGAGAAAAGAAAAGGAAAAATCGGCCAAGACACTTACCTATCTTCCAAAACCGATTATAAAAGAACCCAAAGAAAATCTACCTTTGATGATTTTCGGCCAAGATAACACCAAAAGAGAAAAAGAAGATTCGGCTATGGTGGAGAAAAAGAAAAGAAAATAAAAGTGAAAATGAAATAGGAGAAGGAGGATTCGAAATTAAAAAAAAAAGAAGAACATGGAAGGAGAAAATAGAATGAAGATGGATGTTTTTAATTTTGAGCAAAAGTGAAAGAAATGTGATTTGGGAAGGAGGAAGATTCGGACAAGAGAAAGTAAAAAGGAAATGTGGTTTTGAGCAAATATCAAAAGAAAGAAAAGAGAGAGATGGGAGAAAGAGGTTCGGCCAAACACCTTGTTTGCCGAAAAAGAAAAGTGCCCAAAGTGCTAAGTGTGGTTTCGGTTTCAAAAGGAAAAATGAAAGAAAGAAAATTGAATTTGGTTCAAACTAAAATGAGAGCTAAACCAAAAGCAAAATTGCACCTAATGCCTAAGGTACATTCGGCTAAGGAAGAAAATTTTGGAGAGGAAAAGAAGAAATGCCAAACGGTGCACAAAATGCTAAAAGTGACCAACCAATTCCCCCCCCAACTTCCTATCAACATTCGGCCACCCCCTAGCCACACATGCCGTCCACATTCATGGACTAATGGCCTTAGATTAGTTTCCAAAACACTCTCCAACATCCAAGCCCGTTGTCCCCATCCTTCCATAAATCTTAAGATTCTTATCCCAAAATACAAGCTTTCCTAAACTAATATTCAACTTGTCATAAAAATTGAAAGTCCAACCTTCCATAATTAGAGCTTGGCCGACACTTAATGTTAGGATGCATAAAAATAAAGTCTTCCAAATGCAATCCATGCTATTCGAACCATTTCCCTCGAGCAACCATCCATGCGCCATAACCACCTTGCCACAACTCCTCATGTGCTAAATTTAACACTTAAATTAACTTAAGTGTCAAGTTCACCTAATCCACTTCACTAAATTTTAATACTAAGAATTATTCTAGCTTCATAAATAAAATCAAGCCTTCTCAAGACTATGCTAACACACAAAATTCATACCCGAGCCAACACAAATAACAAGATGGTACTCTAATTTTTTGGATGTTACAATTCTACCCCCCTTAAGAAAATTTCGTCCTCGAAATTACCTGATCAAAAGAGTTGAGGAAACTGCTGTCTCATCACATCCTCCGGTTCCCACGTAGCTTCTTCTACACCATGGTTCCGCCATAATACCTTCACTAATGGAACTGATTTCCTGCGCAACACTTTCACATCTCGATCTAGAATCTGCACTAGTAAATAAGGCAAGTTGGACTTTTTAATTTTGGCAAGGTGGCTAAGGATATTAGGAAAGGATGAAGGTTGGGAAAGAAATCAAAAGAAAAGGCAAGTATAGGGAACATGTTGGCCCAAAGAGAGGAAAATGTTTTGGAATGTTTTTGGTGGCCAAAATGTTTGACCTTTTTGGTTTGGTGTACACGGTTTTGAGGGGGGTAAAGGGGAGTGTCGAAAATCTTTTAGGCATTTGGTAAGTTTTAGTGCTTGAGAGGTTACTTTTCTTCTTAGCCTTTTGGTGATTTTTATTTTTTCCAATTCCTTTTCTCTTGGCCGAAACCTCCTAGCACATTGGTGCAATTTTCTTTCTCTTTTGTTGGTCAAAACATTCATCTCTTGCATCACCTTCCCTTGATAGCCGAATTTTCTTGTCCATTTTTCCTCTATAGCCGAACCCTCCATCTCTTCTTTAACATTCCTTCTCATTCGTGTTGACACTTACTCCTTTGATCAATCGAGTAATTGTGGAAGGCTGAAACTTTGACTCATCCGTAGCCATTGTACAATCGTTGAGAATTGGTTTTATAATCTCTAAGGTAAGGGATTTATCATGGTTCTTTTTAGATCTTTTTCGTTGATCGGTTAGTTTGGTAAAGCGGTATAGAGGTGATGACTAATCGTTTATTTTAGGGACCAAATCGTTCGATCACCTATCCTCGTAATAAGAGACTCGGATTGTTGGTAAGTGATATAGATTGTTAATCAATCGCAATACTTGGTTGAAGTTGTATTTTGGGCTTTGGACTAATTGTTGACCGATTGTACCTTTAGGTGCCGCGGAGAGTATCGTGTTACGAACTCCGAATAAGGTGTGTAATCCCGTACCCTACCGAATACATGTTTGAAATGGTGGTAATCTCATATCTCTCTGAAAGTTTGCATGAAATGTTTCGTGATTTGGTCGAAATACCGAAGGAAATCGTAAACCGCATCCGTGACCACTCGGGCGCATCGTATTTTAGTAGTGGTAACCATATTTTGCAATGAAACAGTTTGGTCAAATAGTGTGACGTGATTTTGAAAAATCACGAAAAATAGGATAAAATGAATTAGAAAGTGAAAAAGATATTGGATTAAAGATTACTGTGTCTATTTTTATATGAAAGAAACAGAGGTGGAGAGGAATTTTATATTCTGTGATATTTTAAATTTAGTGGGACTGGCTCTGATTGACTTTGTGGTTCCCCGATCTGTCTTAGAAAAATCATTTAAAATTGTACAAAGTTAATATGTATAGATTCCTTAGTGAGCCTATTTTCAATAGAAACAAGTGGGAGCAACATATGAAAACTGCATGATTAAATATTTGAATTTCGGGTAAGAGAGGTCGAGTAGTTGGTCGATGAAACAAGGGAAACTTTAAGGAATAAACTGTACTAAATGGTTAAGCGAAAAATTCTGGAAAAATTTTAGAAAGAAGATATATGAGTCTAGTTTCAAGGAAAATTTACGGATTTAAATTTCGAGTTTCCTAACTCAATTTATATTCAATTTAGTCGATGACGCAGATGGAGAGTTTCAATTTTTTTAAGCCTCACATTAGTAGTTAAGTCTAGGTTGCCGAATTACCAAAATACCCTTGGTGGGTAAATTACAGAAATACCCACTGGTTGCGAGATTACCGAATTACCCTTAGTGGGTAAAATTACCGATTTATCGAAATGTCCTTATGGACCGATTCATCGAAATGCCCCTATGGGCCGAATTGATAGAATGCCTTAGTGAATTTGAATTACAAAGCTCAATAATGGGCCGATTCATCGTATAAATTACTAGACTAATGGTTGTTATATATGTGGATATTTTATTTTATGATGTGTATTGCATCATCACATATTGCATGGGATGGGAAACTTGAATGAAGAGAAATATAGACCAGGTGGCATTGCCACAAATTACGATATGGGCTATGTGCCAATTTAAATATGGCTTTGTGCCATCGTGATTAAGGCGTGTGTGCCGATTATGTTACCGTATATGATACTCTGGTGGCTAAGCCACAAAATTATTATAAATGGCGGCTTTGTCCGCAAATTGGAGAGACCGGCGGGGTGGGTTGACTTGATCCCCACAGAGAGACCGGTTGGTACGGGGAGAGACCGGTTGGATGGGTTGGATTGCATACATTTGCTTTCATATATATATGTTCTGTTATGAAAGTGGGCTCCGCCCAAGATGTTGCTATATGGGTTCAGGCCAGTGGATGACAGTAAGGGATTTCACACCGAGTTCTAGTAACTCACCCCTCCTTTTTAATCTCTATAGGTAATGCTCCGTAATGAGGACTTGGGCCCATGGATGACTCGATGGAGGCCATAATTCAAAAAAAATGGTGTTATTGAATTTTAAATTTCTATTTCCGTTTATTTTATTATTTTGCTATTTTGGTTTAAGTTGTAATAAGGCCTTTGGGATATGTTTTAAATTGCTTTATGTTTTGTCGTACTCATTATATTGCTTGAATTGTTTTAACGGGGATTTTCTAAAATCATAAATAGGGTTTTCAAAAAAATTGACCAACAAATGGATTTTTAAACAAACTTGTACAAATAATTTAACTTGAATTTTTCCTACAAATTATCAATGATATTTTCAAAAGTCACGGTTTCAAAGTTCACTACCTTGATTGTTGACTCATCAATCAATCTCTCAAAAATACTTGTATTTTATCTACGATTCCGCAACGATTTCAAAATGCTTCTGCAACTCTATTTCTAAACATCACATTTTCGTAAAATGTTTATTTCAAATATGCTTTCGCCACCAAAAAGGTTTTTTTAAAGATAATTACGTTTTCAAGTAGTTAACAATTGCTTAAGTGTTTTGGGTTTTAACAAAGAGGTTGTAATTCTCAAACAAGTTTTTCCATGTGACACGCCAGATTCGGGCCTAACTTCTAGGCCAGGTTTGGGGTGTTACATTAATCTTTGGATTGAATATATGTGTTAAGTTTTGGATTAAATTTGAATTGCATTATGTGATGTTTATGTTATTGAGTTGTTGAATGGTAAGTTTTACTTACTTAGCATACAGATTACTAAGCTTTATAGCTTACTCTGTTTTCTTTTTCGTGTTTTATAGTGATTATCGAAGCTTGCTCGGATTTGGGAGTCGTCGGAGATCTCATCACACTATCAAGCTATCATTTTGGTAATTTTGAATTTATGTATTTGGTTATATGGCATGCATAGGAGTTGTGTTTAGTATGGTATATATGTTTGTAATGTATTTAGCAAATTGATTTGGCTTATAAATGATGTATGTTTTGGCTATGTGTATAGCCATGTGATTTTGCTTATTTTGGTATACTTGGTGATGTGTATACATGTGCAAATGGCCTTTTTGGCATGTTGTATATATTGGCTATGTGAATGCTTGTTGTGGATTGGTAGTTTGAGTATCTAATGGTTGATATTTGGGATTGGTATGCTTGTGGTTTTTAGGTAAAGTGATGCATAATTAAAAGTGACCATATAGATGATTTGTTAGTATGAAATAGGTATGAAATTGAATGACTAATTGAGATGCTTGTGTGTCTTGTGATTGATGATATTGAAATAGCATGAATTGGATTTGGTTTAGATGAGTTTAAATGCCATTTGAAGATATGGTATTATGCGATTTGGGTGAGAAAAATGGCTTGGAAAATAGCCTATTTTTGTCCACACGGGCAGAGACACGGGCGTCAGGTGACATGGCCGTGTGTCCCCTGATGATTATTTAGAAACCAAGCCAGTATGCTCCACACGGCCTAACACACGGGCGTGTGACTTGGCCATGTGTCATAAGTCAGTATACCCTACAGTTTTGGCACGGCCTAGCACACGACCTGGCACATGGACGTGTGTTGCCATTTCGAAGGGCACATGAGCTAGTCACACGGGCGTATGTGCTGGCTGTGTGACCCAAGTTAGAGAGTTACACGGGGTCGAACACGGGCTGGGACACGGCCATGTGATCCCATTTCGAATGTCCACACGGCCTGTGACATGGGTGTGCCTTTCGCCGTGTGAGACACACGGCCGAGCCACACGGGCGTGTGTCCCCTGTATTTTGAAAAATTTTATAAGTTTTCCAAAAATTTCCTGAGTTATCGGTTTAGTCCCGAACCACTTCTAATGCATGATTTGGGTGTCATAGGCTCGTATTAGGGACAATATGATTGATTATGAATGATTTTTAATTAAAAATGGAAAATGTATGTGAAATGTATAATTGTTTAATTGTTAAGTCCGGTAATGCTCCGTAATCTTATTCCAGCGATGGATACGGGTTAGGAGTGTTACATCCCCCTACAAGGTTCGGAGCTTCGCATAGCTCAGTTTGCTCCCAGCAATCTCGGATGGTAGAATCTTAACGAAATTCCAATTTCCCTATTCCACCGTCCATTCCTCCATTTTTCCATTCCTAACCATGATGCTCAAACACCGCAGTGTCCTCTTCGCAAGGCCCGAAGCTTCACTCATCACGGGTGCACTCAGCAACACCATATGGTGGTATCTAGGAGAATCACCCATTTTTCCCAATCCTAACTTTGTCTAACCCATCGGTAATTCCCTTCCATGTTTTACTATTATAAACATGTGTTTTATAGATGAATACTAGTGAATCATAGTTAATTTATGCATAGTTAACTAAAGTGGCGGATACTCATACACCTATACGATCTTAAACATACTTAGTATTTCAAGGTTGGAGTGCAAAAACTCACCTTGCTTCTTTATCCTTGTTAGTTTTGCTTGTCCGAATCGCCATAGCCTCATTTATCCTGGTAGCTACACACGACAACAACTGATCGATTAATCTATTGGTGGTCAATCCTTAGAAGCCCAGAACCTTAAATTATACAGAAGCTTTGAGAGTTTTACGCTACTCCTTTCTTCAATCCCAAGCACAGAAAGATAAGGAAGCTTACCAGTTCATCAATTTCTCCACCACCAGACTTAAATTCACACATCTGCTGCACATGCAGAGCTTTTTTCATCTACATCCCTTTCTTCTTTAGAACGACTAAAGAAGATGATGCTATGGAGATGAGAAGATTTATAAACAGAATTAAGAAAATTCTCTCTCCACTCACGCCTATATATATACTCCTTCTACACGATCCTCACCGGCCATCTCCACCATCCATTTTTAATCATTTTGTCTCCCACTTTGAAACCAGTTGGTTCCAATCTAATTGAACTGGAATCGAAATCCAACTAATCACAATTCAGCCACCAAAACTTTCTACTTTCCCAACGGATTCTAAAAAGTTAATAGTCTTTTCAATTTAATCCCAGCTTTCCCTAATTCTGGGTTGTTAATGGTAATCGGGTGTTACAATGCTTATGTAATACCCCAAAAATTACTACAATAAGAAAGTAAGATATTATCTTTGATATAATAAAATAAGGAAATAAAGTGATAAAAAGGGAAATTTTGAGTTACGTCAACATTGGGAAGTATATTATGATATATTAATTCAAGAAAGGACTAAATCGCAAAAGTGAGAAAAGTTTTGTTGCCCAAGAGTAAATACTCAAAATTTGAGGGGTTAAAATGTAGATATGAAAATTTTGAAGGACCAATAATGAAAATATTTTAAGGGTGGAATGATCTAGAAACTAAGGAAAATGGATGAATTAGGACCAAATTGAATAGGTGAAGAATTATGAGGGACTAAATCGTAATTTTATAAAATTAAGTGATGACTCAAGGATGGAATTTTAAAAGATCATAAAAGGCTAAATGGTCAATTAGAGAGAGAGAGAAATCTAGAAGGCAATGATGATGTTGGTGATATTTTATATTAATTAAATAAATAAATATTAGTTTATTAATATTTTGATTTGATTTTTTTGATTATATTATTATTATATTATTATATTTATTATATTTATTATATAAGCAAAGAAAGGTGAATAATTCGCTTCATCTTTCCATGCTACAAAGTGAGAAGAAGAGAAAGAAAAGAAAATTTTCTTTTCTTTACAATTTGGTCCTTTACTATGAAATCCCACTTTTTCTCTCAAATTCTTTGGCAATTTTCATAACCACCCAAAAGAAGAAGTGAAGTAGAGACATTAGAGAGTTAAAATATCATCTTGGAGGAGAGAAAATTGAACGTGAAAGTGGAGAAAATGGTAGAAAAAGTGAGGAAATTAAAGAGACAAGGTAAGTACTTCAAGAAATTTACTTTATTTAATTTTAGTCAAGTATAGAGTATGCTTAATTAGTTGAATTAATTGTGAATGTGCTAATATTATGAATGAAAATTAAAATGGTATATTGAAGAAGTAGAAAAAAAGAATAAATTGTAAAGTAAACAAAATAGGTTATGTGAATTTGAATGTTTAAAAGAGAATACAAATGAAGTGTGATGATATAAAAAGTGAATGTGTGGGAAAATTTCAAGTTACATTAAATTTTTTATAATAAGGACTAAATTGTAAAGTGTACAAAAGTTTATGTGTGAAATAAGTTATTGTGTTAGGAAGTTTAAATGGAATGTTACGTGTTAGTGAATTAGTTACAAAGTGAAGTTAAAGTGAAATTATAGTAAATAATGAATTTTCAAGATTTTAGGAATTAAATTGTAAACTTGTGAAATTTATAATTGAAATAAGAGAAGTTATAATAAAATATGATGATAAGTGAGTTTTAAGGATTAAATTGGACAATAATTAAAAGTATAATGATTATGTATGTCTAAATGAAAGTTAATACAAAGAACCATGAAAGAGTAAAATTAGCATTAAAATAGTTTCTGGACAACAGCAATGGTTCAACTTTGAAAAATCACCAAAAATTGTGGAAATCGAATTAGAGGTTGAATAAAATATGAAATTAAATTTTATTGAGTCTAGTTTTTCATAGAAGAAACAATGTAAGCAATTGAATTTTAAATTATGAGATATAATAAATTTTGTGAGACAAGTTCAAAATGATTTCGGGTTCCCCTGTTTTGACTTTGGAAAATCATCAAAAATTGTAAAAAAATAATTAGGGGTTTAAATTTATATGTTTAAATTCTTAATGAATATATTTTCACTAAATATAAATGTAAATAGCATCCAAACCTTGTACTAAGACATAATTAATTTTTAGTAAAGAAAGGTCGAAGTTGTCAAACAGCAGAACAAGGATAAATTTGAAGATTTTACTGTACTTATTGGCTAAATTATAAATTATTAATTTTTTATGGTAGAAACAAATTTGAGTCTAGTTTCAAAAAACATCAAGAGGTTCTTAATTTAGAATTTTGCAGTTCAAGGTATAAATAATTTAGTGACTATGACTCAAGTGGATAGCTTTGAATGAACATATAAGTAAATAGTGAAATTATAGATAATGTTACATATAAGCATATTATATACATTAAGGATGTGGAATGGAGAGGAGGAGGAAAATATATATGAATATTTAGCTAGAATGGGTTACATTAAAAATGGCTAATTTGCATGTTTTAGGCTTAGGGACTACATTGAATAAAAGTAAAATTTTAGGGGCAATTTTGTAAAAAATGTCAAAAATGACCAAAATTGCATGAAATGAATTGTTTTATTGTCTAAATTAATGTATTGAAAGAAATTATTAATATTAAGTGGGTTTAGAGCATTAATCTTGTTGTATGGTGATAATATAAAGTGATTTTGTTAAATATGGATGTTAGTATCAAATTGTGAAAATAGTTAAAATATTAGGGTTTGGTATTAAATTTCTGTTTTATTAAGGGCTGTATGATAGCCTACAATATTTGGATAAAATATTAATCAAGAAAAATTAATTGATTTGATAGATTAACTAGTTGAGGGACTAAATTGTAAAAGTTCTAAAAGCTGGGGTAACTGTGTAAATTAAAAAATTGAAGGGTATAAATTGTGAAATGAATTGGAACTAAAATATATGCTAATGAATAAGAAATTTTATATTTTAGAACAAGATTCTGAAGATACTTGTGAAAAAGGAAAAATAGCGGAATAGTCCCTGAACTCCTGCAAATATTTCACTTCAATTCAGGTAAGTTCGTATGGTTAAACTTTAATGTTATTTATTAAATTGATGGATAGTATTATGTATTTATTCATAGTTATTGTTGAAAATAAAATTATTGTTAAAATTATGAAATTGAATTAAATGTTCGAAAAGAATGGAACGCGGGATTGAGTACAGTCGTTAATTGACGACAAATTACCCAAGTAAACCGAGGTTTAGCATTTGTTGTGAAATTTCGTGTTTTTTTTCCATTTAGCTCTCATGAGTAATTTCGTGTTTACTTTCCATTTAGCTCTCATGAATGTTAAATGAAATGAAATGTCTGATAATTAATTTTGTAAACTTTGGTAATGCTTCGTAACCCTGTTCCGGTGACGGATTTAGGTTAGGGGTGTTACAGCTTATTTCCACTTTTCTTGTAAGTTTTATAGATTAAAAATCTAAAATTTTGTCTTTTTCTCAAGCTTTATGTTAATGGTTGGCATTTCCTTTTCTTGCATGTCTGTCAGCTTAGTTTTTAGCGTGGATAACTAAACTATAAGGAGGTGTTGATGGAGACGTAGGTAAGATGATTTTTGGATGAGAGACAATGTTGCAAATAAATTGGAGTAAGTTGAATAAACCTAAAAACTTAGGATTGACGCCACTAAGGGAATATTTAGGCAAGTGAGACCTAGAGGTAATCTTGTTGACCACCAATTTGTTAGTCCCGAGTTAGCCGATGAGATCGAGAGATAAACCAAAGTAATTTGTTTAATTTGGTAAAGTTGAGACTGAGAGGTAAAAATAGAACCACTTTAGGAGTTTAAAAAATTTAGATCCCTAATTTAAAGATTAGTGAACCATGTCATAATCAATCAACCAACTTTTTTTTATTCATTGTTTAATTTTGTCACAATCGATTTTCCTTTAAACTCAAAAAATTATGAGCATTAGGGGTTAGATTGAAAAAGACTGTAAGCTGGCGATCTCTACCGGAAGATCAAGAAAAGATAGTAACTGAAATTGGATAGGTTGAGAACAAAGTTTGGTTTGATTGGATTAGAACCAACTGTTTCCTTAGTGGGGGAAAAATGATTGTGAATGGGTGGATTGTACATGGTCGAAGACCGTGTGAGAAAGGCTATAAATAACTGGAGAGTGAGTTCCCGAGGTAGACTTCTTCTTCAATCTCTTTCATTTTCATCTCCTTCTTTAGTTTATCCAAAGGTGGGATAGTCATGGAAGCTTTGCATGGGGTGATGATTATAGGATTTGAGTAAGAAAAATAGAGAATCTAGAATGCTGGTAAGGTTTTGAACCCTTTAGTGCACGTAAGATTTATGAACCAAAGTTAAGGGCTTTCAGAAAACCATTTTAATGATTCTGCATGTTTCTAGAAATTGGAGTTTTAAAATGGGATTATTGAGCTTAACCCATGAATTGGTTGTCTTACTTAGCTTCTAGGAGAATGGAAGCTCTGATATCCGAGGAAGCTAAGCGGACAAGGCGAAGAAGCATCAGGTTAGTTTCTGAACTCAAACTCTGAACTGCTAAAGTATGTTGCATGATTGCATAAGTTATCTTGTATCCTCCATTCCAGTTGGGTATGCCTGATATGGATGGTAAATTGTAAAAGGGATTAGAAAAAGTTAGGAATGAGAAACCGGGGTGAATATGTTAGATACCTCCATACAATATTGTTGAGTACAAACTGTGATGAGCAAAGCTCTGGGCCTTGCTTAGGGGACACGGTGGTGTTCGAGCATCAAGGTATAGGATGGTGAAATGAAGGAACGGTGGAATGATATGGGAAGAGTAAAAATCATGGCTAGGTCATGGGCCCGATCAGAGGCTATACACTGAAAATGAGTAAGACCATAGCTGAAAGATGCTATTACATCAGGATAAAACGAGTAAGACCATGACTGAAAGATGCTACGCATCATGGTAAACAAGACTAAGACCATAGCTGAAAGACGCTATGACATTCTTGATAGTCCGCTGAGACACAAAACACTGGGTTACACTATGTAAGACCCTAGTTGAAAGGCGCTACGACATCATGGATAGTAAGATAGGACGTTAAACATGGGATAGTCTGATGGGACAATAAACACAGGTTAGTCTGTCAGGATAGTAAACACGTGGATCACGAGGTGCAAGACCATAGATAGGCTATGGAAGCCAATCGAGTCTGCCAGGACATTAAACGAGGAACACATTGCATTAGACCATAGTTTGGCTATGGCGATACGAGGAAGAGCATCTGCTGAGAAAGTCAAGACGGATGGATAAACTAGGCAGTAATCGAGGGGAAACCCAACAGCCTTAGAAAGGATGTTAGAAGAAAATTAAAAGCATAGACAGGCAATGTATAGCCAACGGGTTAAAGGAACCCATCGATGAGTGATAAGTATAAAAAGAATGAGAAAGAAAAGCCAAAGTAGTAATAATGGAATCCATAAAGGCAAAAGGGTGGCAACCTGACAAGAATCAATCTTGCAAACTACTGAGCTAGTAGTGCTTAGCGTATAGGTCAGTGTATAAGGAAGTTGAAATCAAGAGTAAATTGTGGATTGCAGTAAGCATCAGACATTAAGAACTAGTAAGGGATAGTCAGGGACTATGGTAGGCTAGGGATAAGACCCTAATCACCTCAACAAAAGGGACTTGGAATAGAGGGGTGAGCTGGGGACCCAGGATAGAAGGTTACAAAAGAGGATGACACAAGTGACAGATTTGTCTGTCAAGACTATACCACTTTAAGGGGGAAGAAGTAAAGTAAAGGTATCGGGCAAATAGCTTGTTCAGTAGAGAAATAGATACCGCAAACGAGGTAGGTTATAAGGATGTAAACTGATCTCGATTCAACCTAAGTGGAACTTAGTCTGCCAAAGTGGCGTGACACCTTATTAGCAGTCCCAACCAAGGAAAAGTTAGCAAGTCATTCAAGATTTTAGTATGATAATGAGTTCGCCATGAACTAAATAGATTCGAAATGAAACACTACAAGGAAAATACCCAAGGACCTTTAGGAGGGTAGCTTAAGGAATTACCTTATAGGTACACAGGGGAAGGAAGAATTTAATGAAAGGGAAGGATAAAGCCTGCAGAGATGACAAGACAGTTGCTGATCAAAGGCTGGAAGAATTGTCGAAATGAAATCTATCAATGATCTATTCGCCAGTGGATAGGAGCAGGATTAGGATCAAGGCAATATGACGATTTAAGAGAAATGATCCTAATGAATAGGGTGTTGATGCATTTATTATTATCATTTATTTATTTGAACCCCGGTAGGATAGGGTATATTTTGTGAAATAAAAAAACTAAGTTCATTCAAACTTACAAATGTTGGATTTATGATTGCAAGAATGGAGAACTGAGGAACTCAATGAGGGACCAAACCAAATCATGATGAATCAAGGGGCATTGTAGGAAAGTGTATGCACATAGGAAAGAGTTACCTTTAGGAATTTCGACAAGAGGGCAAATATATTGTAATTATGTAGTTCTTTAAAGGATGGAGTAGAGATAGGAAAATTTTATTTAGAAATTTGCTCTTTGATGAATATTACTTGTAAATAAGTAATACAGTTTGTTTTTAACTTAGTGAGACCTTAGCATTAACATTAACCCAATTCAGTTGTGACGCTTCCACCCGGATCCGGCCAACGAGTCGAGTGGGGCACTACAAATTTAGTAACTTTGCATATTTTACAATTTAGTCCTTGTGTTAATTAGTTGGTAAATTAGTGTAATTACTCTAGATTTTATTGCTTGACGTACTATAATGTTTAGCGATTAGTTAGTTAGACTCTTTATTTTGCCTGTCTGTAGCTATAATTTGCTCAATCGTCGACTCTCTTAGGTTCGATCTTCGGAGTACTCTGTACCCCATTGTGCAATTATATTACAACTGACCTGTCACACTTGAAGACACCACATGATAGTATACTTTCCGATCCTTTACTTGTTTTTATGTTGATTGTAACACCCTATACCTAGCCCTATCGTCGAGCCCGAGTAACAGGATGCTACACCACCGTCTCATCAACAACAAGCATAAAACATTTCATTGTCATGTGGTTATCATAAAATTTAATTAAATTATTTATAGAGATTCTAAGTCATGAGTACCCTAAGCGACACTAAATTATGCTAAACATACATCAGGCAAGCTTATAACAAGATTTAAACATGATTTTAACTCATTTAACAAAAATTTTGAATAAATCACGTAGGTATCGATACTGAATCAATGGTATCGATAATTCTCATAGATGGTATCGATACCACCCAGAAAATTGGTACCAAATTAACATTCTGTTTCTCACCTAAAATCAAAACCAAAGAAATTATTGAAACATTTTAAAGACTATCAATTTTAATAACCCAAGTATCGATACTCGTGACATGGTATTGATACCAAAATGAGTTACTGACTTCTTACACATTCGAAATATCAAGGAGATATCAATTTTAAAACTTGAATATCGATACCTCTACTGCAGACAGCAAAAACACAGTATATTAAGGCATTTAGTGTAACACCCCTCGTAACAGCCCGATTTAGGGCCTAGTCAGAATAGTGGTGCGAGACCACGAATCCGAGGTGAATTTATGAGTTTTTAAGGTTCATGCCATGTTTGCATGTTAGTGTGAAAGTTTCATGAAGCAATTTTGCTAAAATGAAGTTGAATGGTCAAAAAGGGACCAAATTGCAAAAGTTGTAAAATGTGAGTTTCTAGAAGCATTTTGTATGAAATAGCTTTAGAATATTAATTATGAGTCCTTAAATAGCAATTTTCCCAAATTATAAATTTTGGACAAAAATAGACATGAGTTACTAAAATAGAAATTTTTAAAGAGAAGGGCATTTTGGTCATTTGTCTAATAAGTGATTAAAATAGGAAAAAGATGATAAAGTTTCATTCATCTTCTTCCTTCCATTGCCGAAAATTTGAAGACTCCATAGCTAGGGTTCTTCATTTTTTTCAAGCTTGCTAGTAAGTTCATCTTAGCCCCGTTTTTAATATTCTTCGTGTTTTTGAAGTCCTCGTATTATGAATTAGCTATTTTTAGCTATATAATAAGCTAAGATGCATGTTCAAAAATTTCATCTATGAATGACATGCTTGTTAAATGATGTTTTATGGAAGATTATGAGAGTTTGATGTTAGATAAACATCATTTCCTTAATCAATTTCATGAAATATGATAGTATAGACTAGTTTGTAATAGTTATGAAATTAGTCATACCTACTAGAAATAATGAGAATTGATGATGGCTATAGTAGAGAAAATGAATCAGCTAAGCATGTAGTCTAAGAAAGTTGAATGAAAATTTTATTACGAGCCTTGGGGCAAAAGTGCAAATATGAGAAAGTATAGGGGCAAAATAGTAATTTTGCCCAAGTATGAGTAAAGGGTCAATTTAGTCAATGTGAATATTAAATGATCTATTTATGACTATAGATCAAGAAAAACAAAGCCCGAATCGAAACCGAGGCAAGAACAAGGTCGAGGACTAAATTGCATACCTAGCTACATTTTGTATATTGAGGTAAGTTTGTATAATTTCTAAGCTTTATGATTTATATCATTGAATTGCTTAGTATAATGTACAATGTTATTATGAAAAACGTTTAATGTCATGTTAAACAAAGAAATTAATGAGATCAAGCATGAGAAAGCCCCGATTAAAGTTGAATAACTCAGGATACTCGATCTACCACATGAAACAAGAAAGTCCGTATAAGACCAAGCCGAGGCATGGCATCGGCAAGCAAGCAAGATATCATGTAAGTCCAAGGCAAGCTTGGCATTGAATAAGATATCATGTAAGTCCAAGGCAAGCTTAGCATTGAATAAGATATCATGTAAGTCCAAGACAAGCTTGGCATTGAGTAAGTTATCATGTAAGTCCAAGGCAAGCTTGGCATTGAACAAGTTATCATGTAAGACCAAGGCAAGCTTGGCATTGAAAAGTTATCAAGAGAAAGAGATCCCATATAAGTCCAAGTTAAGGCATGGCATTGGTGAGTACAAGAAAGACTTCGTATAAGTTCATGTTAAGTCATGGCCTCGAAATTTAGATGAGATTTAGTATCTTCGGTTATTCATATAAATTCATCGGGCAAATTAGTTAAGCTCCAAAGAGATAACAATAAAGCTAAGTAAGTAAGGTTATTATCAAGTGATAAAGAATATTATTCATGTTATGAATGATGAATTAGAAATTATGAGTATTATGTTCAAGTATGCTGATCAATGTGATCTAGTGATACAGGTACTTTGTTTGCCTATCAAGTATGAGACTAGTAAGTTTCATGAGTTATGTAAGAATCAAGTATGAGTAAGTAAGCTTTATAGCTGAAATTTATGATGCCATTATTTATGTCAAATGGTTTATATTAAGCAAGTATGTTGCTATGTGCATTATGCAAACTTACTAAGATAAATGCTTACATATTTTATTATTTCTTTCTGTATAGTCCCGCCAAGCTAACTTGTGGATCGTTGAAGTCGGAGCTCGAATCACACTATCAACTGCTATTTTGGTATAGCCTAGTTATTTATTTAAGTATGACATGTATAGGAAACATTTCATTTTGAGTTTATGTCTTAGAAATGGGAAAAGCATGGGCTATCAAGTTTATTATTATTCTTTTGTAAATGGCTAAATGATTGGCCAAGATTGACTAAGTATGTATGTTATTGATATCAATGGAGCATGTTATATTGTTCATTAAAGTTGTAGTGATTTGAGTTGTTGAGATAGTATGAATTTGCTCTTGATTTTAGGGTGGCAATTGGCTTGGTAAATAGCCTCTAAGTGCCCACATGGTCGGACACACGAGCGTGTTTCTAAGCCGTGTGTACCCTGCACCATTGCACCTTAAGTTAGAATATCAAATTGTAGTACACGGTCTAAGTCCACGGGCATACCATGGCCGTGTGTTATAAGTCAGAATGCTAAGGTTTTTCACAGGGCCAGGACCATGGGCGTGCCATGGCCGTGTGAAGTTTGGCAGTAAGCTCAAGTTTTAAGCACGGTTAGGAGACATGGACGTGTCTCAGGTTTACACGGGCGTGTCCCAACTCACATGGGCATGTGACCCCTATTTCAATGAAAAGTTTTCGATTGAGTTTCGAAAGTTTACGGACATGAGTTTAAGGCCTCGTAGGCCCATGAAAAGTACAAGTTGATTAAGAAAGATAAGTTCTTAATTCGGAACAAAATCTTATAGCCCGTAAGTACTTGATTAAGCAAGTTCAAGCATAGTAACTTCTCGTAACCGGTCTAAGCCTCAGACTCGGGTATGGGGTGTTACATTTAGTGGTATCAGAGCTACAGTTTAGTCGGTTCTAGGACTAACGTAGCATTAGCACGAGTCTAGCTATACATGCCATACGTAAGAATGTTTTTATAATGATAGTGTGGCGACTCCTGACGACTTAAATTATGTTTATATATATAGTAAATGGATCCCGAAAAGATATGGCGGATGACGTAGAAAGTAATGCGCCGGCTCCTGCTGAAGGGACGGTGCTTAACGAGAATGAGAATAGACCCACTACGGTGAGTCAAGAAGGAGGAGAAGGGGCTAGAGAAGCCTTCCTCCACATGATGAATACGTGGTATTCGAGAGTACGTTCGTATGAACCCAAATGTACACCCCCCTCCACCGCCACACTGCTCCACAACCTATTCCAGTAGCCTCTCAAGTAGTAGAGGTGGTAAGGGGAGACAAACTCCGATTGATAGGATCAGAAACATGGGGCGTAAGAATTAGGCTAAAAGAGAAGATGATCGGAAAAAGCCGAGTTTTGGTTAGAAAATACCGTCGTGGTATTTAATGAGCTATCATGCACACTGAGGAAAGCATGAAGTGTGTAGTCTCCCTTTAAGAGATTTCGCCTATCAATGGTGGAACACCCTTGTATCGATGGTACCAAGGGAGAAGATCACATGGGAATTCTTCCAAGAAGAGTTCAAGAAAGAAGTATATCAGTCAAAGATTTGTAGATCAAAAAAGAAAAGAATTTTTAGAGTTAAAGCAAGGCAAGATGTCGGTGACCGATTATGAGTGTGAGTTTGTGCGACTCAGCAAATACGCTCGAAAATGCGTGTCCACCGATGCCATCATTAGTAAAAGATTTGAAGATGGGCTAAATGAGGACATCAAACTGTTTATTGCTGTACTAGAATTGAAAGAATTTGTTGTGCTAGTGGAGAGAGCTTGTAAAGCCGAAGAGCTAGTAAAAGAGAAGAGAAAGTCATGGAAGGAATGGTTCTAGTCGGAGTCAACCAAGGATGTGATATTAGGTAAGTGAGTAAATATCTATATTACTTGTTGCATTTGATAATTGGGATGTTATGTGGTTAGCATGTGGGTGGATTTCGATGGTTTAGTTATACACTGAGTCAGTATGACTCACCCAACTTTTTAATCATCGCAGGTGAGTCATGATTAGTGGACGGGTTGGAGTGGATACAAGGTGGCCCATGCAGAAGGAGATTTTCATACAGAAGATGTTTCACTTTATTTAAATATTTTATATTATCAGTATTTTGGGATTTTATTGATGTAATAAGGGCCTCTTTGGTTTAAAGTACTCTATTTATTAAAGTTGAAGTTTACACTACACTTAGTAATAATTTCGCAAAAAGATTCATATTATAGCAACTTACAATAACATTTTAATCCGGAAGTTTTTTCAACAAACTTATATTTTTATTAAATTTTAAATGGACACGATTTTCAGCGATAACAAATTTTCAAGTTTAGTTCTAAAAACAAAGATTTCCAACCGTCTTTCCCAGTGACATAACCAGATTCGGTCGTAGTGAATGGGCCGGGTTTGGGGATGTTACACCTCATCCAAGAAGTCAAGAGATTTACCTACCCGATCGTCTACTTCCATTGGGTTTTCAAAGAAAGACAAGAGAAAACAGTATTCGGGAAATAAAGCACACACTACTTGGCCGCTAGTGTGGGGAACTTTCAACTGAAAGACCCGAATGCCCACAGCATGTGTGCGACGTCATCTTGGAGAATGCCGAGCACACAAAAATGCATGTTTTAGATGTGGTTCTGAAGGCCACTACATAAAGGATTGTCCAGAGACAATGAAAGAAGAGAGAGCTCGTAACACGAGATCCGAGAGTATGGTCAGAGGAAGACCGCAGAGAAACCCGGTGAAGTGGGGCAAGAGGAAGAGGTAACCCAGAGAGCAGCCGCGAGACCCGAGGGTAGGGCGCCTGCACAGACTTATGCCATTCGTGCTCGCGAAGAGGCATCTTCCCATGATGTTATCACGGGTACCTTTTCTCTTCATGATGTTAAAGTTATTGCTTTAATAGATCCCGGAACTACACACTCTTACATTTGCATGAAATTGGTATCCGATTTGAGTATGCCTATAGAGTTTACAGAATTTGTAATTAGAGTGTCTAATACTTTAGGCAAGAGTGTGTTAGTGAATAAAGTATGTAGAGAATGTCCATTAATGATTAGAGATCATTGTTTTAAAGCAAACCTTATGTTGTTACCATTTGACGAGTTTGATCTCATTCTCGGTATGGACTGGTTAATTGCCCATAATGTAATAGTTAATTGTGGGAAGAAATACATTGAAATGAGATGTGAGAATGGGGATATCCTCCATATAGAATCAGATGAACAAAGTGGATTGCCGGTATTGATTTCTCATACGATGGCACAGAGATTTATAAGAAAGGGGTATGAGGCATATTTGGCCTTTGTGATGAATGATAAAGAAACATAGTTAAAGATTGAGTCCGTACCGATAGTATGTGAGCACATGGATGCTTTTCCCAAAGAATTACCGGGATTACCTCCAATCAGAGAAGTTGAGTTCAGCATTGAGCTAGCTCCCGGTACTATACCAATATCTATTACTCCTTACAGAATGGCTCCAACGGAGTTGAAAGAGTTGAAGATACAGTTGCAAGAGTTAATAGACAAAGGCTTTGCAAGGTCAAGTTGTTCTCCCTGGGGTGCTCCAGTTTTATTTGTGAAAAAGAAGGATGGCACTATGAGATTGTGCATAGATTACCGTCAGTTTAATAAAGTGACAGTAAAGAACAAGTACCCATTGCCAAGGACCGATGATTTGTTCGATCAATTGAAAGGAGCCTTTGTGTTCTCTAAGATAGATTTGGGATCGGGGTATTACCGATTAAGAGTAAAGGAGTCGGATGTATCCAAGCGCGCGCTTTCGAACAAGGTATGGGCATTATGAATTTTTAGTCATGCCTTTTGGTTTGACCAATGCTCCTCGCGGTATTCATGGACTTAATGAACCGCATCTTGCATCATACCTCAACAAGTTTGTAGTCGCTTTTATTGACGACATATCTTGGTTTATTCCCAAGATGAGAATGAGCATGCCGAGCACCTACGGATAGTTTTACTGATTCTTCGAGAAAATCGGTTGTATGCCAAGTTCGAAGAAAAGTGAGTTTTGGCTCAATGAAGTAGGATTTCTGGGGCATATTGTATCGTGGAGAAGGGGTTCGAGTAGACACAAGTAAGATCTCGGCTATTACGGATTGGAAACCACCGAGGAATATCTCCGAGGTTAGAAGTTTCTAGGCCTAGCCGGCTATTATAGATAATTTGTCAAGGGGTTTTCCATGATTGCAACCCCGATGACGGTTGTTCTGAGAAAAATGTGAAGTTCAGTGGGATGTAAATATGCCAACAAAGTTTGAAAAATTGAAAGCATTATTGTGAAGCTCCAGCTTTAGTACAACTTTGAGACGGGAAAGAGTTCATAGTTTTTACTGATGCATCCTTAAATGGATTAGGTGTGTACTTATGCAAGAAGGCAAAGTGATTGCTTATGCCTCAAGACAGCTTAAAGCCTCATGAGAAGAATTATCCGACTTACGACCTAGAGTTAGCTGCCATAGTCTTCGCATTGAAGATATAGAGATATCATCTATATGGTGAGAGATGTAGGATCTTCACCGATCACAAAAGTCTGAAGTACTTGATGACGCAGAAAGAGTTGAATTTAAGGCAAAGGAGATGGTTAGAGTTGATAAAAGACTATGAGTTAGTCATTGACTACCATCCAGAAAGGCGAATGTTGTCGTCGATGCTTTAAGCGAGAAAGTCCTTATTTGCATTAAGAGCAATGAATTCACGGATAATTTTTATCGATGATGGTTCCATTATAGCTGAGTTGAGAGCTAGACCAGTATTCCTCCAAGAGATTTCTGAGGCTTAGAAAGAAGATAGCGAATTACAAGTCAAAAGAGCTCGGTCATGAAGTCGGATGTTGAATCCGACTTTCCGGATTAGTTCTCGAAGGATATTTGATGTTTAAAGGTAGAATTTGTGTGCGAGAAAAGAGGAGCTTATTCGGAGAATTTTGCATGAGGCACATAACGGGTGTTTGTGCAGTACATCCGGGTAGTACTAAAATGTATAATAATTTGAAGCATGATATTGGTGGTCGAAAATAAAGAGACATTTCGAATTTGTTTCCAAATGTATGATTTGTCGACAAGTAAAAAAGTGAACACCAAGTACCTTCAGCTTGCTTCAACCCATTTTAGTTCGGAGTGGAAATGGGACCGTATTACTATGGATTTTGTAACGGGTTTACCGTTGTCTCGAGCAAGAAAGATGTTGTATGGGTTGTGGTTGATAGACTTACGAAGTCAGCCCATTTTATACTGCACGAGTTGATTACTCACTAGACAAGTTGGCAAACTTGTATGTTTGTAAATAGTAAGACTTCATGGAGTTCCCTTGTCAATCATATCGGATAGAGATCCGAGATTCACATCCAGGTTTTGGAAGAAGTTACAAGAGGCCTTGGGTACAAAGTTGAACTTTAGTACCGCTTTTCATCCTCAAACTGATGGTCAATCAGAGAGGTTAATTCAAGTGCTCGAGGATATGCTCAGATGTTGTATTCTAGAGTTCCGAGGCAATTGGGAAAGGTTTCTCCCATTGGTAGAATTTGCCTACAATAATAGTTTTCAGTCAAGCTTGAGGATGGCGCCTTATGACGCTTTATATGGGCGTAAGTGCAGAATGCTTTTATTTTGGAGTGAACTCAAAGAAAACCAAATTCACGGGGTTGATTTGGTTAGAGAAGTCAAGAGAAAGTAAGAGTGATACGAGAGTGCTTAAAAGTCGCTTCAGACAGATGAGAAATCCTACTCGGATTTAAAAGAAAAGAGATAGAGTATCAAGTTGGAGATAAAGTTTTCTTGAAAGTGTCACCTTGGAGAAAAGTTCTCGATTTGGCCGAAAAGGCAAGTTGAGTCCACATTTTATTGGGTGTATGAGATTCTTGAGAAAGTTGGGCTGTAGCTTATAGATTGGCTTTGCCATCGAGTTAGAAAAGATACATGATGTGTTTTACGTGTCAATGTTAAGACGCTACCGATCGGACCCTTCGCATGTAATTCCCAATGAGAGGTAGAGATTCATCCCGACATGACTTATGGTGAAGAACCAGTCAAGATATTAGCTCGGGAAGTGAAGCAGCTAAGAAAGAAAAGTATTGCCTTAGTGAAAGTATTGTGGCAAAGACATGGAATAGAAGAAGCCACATGGGAACCAGAAGAGAGTATGAGAAACCAGTACCCAAACCTTTTCACTGGTAAGATTTTCGAGGACGAAAATCCCTAAGGGGGGAGAATTGTAACAGCCCGATTTAGGGCCTAGTCGGAATAGTGGTGCAAGACCATGAATCCGAGGTGAATTTATGAGTTTTTAAGGTTCATGCCATGTTTGCATGTTAGTGTGAAAGTTTCATGAAGCAATTTTGCTAAAATGAAGTTGAATGGTAAAAAAGGGACCAAATTGCAAAAGTTGTAAAATGTGAGTTTCTAGAAGCATTTTGTATGAAATAGCTTTAGAATATTAATTATGAGTCCTTAAATAGCAATTTTCCCAAATTATAAATTTTGGACAAAAATGAACATGAGTTGGTAAAATAGAAATTTTTAAAGAGAAGGGTATTTTGGTCATTTGTCTAATAAGTAATTAAAATAGGAAAAAGATGATAAAGTTTCATTCATCTTCTTCCTTCCATTGCCGAAAATTTGAAGACTCCATAGCTAGGGTTCTTCAGTTTTTTCAAGCTTGCTAGTAAGTTCATCTTAGCCCCGTTTTTAATATTCTTCGTGTTTTTGAAGTCCTCGTATTATGAATTAGCTATTTTTAGCTATATAATAAGCTAAGATGCATGTTCAAAAATTTCATCTATGAATGACATGCTTGTTAAATGATGTTTTATGGAAGATTATGAGAGTTTGATGTTAGATAAACATCTTTTCCTTAATGAATTTCATGAAATATGATAGTATAGACTAGTTTGTAATAGTTATGAAATTAGTCATACCTACTAGAAATAATGAGAATTGATGATGGCTATAGTAGAGAAAATGAATCAGCTAAGCATGTAGTCTAAGAAAGTTGAATGAAAATTTTATTACGAGCCTTGGGGCAAAAGTGCAAATATGAGAAAGTATAGGGGCAAAATAGTAATTTTGCCCAAGTATGAGTAAAGGGTCAATTTAGTCAATATGAATATTAAATGATCTATTTATGACTATAGATCAAGAAAAACGAAGCCCGGATCGAAACCGAGGCAAGAATAAGGTCGAGGACTAAATTGCATACCTAGCTACATTTTGTATATTGAGGTAAGTTTGTATGATTTCTAAGCTTTATGATTTATATTATTGAATTCCTTAGTATAATGTACAATTTTATTATGAAAAACGTTTAATGTCATATTAAACAAAGAAATTAATGAGATCAAGCATGAGAAAGCCCCGATTGAAGTTGAATAACTCAGGATACTCGATCTACCACATGAAACAAGAAAGTCCGTATAAGACCAAGCCGAGGCATGGCATCGGCAAGCAAGCAAGATATCATGTAAGTCCAAGGCAAGCTTGGCATTGAATAAGATATCATGTAAGTCCAAGGCAAGCTTGGCATTGAATAAGATATCATGTAAGTCCAGGACAAGCTTGGCATTGAGTAAGTTATCATGTAAGTCCAAGGCAAACTTGGCATTGAACAAGTTATCATGTAAGACCAAGGCAAGCTTGGCATTGAAAAGTTATCAAGAGAAAGAGATCCCATATAAGTCCAAGTTAAGGCATGGCATTGGTGAGAACAAGAAAGACTTCGTATAAGTCCATGTTAAGTCATGGCCTCGAAATTTAGATGAGATTTAGTATCCCCGGTTATTCATATAAATTCATCGGGCAAACGAGTTAAGCTCCAAAGAGATAACAAGAAAGCTAAGTAAGTAAGGTTATTATCAAGTGATAAAGAATATTATTCATGTTATGAATGATGAATTAGAAATTATGAGTATTATGTTCAAGTATGCTGATCAATGTGATCTAGTGATATAGGTACTTTGTTTGCCTATCAAGTATGAGACTAGTAAGTTTCATGAGTTATGTAAGAATCAAGTATGAGTAAGTAAGCTTTATAGCTGAAATTTATGATGCCATTGTTTATGTCAAATGGTTTATATTAAGCAAGTATGTTGCTATGTGCATTATGCAAACTTACTAAGCTAAATGCTTACGTCTTTTATTATTTCTTTCTATGTAGTCCCGCCAAGCTAACTTGTAGATTGTTGAAGTCGGAGCTCGAATCACACTATCAACCGCTATTTTGGTATAGCCAAGTTGTTTATTTAAGTATGGCATGTATAGGAAACATTTCATTTTGAGAATATGTCTTAGAAAGGGGAAAAGCATGGGCTATCAAGTTTATTATTATTCTTTTGTAAATGGCTAAATGATTGGCCAATATTGACTAAGTATGTATGTTATTGATATCAATGGAGCATGTTATATTGTTCATTAAAGTTGTAGTGATTTGAGTTGTTGAGATAGTATGAATTTGCTCTTGATTTCAGGGTGGCAATTGGCTTGGTAAATAGCCTCTAAGTGCCCACATGGTCGGACACACGGGCGTGTGTCTAAGCCGTGTGTACCCTGCACCATTGCACCTTAAGTCAGAATATCAAATTGTAGTACACGGTCTAAGTCCACGGGCGTGCCATGGTCGTGTGTTATAAGTCAGAATGCTAAGGTTTTTCACACGGGCCAGGACCACGGGCGTGCCATGGCCGTGTGAAGTTTGGCAGTAAGCTCGAGTTTTAAGCACGGTTAGGAGACATGGACGTGTCTCAGGTTTACACGGGCGTGTCCCAACTCACATGGGCGTGTGACCCCTGTTTCAATGATAAGTTTTTGATTGAGTTTCGAAAGTTTACGGACATGAGTTTAAGGCCTCGTAGGCCCATGAAAAGTACAAGTTGATTAAGAAAGATAAGTTCTTAATTCGGAACGAAATCTTATAGCCCGTAAGTACTTGATTAAGCAAGTTCAAGCATAGTAACTTCTCGTATCCGGTCTAAGCCTTGGACTCGGGTATGGGGTGTTACACCCTTAACCCGTATCCGTCGTCAGATTATGTAACACCCCAAACCCGGCCCAAACAATATGACCGAATTTGGTTTGCTACAGAGAAAAGATTTTGAAAACCATTTTAAAACCGATTTTGAAATTAGTCGAAATGCCTATCAATTTAAATTTTCTTTGTTAAAAACCAAACTTAAAATATTTCTTTGAAGTCGAGTTGTTTAAAAATTTCGAATGTACCCGATGGTACTTTAAAACATTTTGCGTTTAATTTGAGAAAACATGTGCAACCGTTTTAACATCATCAAGTAGTTTAAACCAAACATTCAAACACGCTTGACAATAATAAAATCATACTAGGAGGCCTTATTACAAATAAGCAACATAAACCTAAAAGAAAGATAAATAAAATCCAAAATTCATTTATTAAAAGTCTCCTTTGCATGGCCACCTCGAGTCCATCCGGCTCTCTCACCGCGATCTACGAATCACTGAAAAATTAAAGGAGAAGGTGAGTCACCAAGACTCAATGTGTAACCCTTCCCGGTTTAGTGCAACAACATACACAAATTATAACCAATTAACATGCATAAGTTTAAAATGCACCCAACCTAACCATCCATACGCCTTTTTCTACCCGTGTGGTACCAAACCACTGGTGGTGCCAAACCACCGGTGTCCAAAGACACAATTGTGTTACCAAAACACTGGTGACATATAGTCACGATGTGATGCCAAATCACTGGAGATACCAAATCTACGGTGTCCGAAGACACAAATCGAATGATGGGGCCAACCCATCGTGTGATACCAAATCACGTGACGATCCCATATCTCAAAGTGGGGCCAACCCACGGTGGAATTAACCACAGGGACAAGTCGCTATGAGGTGCCAAACCTCCGGAGGTACCAAACCTCCGGTGACCGTAGTCACGATGTGTTACCAAAACACGGTGTCCGTCGACACGAATATCACGCCCCCTCCACTCATCAACCCATATCAAACAATTATGTATATTTATTGAAATCATGCAAAAAGGTTTATTTTAACAACATTAATAAATTTATCATTGCCATATGTCCAATAATACACATACCAAATGTGTCATGCTTCCCAAAAGCATCAAATAGTAATCTCATAGTCACAAAGACTTACCAGAATCCTTGTTAATACCATGATGATATTACATCCATGTCTACATAAATCGATTAGGCATAATATAACACTTAGCATATTAAAAGTTATAAGATGTGTATGTACACACACCTGTATTTAACGAAAGCCTTAAATCCCGATTAGACAAATCGCCACACAACTTTCCTTGTCCCCAAAAGCCTTCGAACACTATCCAACACACTCCTAAAAGAATCGGCCTCACTTCCTCAATCAACCATCATCATTAAGGTTTATTAGCCTTGGCTTAAACGAAACATAAAAGAATAATCCTTTGAAATAAACCCTTACCACCTTACCAAAAACCGATTGCTAGAGAAGTCCCAAAGAAAACTATGTTACCTTCAATATTCGGCCTAAGAGATTCAAGATAGAAGAAGAATATTTTCGGCACAACAAAGAGGTATATTCGGCTATAGGACAAAAAAGAAAATAATGGGAAGAGAAATATAATTTCGGCAAAGAAGAGTGTATAGGAGGTTTTGATGTTTAAGCAAAACAAATGGGAGAACAAAAGGTTAATGCAAGTTTTGGTTTTTGAGAGAATGAAAAGGAGAAAATAGCAAATGATCAAAAATGACCAAATGGTCAAAAGAGTTTAGGCTTACCACAATGTAGAATTCGGCCAAAAAGAAAAGTGTTTGAGAGAAAATGTTTTGCAACTTTTGCACCAAATGAAAGAAATGACAAAAAGAAAAGACTTCAATCCTAGCCAAACTAAGGTAAAATTTGGCTCCCCCTTTAGCCACTTTGTAGTCCAAGTTCATGGCATAAAGGCCATGAATTTGTTTCCAAAACATTTCCCACAAACCAAGCCTTTGTCCCCTCAATTTACCATAACTTCAAGATATCTTACCATAACCTTAGGAATCTTATCCCTTATTCCATGCTTTCCTTAAACAACAATTCAACTTACCAAAAATTATTAGTCCACCTATCATAATTATGTTTGACCGTCCATTAAAGCTAACATACAAAAATAACTTTTAAAAATGATATACCTACTACTCGAACCACTAACCTCATGCAACCTTTCAAGCTCTTTAACCAACTTGCCACTAATTCATCTTGTGCTTTAATATACACTTAAATTAACTTAAGTGCTAAGCTCATTTAATCCTCTTCATTAAATAAGCCATACTAAGAATTATCCTACTAAACCGAGCTTACTCAAGACCCCTAATTAAGTCTTATAACACCACAAATAATATCACATAATTTTAAACACAAGCAAAATAATTCAATCACGAATAACCCCTATTTCGGGATGTTACGCTTCTACCCCCTTAAAATAATTTTGTCCTCGATTACTTCGATCGTAAGAGATGGGGGTATTGTTGCCGTATTACATCCTCGGGTTCCCACGTCACTTCCTCCGTACCATGGTTTCGCCATAGCACTTTCACCAAAGGTACCGACTTTCACGCAGAACCTTGACATCACGATCTAAGATCTCGAACTTGTTCCTCCTCGAACGATAAGTCGAGTTAACCTCAATCGCACACGCGACGACGGCGTGTGATGGATCCGACCTATACCGTCTAAGCATCGACACATGGAAGACATCGTGAATCGACTCAACTCACTTTGGCGATCGAGGTGATAAGCTACCGGTCCTACTCGCTTCAACACGAAGATACGGCCGATAAACCTTGGACTTAATTTCCTTTTTGCCCAAAGCGCAACACCTTTTTCCAAGGCGACACCTTCGGAAAGACTTTATCTCCTACCTCGAATTCCATTTCTTTGCGCTTGAGATCGGCGTAAGACTTACGCCTATCCGACGCTTCCTTGAGACGAGCCCGAATTACCTTAACTTTATCTTGATTTTGACCACCAACTCTGGACCCAAAACACGGCGTTCACCCAATTCCGTCCAACACGTAGGAGTACGGCACGACTGGCCCATACGATTGCTTCATATGGAGCCATTTGGATACTCGCTTGATAACTATTATTATAAGCGAATTCCGCCAATGGTAGATACTCCTCCCAACCGCCATTGAAATCCGAGCGCAACCTCCGAGCATATCTTCTAAGATCTCGAATCACTCTCTCCGATTGTCCGTCGGATTGCGGATGAAAAAGTGTCTTTGAAGTCCAATCTCGTACCCAAAGCTTGATGCAACGCTCTCCAAAACCTCGATGTAAACCTTGGATCCCTATCCGAGATAATCGATCTTGGCACACCATGCAATCTCACTATCTCGGCTACATATAACTTAGCTAACCTCAGGCGAATAATCTACCCTTACGGTATGAAATGCGCTGATTTAGTCGAGACGATCCACAATCACCCAAACTGAATTCTTCTTGCTAGGCGTAAGAGGTAATCCAGCGACAAAGTCCATGGTGATCCTCTCCCACTTCCATCGAGGAATCTTCACCGGGTGAAGTAAACCGGATGGCAACCGATGTTCGGCCTTGACTTGTTGACACGTCGGACACTTACCCACGAACTCGATTACTTCCCGTTTGGACACTGCCACCAAAATTGCTCTCTCAAATCCCGATACATCTTGCTACCTCTAGGATGCATAGCATATGGGCTGCTATGTGCGGCCCGAAGAATCCTTTGTCTCAACTCCACATCCTTGGCATACAAGCTCTTCCTTTAAAGCACAAAACTCCATCCTTTGGATAGACTAAAATCCTCTAATCCACCATTACGGACTTGCAACCTCCGATCATTCAAACCATCATCCTCTAAGCCGCTTCTCCTTAATCTGATCTAACCAAGTCGGCTTGACTTGCAATTCGCCAAAAGACACCCATCATCGAACGGACTAAGTCGAGCAAACATCGATCTTAAATCCGATACAACCTTACGACTCAACGCGTCGCCACCACGTTAGCCTTACCAGGATGATACTCGATCGAGCGATCGTAGTCCTTCAACGACTCAATCCATCTACGCGCCTCAAATTCAAATCCTTACGAGTCAAGAGATACTTAAGACTCTTGTGATCCGTATAAACTATCGACTTCTCTCCGTACAAATAGTGCCTCCATATCTTCAAAGCGAAGACTACGACCGCTAACTCCAAGTCATGAGTCGGATAATTAGCCTCATGTAGTCTCAATCGCCGAGATGCATGAGCCACTACCTTCCCTTCTTGCATCAAGACGCATCCCAAACCAATATGTGATGCATCGCAATAAACCGTGAATTCCTTGCACCGCCTCAGTTGAATCAAAGCGGAGCTTGATCGAGAATCTTCTTCAATTTGTGAAACTTTCTTGCTGCTCCTCGGTCCACACAAATGGAACTCCTTTCCTCAACAACTTGGTCATCGGTGCGGCAATCAAAGAAAATCCTTCCACAAATCTTCGGTAATACCCGCTGGACCTAGAAAACTCCGAATTTCAGCCACAGATTTAGGCGGCTTCCAATCCAACATCGCCTCAATCTTTCGAGGATCCACTCTAATCCGCCAATTTGAAACAACGTGACCCAAGAAAGTCACCTCCTAAGCAGTCGCACTTACTAAATTTTGCATACAATTTGCTTTTCCTCGAATCTGCAACACTACTCATAAATGCGCATCATGCTCTTTTCTCGACTTGAATACACCAAAATATCATCTATAAAGACCACAACAAACCGATCCAAAAGCGTTGAAATACCCTATTCATCATGTCCATGAAAGCTGCTTTGGTGCATTGGTCAAACCAAACGGCATCACCGGGAACTCGTAGTGTCCATACCGAGTACGAAATGCCGTCTTATGGATATCGACCTCTTTCACCTTCGGTGATGATATCCGGACCTTAAATCAATCTTAGAGAAAACCGCGAATTTTTCGGTGATCAAACAAGTCATCTATCCTCGGCAAAGGATACTTGTTTTTAATCGTCGACTTATTCAATGGCGTAGTCTATACACATCCGCATCGCACCATCCTTCTTCTTGACAAAAGTACCAGGCGCTCCCAAGGTAAAACACTTGGTCGAATGAAACCTCGATCCAATAACTCTTGTATCTCGAGCCTTCAATTCCAACAATTCCTTGGTGCCATCCTATACGGAGCTATAGACACCGGCATCGTTAAGATAAATGATCTATACCGAATTCTACCTCACGATCCGAGGCAACCGGAAGTTCTTCAGAAATACGTCGGCCAAATTCCTTTCTGAGTTTGAACATTCCTCACAGAAGACTCCTTAGCTTCCAAAGCACACACATGAACTACGAGCGCCTCCACGACCCTTCCCGACCATCTTTATCGCTTTCAACGCAGATACCACGTTGGATAGATAATCTCTCCTATTACCTATCATGACCACTTCTTCACCTTCAACCGTCTTCAAAACATGCGTTAGCAAAGCACAATCCAAACTTGCTTGGTACTTGACCAACCGATCCATCCCAAGAATCGAGATCAAACTCCTCAAACGGCGGTTCCATCGGATCGGCTACAAACACTACCCTTGGAGTTCTAGGGGTACATCTCTATCTGACTTATCTACTTCTACAGAGTGACCTAAAGGACTAAGTCCAGTCATCCTCCTAGAAGCGATCTCGGAAACTAAACTCATGGTCTCAACTATACTACTAGCAGCGTAAGAGTGCGTCGAACCCACATCTATCAAGGCGGTATATGGAACACCAAAAATTAAAAACGTCTCGGTTATGACGTCCGGTGCGTCTCTCCTTCCTCACGACGCCGCAAAGATACACCAAACCAGTCGCCTAGCCTCCGTGTTGCCAATACCTCTGCCATTTGCTCGCGACCTCCACTAGAGCCATAGCCACCTCTACCATAACCACGACCTCTCTGCGGTCTTTGGTCCCTCCTTTCTCGAATCGGGCACGACCTTGACCTTGGATCGATTCCTAGCTTGCTTACGCGGACGATCTCTCACACGATGATCCAACGAACCACACTCGAAACATCCTTTCCCTCCGGTCCAACATTCTCCCCAATGGAACTTCCCACAATGATTACACTGGGTCGGCCTCGATTAGCGTTTGTGGACCTTCTGCTGATTTGACCCACTCTGCCTAAACCTTTTACGAACATTACCACGACCCGCACGATCCAAAGCCTCTCTTGACTTGCTTCTATCATAACTTTGCCTCGCGGACTCCTTGATTCCTTCGGCTACCTTCGCCTTCTCCACCAAGACGGTAAACTCACGTTCTTCTTTGTGGAGCAATCAAGCGACCTTAACTCGTCTCTAAGTCCGTCTTCAAAACGAACACAACGATCATGCTCGATGCCACTATTCCCCGAGCATAACGACTCACTCGGCCTTAGAATTCCGCTTCATATTCCGGCACGCATTTACTTCCTTGTACTAACCCCGTAAAAGCTTTCCTTTGAGCATCAATGTAGCTTGAGCCAACATACTTATTACGATAAGAATTCTTGAAATACTCCCAAGTGAGATCATTTGTCGTAGCACCATCTCGAACCGTGAGCCACCATCGATAGGACTCATCCTTAAGAAGCGACACCGCTCCTTTCGGTTTCTCCTCATTAGACAAATCTATCTCATCCATGATTCTTTTGGTCGATTCCAGCCAATACTCGGCGTATTGGGCGCTACACGGACACACCTCGAGAAAAATTCAGCTCCGTTAGCTCGAAGTCTCTCAGAACCGACTTCCGAGCTCCTCCACCTCCACCAATTCGGCTACCCTTTCCGAACCCGTAGCATCGCTTGTGACACTGGCGTCGTCACCGTCCGATCTTGCTCTTGACTCCAAAGGTTGGGGGTGGTGGTGGCGGTATCTCATTCTCAGATCCTTGACCCGACCGAAGCGGTGTCTCGACACGGCCATCCTACCCCTTCCAAGGCCCACGACGGCCACGTCCTCTAAAGCTCATTCTAACTATCGCGCTTTAACTCGATTAGGAAATTTTTATGAATTAGTACATGTTTCACTTGATTATCCATGAAGAAATTTTATGAAAAGAGTTTAATAGAGATTCTTTCGATCAAACAAGGTTTTAAGTCTTCTATCCTAGTTTACACAGAATAATACATCCATTCCCTACACCTTTCATACCTATGCACTCTTGGGCATTATCTTGTCCATTTCTAACCTAGGGTATTTTCGTCATTTTTCCTAAAGGGTATTTTTGTAATAAATCGAAGAAATTTGAAAACTTTAACAAATCGAGATATTTTGAAATTTCTAAAATTGAGGAGTATTTTTTGAGAAATTCTCAATTTGAAGATATAGCAAAATTTTGGAAACCAGGGGTATTTTGGTAATTTTGTCAATCAGGGGTAATTTTGTAAATTTCCAAAGTCAAGGTATTATTTTGAAATACAACATTTTTGAGTACTTTTGTAAAATACAAATTTGATCAAAATTGGGGTAATATGGAAATTTTAGAGACCAAGGGTATTTTCGTAATTTTTGCCACTAGGGGCATTTCGGTAATTTTGGTAAACCGAGAATATTTTAAAAATTTTCGAAGATAAATTTGTCCTACCATCTAAAAAAAAATAATTTAATGATTTTAAAACCGAAGTTTTCCTTAAAACATGGCTAATCCCTTTCGGGTTTTATTTAGGATTTTGCCTATGACCGAGTCCTCTTGGTTAGGGTGAACCGAAGCTACGCACTGTAGGAATCCCGCGAAGAGGAGGTGAGTCACGAGGACTGCTTAAGTACCAAGCTCTTCCGGATCCAATCCTAGACATGCGCACCAAGGTTACCACACCCTAACTCGGCGACTTGGTCACGGGTTGGTTTTAATTAGGCCATTAAAGTCTTATGTCTTTGTTTGGAGTAAACTAGTCCTAAAGTTTAAAATACTATCACTATCTACGTCCCATGCTTCCTACCCTTCTACAGAATATAATTCATACAAAAAGTCGAGAGATACTTACTTGGGCGGGTTGGTGGGAGACTCGGTGCCATGCTTATTAAAACCAAAATTTTTCAAAAGGCCTACCAAAACATTTTTGGGCCTTGGGCCCCACACACAGAGCTTTGAACGGGGCTCGATACCAATTTTGTAACACCCCAAACTCCGCCCAAACAATATGACCGAATTTGGTTTGCTACAGAGAAAAGATTTTGAAAACCATTTTAAAACCGATTTTGAAATTAGTCGAAATGCCTTTCAATTTAAATTTTCTTTGTTAAAAACCAAACTTAAAATATTTGTTGAGTCGAGTTGTTTAAAAATTTCGAATGTACCCGATGGTACTTTAAAACATTTTGCGTTTAATTTGAGAAAACATGTGCAACCGTTTTAACATCATCAAGTAGTTTAAACCAAACATTCAAACACGCAGCAATAATAAAATCATACTAGGAGGCCTTATTACAAATAAGCAACATAAACCTAAAAGAAAGATAAATAAAATCCAAAATTCATTTATTAAAAGTCTCCACTGCATGGCCACCTCGAGTCCATCCGGCTCCTCACCCGCGATCTACGAATCACCTGAAAAATTAAAGGAGAAGGTGAGTCACCAAGACTCAATGTGTAACCCTTCCCCGGTTTAGTGCAACAACATACACAAATTATAACCAATTAACATGCATAAGTTTAAAATGCACCCAACCTAACCATCCATACGCCTTTTTCTACCCCGTGTGGTACCAAACCACTGGTGGTGCCAAACCACTGGTGTCCAAAGACACAATTGTGTTACCAAAACACTGGTGACATATAGTCACGAGATGTGATGCCAAATCACTTTGGAGATACCAAATCTCACGGTGTCCAGAAGACACAAATCGAATGATGGGGCCAACCCATCGTGTGATACCAAATCACCGCGACGATCCCATATCTCAAAGTGGGGCCAACCCACGGTGGAATTAAACCACGTGGACAAGTCGCTATGAGGTGCCAAACCTCTGGAGGTACCAAACCTCTGGTGACCGTAGTCACGATGTGTTACCAAAACACTGGTGTCCGTCGACACGAATATCACTGCCCCCTCCACTCATCAACCCATATCAAACAATTATGTATATTTCTTGAAATCATGCAAAAAGGTTTATTTTAACAACATTAATAAATTTATCATTGCCATATGTCCAATAATACACATACCAAATGTGTCATGCTTCCCAAAAGCATCAAATAGTAATCTCATAGTCACAAAGACTTACCCGAATCCTTGTTAATACCATGATGATATTACATCCATGTCTACATAAATCGATTAGGCATAATATAACACTTAGCATATTAACAAGTTATAAGATGTGCATGTACACACACCTGTATTTAACGAAAGTCTTAAATCCCGATTAGACAAATCGGCCACACAACTTTCCTTGTCCCCAAAAGCCTTCGAACACTATCCAACACACTCCTAAAAGAATCGGCCTCACTTCCCTCAATCAACCATCATCATTAAGGTTTATTAGCCTTCGGCTTAAACGAAACTTAAAAGAATAATCCTTTGAAATAAACCCTTACCACCTTACCAAAAACCGATTGCTAGAGAAGTCCCAAAGAAAACTATGTTACCTTCAATATTCGGCCTAAGAGATTCAAGATAGAAGAAGAATATTTTCGGCACAACAAAGAGGTATATTCGGCTATAGGACAAAAAAGAAAATAATGGGAAGAGAAATATAATTTCGGCAAAGAAGAGTGTATAGGAGGTTTTTGATGTTTAAGCAAAACAAATGGGAGAACAAAAGGTTAATGCAAGTTTCGGTTTTTGAGAGAATGAAAAGGAGAAAATAGCAAATGATCAAAAATGACCAAATGGTCAAAAGAGTTTAGGCTTACCACAATGTAGAAATTGGCCAAAAAGAAAAGTGATTGAGAGAAAATGTTTTTCAACTTTTGCACCAAATGAAAGAAATGACAAAAAGAAAAGACTTCAATCCTAGCCAAACTAAGGTAAAATTTGGCTCCCCCTTTAGCCACTTTGCCGTCAAGTTCATGGCATAAAGGCCATGAATTTGTTTCCAAAACATTTCCACAAACCAAGCCTTTGTCCCTCAATTTACCATAACTTCAAGATATCTTACCATAACCTTAGGAATCTTATCCCTTATTCCATGCTTTCCTTAAACAACAATTCAACTTACCAAAAATTATTAGTCCACCTATCATAATTATGTTTGACCGTCCATTAAAGCTAACATACAAAAATAACTTTTAAAAATGATATACCTACTACTCGAACCACTAACCTCATGCAACCTTTCAAGCTCTTTAACCAACTTGCCACTAATTCATCTTGTGCTTTAATATACACTTAAATTAACCTAAGTGCTAAGCTCATTTAATCCTCTTCATTAAATAAGCCATACTAAGAATTATCCTACTAAACCGAGCTTACTCAAGACCCCTAATTAAGTCTTATAACACCACAAATAATATCACAGAAATTTAAACACAAGCAAAATAATTCAATCACGAATAACCCCTATTTCAGGATGTTACAGATTAGAGTTAAAGGCATTACCGAATAGATCGGAAACATTTTTAGACATTTCATAATACAAATCATCAATCTCAATCATAGTGTCCCTTAGGTAGGTCACCGAGACCTTAAGCATGCTTTAAAGAAGGATCGGGACTAAACCGAACACATATAGAAATTCTTAGAAATTTAAAACTTTTTGAACACTGCAGAGGTCACACGCCCGTGCAATCAGGCCGTGTGCCTCCCACGGCTGCTAGACACCCCCATGTGTCCTGGCCGTGCCAAAACAAGGCATGTATACTGACTTCCCCACACGGCCACTAGGCATGCCCTTGTACCATGGTCGTGTGCTCTTTAGCCATATACTAACTTAATCACACGGCTGCCAGGCACGTCCGTGTGCCAAAGCCGTGTACACTTAACTAGATACTGACTAAATCCCACGGCCATTAGGCACGCCCGTGTGCCCTGACCGTGTAGGCAAAACAGGCCATCTACAAGGCCATAAAGCCACCCACAAAAGGGTCATCTCTGTAAGCAAAGAACCAATTCATTTCATGTACTTTTAACTACCAAAAACATGTCAATCAAACAACATAACATCTCATTCAATCTCATTTCTATTCATACCAACTCATATACTAGTTTTCAAAACAAGTTCACATATCTAATCATGCATGGTACATTCACATCTTACCAAACATATATTCATTTCATAGAACACAATTATATGCCCATTTAGCATCAATTTATCTTCCATAATATTTACCATATCATGAACATATAATTATACCAAAACCATCATCATATACCAAATCACTCATGCATAATACCAATACTTGTTAAGCCCCATCTCATGGCTACTTTGTACACATTTCAAAGATATCCAAAATGACTAGCCTATACATGCCATATCTATCTATATACATTTCCAAAAGATACCAAAATAAGCTTAGGTAGTGTGATGACGATCCTTGACGGTCCCGAGCCTTTAGTAGCTTTGACGATCTATAAAACAGAATAAACACACACAGAGTAAGCTTCCAAAAGCTTAGTAAGCCATATACAAATAAACTTAGCATAAAATGTATATAATCATTTTAGATCAATGCTATTATTATTCCACATAGTAATCTAATCACATACATTCTTTGGCTCATTGCTTAGCCATGTTTTACCACATTCTTCAATTTAAATATCACATATGCACAAGCTTATTCAAACATATCTTTATATGTTATCCCATCATTTCTTTACACATGTTAATCATAGTAAATACACATAGATACTTACCTTTAATACACACATAGTGTACTTTTCAAACGTACCTGAAACGGAAATACAATTCACATAGTTGTTCATATCTCGAACTTTCCCGTTGAACCGTTCGGAACTAAATAGGATATTCAGAAAGCTCGGAATAGTCGTACAATGCCAACGTCCCAGACGAGGTCTTACATGTACTCAGATATCGATGCCACTATCCCAGACAGGGTCTTACACGAATCAATACGATGCCAATGTCCCAGACATGGTCTTACACGTAAATCTCATATCGATGCCAACGTCCCAGATTTTGTCTCGCACGAAATCACCAATCAATGCCAACGTCCCAGACGTGGTCTTACATGATATCACAGAACAGACACCTATGTCATGACATAGCTAATCCTATCTATTCCTAGGATCGTACGGGGCTTCTCGGACATTATCATTAAGTCGATCTTATCTCGGAATTCATATACACAACATCTCGTAAGCATTTAGCATTATCAATAATCACATAAACATACATAATTCAATACAAACACGTTTATTTTTATAATGACTTACCTCAGATTCGATTTAACTGAAACAGAAACGGCTACTCGGTTACTTTTGCTTTCCCGTGATCTAAGTCCGATTTCTTCGGCTCTTGATCTAAACATATTCAAATTTAACCCTTTTATTTATCAACACATTCAATTCGCTCCAAATACACATATTTAGGGCTATTTGCAAATTAGCCCTCACATTTGCACATTTTATCAAATTTGTCCAATTTTCTTAAAACATCAATTATACAAAATCATCATCTAACCATGCTTAGCCGAATGCTTATGAATATCATACAAGCCCATATTTTCCATCAAATTAACAATTTAGTCCCTCAAAATACTATTTTCTCAATTTAGCCCTAATTAGCTAAATTCATAAAAAATTCAAGAACAAAATATGTTCATCTAACACATATCTTTCATTTAACAACTAAACTCATCATAAATCTTACCATTTCATCAATGGCACATCTCACAAATATCATCAATTCTTCAAATTACAACATGGGCTTGATAGTAGACTAAACAAAAATCTCAAAAATATAAAAATCATCAAAAATCATACTCAGCACATACTTTAATTTTGCTTAATGAGTGCCGAATGCCCTAGCTTCTTCTTTCTTTTTCTTTTGTTTGATTTTCGGTGATGAATGAATAGAAATGGCCATTTTTAATGCTTTATTTTATCATAATATAACTTAATAATCCATTTCCAAATTTAACCTTATATTATAAAATTACAAAACATAATTTCCAAGGTTATTATGGACCATAACCGTCCACTATCAAGATTAATAGGCAAATTGCCTCATAAGGCCCTTACAAATAAAAGCCACATCAATTTGGCAAAAAATCAAATAGAAGACAACTTTTACGAATTATGTGATTTAGTCCTTTTTCTTAAATTAAACACACAGACAGACAAATTAATCTACGAAATTTTACCACATGCTTAATCACATATCAAATGCACGAAAAATAATATTAAAAACTATCATACGAACTCGGATTTGTGGTCCTGAAACCACTATTCTGACTAGGGTCTAAACTAGACTGTTACAATTCTCCTCCCCTTAGGGATTTTCATCCCCGAAAATCTTACCGTTAAACAGATTCGGATATTGTTTTCTTATTGAATCTTCAGGCTCCAACGTAGCCTCTTCTATTCCATGTCGATGCCACAATACTTTAACTAACGGAATTCTCTTGTTTCTCAATTCTTTCACTTCACGAGCTAAGATACGGATCGGTTCTTCCTCATAAGACATATCATATCAGATTTCAATTTTAGACGGAGCAATCACATGTGACGGGTCAGAACGATATCTACGGAGCATCGATACATGGAATACATTATGAATCTTTTCTAGCTCAGAGGGCAACCTCAATCTATATGCAACAGGCCCAACACGTTCAATAATTTCATATGGTCCAATGAACTTCGGACTCAACTTGCCTTTACGTCCGAATCGGAGTACTTTCTTCCACGGAGATACTCTCAGAAACACTTTATCTCGTATCTCAAATTCAATATCTTTTCTTTTCAAGTCTGCGTAAGACTTCTGACGATCAGATGCTGATTTCAGACTATCACAGATTACTTTTACTTTCTGTTTAGTATCTTTTATCAAATCCACCCCGTGTATCTTTGTAACACCCTAAACCCGGCCCAAACGCTACGACCAGATCTGGTATGCTACGGGTTGAACTTTAAAAACTTTGCTCTGAAGGGACTTGATATCTTGGTTTGTTTATTTAGATATTCCTTCAGAAAAACGATATTTGAGGAAAACCGTTGTTTTCTTTTCTTTTTTTTTATTGAACATGTTTGAAAATCCCATTTTATTACTCCTTATGACTTAAGTCCATGATCATAAATTTATAAATTGTAAACATTAACAAATAGAAAATCAAAACCTAAGCCATGGGCCTTATTACACAAATAATCCAAAGATTAAAACTAAAAAAAATCGAAAATAGTTTATGAAAATAAAAGACTTGATGGCCCCTCGAGTCCGCTTCGGCTCCCATGTCCACGATCTACTGCTCATCTGAAAAGTCAGTAAAATAAAAGGGTGAGTCACCAAGACTCAGTGTGCAAATCCCAAAACACATGAAAGGCTTTAGGCCCACAAACACATTATGGGCCTTGGCCCATACATAACGGCAACAATATATTTACATGCAACATGGCCCAACCCAACCTAAAAGTCCGTCCTCTACACACCAGCCCGTACCAGCCAACATACCGCAGGGATTTCTACAATCAACCCGCCAACCACTACACACCATATCGACAGTCATGCTTGCATCGGTTATAATGCCGATCACCATGTGACCTTATAATCCATCGTGGCGAGCCACCGATCACCGTGTGACCTCATAATCAAGTGTGGCGAGCCACCGATCACTAATGTGACCTAGCTGTACATATCGTGGTTTTACCACCGATCATCCGAGTGACCTATTAGCATGCTCTTCCCTTCATCACATTAACCCTATCCCATGCATACATCCATGCAAAATCACACAATATACTACCTAAATGATCTCAGGTTTTTACATACATCGATACACACATAGAGAAGTTTTTATGGTTACGTACCTGGCATCCTGTGCCTACCCTGTTTGGGTAAAACGACTGCCCACACAGCCCTTTTCCAGCTTTTAGCCCATAACATACATATTACAGATTTAATTAGTGTGTTAGAGATCTACACACCTGATTACGGTTAAGACGACACTTTCTATGTCGACACTATCATTAGCTGAAACGACTGCTATTTGTCTACTATTCTGCTCCGAAGCCGGTCCACAACCCGGCGGCAAATCCCGAACCGCCGACACCGCTCGTTTCTTGAACTTTGGGGCTGGGACCACAGATCCAATCCCTTCCTTTGATTTGCTGACATTCGAGTCCATGAATGACCTTGGTCAGAAGGTACTATGATTGCTTAATGAAACATTAGGTTAAGGCACGAATAACGAAAAAGAACCCGATTGATCAACTTAAGGAGAATTGAAATCCTTACCTTGAAATCCCGAAAATAATATGGTTTGAATGCTGCCGATTTCTGGCTTAGAAACCTAGGCGACTAGATCTCCTTCAAATCCCGGAATGCGGCCAAAGAAAAAAAAACACGAGATCATGGAAAACGTCAAACTAAGGATGGCCCTAACTACCAACTAGCCATTCGGCTTTGGCTTTAAAAGCCGAAAAAGATTGCAAAAATACTAGCACAAGTCGATACTCACCTCTACAGAAGATTTCGGCTACTTCTAAACGATTCCGGCTTTATGGAGAAATCAGAACAAGAGGAAAAGAATGGAAAAGAGTGTGAAGTGAGAGGTTTCGGCTTCTGAAGGAATCAAAATGAAAGATTGCAGAGAATGGCTGAGGGTTTCGGCATAAAGAGTGAGAGAAAAGCTTTAAAAGAATGGGGTTCAAATGCCGGAATTGAAGAGATAGCCCCCCTATTTATAGAAAATTTCGGCACTTACCTATAAAAAACCGAAAGTGCCCTTCCTGATAACTAACAACTAATCAAATAGCAGGGGAAATTTCGACACCCGTATGGCATGTGGAAACCGATTTCTTCCCCCTCCAAGAGATGGAAATTCGGCCATCATCGCACTTCAATGAGATAGCTCCTTTCTTTTCTCCTCTATCTTAATCCATTCACTCCTCCAGAAGAGACCTACATAACACCACTTCCCCCCTATTTTATCAGCACCTTATCCCCGTTATCCAAGTCACTAAATCCCTACACATTTTAAGCCTCATTGCCGTCCCTCTTGCTCCCCTTTTAAGTGCCAAAAATGGCCCAAAGACATGGGCTCCTTACGGCCAAAACTTGGGCCTCTTCAACTGCTAATGGTGCCTCCTTATAACTCCTTTGTAGCGCCACTTGTTACTGAGCCACAAGCCCACTTTGTAGTTTAAACCACAGATACTATCTTTTAAACCCCTTTAGTGTCCCATCAGAAAATTTAATCAAGGCCTCGACCCCATCCTGAGCCCAATTTGGACCCCTAACACTTAAATTAACACATTAAACATATCCCCACACTAAACGCATAGGCCCATTAATTCAGGATGTTACAGTTCTACCCCCCTTAAAGAAATTTCGTCCTCGAAATTTCTAGCTATAGAAACACTCGCACATCCTAACCTACAACACTACACTCACGCTGCGCACTCTGATTCTAAAATAGTAATACACTTCCTAACTTAAGCTTGGAACCTCTTCACACAACCAAATATCTAATGCAGAAGTAAACTCCAAGGCGACACACTTGGTCGAATAAACCCTTTATCCATCAACTCTTGGATCTGTGCCTTCAACTCCACCAACTCCTTTGGCGCCATCCTATACGGAGCAATAGATACTGGCGTTATTCCCCAAAGAAGATCAATACTAAACTCCACTTCACGATCCGGGGGTAATCCCGAAAGCTCTTCTGGGAAAACATCCAGAAATTCCTTCACCGTCCTAACATCTCCGACAGTTCGTTCCTTGGCTTCTAGAGCCCGAACAAACATTAGAATTGCCTCGCATCCTTTCCTCACCGTCCTTTCTGCCCTTAAGGCAGACACCACATTTGACAAACAGTTCCCCCTTTCACCTATCACCAACACTTCACCACCCTTGGGAGTTTTTAACACCATACGCTTGGCTGCAAAGTCCAAATTTGCTTGATACTTCACCAGCCAATCCATTCCTAAGATCACATCGAACTCCCCAAACGGCAGTTCCATTAGATCAGCCCGAAAAGCTACCCCTTGAACTTCTAGGGGTACATCCTTATACAGTTTGTTCACCACTACAGTTTGTCCTAGAGGGCTCACTACAGTCATCTCCCTAGAAGAAGTCTCATAATCTAAGTTCAAAGTTCCCGCTATAGCACTAGCAACATAAGAGTGCGTCGAACCAATATCAATCAAGGCAGTATAAGGAAAACCATAAATTAAAAATGTACCGGTTATAACATCCGGTGCATCAGCCTCCTCTCGACGTCTGGCAACATAGACTAACCCCGATGTCTCGCCTCAGTGTTTCCTGCCCCTTGGCCTGGTGCTCCACGGCCCCGACCGAAACCGTTACCACCTCTGGCTGGACCACGACCTCTCTGTGGCTGCTGACCACCTCTTCCTGGCTTTGCATTCTCTTGGCCCGTGGGCCCTTCACTGCCTCGTTGCTGCAGACAGTCTCTAACTTGGTGGTCTATAGATCCACACCTAAAGCACTTCCCACTGCCTGCCCAACACTCGCCTACATGGAATTTACCACATCGAACACACTTCTGTGTCTGACCAACAGCAGCAGGTCTCTCATCCCGTCTCGGCCCGTCTAACCTGGGCCTTTTCTGAGTACGCCCAGCTGCCCCTGACGATCCAAAATTCCTCTTACTTCCACCCCTATCTCTATCTCGATTTAGTTTCTCTGTCCGCTTCACCTCCTCAGCTATCTTAGCTTTTTCCACAATCACAGCAAGTTCCCTCTCCCGCTGTGGAGCTATCAATACACGCAAATCATCCCTCAGACCATCCTCAAACCGAACACAACGTTCATGGTCTGTGGCCACCATTCCTCGAGCATAACGGCTAAGGCGTAAGAATTACGCTTCATACGCGACCACCGACCTACTTCCTTGCACTGATTCGGAAAATGCTCTACGCTGCGCATCCACATAACTTGTCCTAATGTATTTACTCTGAAATGCCGTTTTGAAGAAATCCCAGGTGATACGGTCAACCACCGTACCATCCTTAACCGTAAGCCACCATTGATAAGCTTCGTCTCACAGGAGAGATACAACCCCTTTCAGCTTTTCCTCCTCCGTGAAATCCAGATCATCCATTATATGCTCAACCGCCTCTAACCAGTACTCAGCTGTACTCGGGGCTATTCCAGAAATTCCCTTAAACAATTCTGCCCCATTAGCTCTAAGTCGCTCTGACACAGATTTTCGGGCTCCTGTGCCCACGCCTGCCCCAGCAACCCTCTCTAAAACCCTTAAGATCGCCTGGGACACCGCGTCATCTCCGGCCGTCTGGTCCTGAAATTCCACCTCCGCAGCTGGTGGTACTGGCATCTCGTTTCCAGACCCATAACCAGATCCTACTGGTTTAGACACAGCCATCCTACCCCTACATCGGCCATGCGCAGGACGTCCACGACCCCTTGTACTCATTCTACCGATTTGCGTTTATCTGTTTAGAAATTTTATGAATTATTAATTTCTTCCACTGATTAACCACGAACAATCTTATGGACAGTAGTTTTAAGAGTAGTTCTTTCAATTTCGAAATTATATCTACAGGTTTCAGTCTCAAGTGTATATCTCCTAGTTCCACACACATTCAACCATCATACATCAACATACAAGTAACATCCATGAATCCACATTCATCACCTAAAGGTATTTTCGTCATTTCACTACCCAGGGGTGGTTTCGTATTTCTACCCTACAGGGGTATTTTGGTAATTTGGAAAAATAAGGGGTATCTTAGAAATTTTGCAAAATAGGGGTATTTCGATACTTTTGCAAAATAGGGGTATTTTAGGAATTTTGCAAATCAGGGTATTTCAGTAATTTTACAAATATAAGGGGTATTTTAGCAATTAACTTTGGCCCATAAACAAGTCCTCGCGGTTAAAGTGAACAAACACTATGCACCAGGTAGGATCTCAGAAAAGAGGAGGTGGGTCACTCGGACCGCTTAAGTACCAAGCTCTCACTAGATCCAATCCTAGACATGCATATGTCGGTTACCACACTCTAACCCAGCGACTGGTTTACGAACATGTTTAGTCAGATTAAGTTTTATGAATTTAAAGAGTTTGTTTAAACTAGGCCTAAAGTCCATTAATTCCTAACATGCTAGTCTATGTCCATAAAGCCCATCAACCCAACATGCATATCACATCAAGAGTTAGAAAACTTACCTGTGTGGATCGGGTCTTGCAGTAGACTCGAAGGCCATATCTCAACCACGACATTTTACCAATTTATAAACTACTCATGGACCCATTTCACGGCCCGAGTTTTGCAACTGGGCTCTGACACCAAAATGTAACACCCCAAACCCGGCCCAAACGCTACGACCAGATCTGGTATGCTACGGGGTTTATTGTAAAAATTTGCTTTAACGGTTTTTGAAAATCTCAGTTTCTTTACTTAGGCATTTGTTAAAAAAAATAAGATATCTGATGAAAACCTCTACTTTTTCTTTGAACGTGTTCGGAAAACCTATTTTATTATTTTTTATGTTTTAAGTCCTTGAACATAAATTTATAAACTGTAAACACTGTCAAATATAAAGCGATAACCTAAGCCATGTGTAATATCCGGGATTTAGGGCTTGTGCATTTTTGCTAAATTGAATGTGCTAGTATGCCTATGTGTGTTTTGAATGTGTTTTTATGAATTTTTAGAACCTTAAGAGTGTAGGTGAATGCCTTAGAAAATATTAAATTTTAAGTATTGAAGGGGAATTGAACAAAAGAGGCCTTAAGAGATATAGTAGGGGAAATTAGACACAAAAAGTGCCTTGGTAAAGTGGCATGAAGGTGCCACTTAAAGCTCTGGTAAGTGACGCCATATGCAGTGGGCAAGAGGCTAGGTTAGAGCTGCAAGGGAAGCAAATAAAAGAGTTTTATTTTTGCAGCAAGGAGGGGCAGAGGTGGACGGCAATGGGACTCTAGGTGGATGAACATTTGATCAAGTCAAATGCATTCAAATTTCGGCTAAGGAGGGTGGATGAAGGTTGGACTCATTCAAATTCTTTGAATGAGAGGCAGAGAGGAAAATTAGGAGCAAAATAAGGGATAGGAGAGAAGGAAGGCTAGTGGCCGAATGTAGGACTCTAGGGGGGTGCCGAAATTTAGTTGGTAGGATGCTCATATTCTCCAAGTTTCGGTCATTTAGTGCATTAAGGTGTTGCCGAAATTCTTCCACTATTCTCCTATTCTTCTTTTTGTTCTTTCAAACTCCAAATCCATACTTATTTTTCTTCTGGCCGAATACCCTATTTGCACCTAGAGTCATAGTCGAATTTGGTAGCTTCTTTTTCTCTTTTCTTTGCTTGACACCTTAAAGAAACACCATAGCCGAAACCTCTCTCTCTCAAAGTACACCATTGCCGAATTCTCCTAGCTCACTTCCATACTTCTTTTCTTCCACTCAAACTCGAGTCTATATCTATTTTTGGTGATAGCTGAATCTCAAGGTGCCCTTATTCTCTCCTCTTTGTCGCAAGTTTTTAAAAGCCGAAAGAGTTAGCCAAAATCTTTTCTCTTTTAGTCTCTTCAAGCAAACGTTGGTGGTAAGTATTCCTCTTAGCAATCGATTTTATCTTTTCTTATTTGGTGAGCCGAAATCAAGGGTAGGCCTTGATTTCTAAGGATGGCCGAATATGCTTAAGGCCATATTAATGTGTTTCTTTTGGTTGTAACCAGCGTAAAGGTGTTCTTTCGGGATTTGAGGTACTCAAGGTAAGCAGTATGTATTTGGCCAAGGGCCATTTATTGAGATTAAGTGTCAGAACCGAATCTAACATATACCTATAGGGATCTCGACATCGCCAAGAGCAAGTAGCAATTTCGGGATTTAAGATTCGCAAGGTAAGTGAACCTGAACATTCGGCCAAGTCTATATTTAGTGATTCAAATATGTTTCTTAGTTATTTAGAAGCCGAAACTAACCAAGTCCGGTGATCTAGTATTGGCCGATTGCAAGGAAGGAGTGTCACAAAGTTTCGGGATTTGATTAGTAATCAAATCGGCAGCAAGGTAAGGATTTTGATTGCAATAATCCTTCGGGATTTGATTATTTAGCCGAATGGCTTTTTACTAAAAGTATTAAGTGTTGGCTGAATATAGGAACTAAGGATCTAGAGTGTTAGATCGGGATTTTCGGGATTCGGTGAAAGCATTAAGTAAACCAGTGTGTACCTACATTAACTCTTAATAGATTTATGCCATCAATTTAATATATGTGTTTATAATAATGTGAAAAGTGGGCAAAGGTACCATGTGATGGTACAAAGTACTCGGGTAAGTAACCTTAACATTATGTTAATAAATGATATGAATAATATTATGATCTGAATATTTGGAATATGGTACATATGTGAATATCGATAAGAATGTGGAATAAGGCATAAGGCATGATATTGCATATTACGTGTGACATGGGGCATATGGGTTATATGGAAAGGGGAAGTGATCGGTGGTTTATACCACAATATTCGAATGTGGTGACTCATGTCACGAAATCGAATGTGGTGACTTATGTCACAAAATAATGTCAGTGGCTATGCCACAAAATTTGTAAGAGGCGATGAGCAAGTCATCTGCTGCAATGGCGCCTTCGATGATGTGTAGCGGATGGAGGGTCGACTTAGTAGTCCCCACGGTGTGATGGTTGGTACGGGTGATGTGTAGCGGATGGTTATCTAGGTATGGGTTCGGGTTTGCATCATTATTTCTATACATTATATATACGTATGATATGATATGATATGCCCGAATCGTTGGGACTTAGTGTTGGTTATACACACCGAGTCTGTTTGACTCACCCCGTTGTGGGATATTTTTGGGTGACACACGATGTGGACCGGGTCGGCAGGAGCTTAGTGGTGGCCATGTTCAACTCGGACTTTATTTTAATTTTGGACTTTTTATTTCTAAGTATTTTGGATTTATTCGGGTTTTGTTTTAATGTAATAAGGCCATAGCTATAAACTGATTATGCATGCATTTTATTTATTTTATTATGATACAATTTTTTATCAATTTAAAGTTTAAGCAACTTTTCTTAAAAATAAATCTTTAAACGTTTTAACACCTAACACAAATGATTTTCAATTTAAATAGTAAACTCTAAAAACTCAACTTTTTTCCTTTAACTTATGGTTTTGAAATATAACAATAAAGTCTTAATAAAGCCTAATCTTCGAGAATAACGATGTTTTCAATTTGAACCCAATCCAAAATTTTCTCCTATATCACCCAAAGTTTTCCAAAGAAACAAACAAGTTTTGAACTGTTCTACTCCAGGAACATACCAGATCCGGTCGGGGCTTGTGGGCCGGGTTTGGGGTGTTTAAATTTAGTATCAGAGCCCAGTTTTAAAATCTCGACCTTAGTTTTAAATCCCATAACGTTTTCAGAATCGAGCCCAAATAAGTTTTGTGAAATTTTTTGTGAAATGAGCAGGTTTTTCTGGCATGGCACCTAAGTCTCCGGCCCGAAGTCCACCAGGTAAGTACCCCTAACCGTTGTGTGAATTAATGTATGATTTGTATATGGGTATAACGGGAACGTAGATTAGTTTATTAAGTTATGGAACCCTAGGATTAGTTTACCCTAACACAAGAACTACATAAAATTTAAGGCCTAACTAAACAAACATGTGACTAAGTCATTTGAGTTAAAGGGTGTGGCAACCATTGTGTGCATGTCTAGGATTGGATTCGGGGAAGAGCACGGTATTTAAGCGATCCTAGTGACTCACCTCCTCTTCGCTTTCGAATCCTACAGTGCGTCTTGACGGTTCACCTAACTAAGAGGACTTATTCACGGGCTAAACTCAATAATTAAAACCCAGAAGGGACTAGCCATCTTGTTTTATAAAACCTCAGTTTTAAAATCACCAAATTACCCCTTTAATTTGTAGGGAAATTATTTTGCAAATTTTTCCAAAATATTCTCGATTTACAAAATTACCCAAATACCCTTATTTGAAAATTTACCAAAATACCCCTATAGGACAAATTACGAAAATACCCCTGGGATTGGAACGGACGAAAACGTTCGAGTGATAAATGTGTGTAGTAGATACTACTGAATGAATGTGCTACTTTCTCTGAACTAGGATAGAAGACTTGAAACAAAACCCTGTAATGATCGAAAGAACTACTACTAAACTTCGTTACATAAAACTTGTTCGTGGATAATTAGTGGAACAAAGACTAATGCATAAAACTTTTTAAAACAGATTAAATTGCGATCATAGACATGAGTTCTAGGGGACGTGGTCGTAATGTGCGAGGACGTGGTAGAGGCAGAATGGCCGTATCGGAACCCGTTAGGTCTGGTCAAGGGTCCGAGAATGAGGTACCGCCACCACCACCACCTTGCGGCATTGAGCATCGGATCGGGACGGGGATGATGCGATGACGCAGCGGCGATCTTTGCGGGGTTCTTGAGAGGTGGTCGGAGCGGTGGAGGTGGGGAGCTCGAAAATCAGTACTGGCGACTCGAGCAAATGGAGCTGAAGTATTCGTGGCGTATACGGTGTGGCACCCGATGCGGTGAGTATTGGATGGAAGCGACAGAGTGAATTATGGATGAGTGGATCCGATTGAAGAGAAGCTGAAGGGAATGGTGTTGCTACTTCGCGATGAGGCATATCGGTGGTGGCTCACGATTCGGGATGGTGCTACGGTGAGGATCTCACTTGGGAGTATGTTAAGGCGGCATATATCGGAAGAAGTATGTTGGAACTAGTTATCACGATGCTCGAGAGGAAGGCATTTTACGGGTGGTTCAAGGGAACAAGTGCAGTAGCGAGTACGAGGTGAATTCTTAAGGTTGAGCCGGTATACTCGAGGTATCGTGGCTACGGAGCATGAGCGATGTGTCCGGTTTGAGGACGGCACGAGGATGACCTAAGGTTGTTGATAGCTCCACAGCGGGAGCGGGAGTTTGCAGTGTTGGTGGAAAAGGCTAAGGTAGCCGAAGGGGTTAAGGAATCTGTAAGGCGAGAATCTGAGATAGGGCAGCAAAGGAGAGGTTTTGGATCATCGGGGTCATGCGGGAATGCTCAAAAGAGACAGAGAGGTGGATGGGCCGCGAGGTCAAGAGGTTACTACGGGGAGGCGTGATCGTACTTGTGATCGGTGTGGGAAGAGGCACCTAGGAGAGTGTTGGAAGAAGGCAGGGGATGCTTCAAGTGTGGGTCCAAGGACCACATGATTAAGGATCGTCCTATAAAATAGAGGCGGGGCCCGACCAACAGGTCAGAATTTCAATCAGGCTGGAAGAGGTGGACAGCAGCCTCAGCGGGGTCGTGGTCCGATTGGCAGAGGTAATGGTGCTGGAAGAGGACGTGGAACACCGGGCAGAGGTGTTGGTAACACAGAGGCAAGCAGTAAGAGTGCGGTGTATGCAGTTCGCCGGAGGGAGGATGGAGACGCACCGGATGTCATAACCGGTATGTTCCTTATAGCTGATAAGTCTTATTTTGCTTTAATTAATGTTGGCTCGACCCACTCGTATGTTGCATGTAGAGTAGTTGAAAATCTGGGCATAGCTTCTGAACTGTCTAATAGGGAGATGACTGTAGTAAGCCCGTTAGGTCAAACTGTAGTGGTGAATAAGATATTTCAGAGTGTACCTCTAGAGATTCAGGGAGTGATATTCCCTGCCGACTTAATGGAATTACCCTTCGGAGAGTTTGACCTCATACTTGGCATGGACTGGCTAGTAGAACACCGGGCTATATTTGATTGTGCAGCTAAGCGAATGGAGTTAAGGACCCCGGAGGATGAGGAGGTAATTATGATAGGAGAAAGAAGAAACTACTTGTCTAACATAGTTTCTGCATTAAAGGCTGATAAGATGGTTCGAAAAGGGTGCAAGGCATTCTTGACTTTCGTTAGTGCGTTGGATGCAAAGGAAGAAGGAGTTAGTGGAGTTAGAACCGTAAGGGAATTTGTGGATGTTTTCCCGGAGGAGTTACCTGGAATACCCCCTGATAGGGAGGTGGAGTTTGGAATTGACTTATTGCCTGGAACGGCGCCAGTATCTATCACTCCGTATAGAATGGCACCAAAGGAGTTGGTGGAGCTCAAAGCTCAAATCCAGGAGTTGCTTGACCGTGGGTTCATTCGACCCAGTGTGTCTCCATGGGGAGCACCGGTCCTGTTTGTGAAGAAGAAGGACGGGACTATGCGTATGTGCATAGATTACCGTCAGTTGAATAAGCTGACCATCAAGAACAAGTACCCGTTGCCAAGGATAGACGACTTGTTCGATCAGCTTAAGGGGGCCGCGGTGTTTTCGAAAATAGATCTAAGGTCTGGGTATCATCAGCTTAAGGTGAAGGAGGTGGATATCCATAAGACAGCTTTTCGGACAAGATACGGGCATTTTGAGTTCGTAGTAATGCCGTTTGGATTGACGAACGCCCCAGCCGCGTTCATGGATATGATGAACCGGATTTTTCAACCCTACTTGGATCGATTCGTTGTTGTGTTCATAGACGACATCCTAGTGTATTCTAAGTCGGAGGAGGAACATGACGAGCACCTCCGGATAGTGTTGCAAGTGTTAAGGGAGAAGAGGCTCTATGCCAAATTCAGTAAGTGTGAATTTTGGCTGAAGGAGGTTGCGTTCTTAGGGCATGTAGTGTCTGCAGAAGGGATAAGGGTGGATCCTAGGAAGATTGAGGCAGTGCTAGATTGAAAACCACCTAAGTCGGTGGCAGAGGTTCGCAGTTTCTTGGGATTGGCAGGCTACTATAGAAGGTTCGTAGAAGGGTTCTCATCAATAGCCGCACCTTTGACAAAATTGTTGAGAAAGGAAGTACCTTTCGTATGGACAGATAGGCAACAAGAGAGCTTTGAGAAGCTTAAGAGGGTCTTGACTGAAGCTCCAGTCTTGATTCAGCCTGAGGCAGGGGAGGATTTTGTGGTGTATTGTGACGCTTCTCATACAGGATTAGGATGTGTTTTGATGCAAGACGGGAAGGTAGTCGCTTATGCGTCTCGACAATTAAGGCCACACGAAGTTAACTACCAGACGCATGATTTGGAATTGGCGGCAGTGGTCTTTGCCCTTAAGGTATGGAGGCACTATTTATATGGAGAAAAGTCGGTAATCTACACAGACCACAAGAGCCTTAAGTATCTGCTGACTCAGAAAGAGCTGAACCTGAGACAGCGAAGGTGGGTGGAGTTATTGAAAGACTACGATTGTTCTATTGAATATCATTCGGGCAAGGCGAATGTAGTGGCGGATGCCCTAAGTCAAAAAGTGGTGTCGGATCTGAGGGCAATGTTTGCACATCTGAGCTTGTATGACGATGGAAGTCTGCTGGCAGAGTTGCAAGTTAAGCCGACATGGCTGAATGAGGTGAAAGAAGGACAGTTGGCAGACGATGATCTAAGTGCTAAGTTGCGACAAGTGCAGAGTGGGGAGTTAGAGGATTATGGTGTTAACAGCGATGGAGTATTGTGTTTCAAGGGTAAGGTCTGTATGCCTAAGGATAAGGAGTTAAGGCAGAGGATTCTTCAGGAATCGCATAGCAGCCCTTATGCTATGCATCCTGGAGGTACTAAGTTGTCTGAGGATTTACTGGGAGCAGTTTTGGTGGCTGGTCTTAAAGCGGGAAGTTACAGAATTTGTAGGGAAGTGCTTAACGTGTCGCAAGTTAAGGTGAACACCAAGTTCCGTCGGGGTTGCTTCTAGCCGATAAAGATTCCGCAGATGGAAGTGGGAGAGAATCACCATGGACTTCGTTAGTGGGCTTCCCCTCACGCCTACTAAGAAGGACTCGGTATGGGTGATAGTGGATCGACTGACAAAGTCCGTGCATTTCTTACTGGTGCGGGTCGATTATTCTTTGCAGAAGTTGGCGAGGTTGTATGTGGCTGAAATTGTAAGGTTGCATGGAGTTCCGGTATCGATTATTTCAGATAGGGATCCAAGGTTTACGTCTCGGTTTTGGAAAGCACTACATCAAGCTTTGGGCACCAGATTGGATTTCACTACGGCATTTCATCCACAGTCAGACGGTCAATCTGAGCGAGTGATCCAAGTGTTGGAAGATATGTTGAGGGGCTGTGTGATAGACTTCAGAGGAAGTTGGGAAGAATATTTGCCTTTAGCGGAATTTGCATATAATAACTTGACTATCAAGCCGATATTCGGATGGCACCGTATGAAGCATTGTATGGGCGGAGGTGTCGCACTCCTACGTGTTGGGCGAGAATTAGGAGAACGTCAAGTTTTGGGTCCAGAGATTGTGGCAGAATCCGAAGAAAAGGTTAAGTTAATTCGGGCACGATTAAAGGAGGCATCTGACAGGCAGAAGTCGTATGCAGATCTTAAGCGAAAGGAAATAGAATTTGCTGTGGGAGATCGAGTGTTTCTTAAGGTTTCGCCTTGGAAGAATGTGATGAGATTTGGTTGCAAAGGGAAATTAAGTCCAAGGTTTATAGGACCTTATCGGGTATTGAAGCGGGTTGGTCCAGTGGCATACCAGTTAGAGTTGCCTTCGAAATTGCAGCAGATGCACAATGTATTCCATGTTTCTATGCTACATCATTACCGATTGGATCCATCTCATGTAGTGCCGGTTGAGGAGGTGGAGCTAAGGCCAGATTTGTCCTACGAGGAAGAGCCGATTCAGATTTTGGAACGAGATGTGAAGGTATTACGAAGGAAATCAGTCCCTTTAGTCAAAGTGTTATGGCGTAATCATGGATCGGAAGAAGCTTCGTGGGAGTCGGAAGAAGCAATGCGACAGCAATACCCTCACTTATTTTAGCCAGGTAATTTCGAGGTCGAAATTATTTTTAACGGGGGTAGAACTGTAATATCCGGGATTTAGGGCTTGTGCATTTTTGCTAAATTGAATGTGCTAGTATGCCTATGTGTGTTTTGAATGTGTTTTTATGAATTTTTAGAACCTTAAGAGTGTAGATGAATGTCTTAGAAAATATTAAATTTTAAGTATTGAAGGGGAATTGAACAAAAGAGGCCTTAAGAGATATAGTAGGGGAAATTAGACACAAAAAGTGCCTTGGTAAAGTGGCATGAAGGCGCCACTTAAAGCCCTGGTAAGTGACGCCATATGCAGTGGGCAAGAGGCTAGGTTCGAGTTGCAAGGGAAGCAAATAAAAGAGTTTTATTTTTGCAGCAAGGAGGGGCAGAGGTGGACGGCAATGGGACTCTAGGTGGATGAACATTTGATCAAGTCAAATGCATTCAAATTTCGGCTAAGGAGGGTGGATGAAGGTTGGACTCATTCAAATTCTTTGAATGAGAGGCAGAGAGGAAAATTAGGAGCAAAATAAGAGATAGGAGAGAAGAAAGGCTAGTGGCCGAATGTAGGACTCTAGGGGGTGCCGAAATTTAGTTGGTAGGATGCTCATATTCTCCAAGTTTCGGTCATTTAGTGCATTAAGGTGTTGCCGAAATTCTTCCACTCTTCTCCTATTCTTCTTTTCGTTCTTTCAAACTCCAAATCCATACTTATTTTTCTTCTGGCCGAATACCCTATTTGCACCTAGAGTCATATCCGAATTTGGTAGCTTCTTTTTCTCTTTTCTTTGCTTGACACCTTAAAGAAACACCATAGCCGAAACCTCTCTCTCTCAAAGTACACCATTGCCGAATTCTCCTAGCTCACTTCCATACTTCTTTTCTTCCACTCAAACTCGAGTCTATATCTATTTTTGGTGATAGCCGAATCTCAAGGTGCCCTTATTCTCTCCTCTTTGTCGCAAGTTTTTAAAAGCCGAAAGAGTTAGCCGAAATCTTTTCTCTTTTAGTCTCTTCAAGCAAACGTTGGTGGTAAGTATTCCTCTTAGCAATCGGTTTTATCTTTTCTTATTTGGTGAGCCGAAATCAAGGGTAGGCCTTGATTTCTAAGGATGGCCGAATATGCTTAAGGCCATATTAATGTGTTTCTTTTGGTTGTAACCAGCGTAAAGGTGTTCTTTCGGGATTTGAGTTACTCAAGGTAAGCAGTATGTATTCGGCCAAGGGCCATTTATTGAGATTAAGTGTCAGAACCGAATCTAACATATACCTATAGGGATCTCGACATCGCCAAGAGCAAGTAGCAATTTCGGGATTTAAGATTCGCAAGGTAAGTGAACCTGAACATTCGGCCAAGTCTATATTTAGTGATTCAAATATGTTTCTTAGTTATTTAGAAGACGAAACTAACCAAGTCTGGTGATCTAGTATTGGCCGATTGCAAGGAAGGAGTGTCACAAAGTTTCGAGATTTGATTAGTAATCAAATCGGCAACAAGGTAAGGATTTTGATTGCAATAATCCTTCGGGATTTGATTGTTTAGCCGAATGGCTTTTTACTAAAAGTATTAAGTGTTGGCTGAATATAGGAACTAAGGATCTAGAGTGTTAGATCGGGATTTTCGGGATTTCAGTGAAAGCATTAAGTAAACCAGGTGTGTACCCCACACTAACTCTTAATAGATTTATGGCATCAATTTAATATATGTGTTTATAATAATGTGAAAAGTGGGCAAAGGTACCATGTGATGGTACAAAGTACTGTAAGTAACCTTAACATTATGTTAATAAATGATATGAATAATATTATGATCTGAATATTTGGAATATGGTACATATGTGAATATCGATAAGAATGTGGAATAAGGCATAAGGCATGATATTGCATATTACGTGTGACATAGGGCATATGGGTTATATGGAAAGGGAAGTGATCCAGTGGTTTATACCACAATATCGAATGTGGTGACTCATGTCACGAAATGCGAATGTGGTGACTTATGTCACAAAATAATGTTTGGTGGCTATGCCACAAAATTTGTAAGGGCGATGAGCAAGTCATCCGCAACGGCGCGCCGATGATGTGTAGCGGATGGAGGGTCGACTTAGTAGTCCCCACGGTGTGATGGTTGGTACGGGTGATGTGTAGCGGATGGTTATCTAGGTATGGGTTCGGGTTTGCATCATTATTTCTATCTCATTATATATACGTATGATATGATATGATATGCCCGAATCGTTGGGACTTAGTGTTGGTTATACACACTTTGAGTCTGTTTGACTCACCCCGTTGTGGGATATTTTTAGGTGACACTGATAACGGACCGGGTCGGCGGGAGCTTAGTGGTGGCCATGTTCAACTCGGACTTTATTTTAATTTTGGACTTTTTATTTCTAAGTATTTTGGATTTATTCGGGTTTTGTTTTAATGTAATAAGGCCATAGCTATAAACTGATTATGCATGCATTTTATTTATTTTATTATGATACAATTTTTTATCAATTTAAAGTTTAAGCAACTTTTCTTAAAAATAAATCTTTAAAAGTTTTAACACCTAACACAAATGATTTTCAATTTAAATAGTAAACTCTAAAAACTCGACTTTTTCCTTTAACTTATGGTTTTGAAATATAACAATAAAGTCTTAATAAAGCCTAATCTTCGAGAATAACGATGTTTTCAATTTGAACCCAATCCAAATTTTTCTCCTATATCACCCAAAGTTTTCCAAAGAAACAAACAAGTTTTGAACTGTTCTACTCCAGGAACATACCAGATCCGGTCAGGGCTTGTGGGCCGGGTTTGGGGTGTTTCACCATGGGCCTTATTACACAAATAATCCAAAGATTAAAACTAAAAAAAACCGAAAATAGTTTATGAAAATAAAAGACTTGATGGCCCCTCGAGTCCGTTTCGGCTCCCATGTCCACGATCTACTGCTCATCTGAAAAGTCAGTAAAATAAAAGGGTGAGTCACCAAGACTCAGTGTGCAAATCCCAAAACACATGAAAGGCTTTAGGCCCACAAACACATTATGGGCCTTGGCCCATACATAACGGCAACAACATATTTACATGCAACATGGCCCAACCCAACCTAAAAGTCCGTCCTTTACACACCAGCCCGTACCAGCCAACACACCTCGGGGATTTCTACAATCAACCCGCTAACCGCTACACACCATATCGCGGTCATCTTTATCGGTTATAATGCCGATCACCATGTGACCTTATAATCCATCGTGGCGAGCCACCGATCAACTGTCGACCTCATAATCAAGTGTGGCGAGCCACCGATCACTAATGTGACCTAATCTGTACATATCGTGGTTTTACCACGCGATCACCGAGTGACCTATTAGCATGCTCTTCCCCTTCATCACATTAACCCTATCCCATGCATACATCCATGCAAAATCACACAATATACTACCTAAATGATCTCAAGGTTTTTACATACATCGATACACACATAGAGAAGTTTCTATGGTTACGTGCACGGCATCATGTGCCTACCTGTTTGGGTAAAACGATCGCCCACGAATTTTTTCCGGCTTTTAGCCCATAACATACATATTACAGTTTTAATTAGTGTGTTAGAGATCTACACACCTGATTACGGTTAAGACGACACTTTCTATGTCGACACTATCATTAGCCGATACGACTGCTATCTATCTACTATTCTGCTCCGAAGCCGATCCACAACCCGGCGACCAATCCCGAACCGCCGACACCGCTCGTTTCTTGAACTTTGAGGCTGGGACCATAGATCCACCCCCTTCATTTGATTTGCTGACATTCGAGTCCATGAATGACCTTGGTCAGAAGGTACTATGATTGCTTAACGAAACATTAGGTTAAGGCACGAATAACAAAAAAGAACCTGATTGATCAACTTAAGGAGAATCGAAATCCTTACCTTGAAATCCCAAAAATAATATGGTTCGAACGCTACCGATTTTTGGCTTAGAAACCCAGGCGACTAGATCTCCTTCAAATCCCGGAATGCCGCCAAAGAAAAAAAACACGAGATCAGGGAAAACGTCAAACTAAGAATGGCCCTAACTACCAACTAGCCATTCGGCTTTGGCTTTAAAAGCCGAAAAAGATTGGAAAAATACTAGCACAAGTCGATACTCACCTCTACAGAAGATTTTGGCTACTTCTAAACGATTCCGGCTTTATGGAGAAATCAGCACAAGAGGAAAAGAATGGAAAAGAGTGTGAAGTGAGAGGTTTCGGCTTCTGAAGGAATCAAAAGGAAAGATTACAGAGAATGGCTGAGGGTTTCGGCATAGAAAATGAGAGAAAAGCTTTAAAAAAATGGGGTTCAAATGCCGGAATTGAAGAGATAGCCCCCTATTGATAGAAAATTTCAGCACTTACCTATCAAAAATCGAAAGTGCCCTTCCTGATAACTAACAACTAATAAAATAGCAGGGGAAATTTCGGCACCCGTATGGCATGTGGAAACCGATTTCTTCCCCCTCCAAGAGATGGAAATTCGGCCATCACTGCACTCAGCAGATAGCTCCTATCTTTTCTCCTCTATCTTAATCCATTCACTCCTCCAGAAGAGACCTAGATAACACCACTTCCCCCTATTTTATCAGCACCTTATCCCCATGATCCAAGTCACTAAATCCCTCCACATTTTAAGCCTCATTGTCATCCCTCTTGCTCCCCTTTTAAGTGCCGAAAATGGCCCAAAGACATGGGCTCCTTACGGCCAAAACTTGGGCCTCTTCAACAGCTAATGGCGCCACCATATAACTCCTTTGCAGTGCCACTTGTTACTGAGCCACAAGCCCACTTTGTAGTTTAAACCACAGATACTATCTTTTAAACCCCTTTAGTGTCCCATCAGAAAATTTAATCAAGGCCTCGACCCCATCCTGAGCCCAATTTGGACCCCTAACACTTAAATTAACACATTAAACATATCCCCAAACTAAACGCATAGGCCCATTAATTCAGGATGTTACAATCTTATTTTCATTGAGCTCGGTCCAATACAGAGGTGAACGACATTTGCGTCCGTACAAAGCTTCATAAGGTGCCATTTTGATGCTTGACTGAAAAATGTTATTATATGCAAATTCAATCAGTGATATGTACTGTTCCCACGTACCATTGAATTCAATAATACAGCTTCTCAACATATCCTCAAGAATCTGAGTGATCTGCTCAGATTGACCATCCGTTTGCGGATGAAAAGCTGTACTGAAATGCAATTTCGTGCCTAAAGCTTCTTGCAATTTCTTCCAGAAATGTGATGTAAATCTCGGATCTCTATCTGATACAATGGATAGTGGCACCCCGTACAATCTCACAATCTCAGAAATATAAAGTTCAGCTAACTTATTAAGTGAGAAATCAGATCGTACCGGAATAAAATTGGCAAATTTTGTCAAACGATCAACTACAACCCAAATCGCATCTTTCTTCCTCGGAGTCAGAGGCAAACCAGAAACAAAGTCCATCGTTACTCTATCCCATTTCCACTCAGGAATCAGAATCGGCTGTAATAACCCAGACAAAACCTGATGTTCTGCTTTTACTTGCTGACAGACTAAGCATTTCGATAAGAAATCAGAGATATCTCGTTTCATACCAGACCACCAATAGTGTTGCTTCAGATCATGGTACATCTTTGTACTACCCGGATGGACAGATAAACGACTTTTATGTGCTTCTTTCAAAATCAATTGAATCAACTCTGAATTTCTCGGAACACAGATACGATTTTGAAATTTTAAACAATCATCAATAACTCAAAATTCAGATTCAGAATTCGAATCACACTGAGCTCATTTCGCTAACAATTCATTATCAACTTTCTAAGCATCACATATCTGTTTTAAGAACAACGGTTCTGCTTTCAATTCAGCTAATACTGAACTATCATCAGATAGATCTAATTGAGCATTCAAGACACGTAATGCAAATAATGATTTCCTACTCAGCCCATCCGCAATGACATTAGCTTTACCTGGATGATAATCTATCACAAGCTCGTAGTCTTTTAACAGTTCCAGCAATCTTCTCTGTCGCAGATTCAAATCTTTCTGATTCATCAGATACTTTAGGCTTTTATGATCCAAAAATACGTGACATTTCTCGCCGAACAGATAATGTCGCCAAATCTTTAAAGCGAACACAATTACAGCTAACTCAAGGTCATGTGTCGGATAGTTCTTTTCATGAGGCTTTAATTGTCTTGAGGCATAAGCTATTACTTTGCCTTCCTGCATCAATACACATCCCAGACCGTTCAACGAAGCATAACTGTATATTACAAATTCTTTGCATGACTTTGGTTGTACTAACACTGGAGCTTCAGTTAACAGAATTTTCAACTGGTCAAAGCTTTTTTGACATTTATCGGACCATTCGAATCTCACATCTTTCTGAAGCAATTTAGTTAACGGAGTAGCTATCATCAAAAAGCCTTTTACAAATCTGCGGTAATAACCAGCTAGTCCCATAAAGCTACAGACTTCAGACACGTTCTTCGAAGGTTTCCAATCCAAAATAGCAGAAATCTTTCTCGGATCAACTCGAATCCCAGAAGCTGACACAATATGTCCCAGAAAACTAACCTCGTGTAACCAGAATTCACATTTGCTGAATTTCGCATACAATTGCTTTTCTCTCAGAGTTTACAATACGATTCTCAGATGTTCAGCATGTTTAGTTTCATTCCGTGAATAAATAAAAATGTCATCAATGAATACAACAACAAATCGATCTAGGTACGGTCTGAAAATTCTGTTCATCAAATCCATAAAAACAGTAGGAGCATTCGTTAGTCTGAAAGGCATAACTAAAAACTCATAATGCCCGTACCTCGTTTTGAAAGCAGTTTTCGGAATGTTTGAATCCTTTACTCTCAACTGGTAGTAACCCGATCTCAAGTCTATCTTTGAAAATACTGTAGCTCCTTTTAGCTGATCAAACAAATCGTCAATCCTGGGCAGCGGATATTTATTCTTTATAGTCGCTTTATTCAACTGACGGTAGTTAATGCACATTCTCATCATGCCATCTTTCTTTTTCACAAACAGAACGGGAGCACCCCAAGGTGAGAAACTCAGTCTAGCGAACCCTCTGTCAGTCAGCTCTTGCAACTGTGTCTTTAACTCTTTCAATTCTGTTGGTGCCATTCTATACGGAGCTATCGAAATAGGTGTTGTACCAGGCAACAAATCAATACCAAATTCAACTTCACGTATCAGAGGCAAACCCGACAGTTCTTCAGGAAATACATCAGAAAACTCATAGACTATTGGCACTGATTCAACTTTCTTTTCATACATTTTCGAATCAATTACATAAGCAAAATATGCCTCATATCCCTTTTTCACATAACTCTGAGCTTTCAATATAGATATCACTGCAGGCAATCCATTCAGATCATTTGATTCAACCCTGACTATTCCATCATTCGGACATCTCAAATCAATAGTCTTTCTTTTACAGTTTACAACAGCTTCATGCAAAGTCAACAAGTCTATACCCAGAATGATATCAAACTCATCAAATGGCAAAAGCATCAGATCAGCAGGGAAACAGATATCTCGAAACATTAACAGACAGTTCTTGCATACTTTATTAACCAGGACACTTTTACCTAAGGGGTTCGATACTTTTATAACAAACTCAGTAGACTCTACAGGAAAAGTCTTACTGGATACTAAATTCATGCATATATACGAATGCGTAGAACCAGGGTCTATCAATGCAATCACAGAAGTATCATAAAGTGTAAAAGTACCAGTTATAACATCAGGATATGAAGCTTCCTCACGAGTTCGGATGGCATATGCTCTGGCAGGCACTCTAGCTTCTGATCTCGCAATAGAATCTCTCGTAGTTCTCTGACTACCACTGACATTTTTGGTATTTCGCGAAGGTTTACCTCTCACTGGAGCACTATCTGATCTCGAATTCTGAGTAGTCTCTGGTTCAACAGATTCTAGACAATCACGAATAAAATGATCTAATGATCCACATCTAAAGCAAGCTCGATCATTCAATCTACAACTTCCCGGATGCCTTTTACCATAATGCTTACACTCAGGTCGTTCGGATCAAACATTTCCAACACTTGCCATTGAAATTGCTGGAGTTTTGGAACTCATTTGTGATCTAGCTCAATCTCTACTCATTTCTCCCATATTAGCTCTTGAACGGTTCTGTTCATCTCTGAATTTCTTTGATGCAAACTAAAATTATCTACTCTGAGATCTCTTTCTCACATCTTTAGTTTCAAACTCAGCTTTCTTTTTATCTTTTCCGAGAGCTTCAGCTTTGCACGCTCGATCAGCAAGTACCACAAACTCTTTTATTTCCAGAATCCCAACAAGTAAATGAATGTCTTCGTTAAGACCATCTTCAAATCTTTTGGATATTATTGCCTCAGTGGATACACATTCACGAGCATACTGACTCAGTCTTACGAACTCTCGTTCGTATTCAGTGACAGACATGCGACCTTATTTCAATTCCAGGAATTCCTTTCATTTCTGATCGATGAATCTCTCACTGATATATTTCTTTCAAAACTCAATCTGAGAGAAATCCCACATAACTCACTCTTTCGGAACAACAGAAATCAGAGTTTTCCACCACTGATAAGTTGCATCTCGAAGCAATGATACAACACATTTTATACACTCCTCCGGAGTTAGAGACATTTCATCAAATACTCGGATTGTATTTTCTAACCAAAATTTAGCTTTCTCGGCATCGTCATCACTGGTAGCCCTGAACTCTTCGGCCCCATATTTACGAATCTTGTCAACCGGAGGCTTATTCAACAGATTCGAATACATAATCGGTGGCACAACTGTAGTCTGAGGGGGATTAATCGGGGGCGGAGGTTGTGAAACGGTCAGATTATTTATTACGAATTGAGTGAGCCACTCACTCATCATCTGGAAGAAAGCTTGCTTAGCTTCTCCTACTTGACTGCTCGTAGCCGGTCTCGAATCAGAAGGCGTTGTCCCTTGCGCGGGAGCAGGCGCATTACTTTCTACATCGTCAGCTACGGCTCTTTCGGGATACATTACTATACGAAAATCACATTTTTCACGTCAGGATTCATCACACTATCACAAATCAGATATATGGCATGTATAGCTAGACTCTGACACGCTACGTTAGTCCGAGAATCGACTAAACCGTAGCTCTGATGCCAACCAAATGTAACACCCCTAACCCGTATTCGTCGCTGGATTAGGGTTAAAGGCATTACCATACGGATCGAAAACATTTTCAGATATTTCATAATACAAATCATTAATCTCAATCATAGTGTCCCTTAGGTAGGTCACCGAGACCTCAAGCATGCTTTAAAGAAGGGTCGGGACTAAACAGAACACATACAGAAATTCTCAGAAATTTAAAACTTTTTGAACACTGCAGAGGTCACACGCCCGTGCAATCAGGCCGTGTGCCTCCCACGGCTGCTAGACACCCCCAAGTGTCCTGGTTGTGCCAAAACAGGGCATGTATACTGACTTCCCCACACGGCCACTAGGCACGCCCGTGTACCATGGCCGTGTGCTCTTAAGCCATATACTGACTTAATCACACGACTGCCAGGCACGTCCGTGTGCCAAAGCTGTGTACACTTAACTAGATACTGACTAAATCCCATGGCCATTAGGCACGCCCGTGTGCCCTGACCGTGTAGGCAAAACAAGCCATCGACAAGGCCATAAAGCCACCCACACAAGGGTCATCTCTGTAAGTAAAGAACCAATTCATTTCATGTACTTTTAACTACCAAAAACATGTCAATCAAACAACATAACATCTCATTCAATCTCATTTCTATTCATACCAACTCATATACTATTTTGCAAAACAAGTTCACATATCTAATCATGCATGGTACATTCACATCTTACCAAACATATATTCATTTCATAGATCACAATTATATGCCCATTTAGCATCAATTTATCTTCCACAATATTTACCATATCATGAACATATAATTATACCAAAACCATCATCATATACCAAATCACTCATGCATAATACCAATACTTGTTAAGCCACATCTCATGGCTACTTTGTACACTTTTCAAAGATATCCAAAATGACTAGCCTATACATGCCATATCTATCTATATACATTTCCAAAAGATACCAAAATAAGCTTAGGTAGTGTGATGACGATCCTTGACGGTCCCGAGCCTTCAGTAGCTTTGACGATCTATAAAATAGAATAAACACACACAGAGTAAGCTTCCAAAAGCTTAGTAAGCCATATACAAATAAACTTAGCATAAAATGCATATAATCATTTTAGATCAATGCTATTATTATTCCACATAGTAATCTAATTACATACATTCTTTGGCCCATTGCTTAGCCATGTTTTACCACATTCTTCAATTTAAATATCACATATGCACAAGCTTATTCAAACATATCTTTATATGTTATACCATCATTTCTTTACTCATGTTCATCATAGTAAATTCACATAGATACTTACCTTTCATACACACATAGTGTACTTTTCAAACTTACCTGAAACGGAAATACAAATCACATAGTTGTTCATATCTCGAACTTGCCCGTTGAACCGTTCGAAACTAAATAGGATATTCAGAAAGCTCGGAATAGTTGTACAATGCCAACGTCCCAGACGATGTCTTACATGTACTCAGATATCGATGCCACTGTCCCAGACAGGGTCTTACACGAATCAATACGATGCCAATGTCCAAAACATGGTCTTACACGTAAATCTCATATCGATGCCAACGTCCCAGACGTGGTCTTACACGAAATCACCAATCAATGCCAACGTCCCAGACGTGGTCTTAAATGATATCACAGAACAGACACCTATGTCATGACATAGCTAACCCTATCTATTCCTAGGTTCGTACGGGGCTTCTCGGACATTATCATTAAGTCGATCTTATCTCGAAATTCATATACACAACATCTCGTAAGCATTTATCATTATCAATAATCACATAAACATACATAATTCAATACAAACACGTTTATTTGTATAATGAATTACCTCGAATTCGATTTAACTGAAACAGAAACGGCTACTCGGTTACTTTCGCTTTCCCGCGATCTAAGTCTGATTTCTTCGGCTCTTGATCTAAACATATTCAAATTTAACCCTTTTATTTATCAACACATTCAATTCACTCCAAATACACATATTAAGGGCTATTTGCAAATTAGCCCTCACATTTGCACATTTTATCAAATTAGTCTATTTTTCTCAAAACATCAATTATGCAAAATCATCATCTAACCATGCTTAGCCGAATGCTTATGAATATCATACAAGCCCATATTTTCCATCAAATTCACAATTTAGTCCCTCAAATTATTATTTTCTCAATTTAGCCCTAATTAGCTAAATTCATCAAAAATTCAAGAACAAAATATGTTCATCTAACACATATCTTTCATTTAACAACTGAACTTATCATAAAGCTTACCATTTAATCAATGGCACATTTCACAAATATCATCAATTCTTCAAATTACAACATGGGCTTGATAGTAGACTAAACAACAATCTCAAAAACATAAAAATAATCAAAAATCATACTCAACACATACCTTAATTTTGCTTAATGAGTGCCGAATGCCCTAGCTTCTTCTTTCTTTTTTTTTGTTTGATTTTCGGTGATGAATGAATAGAAATGGCCATTTTTAATGCTTTATTTTATCATAATATAACTTAATAATCCATTTCCAAATTTAACCTTATATTATAAAATTACAAAACATAATTTCCAAGGTTATTATGGACCATAGCCGTCCACTATCAAGATTAAAAGGCAAATTGCCTCATAAGGCCCTTACAAATAAAAGCCATATCAATTTGGCCAAAAATCAAATAGAAGACAACTTTTATGAATTATGCGATTTAGTCCTTTTTCTTAAATTAAACACACAGACAGACAAATTAATCTACGAAATTTTACCACATGCTTAATCACATATCAAATGCACGAAAAAATAATATTAAAATATTATACGGACTCGGATTTGTGGTCCTGAAACCACTATTCTGACTAGGGTCTAAACTGGAATGTTACGTTTAGTCCATTCTAACTTGTATCAATTCAATATGCATCTATTAATTTATCAAACAATCGTCAAAACAATTATGATGATAGTTCAAAAAATTGTAAATAAGTCCGAACAAGCAACCAATAAACTAGATAAAAACCCACAAATCCTAAGACCAATAAAGTCATATAAACATCCAAACATCATGGCAAAGATCAGCTAAAGGCCTACCACATTTCCTTATTCCTACAATTTATAAGATCAACTATAATTCACCTACTCAAACGCTAAACTCAACTTGGACCAGTCCCTTGGAATTTTTTCGCACTGCTTACACCACAACGCTAATAGTCTACAAGGGTTTAAAAAGGAGTGGGTAAGTTTAAACAAGCTCACTTAATGATAAAAATATCCACCAAACTAGACATCTATTTACACGTGAACCAAAAATGACCAAAGCTCAAGTACACACACATATTATAAAGATATCATATCAACATATTCATTTAACATTAATAAACCCATTTAGCTTACTATTACACATGTTCTTGTACACAACACATATCATATATTTTCCTTTATAAAATCATATTTAACGATAGATTGGCACTTAAGGCTATGAAACATAGAAGTGGGCTCTACCACCACACATCGGATACACAGATCTCTAACACACCAAATAACTCGTAGAGTCGATCATATCACAAAAGCGTAGCATGTAGCTAAAACTCTCCAACACACCAACATATCATGCTGAATGGAGCTTAGCTCACATTCCCTGATCTCTCTAAAATTGTCTCGAGCCTTACGCCCTAAAAACACAACACATATAGGTAAGTACTCACAATCCAATGGCATCCCAACTATATCCAATGGTCCCAAAGTTCACAAGGTCAAAATACCCACAATTAAACACACATTTTACTTACCATTTTCTACATTTTTCACTGCACATTCACATTCTAAGAACAACATGATCACTATCATTCGGCACGTATACTATGCCCGCAGTCAACACTTTTGCAGTAGCCATTATAAGCTTATTTCACATATCACAGTAGCACATCTGTAACGACCTGAAATTGGGCCTAATAGGATTGGGCCCATTTGGCCTTGAGCGTAGAAGTGTTTTAAAATTCATGGGAATTTGAGAACGGCATTATTTCAAGTTGGACTTATTAGGAAGGTGATTTTGGAAAGTTACGAGGTTTCTAGGAAGTCCCGGGTTCAAGTTAAGTTATAGGAAGAATTTTGTGTTTAAGCACTTTAAGGAGAGATAGTAAGTGACCTCAATGTTTATGGAATTAAATGAGTAATGTGCTAGCATAATTGAGTAATTGGTAAAAAGGATTTGGCGCCACATGAAGTACCTTGAGGGAAGAGGTTCAAATCCCATTGTATACAAAATTTTGACTATTATTTTAGTATTCTTTCCCTAAGTGTCGGCCAAGCATGTAAATAAGGCAAGGTGGACTTTCTATTTTTGGCAAGATGGCTAAGGAAAATAGAAAAGGATGAAGGTGAGGAAAGAAATCAAGAGAAAGGGGAAAGTAAGGGGAACATGTGGCCTTTTTCAAGGGAAGTGTTATGGAAAGTGTGGTTGGCCAATTTTTGACCATTATGGTCATGAATGTGGACGGTTTTGGGTGTAGAGGGAGGTAGTCGAATTTTCTTTGGAAATTGGTAAAACTTTTGGTGTTGTTTTGGCCAAAAACTCCTATTTGCAACTTTTGTGTCATTTTTCTTTCTCTCCAAATTTCCTTCTCCTTCTTACCGAATCTTCAAGCTTTGAGTGTACATCTTTCTTCTTTGTTTGGCCGAATCACTCACCTTTTGTTCATCTCCCCTTAGATAATTTGAAACAATCTAGCACTCTTCTCTCCATCCATTCTTTTCTTTTACCTTTTCATCAACATTTTCTCTATTCTTAATTCGACATTACCTTGTGATCAAATCATCCTCTTTTCGTAGTGATTTAAGTGAGTGGCGCTACAAGGAAATTAACAATCGGTAAGTAGTAGTTCTCTCCTTGTCGATAACTTTGTTTCATCCGAGTTTTTCCTTAATAATCGAGTGTTCTTCTTTCTCTCTCGTTGGGTCTGAGTTACATTCTTTTCTGTGATATGACCATCGTTGGATTTAGGGCTTTCAACAAGGTGAAGGAGCACAAGTGATTGGTATTAACCAAATCGTTATCGTCGACTTGTCAAGCAAGTGGGGTAAGAACGTTGTTATAAGATTTGTTTTGATCAAAGGTGGGATAATTGCTAACGACTCTTTCTCTCACCAAATATTGTTAGGACGGGATTTCAGAGCCAAAGGGTAGGATCGATTTTTGGTGCATTGAGGAGATCACATTCGTGGTGTTGAAGCGGTAGAAAGCACAACTTGTAATCAAGGTGTGTAATCCTATACCCTTCTGGATGTTTGTATGAAATGTTCTATGATTCGGTCGAAATACTAAAGAAAATTAGAAAGCGGCATCCGAGACCACTCTGGAGTGCGTATGTTCATAGTAGTAACCATATTTTGCAAAGAAACCGTTTGGTCAAGCATCGGTGGCGTGATTTTGGAAAAATAACGAAAAATAGGATAAAGGGAATTCGAAAGCGAAAAAGATATTGAATTAAATCTTATCGTGTCTATTTTCATATGAAAGAAAGCGGAGGAGGAAGAGGAATTGTATATTACGTGATATCTTAATTTTAGTGAGACTGGGTTACGATGGACTTCGTGGTTCCCTATTCTGTCTTGGAAAAATTGGTTAAAATTGTGCAAAGTGTATTATGAGTTATAATTTATATGTATGGATTCCTTAGAGAACTTATTTTCAATAGAAACAAGTGGGAGCAGTATATGAAAACCGTACAGTAAGATATTTGAAATTTAGGTAAGAGAGGTCAGAATCGTTGGACAATGAAACAAGGGAAAATTTAAGGAATAAACTGTACTAATTGGTTAAGCCAAAAATTCTGTAAATTTTTTAGTAAGAAGATATATGAGTTTAGTTTCAGGGAAAATTTACGGATTTAAATTTTGAGTTTTCTAACTCGATTTATAGTCAATTTTGTCAGTATGTCGCAGATGGACAGTTTCAAATTTTTTTGCCCAAATTAGAAGTTAAGTCTGGGGTTGCGAAATTACCAAAATACCCATGGAGTGTAAATTACCGAAATACCCCTGGGTTGCGAGATTACCGAATTACCCTTAGTGGGTAAAATTACCGATTTACCGAAATGCCCCTATGGGCCGATTTGATAGATTGTTATAATGGGCCAATTTACCGAAATGTCCTTATGGACCGAATTACCGAAATGCCCCTATGGGTCGAATGATCGTATTGCTTTAATGGGCTGATTCATAAAAAGTATTAAATAGGTTAATGGATGTTATTTTTATATGGATGTTTTACGATTATGTATGATGCATCTTTACATATTGCATGGGATGGGAAAATTTGAATGAAGAGAAGTATAGACCGGTGGCATTGCCACAAATTCTGATAATGGCTATGTGCCTAACATATGAATTAACGACTCTGTGTCGATCATTTTACCGTATATGAATCTGGTGGCTCGACCACAAATAGTATAAATGGCGACTTGATCGCAAATTGGAGAGGCGGCGGGGTGGGTTGACTTGATCCCCACGGGGAGAGACTGGATGGTACGGGGGAGAGATTGGATGGATGGGTTGGGTTGCATACTTTGTATTCATATATATATATATTGTTTTGTAATTGGGCTTCGGCCTAAGATTATCTTAAATGGGCTTAGGCCCAAGATATTTCTAAGCGGGTTCAGGCCCAGTGGATGACGGTAAGGGGATTTCACTGCGAGTTCTTGTAACTCACCCCCTTTTCTTAACCCTTGTAGGTAATGCTCGATGGCGAGGACTTGGGCCCATGGATGACTCGGTGGAGGCCATACTTGAAAGCGGTGTTTTATTTTGAACTTTAGATTTTTAATTCCGTTCACTTTACTATTTTGGGTTTTTATGTTGTAATAAGGCCTCTGGAGTGTTTTATTATTTGCTTTATGGTTGATATACTTATTATTTTGCTTAAATTGTTTAAAGCGAGAATTTTCTAAAACTTAAATTAAGGTTTTCCAAAATTGATTAACATACGGATTTCATAACAAACTTTTACAAATATTTTTAACATTGAAATTTTCTCTCAAATTATCAACGATATTTTCAAAAGTCACGGTTTTAAAAGATTACTAGTTCGATTATCGATTTATAAAACAACCTCTCAAAAATACTTGCATTTTATCTATGTTTCATAACGTTTTCAAAATGTTCGCAACTCTATTTCTAAACGTCACATTTTAGTAAATTGTTTATTTCAAATATGCTTCCCAAAGCGAAAAGGTTTTTAAAGATAATTATGTTTTCAATTAGACATGAATTGCTTATGTGTTTTGGGTTTTTAACAAAGAGGTTGTATTTCTCAAGCAAGTTTTTACTTCCATGTGACACACTGATTCGGCCTAACTTCTAGTAGGGTTAGAGTGTTACATTTTATAATATCGAGCCAGTTTCAAAACTCATTTGTGGTTTGGATTCAAAAGCATTTTCAAAAGCTGTATGAATTTTAAATTATAGATATATGTGTTAAAGGAAGTATGGCACCACGGGTATCCGGCACCAAGTCAAGTAAGTTATGTTTTCAATTTATGATTATTGTGGTATGACTGTAAAAATACTCTAGAACTCTTAGCTTTAGGAGTGAAACTATAGAAATTGAGACCTTAGATACGTACTACGAAAATAACTTTACTTCCTATACTCCATAAAACATTGTTTAATAAACATTGAATAATTATACTAATTCATAAGACTCGTAATAAGATTAAGTCGACATTAGTGAACATGAGCGTTAAAGGACGTGAGACGCGATAGATGTGGACGTGGTAGAGGCCGAGGTGCTAAGGCTAGATCTTGACATCGGGGCATGTTTACGAAGGGAGGCGCTGCATCGCGATGGTTGAGCAGGATCTCATGATCGAGTGGGGTTGATGAGCTAACTCGGATAGTTAAGGAAGTATTGGAGGAGGTTAAAGGAATCGGTGAAGCACTTCGAGTTGGGTGCGTGGATGTAAGAAGAAATTAGATCGCGGTTCCTTTGGGACGTAATCTCGTTCCGTAAAGCGTGTTAAGGCACGTCCAAACTTTCCGACTTGCGATTATTGCGTAAAGCGTCATCGGGAGAATCTTTGGAGGAGGTCGGGGAGCATGCTTGAGATGCGGGTCTAAGGAGCATAATGCTCGGGATTGTTTCATCACCATCAAGTCGGTATGTTTTGGTTGGACGTGATGATTGAATGTAGAAAATTTTAGGTATAAGTGGTAGATAAGCGCTTTATACGTGGTTAGGTGTTTGGTTGTGTGAAAGAGGATTCAAGATTATGTTAAAAGTATATTAGTGTTATTAAGATCGAGTGCGCAATGAAAGCATAGTGGTGTGATTTGAGCGGTGCGTTTAGTAGTTGGTTGGAAATTTCGAGGGACGAAATTTCTTTAAGAAAAGGGTAGAATTGTAACGACCCAAAATTGGGCCTAGTAGGATTAGGCCCATTGGGCCTTGAGCGTAGAAGCATTTTGAAATTCATGGGAATTTGAGAACGGCATTATTTCAAGTTGGACTTATTAGGAAGGTGATTTTGGAGAGTTACGAGGTTTCTAGGAAGTTCCGGGTTCAAGTTAAGTTATAGGAAGAATTTTGTGTTTAAGCACTTTAAGGAGAGATAGTAAGTGACCTCAATGTTTATGGAATTAAATGAGTAATGTGCTAGCATAATTGAGCAATTGGTAAAAAGGATTTGGCGCCACATGAAGTACCTTGAGGGAAGAGGTTCAAATCCCATTGTGTGCAAAATTTTGACTATTATTTTTGTATTCTTTCCCTAAGTGTCGGCCAAGCATGTAAATAAGGCAAGGTGGACTTTTTATTTTTGGCAAGATGGCTAAGGAAAATAGGAAAGGATGAAGGTGAGGAAAGAAATCAAGAGAAAGGGGAAAGTAAGGGGAACATGTGGCCTTTTTCAAGGGAAGTGTTATGGAAAGTGTGGTTGGCCAATTTTTGACCATTATGGTCATGAATGTGGACGGTTTTGGGTGTAGAGGGAGGTAGCCGAATTTTCTTTGGCAATTGGTAAAACTTTTGGTGTTGTTTTGGCCAAAAACTCCTATTTGCAACTTTTGTGTCATTTTTCTTTTCTCTCCAAATTTCCTTCTCCTTCTTGCCGAATCTTCAAGCTTTGAGTGTACATCTTTCTTCTTTGTTTGGCCGAATCACTCACCTTTTTGTTCATCTCCCCTTAGATAGCTGAAACAATCTAGCACTCTTCTCTCCATCCATTCTTTTCTTTTGACCTTTTCATCAACATTTTCTCTATTCTTAATTCGACATTACCTTGTGATCAAATCATCCTCTTTTCGTAGTGATTTAAGTGAGTGGCGCTACAAGGAAATTAACAATCGGTAAGTAGTAGTTCTCTCCTTGTTGATAACTTTGTTTCATCTGAGTTTTTCCTTAATAATCGAGTGTTCTTCTTTCTCTCTCGTTGGGTCTGAGTTACATTCATTTCTATGATATGGCCATCGTTGGATTTAGGGCTTTCAACAAGGTGAAGGAGCACAAGTGATTGGTATTAACCAAATCGTTATTGTCGACTTGTCAAGCAAGTGGGGTAAGAACGTTGTTATAAGATTCGTTTATATCAAAGGTGGGATAATTGCTAACGACTCTTTTGCTCACCAAATATTGTTAGGACGGGATTTCAGTAGCCAAAGGGTAGGATCGATTTTTGGTGCACTGAGGGAGATCACATTCGTGGTGTTGAAACGGTAGAAAGCACAACTTGTAATCAAGGTGTGCAATCCTGTACCCTTCCGAATATATGTTTGAAATGGTGTGTAATCTCATACCTATCTAGATGTTTGTATGAAATGTTCTATGATTCGGTCGAAATACCGAAGAAAATCGGAAACCGGCATCCGAGACCACTCGGGAGTGCGTATGTTCATAGTAGTAACCATATTTTGCAAAGAAACAGTTTGGTCAGCAGCAGTGACGTGATTTTGGAAAAATCACGAAAAATAGGATAAAGGGAATTAGAAAGCGAAAAAGATATTGAATTAAATCTTACTGTGTCTATTTTTATATGAAAGAAACGGAGGAGGAAGAGGAATTGTATATTCTGTGATATCTTAATTTTAGTGAGACTGGTTCTGATGGACTTCGTGGTTCCCTATTCTGTCTTGGAAAAATTGGTTAAAATTGTGAAAAGTGTATTATGAGGTATAAGTTATATGTATGGATTCCTTAGAGAACCTATTTTCAATAGAAACAAGTGGGAGCAGTATATGAAAACCGTACAGTGAGATATTTGAAATTTAGGTAAGAGAGGTCAGAATCGTTGGACAGTGAAACAAGGGAAAATTTAAGGAATAAACTGTACTAATTGGTTAAGCCAAAAATTCTGTAAATTTTTTAGTAAGAAGATATATGAGTCTAGTTTCAAGGAAAATTTACGGATTTAAATTTCGAGTTTTCTAACTCGATTTATAGTCAATTTAGTCAGTATGTCGCAGATGGACAGTTTCAAATTTTTATGCCCAAATTAGAAGTTAAGTCCGGGGTTGCAAAATTACCAAAATACCCTTGGAGTGTAAATTACCGAAATACCCCTGGGTTGCGAGATTACCGAATTACCCTTAGTGGGTAAAATTACCGATTTACCGAAATGCCCCTATGGGCCGATTTGATAGATTGTTATAATGGGCCGATTTATCGAAATGTCCTTATGGACCGAATTACCAAAATGCCCCTATGGGTCGAATGATCGTATTGCTTTAATGGGCTGATTCATAAAAAAGTATTCAATAGGTCAATGGATGTTATTTTTATATGGATGTTTTACGATTATGTATGATGCATCTTTACATATTGTATGGGATGGGAAAATTTGAATGAAGAGAAGTATAGACTGGTGGCATTGCCACAAATTCTGATAATGGCTATGTGCCTAACATATGAATTAACGACTACTGTGTCGATCATTTTACCGTATATGAATCTGGTGGCTCAGCCACAAATAGTACAAATGGCGAGCTTGATTTGCAAATTGGAGAGGCGGCGGGGTGGTTGACTTGATCCCCACGGGAGAGACCCGGTGAGTACGGGGAGAGATTGGATGGATGGGTTGGGTTGCATACTTTGCATTCATATATATATCTTGTTTTGTAATTGGGCTTGGCCCAAGATTATCTTAAATGGGCTTAGGCCCAAGATATTTCTAAGCGGGTTCAGGCCAGTGGATGACGGTAAGGGATTTCACATCGAGTTCTTGTAAATTACCCCCTTTTTCTTAACCCCTGCGTGTAATGCTCGATGGCGAGGACTTGGGCCCATGGATGACTCGGTGGAGGCCATACTTGAAACGGTGTTTTATTTTGAACTTTAGATTTTTAATTCCGTTCACTTTACTATTTTGGGTTTTTATGTTGTAATAAGGCCTCTGGAGTGTTTTATTATTTGCTTTATGGTTGATATACTTATTATTTTGCTTAAATTGTTTAAAACGAGAATTTTCTAAAACTTAAATTAAGGTTTTCCAAAATTGATTAACATATGGATTTCATAAAAAAACTTTTACAAATATTTTTAACATTGGAAATTTTCTCTCAAATTATCAATGATATTTTCAAAAGTCACGATTTTAAAAGATTACTAGTTCGATTATCGATTTATAAAACAACCTCTCAAAAATACTTGCATTTTATCTACGTTTCCGCAACGTTTTCAAAATGCTTCTGCAACTCTATTTCTAAACGTCACATTTTTGTAAATTGTTTATTTTAAATATGCTTCCGCAAACGAAAAGGTTTTTAAAGATAATTACGTTTTCAATTAGACATGAATTGCTTAAGTGTTTTGGGTTTTTAACAAAGAGGCTGTATTTCTCAAGCAAGTTTTTACTTCCATGTGACACACCAGATTCGGGCCTAACTTCTAGGCCGGGTTCGGGGTGTTACAACATCTTAATCCAAAAGTCCACAACACACAATCACATATTAAAATAAGAGTATGAGAAAGCTTACACTTGGAAATTAGAGTAGGGGTTTAGGCTACTCTTAAGTTCCCAATTAACGCAATGAACCGTGTCTACAAGTAGCGATTCTAAACACTCACTATTTGCACTTTCGCCTAGTCACTGAAAGCTCAAACTAACTTTTCCTGAAGTCGTAGAAGATCATAACAAATCTGAAGCTTCAACAAGTAGATCACACAACAACACAATCAACATTCAGCCAAAGACTCTCCTAAATCAATCAAAACACAAGCCTAAGTTAGTTTCTCTTGAAACCGAAACATTCGACATAGCAAACTTGAAACGCAAATATCTCGGTCTCTACTTATTCTTTTTACCTAAAACTAATTCCATTCATCTAATTCATCCTCTATAACTAATTTTTAACCTTCAAACTACACAAAATTACCCAATTCATGGTATCAAAATTTTTCAACATACTAAAGCAATTTTCACGAAAATTCATTAAAACATTGGAATTATTTAACGAAAATTTAAGAAATGTTTAGAAACCTTTTAATCACATCAAAGCTAATGTAAAAACACTTAGAAACCTCATTTTTATTCAAAATCCTTGAAATCCACCATTAATAATCAAATTTTTGGGTTTTGGTCAAAATACTCGATTTAATATGTAAAAACTCAATTTTAAAAGCCAGATAACATTAAAAACTAATAGAAAATTGAAACATTACCTTTTTGAAGAAGAAACAACTATTTGATCAAAAATCCAAAAAACTCAAAAGTTGAGAGATGATGAAACTAATGGTGTTTTTGATGGTTTCTATGGAATTCTATGGATGTTTAATGCTATGAGAATAAATGAAATCAAAGAATGAAGTTTAGAAAAAAAATTGGAAGAAATAGAGCTTAGGAAACTCAAGGGATGAAACAAAACAAAGGAAGAGAAAACTATCGTGAATAACCTGTAAGTGGGGGAAATATTAGGTTGATTTTAATGTTTTGGGCTATTTTCCCTTTTTATACTCCTAGTTTTAACCCCAAATTCAAAACGATCCTTATTTTAAAATTAAAGGTCATTGGAACAACATTTTCAAAAATTGATTTATTTTTCTAAAAGCCATAGGCGAAAACATTTCTGATTTACCATGCTACGAAACTCCTAAGCACACTAGAGCTAAAATTACCATTTTAGCCTCGAAACTCTTAGGCCCAATTCAGGGTGTGACAACTCTCCCTGAAACACCCCACACCCGGCCCACGAGCCTGGACCGGATCTGGTATGTTCCTTAAGTAATCTGGTTACAAAATTCTTTTATTACCAGAGGAAGACTTGTGCGATTTTTAAAAACTATTGTTTTGGGTTGGGCTTGAGTTAAAAACCCATTGATCTTATTTTAAAGTCCAATTAATTAAGATGAAAAAAAAATTAGGGTTTATTTTTAAAGAAATAAATTTTACTTAACTTTAATTGAAAATAATTCGTAACATAGTAATTAAAAATAAAAGTAAGGAAATGTAACTTATGGCCTTATTACATCAAGTAGAATCCCAAAATAAAATTAAAATACTTAAATAAATTTAAATATCCATATTGAATAAAACTTCAAGCTGAGCATGGCCATCCCTAAGCTTCCGCCGAACCCGGTCCATTATTGATCGTCACCTGAAAAATAGTCCCCAAGCAGGGTGAGTCAATGAGACTCAATGTGTACACAACACTAAAATTCAATAGATCAGGCATACATTTTTCATATCCAATACTTATTCATATAACAGATAAAAATGATGATGCAACCCAAACCCAAACCTAGGTGCCATCCGCTACACATCCCCGTACCAACCTGCACACCGTGGGGACTACTAAGTCAACCCTCCATCCGCTACACACCATCGAAGCGCGACTGCGATCGACGTGCTCATCGCCCATATAAAATTTGTGGCATAGCCACCAGATAATTGTGTCATGAGACACCACATTCGAGATAATGTAACCGGTTACCACATTCAGATAATGTGACCGAAGTCACCACATTCAGATAGTGAGACCGTAGTCATCACCTTCACTTCCCCTTTTTCATATATCCCGAATGACCCATATTATTCATATCATACATATCATACTTAAATTCTCATTCTTATAAATTTTCAAATGTTATAAATAACATATTTCATAATCCTAGTGGAAGTAGGAAACGCACACAGTACTTTGTACCATATTATGGTACCTTAGCCACATTCTTATAAACATGCATATATTACGGATTACCATAAATCTTATTAAAAGTTAGTGTGGGGTACACACTGATTCGTTTAACGAAGTCCTTGAAAATCGAAGAACCGATCACGATTTAGATCCTTAACTCCTATATTCGACCAATCATTTAAACACATTAATAAACCTTTTTGGCTTTAAAATCAAATCCTAGTAGGATTTGTATCACAAAACCTACCTTGTTGCCGATTGACTTAAGAATCAAGTCCCAAAACTTTGTTTTATTCCTTCTTTGTGATCTCAAATCCCGAAAAGTATCCTTGCTTTCCTAGGGATGTCGAAATTCCTATAATCACATGTTAGGTTTAATCTAACATTAAAACTTAAAACAAGACCTTTGGATCTTATAGTTTCTTACCTTAGATCCCGAAATATTCCTCCTTGTAGTCGACAGTTGTAGAAACCCGAGAGATCCCCTTAATACTTCAGTCGACTACTTCCTTGCTTAGATTCACAGGGAGATTCGGCTATGGGTTCTAATGGAGAGGAAAATATTTGGCTAGGTTCCAACAATTACTTAATTTCGGCTCGACAAAAGAAAAGAAAGCAAAGAAGAGATGAGAGCACTAAGAATTCGACAGAGAAAGGAGGAAGCACAAATTGATGAGTAGCCCTCCTTCCTTCCTTTTATAGCCGAAATTATCATCTAAGGAGTCCCTTACTTGGCCACCACTCCTCTATCTGATAACTTTATCCTTTAATTATCACTTAAAATAAAAGATAATTCAGCAACTATCCTTACTTAGCCGAAATTATTAAACTCAAAGTCCCTTACTTGGCCATCACTTCTCCCTTATTTTCCTCTTTATCTCTTTATTCAAATTAAAAGAATTTAATCCAACAATTATCTCTTGAAAAAATGATAAATAAATCCCTTATTTATCCACTATTTATAAAATAATAAAAGCTCCTAATTTATAGCCATGTGTCGTCCACCTCGAGTCTTACGGAAGCAAAAAAATAAAACCTCCTTTATTTGCTTCCCAAGTGACTCGAACTCAGGCCCATTCCTCTTGCATATGGCGCCATTTCCATAGGCCCTAAGTGGCATCTTCAGACCACTTTTCCAAGCCTGTTTGTGTGTCAAATTTCACAAACTTTTTCTTTTAAGGCCACCTTGCCTTAATTTCCCCTTTTAAACCTTAAAACTCGTCATTTCTAGGTCATTTCTAAGTTTCCAAAAATTTTCGTTCGGCTCTGTAAACTTGACATTTTCTTACATTTCCAAGTTTCTAGAAATGTTCACTTTCCATTTTCCTTACATTTCCTAGTTTCCAAAAATGTTCACCTTCCATTTTTAAACTTAACATTTCCATACATTTTCAGGTTTCTAAAAATGGTCATTTCTAACTCATTTTCATTCATTTCTGGGTTTCCAAAAATATTCAAAATTTATTCTTAGTACCTAAAACATGTCACTTCGTAGAACTAAACCGAAAATGCATAGGCCCTTTCCAGGATGTTCTGAGTTCTACCCCCTTAAAAAATTTCGTCCTCAAAATTTTCTAACTAAAATAATTGAGGGTATTGCTGTCGCATCGTCTCTTCTGGTTCCCACGAAGCTTCCTCCGATCCATGGTTGCGCCATAACACTTTGACTAGAGGAACTGACTTCCTACGTAACACTTTCACATCACGTTCCAATATCCGAATCGGCTCTTCCTCGTAGGATAAGTATGGCCTTAGCTCTACTTCTTCGACAGGTACCACATGAGACGGATCCGATCGGTAACGACGTAGCATGGACACATGGAATACGTCGTGCATCTGCTGCAACTCTGGTGGCAACTCCAATTGGTATGCCACTGGCCCAACTTACTTCAGTACTCGATAGGGCCCTATAAACCTTGGGCTTAACTTCCCCTTGCGACCGAACCTCATTACCTTTTTCCAAGGCGGGACTTTCAGAAACACTTGGTCTCCCACTTCAAACTCTATTTCCTTCCGCTTAAGGTTCGCGTACGACTTCTGCCTATCAGAGGCTTCCTTTAACCGTGCTCGGATTGTCTTAACCTTCTCTTCAGTTTCCGCCACTAACTCTGGACCCAAAACTCGACGTTCTCCTAACTCAGTCCAACAAGTAGGAGTTTTACACTTCCGACCATACAATGCTTCATATGGTGCCATCCGAATGCTAGCCTGATAGCTGTTGTTGTAGGCGAACTCAGCTAAAGGCAAATAGTCTTCCCAACTTCCTCGGAAATCCATCACACAGCCTCTCAACATATCCTAATCCCGTATGTGAAGCGTCACAATACACCACAAAATCCTTGCACGCCTTTGGTGGATTAGCACCTGGAGCTTCCGTCAACACCTTCTTAAGGTTGTCAAAGCTCTTTGTTGCTTATCGGACCATTCAAAGGGTACTTCCTTCCTTAGTAACTTTGTCAAAGCGCGGCTATTGACGAGAATCCTTCTACGAACCTTCACGTAATAGCTTTGCCAAACCTAAGAAACTTGAATCTCACCACGGACCTAGGTGGTTTCCAATCCAACATCGCCCGATCTTCCTAGGATCCACTCTTATTCCTTCTGCGGATACCACATGCCCTAAGAATGCCACCTCCTTAAGCCAAAATTCACACTTGCTTTGAATTTGGCATGAGCTTCTTCTCCTTAATACTTGCGGCACAATTCAGAGGTGTTCATCATGCTCTTCTTCAGACTTGGAGTACACCAAAATATCGTCGATGAACACAACGACGAACCTATCCAAGTATGGTTGGAAAACTCAGTTCATCATATCCATGAACGCGGCTGGAGCGTTCGTCAATCCAAACGGCATCACCACAAACTCAAAATGGCCGTATCTTGTCCTAAAAGCGGTCTTTTGGATATCTGCCTCCTTCACCTTCAACTGGTGATATCCCGACCTTAAGTCTATCTTTGAGAATACTACGGCCCCCTTCAGCTGATCGAACAAGTCATCGATCCTTGGCAAAGGATACTTGTTCTTGATGGTCAGCTTATTCAACTGACGGTAATCTATGCACATACGCATAGTTCTGTCTTTCTTCTTTACAAACAGAACTGGTGCTCCCCATGGAGACACACTAGGTCGTATGAACCCACGATCCAACAACTCTTGGATTTGAGCCTTGAGCTCAACTAACTCCTTTGGCGCCATTCGGTATGGAGCGATTGACACAGGAGCTATTCCTGGCAGCAAGTCTATTCCAAACTCCACCTCCCTATCTGGGGGTATTCCTGGTAATTCCTCCGGAAATACATCTTCAAAGTCTTTCACTGTTCTAACTCCACTGACACCTTCTTCCTTTCCACCTAATGCACTTACGAAGGCTAAGAACGCCTTGCACCCTTTCTTAACCATTTTCTCGGCCTTCAACGCAGGAAACTACGTTGGGCAGGTAGTTTCTTCTCTCTCCGATCATTACTACTACTTCATCCTCCGAGGTCCTTAGTTCCATTCGTTTAGCCGCACAATCCAACACGGCTCGGTGCTCTACTATCCAGTCCATTCCAAGTATAAGTTCAAACTCCCCGAAAGGTAGTTCCATTAAGTCAACAGAAAGTTCACTCCTGAATTTCTAGGGGTACATTAGAAAGATCTTATCCACCACTACACAGTTTGGCCTAATGGGCTTACTACAGTTATCTCCCTATCAGAAAGTTTAGAGTCTAGGCCTAGTGTTTCCACTACACTACATGCAACATATGAATGGGTCGAGCCCACATCAATTAAGGCATAATAAGGCTTGCCATAAATAAGGAACGTACCGGTTATAACATCCGGTGCGTCTCTGTCCTCCCTACGGCGAACCGCATAAACCAAACCCGGTTGCCTTGCCTCAGCATTAGCATCACCTCTGCCCTGTGCTCCACGTCCTCTACGCAACCATTATTACCTCGATTACTCGAACCACGACCTCGTTGAGGTTCTTTGTCCTCCTCTACCAACGACTAACATTACGAGCGGGTGGTCAACTTTCATCCTGGTTTCTTAGGACAATCCTTGAGCATATGGTCCTTGGACCCACACCGAAAACATCCTCCGTCTTTTTCCGGACTCCCTTAAGTGCTTCTTCCCACAATGTTCACAAGGGCGACATCGCCATCCTGCACCGGCCTGGCGATTTTGCGGCCCATCAACTCTAGTCCTCTTTTGAGCCTTCCCGGATGATCCAAAACCTCTTTTGGGCCTATTTCGATCCACGATGCGCTTTGTAGAATCCTTGATTCCTTCAGCCACTTTGGCCTTTTCTACCAAAGCGAAAAACTCCCGCTCCCGATGCGGTGCTATCAACGATCTCGAGATCATCCCTTAGCCCGTCTTCAAAGCGGACACGAGCGCTCATGCTCGATTACCACTACTCCTCGAGCATATCGGCTCAACCTTAGGAATTCACCTCATACTCCGCCACGGACTTGTTCCTTGAACCGGCCCGAAATGCCTTCCTTTGCTCATCAAGTATACGGTTCCCACATACTTCTTACGAAATGCCTCCTTAACATATTCCCAGGTCAGATCCTCCGCCGTGGCACCATCCCGGACAGTCAACCACCACTGATACGCTTCATCGCGTAACAGTGCCACCATTCCTTTTAACTTTTCCTCAGAGGTCAGATCAAGCTCATCCATGATGCGCTCGGTTGGTTCCAACCAGTACTCAGCTGTACTGGGTGCCACACCCGATACTCCACGAAACATTTCGGCTCCATTAGCTCGAAGCCGCTCAGGCACAGACTTACGGGTTCTCGAATTTCCTCCTACACCAGCCACCAACTCCAAAACTCGCAGCACAGCCTGCGACACAGCATCATCCCCCGTCTGAGCTTGTTGCTCAACACCAACAGCTAGGGGTGGTGGTGGCGGTGGTATCTCGTTGTCTGACCCTTGACCCGATCTAACGGGTTCTGACACCGCCATCCTTCCTCTACCTCGTCCACGATGACCACGTCCTCTAGAGCTCATTTCTAACGTTGTAATCTGATTAAGAAGTTTTATGAATTAGTCTTTCTTTCACTTGTTTACCCGCGAAGGAATTTTATGACAAGAGTCTTAGGAGTGGTTCTTTCGTATTCATACATGCACACAGTCTTTCCATTCATTCGTACATCCTTCAAACAATTATGAACTTTTCGTTCATTGGAGAAACGTTGTAGTTTTCATTGTTATTGTTTCTCCACTACCTAGGGGTATTTTCGTAATTCTGTCCTACAAGGGTATTTTCGTAATTTTTCAAAAGGAAAAAGTTCTTTGGTGATTTTGTCATAAAGTATTTTGGTATTTTTAAATTCCGGGGTATTTTGAAAAATTTTGAAATCCAGGGGCATTTCAGTGATTTTGGACCTCGGGGGTATTTTGGTGATTTTTTTCTCCAAGCGGGGTAAATTTGTAAAATCTTATAAATCAGGGATATTTCAAAGGTTGCAAAACTTTGAGGTTCTTTTGAGAATTGTACTTTTCAAAGCGGTGATGTTGCAAAAATTTTAGAAATCGGGGTCATTTTGGTAATTTTATAAGTTAGGGGCAATTTTGAAATTTCCAAAATTCAAGGTATTTTTGATAATTTGCAAATTAGGGTTTTTGAACATTGATAAAATAATGAAATTTTGGCAAAACTATTGAGTAGTTGGTCATTTTATAAACCAAGGGCATTTTTGTATAAATCTGAAATCTTTCGGAAAATTTTTGTAAAGATGGTTTTCATGAATTTAGAAGAAAGTTTTAAGAGTTCTAAAACTAGGGTTTTGTTGTTTTTATAAAAACACGGCTAATTCCCTTCGGGTTTTAGTTATTGTGTTTAGCCTATGACCGAGTCCTCTTGGTCGGGGTGAACAAAGCTACGCACTGTGCGAGGATTCGAGTGGAGAGGAGGTGAGTCACGCGGACTGCTTAAATACCAAGCTCCCACCGAAACCATTCCTAGACATGCGCACAGAGGTTGCCACACCTACTGAGCCCTCTAGGTTAGGGTGAACCGAAGCTACGCACCAGGTAGGATTCCTGCGAAGAGGAGGTGAGTCACTAGGACTGCTTAAATACCAGGCTCTTTCGGATCCAATCCTAGACATGCGTATAGGGGTTACCACACCCTAACTCAGTGACTTAACCATAGGTTTGTTTAACATTCCTTAAGTCTTATGTGTTTGTGTTTGAGTAGACTAGTCCTAGGGTTCAAGTTCCTATCATGCTTTTCTCGTTCCATTCTTTTTCTACCCTTCCATATTTCATAACACATAATCACACAAATAGTTAGGGGTACTTACGGTGGATCATGGTCGGAGACTTAGGAGCCATGCCAGAAAACCTGTTTATTTCATAAAATTCTTTCAAAAAGCTTACTTGGCTCGATTTGAAAACGTTTTGGGCCTTAGCCCACAGGCCGAGAGTTTAAAAGCGGGCTCGATGCAAAATGAAACACCCACACCCGCCCACGAGCACTGGACCTGATCTCGTATGTTCCTTAAGTAATCACAGTTACAAAATTCTTTTATTACCAGAGGAAGACTTGTGCGATTTTTAAAAACTATTGTTTTGGGTTGGGCTTGAGTTAAAAACCCATTGATCTTATTTTAAAGTCCAATTAATTAAGATGAAAAAAAAAACAATTAGGGTTTATTTTTAAAGAAATAAATTTTACTTAACTTTAATTGAAAATAATTAAGTAACATAGTAATTAAAAAAAGTAAGGAAATGTAACTTATGGCCTTATTACATCAAGTAGAATCCCAAAATAAAATTAAAATACTTAAATAAATTTAAATATCCATATTGAATAAAACTTCAAAGTGAGCATGGCCATCCCTAAGCTTCACTAGAACCCGGTCCATTATTGATCGTCACACTGAAAAATAGTCCCACAACGGGGTGAGTCAATAGACTCAATGTGTACACAACACTAAAATTCAATAGATCAGGCATACATTTTTCATATCCAATACTTATTCATATAACAGATAAAAATGATGATGCAACCCAAACCCAAACCTAGGTGCCATCCACTACACATCCCCGTACCAACACGCTAACCGTGGGGACTACTAAGTCAACCCTCCATCCGCTACACACCATCGAAGGCGTCCGCTGCAGTCGACGTGCTCATCGCCCATATAAAATTTGTGGCATAGCCACCAGATAATTGTGTCATGAGACACCACATTCAGATAATGTAACCGAAGTTACCACATTCAGATAATGTGACCGAAGTCACCACATTCAGATAGTGAGACCGTAGTCATCACCTTCACTTCCCCTTTTTCATATATCCCGAATGACCCATATTATTCATATCATACATATCATACTTAAATTCTCATTCTTATAAATTTTCACATGTTATAAATAACATATTTCATAATCCTAGTGGAAGTAGGAAACGTACCTGAGTACTTTGTACCATATTATGGTACCTTAGCCACATTCTTATAAACATGCATATATTACGGATTACCATAAATCTTATTAAAAGTTAGTGTGGGGTACACACCTGATTCGTTTAACGAAGTCCTTGAAATCCCGAAGAACCGATCTACTGATTTAGATCCTTAACTCCTATATTCGGCCAATCATTTAAACACATTAATAAACCTTTTTTGCTTTAAAATCAAATCCTAGTAGGATTTGTATACTGAAAACCTACCTTGTTGCCGATTGACTTAAGAATCAAGTCCCAAAACTTTGTTGTATTCCTTCTTTGTGATCTCAAATCCCGAAAAGTATCCTTGCTTTCCTAGGGATGTCGAAATTCCTATAATCACATGTTAGGTTTAATCTAACATTAAAAATTAAAACAAGACCTTTGGATCTTATAGTTTCTTACCTTAGATCCCAAAATATTCCTCCTTGTAGTCGACAGTTGTAGAAACCCGAGAGATCCCCTTAATACTTCAGTCGACTACTTCCTTGCTTAGATTCACAGGGAGATTCGGCTATGGCTTCTAATGGAGAGGAAAATATTTGGCTAGGTTCCAACAATTACTTAATTTCGGCTCGACAAAAGAAAAGAAAGCAAAGAAGAGAGGAGACCACTAAGAATTCGGCAGAGAAAGGAGGAAGCACAAATTGATGAGTAGCCCTCCTTCCTTCTTTTTATAGCCGAAATTATCATCTAAGGAGTCCTTTACTTGGCCACCACTCCTCTATCTGATAACTTTAGCCTTTAATTATCACTTAAAATAAAAGATAATTCAGCAACTATCCTTACTTAGCCGAAATTATTAAACTCAAAGTCCCTTACTTGGCCATCACTTCTCCCTTATTTTCCTCTTTATCTCTTTATTCAAATTAAAAGAATTTAATCCAACAATTATCTCTTGAAAAAAATGATAAATAAATCCCTTATTTATCCACTATTTATAAAATAATAAAAGCTCCTAATTTATAGCCATGTACCGTCCACCTCAGTCTTCTAGAAGCAAAAAAAAATAAAACCTCCTTTATTTGCTTCCCAAGTGACTCGAACTCAGGCCCATTCCTCTTGCATATGGCGCCATTTCCATAGGCCCTAAGTGGCATCTTGGACCACTTTTCCAAGCTGTTTGTGTGTCAAATTTCACAAACTTTTTCTTTTAAGGCCACCTTGCCTTAATTTCCCCTTTTAAACCTTAAAACTCATCATTTCTAGGTCATTTCTAAGTTTCCAAAAATTTTCGTTCGGCTCTGTAAACTTGACATTTTCTTACATTTCCAAGTTTCTAGAAATGTTCACTTTCCATTTTCCTTACATTTCCTACTTTCCAAAAATGTTCACCTTCAATTTTAAACTTAACATTTCCATACATTTTCAGGTTTCCAAAATGTTCATTTCTAACTCATTTTCATTCATTTAGGGTTTCCAAAAATATTCAAAATTTATTCTTAGTACCTAAAACATGTCACTTCGTAGAACTAAACCGAAAATGCATAGGCCCTTTCCAGGATGTTACACTCCCCCTCTAAAAATAATTTTGTCCTCGAAATTTACCTAAGCTAAAAAAATAAGGAGATTTTTGTTTCATCACATCTTTGGCTTTCCAAGTAACCTTTTCTATCTTGTGGTTGCACCACAAAACTTTAACCAAACGAAACCCTCTTATTTCGTAAAACCTTCTCTTCATGAGCTAGAATCTCAATCGGCTATTCCTCATAAGTTAAATTAGTTCGAACTTCAATCTCCTCCACTGGCACAATGTGCAACGGATCTAAACGATACTTTCGTAATGTAACAGCCTGTTTTCAGTTAAATTGGAATAGTGGTTTTGGGACCACAAATTCGAGGTTAAAATATTTATTTTATTATTAATTTAATGTTTACAACATGTTAGTAGTGTCGTATAGTGTCGTATAAAGATTTTTCTAAGAAATTTAATCATTTTCATGCTCAATTCGATAAAAAGGACTAAATCGCGTAAAGTGTAAAAGTTGTGTTCTAATAGCTAAAGGTGTCTAATAGCTATAAAACTTTAAAGTGGAGGTCCTTAAGTGGTAATTAGACCATTAGTGTGTTAGTGGACATTTATGAGATTGGTTTTAAAAGGTTATAAAAGCAAATTAATTAATAAAGATTAAATAAATGAAACAAAATCAAATATCATTTTGATTATCATCATCTTCCACTGAATATCCAAGGGAAGGAAGCTATTTTTGTTCAACTAGGGTTCGGTTACTTTGAGGCTTAATTGGTGAGTTATTTTTGTCCCGTTTTTAATGATTTCTATGTTTTTGGAATCGTTGTAGCTTAGTCTAGCTTACCCAGGGACTAATTTGTGAAACTGTTAAAAGTCTAGGGTTTTACCATTGATGAATGTGTATGTGTTTTGATGTTTGATGATAGAAAATGAATGGTTGTTGTTAGATAAACAACATTTGTTAAGTGATTAAATTGAGAAATGTGAAATTTGTATGGTTAAATTGTGAAATAATGAAAATTATGGGCTGCTATGGATATATATATAATTCAGCTAGCATGGGTGTGGGTTAAATTGAATGAATTTGCATTTTTATGAGCTAGGGACTAAATTGTAAAGATGTTAAAATATAAGGGGTAAAAGTGTAGAATTTCCATAATATGAATTTTGGATTAAATTGAATAGAATGTATTTTGAATGAGTTAAATTTGATTATATAGATCAAGAAAAGCAACGTACGAATCTAGATCGAGGGAAAAATAAAATATTGGATTAGTCGATCCTATTCCGTCGTTTTTGTGATCGAGGTAAGTTCGTATGCTAATAAGCATTAATGTAATTATGTTTTAAATGCTTTATAATTGCATTATTGGTGAATGCGACTTTACGGAAATGTTCGACGAAGATTTGGCGACGTGTGAAATCCTGGTTGAACCTTAGGAATAGATAGGATACAAATGACATGTCATTAGGGGTTATTGTGTTTTGGGTGCTGGTCCGTACGTTCTACCGGTGGCTGAGTTTTTCGGCATGTGTTGCGGTTACTCTTTAGCTTGTGTGAGCAGCACCGTGTAGCTACGTCTTGACCATCAGCTTGTGTGAGCAGACCCAGTGATAGCTCGAGAGTGAGCATTTATATGAGATATGAGATTGAGATGGTTTCAACCATGTATTGGCACTTAGTGTGCAAGATTACCGAGTATCTAATATTATTCCAAATGGTTCAACGGGTATATTGATGATATGACAGGGTAAGAAATTGATACGTATCAGTACAGGTATGTACGTAAACCATATAAGTATTGAATCCATGAAATTTGTGAGTTTCATGATTTTCTATGTGAATGAATGTATGTTAGCCTTGTGATTAAATGGAGTTGTTGTACATTATGCTTATAATACTTAAATTGTAAATGAATGGTAAGTTATACTTATTAGCCATACGAGCTTACTAAGCTTAATAGCTTATTCTGTTTACTTTTCCGTGTTTTATAGTGATTTCAAAGCTTGCTCGGATTGGGAGTTGTCGGAGATCTCATCACACTATCCAGCCGCTGTTTTGGTACTTTTGAACTTGTGTACCTATATGGCATGTATAGGTGTTGTGGTTATTATGGTCTAAATGTTTGTAGTGTTGATAGTCAATTGATTTGACTTGTAAATGATATATGTTTTTGATTATGTGTTTAGCCATGTGACTTGGCTTATTTTGGTATACTTGGTTATGTATATATGTGTAAATGACCTTTGATATTTAGTTCATAATTGCTATGTGAATGTCTTGTAGAGATTTGGTATTAAAGGTAGCAAATGGTTGAATTTGAGAATGTATTAGCATGCTAAATATTAGGCAAAATAATGCATATATGGAATTAACCATTTAGGTGATTTTTGAATGTGAAATTGGTATGAATTTGAATGGCCAATTGTGATGTTTATGAGTAATGTTTTTGTTGACTTTGGATTTGTATGAATTGGACTTGGTTGTGGTTGTTTTGAATACCTATTGAGGGTATGGTCATATGCTATTTGGTATGCGTAGGTTAAAACTACTTTGGGTGAGAAATAAGGCTAGGAAAATGGCCTATTTTTGTCCACATGGGCAGAGACACGGGCGTGTGTCTCAGCCGTGTGTGACACACGGTTTGATGAAACGGCCGTGTGCCCCCTATATTTTATTTAGAAATCAAGTCAGTAGCTCTATACGGCCCAGCACACAGGCGTGTGACTTGGCTGTGTGGCATAAGTTAGTATACCCTCCAGTTTTCACACGACCTAGAGCACGGCCTGGCACACGGGCATGTAAGACCATTTCAAAGGTACACGGGCTAGTCACATGGGCGTGTGGTTGGCTGTGTGACCCAAGTCAGTGAGTTACACGAGATAGGACACGGGCTAGGACACGGTCATGTGATCCCATTTCGAATGTCTACATGTCCTGTGACATGGGCGTGTCATTGGCCGTGTGAGACACATGGCCTGGCCACACGGGCGTGTGTCCCCTGTACTTTGAAAATTTTCTATGTTTTCCCAAAATCTTCCTGAGTTCTCGGTTTAGTCCTGAACCATTTCTAATGCTTGTTTTCGGCCTCGAGGGCTCGTATTAGGGACTATATGATTGTATTTGAATGATGTTTGTTTGGATATGAGAATTGTATGATTGTTTAATTGATAAGTCCGATAATGCTCTGAAACCCTATTTCGGCGACGAATACGGGTTAGGGGTGTTACACGTAACATAGACAAATGAAAAATATCATGGATTCGCTCAAGCTCTAGCGGCAACTTGAGCCGATAAGCTATCTAACCAATCTTTTCAACAACTTCATAAGGTCCAACATATCTTGGACTCAATTTACCCTTCCTTCCAAACCTCAAAACCTTCTTCCAAGATGAAACTTTCAAGAACACCTTATCGCCAACTTGAAACTTGATATCTTGACGTTCCAAATCAGCATAAGATTTCTACCTATCCGTTGCTGCTTTCAATCGATCACAAATCAACTTCACTTTTTCCTCAGTCTCACGAACCAAATTCGGTCCAACAACTCACTTCTCATCCAATTCTGTCTAACACAAAAGAGTTCTACACTGCCTACCATACAACGCTTCAAATGGTGCCATACAAATACTCGACTAAAAACTGTTGTTGTAAGCAAACTCTGCTAACAACAAATATTGCTCCTAATTGCCAATGAACTCGATCACATAGCTTCGCACCATATCCTCTAAAACTTGAATTACCCTTTCTGATTGACCATCAGTTTGAGGATTATAAGTCGTACTGAAACTAAGCTTTGACCCTAACACCTCTTGCAAACTCTTTCAAAACCTAGAAGTAAAGCGCGGATCCCTATCTAAAATAATAAAAATTGGAACCCCATGAAGATGTAAAATTTTAGCAATATATAGCTCGGCCAACTTCTGCAAAGAATAATTGGTATGCACAGCCAAGAAATGCGCACTCTTCGAAAATCGATCAACTATTACCTACACTGAATCCTTTTTTGTCGAAGCCAAAGGCAAACTCGAAGCAAAGTCCATAGTGATCCCACTTCCATTCAAGAATTGCAATCGGTTGAAACAAACCTGAAGGAAACTGATGCTCTACCTTTACCTTCTGACAAACCAAAAATCAAGTCACAAAATTCGTAACATCACGCTTCAACCCAGGCTATCAATAAATATTTTGAAGATCATGGTACATTTTACCACTATCGGTATGCATAGTGTAAGGGCTACTATGCGCCTTAGTAAGGATCACTTGTCTCAAACCCACATCTTGCGGCACACATAATCTACCTCAAAAATTCAATACACCACCACCACCAACATAAAAATCTCCTTTAACGCCTTGCTCAACCTGTTGAATCCTCTTTAAAAAAATCCCTATCCAATGATTGTTTTTCCTTTATCTGTTAAGACAGAGTCAGCTTCACTTGAAGTTCAGCTAACAAACCACCATCACTAGTTAAACTCAAGTGCACAAACATAGCTCTCAACTCCGCCATCGACTTCCTACTCAAAGCTTCAGCAACAACATTCACCTATCCAGGATGATACCCTATCACACTATCATAATCCTTTAAAAGTTCAATCAAATGCTTTTTCCTTAAATTCAACTCTTTTTGAGTTAGGAGGTACTTAAGGCTCTTATGATCTTATTATAAATGACACACTTCCTCTATACAAGTAATGGTGCCAAATCTTAAGCTCGAAAACCACCACAGCTAACTCCAAGTCATGAGTTGGATAATTATGCTCGTGCGTCTTCAACTGTATATAGTCAATGCACAACCGCATAGTACCATCCTTCTTCTTCACAAACAAAACCGGTGCACCTCATGGAGATACACTCGATCCAATGAACCCTCTATCAAGCAACTCTTGCAACTGAATCTTTAACTCCTTGAGCTCTTTTGGTGCCATGCGATAAGGCACAATAGACACCGGTGCAATACCATGATAGAGCTCAATACCAAACTCTACTTCATGATCCGGTGGCAAACTAGGAATTCTTCAAGAAACACATCAGGAAAATCCTTAACGGTACGGATATCCTAAACTCTCACCTCCTTATTAACTGAATTCTTTACATAAGCTAAGTAAGCTTAATAACCTTTTCCCATCATCTTCTCAATCTTCATAGATGAAACCACACTAGACATGAATCCCGGTCTTTCACCAACAATGAATTTTTTTTACCATCACTAGTCCTCAAAGTAATTCACTTCGTTTCAAAGTCTATCTTAGCCTTATGCTCAGTTAACCAATCCATATTAAGAATCACATCATAACAGTAGAAAGACAATTCCATAAGATCAACAGAGAAAATGTGCCCTTGAACCATAAGAGGGCATCTACAATAAAATTTTTACTATCACCGAAAGAACTAATAGCAGTCATACCCAAATCAATAGTCTCTACAGGAATCCCTAAGTTACAAGCCAATTCACTCAAGATGTACGAATCCACAGATCTAGAATCAACCAAAGCAAATAATGGAGTAGGCTGCAATGTAAAAGTACCTGCTATAACATCATTCGAATCCTGATCCTCTGACTCCTTAACAGCATAAACTCGAGTTGGACCTCCAGACTCAACCTGTGTAGCAACAGTATGAGTAACAATTCACTACCCAGCTGGTCTCCTATTACCTCTACCGCGACCACGGCCCGTAGAAGCAGGCGTTGAACTCTGAGTCTGTGAAACCTCCACTCTATTTGAGAAATCCATAAAAAATGTTCCTTCGAACCATACTTAAAACAACCACCTATTAATTTGCAGCACTCACCAAGATGCCTATGCTTATAATCTGCACAAACCAATCATCTAGAACCACCCATTGAACCACTAACACTGACCACCACACTAGTCTGCTGCTTAGACTGACTCAATTGAGACCCATGTCTCGCACCCCTACCAGAACTTTGATTATCACGCCCTCTCTTAGGCAGTCGTCCAGATGCAGAATCGGAAGTTCTCTTATCATATTCAATAACCATAGAACGAGGTGGCTCAGCCAAAGTCTCCTCAACTGTTTTGGCTTTCTCAACCAACTCATCAAACATCTCAACATTCTGAGCTACCAAGTAAACCCGAATATCACAATTAAACCCAAAACGAAACCTCTTACAATGATCCCTCTCAGAAAGAATCATCTCAGGAGGTTACTAATTAAGTCGCACAAAGTCTTTCTCAGAGTTAGCCACTGACAAATCACCTTAAACCAAGTCCAAAAACTCATGTTTACGAGCTTTCATGTACTACTCGCCCATGAACTTCTTCTTAAAAAGCTCATGAAAATAACCCCAAGTCAAACGGTCAGCAGTAGTACCTCTCTTAATAGTATTTCACCAAATATGAGCTTTATCGTCAAGTAGAGACACAATACAACCCAACTTCTCCTCATCAGAACAGGACATCTACTCGAGGATTCTTTCAACTCCTTCCAACCAGTACTTAGTTACGGTCGAATCATCCCTTTCACTCTAGAAAACTCTTTACCACCCAACGCCCGCAAACGTTCAAGCGAAAACCTTCGGTTAATGAGTACAAGATTGGAAAGTGTAGGTGCAGGAGCAGGTTTAGCACCAGCAATCCTCTGCACTCCAATCATAGCTTCCATCAGAGGGCTAACACCATCATTAAGTACGTTCACTCCAGTGGCGACACAGCAGGTACAGAGGATGTACCATCCTCTTGAGTATTAGCATTCACATTCACACATCTACAAGGCATATCGAATCTAATAATCTAACATACACAAACAAATAAGATGTGTGAGTGGTGGGGAAATGCTCCAAGTTACGTTCCTATAAGAAAACTTTAGGGTTAAGGTAATGTGTTCTTGTTCCTTCCTCACATGCAATTCAATCAGAGATATTTCAAATAATTTCAAGGAACGAGAGAGATTTCGAAACATGGGTTTCGTAACCCCACTCCACATAATAATCACCTAGGTTCGAGTATTAGTGAGCCTAGGCTCTGATACCACCAAATGTAACACCCTATACCGGCCTTGTCGCAGAGCCCGAGTAACAAGATGCTACACCACCGTCTCATCAACAACAAGCATAAAACATTTCATTGTCATGTGATTATCATAAAATTTCATTAAATTATTTATAGAGATTCTAAGTTATGAGTACCCTAAGCAACATTATATTATGCTAAACATACATCAGACGAGCTTATAACGTGATTTAAACATGCTTTTAAACGATTTAACAAAAATTATGAATAAATCACATAGGTATCAATACTGAATCAATGGTATCGATAATTCTCATAGATGGTATCAATACTACCCAGAAAATCAGTACTAAATTAGCATTTTGTTTCTCGCTCAAAACCCAAGAAATTATCGGTACATTTAAAAAAAAGTATCGATTTTAATACCCTGAGTATCGATACTCGTGACATGGTATCGATACCAAAATGAGTTACTAACTTCCTGCACATTCGAAATATCAAGGAGGTATCGATTTTAAAACCTGAATATCGATACCTCTGCTTCAGATAGCAAAAACCCAACATATTAAGGCATTTAGTCCAATCTAACTTGTATCAATTCAATAAGCATCTATTACAATATCAAACAATCATTAAAATAACTATAATGACAATTCAAAACATCGTAAATAAGTTTGAATAAGCAACCAATATACTAGGATCAAAATCCACAAATCCTAAGAGCAATAAAGTTATATAAACATCCAAACATCATGGCAAAAATCAGCTAAAAGTCTACCACATCGCCTTATTACCACAATTTAAAAGATCAACTATAATTCACCCACTAAAACACTAAATTCAACTTGGATCAGTCCCTTGGAATTTTTCTGCACCGCTCACACCACAACGCTAACAATCTACAAAGGTTTAAAAAGGAGGGGATGAGCTTAAACAAGCTCAGTGAATGATTAGAATATCCACCAAAATACACATGTATTCACACGTTAACCAAAAATGACCAAAGCATAATTACACACACATATTATAAAGAGATCATATCAACATTATAGTAGCCCGATTTTCAGTGGTGTCAAAAATAGTGATTCGATGCCACTAAATTCGACGAGTAAGCTTGTAAATTTTATTATTTAGTATTTACGCATCAAATGTGGTTTAAAAAGATTTTTGAATTGGTAATTTATGTTTTATAATGAACTATAAGGTTTGAGTGGTAAAATCTTAGGTCAAGTAGTTTTAAAAAATGAGGTATCGAGACCCCGTTTTTATAAACCAAGCTGTAAATATTTTTATAAATATTTAAGGAATGTCATTAAGGTATTATTAAAGTTTCGTTAGAAAATTTTAACGTTTCGATAGTTAATTAATTAAAAAGAACTAAATTGAAAAAGGTGCAAATGTAACACCCCAAAACCGGTCAACACACCACGACCGAATCTGGCATATTATGGAGTGAAAACGTTTTGAAGAAAACAAGTTATTTTCATTGAAAACTCTTTTATCGCTTTGAGTTTGGAGAAATCCTGTGTATGCATAGTTGAAAACGTTATGTTGCCTTGAAAACCCGGAAATCTCTTTTTGAAAACTCGTTTGTCGTTCTTAACTTTAGAAAAACATTCAAGTCTATTAAAACCCGAGTGAATTAAACTTAGTTAATTTAAAATCATTTGTATTTGAGCTTGGAAAACTTAGGTTTGAAAATCATTTAAGTTTACTTTATTATCATCTTGTGAATATTGTTACCCGATGGTAAGGTTTGAAAATCCCGATAAGGAGTATAGTTTTAAAACGTTGCTTTTTACCGGTTATTTAAACATGCAAAGTTGTTTAACATATGCATAATATATCTAACATAAAATCAAGTAATCAAAAACCCAAAATAATAACTTAGCGGCCTTATTACAAGTCCAAAACCAAATTTAAAGAAAATAAAAATCGAAATAGTAATTTAAAGTCAAAACCCGAATATAAGTTGCATGGCCACCTCGAGTCCTCCCTGGCTCCAAATCCGCGATCTAAGCCTCATCTGCAAAATATAGGGAAGGGTGAGTCACCGAGACTCGGTGTATAAATCCCCAACCCGATAGAATAGCACTTACACAAGTCATTAATAAAACATGCAAATCATGCAACCCCATAACCTAACCATCCGATCTCCTTTAACTACCAGTGTGGTCAAAACCACTGGTGGTCAAAACCATCGTGACCGGAGTCACAAATATATAAGTGTGGTCAAAACCACTTTGGTGACCGTAGTCACAAATCAAGTGATGGGGCCAACCCATCGTGTGGTAAAACCAGCGATGACAATCCAGTAATCAACATGTGGGGCCAACCCATTGTGGTACCAAACCAACTGGGACGAGTCACAATATCCATATGTGGTCAAAACCATCGTGGTGACCGTAGTCACAATATCATATATGTGGTCAAAACCACTTTGGTGGTCAAAACCATTGGGACTTAGTCACAAATAATAGTATCAAGGCGGGGCCAACCCGTGTGGTGGTCAAAACCACCAGTAATGCAGATCCAAATAATTCTCCCCTCTCCTCTCAACAATCCCACCATCATGTCCATATCAATCGTGGCATAATAACGTATGATGATGCAAATAACACATGGCATAGCATTAAACAATGACATGATAGCATATATCGAGATCCATAATCGGGGACTTACCGAGTCACGCTCATGCCCACAAGGCATAACTACCGGTTTCAATGGCTATTCGGCTTTTAACAGTAACACAATAAACATATAATACTAATGAAGTGTGTAAGCGTTACACACCTGACTATTTGCGAATCTAGCGAAATCCCGAAACTACAATCTATTCCCAAACTAATAGAACCTGAAGATCCCGAAATGTTTGCCTCCTCCCTTCCTGTATTCGGCCAACACCTTGTTAATGAACAAAAGCCCATTCGGCTCATCTAGAAATCTTGAAGGATGAAATAACGCACAATAAGACCCTTACCAAGATCGATTACACCCGAGCCTTTAGGCTTAAATCGCAAGCCAACAAATCCCAGAGATCTACTGAACACGGCTACCCTCCTTCCTACAATCGGTTAGACACATCATTAAGAATCCAAAAGCCATTCGGCCTTAGCATGAATCTCGGAAACCAAAAGAGATTGTCACTCCCTTACCTGAGTCGACAAATCCCGAAGATCTAGAAGATCTAGATCCAAGCCACGATCCAAACGAATCCCGGGAACCCACATGTTGGCATCACCACTTCCTACAATCGGCCAAGGACCACTATCATTGGATTAAAGCCTTCGGTATTAATCACAACAGGAGATATCGAAACCGGAAAACACTTACCCCCTTACCTTCTTGCAGTGATTTCGCCACCAATCACCAAAGTTCGGCACACCCTAGTGATATTTGGGGATTTCGGCTACCTCACTAATATAGAACAAGAAAAGAGTTTAAGATCCCGATTTATAACGAATGGAGAAATAGGAAAAGAGAATGGCAAGTGAGATCCGGCATTAACCAAATCAATCGAGAAAAGAAGAATAAGAAGTTATACTTACCAGGAGATTCGGCTATGACCCAAAAGAAAGAGATAGATTTCGGCACTTCAAAGGGGATTAAAACACGTGAGAAGAGAAGAAAAATAGGCTAAGGGTATTCGGCCAATCACTTTGATGGAAACGAAAGAGAATCAACAAGGTTTTTGGCTTTTGAAGATGGAAGAGATGGAGAAGAAAATGGAATAGGAAGGGATGGATTTGGCAAGGAACAAGAAAAAGGTTTCGGCACAAGAAGATTGAAAGAAAGAAAAAGATGAAGTAGAGAGAGTTGATTTTGGCTTTTGAGCAAAATGGAAGAAGGAAAAAGGAAGCAAGTTTCGGCTCACAAAAGAAGTAACACAAGTGATTCGGCCAAGCCCCCTTATTGCCGAAAAGAGAAAGCAAAAATGAGAAGATAAGTTAGAGGGGTTTCGGTTTATGACCCTAAACGCAAGAGAAAGGAGCTCTCCCAACTAGCGAAATGTTCCCCAAGACCACCACGGACATAAGCACACCCCTTCCCAAGCACCAAAACCGAATGCTTCCCAACCTCACTCCACAACCCAAAAATTCGGCTACACAACCTACTCCTACTCAAACACCTGCCGTCCCCTTCATCCCTCCTTGAATTCCTCTCATCCATTCATTCAAACGAATTTGAATGAGTCCCACTCCTATAATTTCTCCTCTCCACATATTTTAAATCTGTTAACTTAATCCACATCCTCCCAACAGAGTCCCTTCTGAGCACACCTCCTTCTCAACTTGGCGTGAAAAAGAATAAGCAGAAAGTGGGATTTCTGCTGCTCGAACCTGAGCTCTCCTTCCCTGCATGTGGCGTCACCTTCCTGGTACCTTAGTGGCGCCTCCTTTGCCACTTTGCCACTAGGTTACTTGTGTCTAAACCCTCCGACAATTTCTTTTAACCCCTAACTTCCTTAGCTCCCTCTTTCTAAGTACTGAAACAAAAATTTTTGCCATGTCTCAGGCCTAACCCGAGGTCATGCCTAGACCCCAAAACACCCTAAACTAGCACAGTAGGCATATCATCACATGCAAACACACAAAATGTAGAGACCCCGATTTAAGGATATTACAGTTTTACCCCCCATTAAAAATAATTTCGGCCTCGAAATTACCTGATCAGAAGAGTTGAGGGTATTGCTGCCGTATCACATCCTCTGGTTCCCACGTGGCCTCCTCCGTACCATGGTTCCGCCATAATACTTTCACCAAGGGAACTGACTTCCTACGCAGAACTTTGACATCCCGATCCAAAATCCGTACCGATTCCTCCTCAAAAGACAAGTCTGAGCTCACCTCTATCTCCTCAACTGGCACAACATGCGACGGATCTGATCGATAGTGCCTGAGCATTGAGACATGGAACACGTCGTGAATCGACTTAACTGCTGGCAACTCGGTGATAAGCCATCTGGTCCCACTCGCCTCAACACCGTATACGGCCCAATAAACCTAGGGCTCAGCTTGCCCTTTCGCCCAAATCTCAACACCTTTTTCCATGGTGATACCTCCAGAAAGACCTTGTCACCCACCGCATACTCTATATCCCTACGCTTAAGATCGGCGTAAGACTTCTGCCTGTCCGAAGCTTCCTTAAGACGAGTCTGAATCACCTTAACCTTATCCTCTGTTTCTGTCACCAACTTCGGACCCAACATCTACCGTTGACCCAGTTCTGTCCAACACCTCGGAGTACGACATTTTCGTCCATATAGTGCCTCATATGGTGTCATCTGAATACTCGCTTGATAATTGTTGTTATAAGCGAACTCTGCCAATGGTAGATACTCTTCCCAACTACCGCTGAAATCCAGAACACAGGCCCTTAACATATCTTCCAAAATTTAGATTACCCTCTCAGAATGTCCATCAGACTGCGGGTGAAAAGCCGTGCTGAAATCCAACCTCGTACCCAATGCCTGATGCAAAGCTTTCCAGAACCTCGGCGTGAACACAGGATCCCTATCCGAAATAATTGACACGGCACTCCATGCAACCTTACTATCTACGCCACATACAACTTGGCTAACGGAGCGAAAAGTCAACTCGGATGGTATGAAATGAGCCGATTTAGTCGGATGATCCACAATTACCCAAAGCGAGTCTTTCTTGCTAGGCGTAAGGGGTAGCCCCATCGACAAAATCCATCGTAATCCTTTCCCACTTCCGCTGCGGGATCTTTCTGCCGCAATTGCCATGATCGTGAATGGCGATGCTCACTTTAACTTGGTTGGCATGTCAAACACTTACTCATAAACTCAGTTACTTCCCATTTAAGACCCGACCACCAGAACTGTTTCCTCAAATCACGATACATCTTATCGCCTCCGGGATGCATGGCGTATGGGCTGCTATGAGCTTCTGAAGAATCATTTGTCTAAACTCAACGTCCTTGGGCATACATACTTTCCCTTGAAAACACGAGACTCCATCAACGCCCAAACTATAACCCTCCGATTCACCATTACGCACTTGCAACCTCCGAGCACTCAAAACCTCATCTATCAGTTGTTTCTCCTTAACCTGATCAATCCAAGTCGGCTTTACTTGCAGTCGCCAACAGACTCCCGTCGTCATATAGACTAAGGTGAGAAAACATCGACCTCAGATCTGCTACCACCTTACGGCTCAACGCATCAGCTACTACGTTAGCCTTACCCGGATGGTACTCAATCGAGCAGTCGTAGTCCTTCAACAACTCGATCCACCTTCGCTGCCTCAAATTTAAATCTTTCTGAGTCAAGAGGTACTTCAAACTCTTGTGAGCCGTGTAGACTATCGACTTTTCCCTATACAAGTAATGCCTCCAAATCTTCAAGGCAAAAACCACTGCAGCCAACTCCAAGTCATGTGTCGGGTAGTTACCCTCATGAGGCCTTAATTACCGAGACGCATAAGCGACCAGCTTTCCATCTTGCATCAGCACACACCCTAAGCCAGTATGTGATGCATCACGGTAGACCGTGAATTCCTTTCCTGCCTCAGGCTGAATCAACACCGGAGCTTCAGTCAGAATCTTCTTTAACTTGTCGAAACTTTCCTGCTGTTTTTCAGACCACACCAACGGAACCCCTTTTCTCAACAACTTAGTCAGCGGCGCTGGGATCAAAGAAAAACCCTCTACGAACCTTCTGTAGTATCCTGCCAAACCCAGAAAACTTCGAATCTCTGCAACCGACTTAGGTGGTTTCCAATCCAACACTGCTTCGATCTTTCGAGGATCCACCCTAATCCCCTTAGTTGATACCACATGACCCAAGAAAGTTACCTCCTTAAGCCAGAACTCGCACTTACTAAACTTAGCGAATAGTTGCTTCTCCCTCAGAATCTATAGAACCACCCGTAGATGCGCATCATGCTCCTCTTCAGATTTCGATTACACCAAAATGTCGTCTATAAACACTACGACGAATCGATCCAAATACGGCTGAAACACCCGATTCATCATGTTCATGAATGCTGCTGGCGCATTGGTCAACCCGAATGGCATCACCAGAAACTCGTAATGCCCATACCGAGTATGAAATGCCATTTTATGGATATCAGCCTCCTTCACCTTGAGTTGATGATACCCCGACCTAAGATCTATCTTAGAGAATACCGATGCACCCTTAAGGTGATCAAACAAGTCGTCTATCCTGGGCAACGGATACTTGTTTTTGATCGTCAACTTATTCAATTTGGCGGTAGTCTATACACATCCGCATAGTACCGTCTTTCTTCTTAACAAAAGCACAGGTGCTCCCGGGTGATACACTCGGCCGGATGAAACCTCTCGTCCGGCAACTCCACGAATCGAGCCTTTAGCTCTACCAATTCTTTCGGTGCCATCCTATATGGGGCAATAGACACTGGCGCGATTTCGGGTAACAAGTCTATACCGAACTCAACCTCACGGTCAGGGGGCAAACCCGGAAGTTCCTCTGGGAATACATCAGCAAACTCCCCCACAGTTCGGACATTCTCCACAGCTGCATCCTTGGCTTCCAAAGCACAGACATGCACCATAAATGCCTCACAACCTTTCCTAACCATTTTCTCGCCTTGGTGCAGAGACCACATTGGATAGGTAATCTCTCCTATTACCTATCATCACCACCTCTTCGCCTTCCACTGTCTTCAACACCATGCGCTTTGCTGCGCAATCCAAACTGGCCTGATACTTTACTAGCCAATCCATCCCGAGAATCAGATCAAACTCCCCAAACGGCAGTTCCATCAAGTCAGCCAAAAACACGACCCCTTGAAGTTCTAGGGGTACATCCCTATATAGTTTATTTACTTCTACAGAGTGACCTAGAGGGCTTATTACTGTCATCTCCCTAGAAGTAATCTCAAAGTCTAAGTTCATTATTTTCGCTATGCTACTGGAAACATACGAGTGCGTCGAACCCACATCAATCAAAGCATTATAAGGTAGACCAAAGATTAAGAACGTACCAGTTATGACGTCCGGTGCATCGCCCTCCTCTCGACGCCTCGCTACGTAGACCAATCCAGGCTGTCTCGCCTCTGCACCACCTGCACCTCTGCCTGATGCTCCACGGCCTCTACCGAGCCATTACCTCCCCGGTGAACCACGGCCCTTCCGTGGTCTGCGACCATCCCTCCCGATCGTATGCGATTCTCGATCCCAGTTGCGGCCTAGCTGATCTCTGTGGACAATCCCTCACTTGATGCCCCATCGATCCACACTCGAAACATCCTCTGTTTTTAGTCCAACATTCTCCCGTGTGAGATTTCCCACACCGAGCACACCGTGGCGGCCATTGATTGTTAGCAGCAGTAGGCCTAGCAACTTGATTCGGCCCACCATACCTAGCCCTTTCTGCTGATTCCCGCGGACCACTCGATGATCCGAATTCCTCTTATTCCAACCCTTATCCACGATTCCGCCTTATGCATTGTTTCACCTCCTCAGCAACTTTGGCATTTTCCACTAAGACCGCAAACTCTCTTTCCTGCTTTGGGGCAATTAACATCTGCAGCTCGTCTCTCAGCCCATCCTCAAATCTGACACAGTGCTCATGCTCCGTGCCCACAATACCCCGTGCATACCGACTCTCACCAAGAAATTCCACCTCATATTCCGTCATGGTCTTACTTCCCTGGACCAGTTCAGAACGCATATGCAATTGCGCATCAATGTAGCTAGCCCCAATGTACTTCCTCGATAGGTTTGCTCTAAAGAATTCCCAAGTAATGTCATCCGCCATCGCTCCGTCCCTAACCAGTAAGCCACCACCGATATGACTCATCTCGAAGCAAAGATACTATACCCTTGGCCTTCTCCTCGGTAGAAGTCCGGGTCATCCATGATGCGTTCCGTCGCCTCCAACCAATATTCTCCGCCGTACTAGGTGCCACGCGGATACACCTCTCGAATAATACCGCACCATTAGCCCCGAGTCGTTCGGACACGATTTCCTAGCTCCCGTTCCAATGCTCGCACTCCGCGACTCTCTCCGAGAACCCGCAGCATTGCCTATGACATCGCTGCGTCATCACTGTCGGTCACGAAATTCGCGCCACGGTGGCGGCGGTGGTACCTCATTTTCCGACCCATGTCCAGACCCTACCGGTTCTGAAACCGTCATCCTACCCCTACCTCGTCACGAGTGTTACGCCCACGTCCACGTGCACTCATGACTATCGATATAATTTGAGCTGATTAAGAGTTTTATGCGTTAGACTTTATTCCACTATTTATTAAAGCACAGTCTTATGAGAAGTTTAATACCGGGATTGTTTCGCGAGTTCATACCATCCTACAGTTCAAGTCTCTAAAGTATTTCCTACTACTATTAGTCATGCCAATATTATCACAATCATATCATCATAAGCAACAATTTGGGGTACTTACCTGGGCGGATCGGTGCCGGAGACTCGGTGCCATGCTTTCCCAACCATCATTTTTCCCATAAAGCCTTTCATAATACATTTTAAGACATTTTTGGGCCTCGGGCCCCACAGAAAGCTGTTGAACACAGCTCGATACCAAAATTGTAACACCCCAAAACCTGGTCAACACACCACGACCGAATCTGGCATATTACGGAGTGAAAACGTTTTGAAGAAAACAAGTTATTTTCATTGAAAACTCTTTTATCGCTTTGAGTTTGGAGAAATCCTGTGTATGCATAGTTGAAAATGTTATGTTGCCTTGAAAACCCGAAAATCTCTTTTTGAAAACTCGTTTGTCGTTCTTAACTTTAGAAAAACATTCAAGTCTATTAAAACCTAAGCGAATTGAACTTAGTTAATTTAAAATCGTCTGTATTTGAGCTTGGAAAACTTAGGTTTGAAAATCATTTAAGTTTACTTTATTATCATCTTGTGAATATTGTTACCCGATGGTAAGGTTTGAAAATCCCGATAAGGAGTATAGTTTTAAAATGTTGCTTTTTACCGGTTATTTAAACATTCAAAGTTGTTTAACATATGCATAATATCTCTAACATAAAATCAAGTAATCAAAAACCCAAAATAATAACTTAACGGCCTTATTACAAGTCCAAAACCAAATTTAAAGAAAATAAAAACCGAAATAGTAATTTAAAGTCAAAACCCAAAATAAGTTGCATGGCCACCTCGAGTCCTCCCCGGCTCCAAATCCGCGATCTAAGCCTCATCTGCAAAATATAGGGGAAGGGGTGAGTCACCGAGACTCAGTGTATAAATCCCCAACCCGATAGAATAGCACTTACACAAGTCATTAATAAAACATGCAAATCATGCAACCCCATAACCTAACCATTCGATCTCCTTTAACTACCCGTGTGGTCAAAACCATGGTGGTCAAAACCACCGTGACCGGAGTCACAAATATATAAGTGTGGTCAAAACCATGGTGACCGTAGTCACAAATCAAGTGATGGGGCCAACCCATCGTGTGGTTAAAACCACCGATGACAATCCAGTAATCAACATGTGGGGCCAACCCATCGTGGTACCAAACCACTGGGACGAGTCACAATATCCATATGTGGTCAAAACCATCGTGATTGTAGTCACAATATCATATATGTGGTCAAAACCACCGTGGTCAAAACGATTTGGGACTTAGTCACGAATAATAGTATCAAGGGGCCAACCCGTCGTGTGGTCAAAACCACAGTAGCAGTCCAAATAATTCTTCCCCCTCCTCTCAACAATCCCACCATCATGTCCATATCAATCGTGGCATAATAACGTATGATGATGCAAATAACACATGGCATAGCATTAAATAATGACATGATAGCATATATCGAGATCCATAATCAGGGGACTTACCCGGAGTCCACGCTCATGCCCACAAGGCATAACTACCGGTTTCAATGGCTATTCGGCTTTTAACAGTAACACAATAAACATATAACACTAATGAAGTGTGTAAGCGTTACACACCTGACTATTTGCGAATCTAGCGAAATCCTGAAACTACAATCTATTCCCAAACCAATAGAACCCAAAGATCCCAAAACATTTGCCTCCTCCCTTCCTGTATTCGGCCAACACCTTGTTAATGAACAAAAGCCCATTCGGCTCATCTTGAAATCCCGAAGGATGAAATAACGCACAATAAGACCCTTACCAAGATCGATTACACCCGAGCCTTTAGGCTTAAATCGCAAGCCAACAAATCCTGGAGATCTACTGAAAACGGCTACCCTCCTTCCTACAATCGGTTAGACACATCATTAGGAATCCAAAAGCCATTCGGCCTTAGCATGAATTCCAGAAACCAAAAGAGATTGTCACTCCCTTACCTGAGTCGACAAATCCCGAAGATCTAGAAGATCTAGATCCAATCCACGATCCAAATGAATCCCGAGAACCCACACGTTGGCGTCACCCCTTCCTACAATCGGCCAAATACCACTATCATTGGGTTAAAGCCTTCGGTATTAATCACAACAGGAGATATCAAAACCGCAAAACACTTACCCCCTTACCTTATCGGCATGATTCGCCACCAATCACCAAAGTTCGGCACACCCTAGTGATATTTGGGGATTTCGGCTACCTCACTAATATAGAACAAGAAAAGAGTTTAAGATCTCGATTTATAACGAATGGAGAAATAGGAAAAGAGAATGGCAAGTGAGATCTGGCATTAACCAAATCAATTGAGAAAAGAAGAATAAGAAGTTATACTTACCAGGAGATTCGGCTATGACCCAAAAGAAAGAGATAGATTTCGACACTTCAAAGGGGATTAAAACATGTGAGAAGAGAAGAAAAATAGGCTAAGGGTATTCGGCCAATCACTTTGATGGAAACGAAAGAGAATCAAAAAGGTTTTTGGCTTTTGAAGATGGAAGAGATGGAGAAGAAAATGGAATATGAAGGGATGGATTCGGCAAGGAACAAGAAAAAGGTTTCGGCACAAGGAGATTGAAAGAAAGAAAAAGATGGAGTAGAGAGAGCTGATTTCGGCTTTTGAGCAAAATGGAAGAAGGAAAAAGGAAGCAAGTTTCGGCTCACCAAAGAAGTAACACAAGTGATTCGGCCAAGCCCCCTATTGCCTAAAAGAGAAAGCAAAAATGAGAAGATAAGTGAGAGGGGTTTCGGTTTATGACCCTAAACGCAAGAGAAAGGAGCTCTCCCAACTCGGCCGAAATGTTCCCCAAGACCACCACGGACATTCTAAGCACACCCCTTCCCAAGCACCAAAACCGAATGCTTCCCAACCTCACTCCACAACCCAAAAATTCGGCTACACAACCTACTCCTACTCAAAGACTGCCGTCCCCTTCATCCTCCTTGAATTCCTCTCATCCATTCATTCAAACGAATTTGAATGAGTCCCACTCCTATAATTTCTCCTCTCCACATATTTTAAATCATAACTTAATCCACATCCTCCCAACAGAGTCCCTTCGAGCACACATCCTTCTCAACTTGGCGTGAAAAGAATAAGCAAGAGAAAGTGGGATTTCTGGCCGCTCGAACTCGAGCTCTCCTTCCCTGCATGTGGCGTCACCTTCCTGGTACCTTAGTGGCGCCTCCTTTGCCACTTTGCCACTAGGTTACTTGTGTCTAAACCCTCCGACAATTTCTTTTAACCCCTAACTTCCTTAGCTCCCTCTTCCTAAGTACTAAAACAAAAATTTTTGCCATGTCTCAGGCTAAACCGAGGTCATGCCTAGACCCCAAAACACCCTAAACTAGCACAAAGAGGCATATCATCACATGCAAACACACAAAATGCAGAGACCCCGATTTAAGGATATTACAGCAAAACTTGCTAATTATAAGAAATATGTGATTAAATGACTTAATTAGTGAAAAAGGGAGGACTTAAAGAGTAAATAGACATAAATGGGATAGCTGAGGCGGTATAAGAAAGAAAGTAAGTAATAAAATAAAGCCATTAATGGCAAAATTGTAAATAAAGTGAAATTGAAATTTTAAATTGAAATTTTAAAAGTTTCTAGGCAATTCTTCATCAATTGTTTTGTCCAAAAATTCCATAGGAGAGCTCCTAAGTTGGTTTTGCATATTTTGCTTCAGGTGAGTTCAATTCTTGCCCTTTTCTTGTAAATTTTATGTTTTTGAGACTTTTACAATTAAGTCCAACTTAATATTACCTTAGTTTTTTATTTTATTGAAAATTTTGAAAGTTGCCATAGATGAGTATTAGATGTTTATATGAATAACATGGATTTAGAGTTTTAATTTTGTTGTATGATGATTTTATAAAGTGATTTTGTTAAATATTGATTTTAGGATCAAATTGTGAAGAATTAAAGAATTAGGGTTTGGTATTAAATTTATATTCTATCAAGGGCTGTATAATAGCCTAGAATATTTACATAAATTATTAATTGAGAAAAATTTGTTAATTTGATAAGATTAATTAGTTAAGGACTAAATTGCAAAAGTTGTGAAAGTTTACGGTAATTGTGTAAATTTGAAAAACTAATGGGTATTAATTGTGAAATGAATTAAAACTGAAATATATGCTAATGAATGAGTAATTTTATATTTTAGATCAAGATCCTGTAGATACTCGTGAAAAAGGAAAATTAGCGGAATAGTCCCTGAACTACTGCAAATATTACAATTTAACCTAGGTAAGTTCGTACAGTTAAAATTTAATATTTATATTGAATTGATGAATGGTATTATGTGTTTTTTCTATTGTTGAAAATAAAATATTGTTAAATTTATAAATTTGATTTGAATATTCGGATTAAATGGAACGCGGGATTTGAGTACATTCGGCATTCGGCGAATTAACGACATTGGAGGAAAATGACAGCAAATTACCCAAGTAAACCAAGGTTCAGCATTTGTTGCAAACTTTCGTGTTTACTTTCCGTTTAGCTCTTACGAGCTTCTGTTTAACTCATATGAGTTTCCGTTTAGCTCTATTGAGCTTCTGTTTAACTCTTATGAGTTTCCATTCAGCTCTTATGGGCTTTTGTTCAACTCTTAAGAGTTTTTGTTCAGCTCTTATGAGCTTCTGTTCAACCCTTATGGGTTTCTGTTTAGCTCTTATGAGCTTCTGTTTAGCCTTCGGGCTTCTAAAAACAATGTACTCTTATCCGTAAGCCGTTCTTCGATTTGGGAAGATTTGGTATGTGACTTATGAAATTGAAATTGAAAGACATATTGTTTGTTATTGGTATTGATCTGAAATAAGTGTATTCATCGATTGAAGTTGTGATTGGCAGGCAGTTTACATTGAATGAATTTATTTAAATTGATTTTTTATAGTAGGTTCGGTAAGATTTATGTTTAACCCATCGAACTTACTAAGCTTCATTAAGCTTACTTCTGTTGTTTAATGTCTTTATAGATTTTTGAGAGGTTGGAAGATCGGATCATCACTCAAGTCACACTATCCAGCTTATTCCAGTATTTTTGTATGTTCAATATGGTTTATATGGCATGTATAGGGATTGATGTGGATTAGATTAAAGCTGACATGTATAGATGTTATGAATGATGTTTTGTTTACATAATCAACCTAGATATATATTTTGGTTTGGAAATAAAGTAAATTGTGATGTGGTTATGATGGATATATGTGTAACACCCCAAACCGGCCTAAACGTTACTTACCGAATCGGCATGTCACATGACAGAATGTTTAAAAAGCGTGCATTCGTTAAAAGCTCATATTCTTTATAGTTGTGGTGAGAAATCGAGTTTAAGAAATTTTGAATAAGAAATGGTTTATTATCATTTTAAGAAAATCCCATATTGATCATTTAATAATAAGCAATAAACAAATTGAAAATTTGAAACCAAATAAAATACCCAAGGCCTTATTACATAACAAAAACTCAAATAAAAATAAGTCCAAATAAAAGAAACGAATTTACGAGTAAACATATGTATGGCCTCCACGAGTCCACCTCGGCTCCCAAATCCGCGATCTAATGATTACCGCAAAATTTAACTAAGGGGTGAGTCATCGAGACTCGGTGTGTAAATCCCCATCCAACAGGCCCTTACACAATTTCATATGAAAATATGCATATCATGCACCCAAACCTAGCCATCCGCAACTCCTTTTTCTACCCCGTGTGGTACCAAACCACTGGTGGTGCCAAACCACTGGTGACTTCAAGTCACAATATCCGTCAATACATGTGGTGCCAAACCACTGGTGGTGCCAAACCACTGGTGACTTAAAGTCACAATATCCGTCAATACATGTGGTGCCAAACCACTGGTGGTGCCAAACCACTGGTGACCCGAAGCCACAAAGCAAATGATGGGGCCAACCCATCGTGTGATACCAAATCACCGACGTCAATCCCATAATGTAAATCGTGGGGCCAACCCAACGTGGTGCTAAGCCACTGGGACGAGACGCTATGAGGTGCCAAACCTCCGGAGGTGCTAAACCTCGTGACCGTGTGTCACAATGTGGTACCAAACCACCGGTGCCCGTCGACACGAATATCAACGCCTCTCCACTCATATAACCCATGCAATATGACATAATAATTCGTGTATGCAGATGTCATGTATGCTAGACATATATCAAATATAAGTATAACATGAATTACCATCATAATCAGATAGACATAAAACAACATAATCACCCTAATCAACCTCTAAGGGTATAACAGTAATTTTACCTACCAAGGGCATTTTCGTAATTTACCCACCAAGGCTATATCGGTAATTTACCCACCAAGGGCATTTTCAGTAATTTACCCACCAAGGGCATTTTTGTAATTTACCCACCAAGGGTATATCGATGTAATTTACCCACCAAGGGCATTTTCGTAATTTACCCACCAAGGGCATTTTCGGTAATTTACCCACCAAGGGCATTTTCGTAATTTACCCTTCAGGATATTTTGGTAATTTACCCACTAAGGGTATTTCAGCATTTCAGACTGGAATGGCCTTTCCAAGGCCCAATGTCGCCCGAGCGACCCAACTACCATTTCTGGTCGAAATGGACTATTAGGCCTAAAGCCCAATTTCGGCCCATTCGGGCTCACACGCTCGTGTGGCCCACCTAACACAAATCTAGCCACGTTTATGAGATTCACCTAGTCTAGTTCACTATATACTACACCATCATACATTTTACTATATTGGGCCCACGGCCCATTGCCCCCTTCGGCCCATCGCGCCCAAGCGGCCCCAACCCACAAGAATACTACATCGATGGCCTCAACTATCGCGTCGAAGCCCCACACGTGCGCTCGCCGCACGCTCGTGTGGCTACTATTGCCGTGATCGCACTTCCGGTATTGCCGCTCTACGCCTAGAGTAGAGAGAGTTACACACACGATAGGACTCTGGTGTTAATCCGCGCTCCGACCACTCCTCGTGCCCAAACGCCTTCCAAGGTGTGTCAAGCCCTCCTCTGGAATGCTCTTTATATAGCTAGCACTTCACCTTCCTTCTTTGTATCTTTCCGATGTGGGATCCTTCGTCGAGAGTTTAAATTCAATGAAACTCTTGCCGTCTGCATCGCAAAATAAATACTCCTTGCTTCTCATGAGATTCGAACCTGTGCTCCCTTGCAACATAATCCACGCTGCTAGCCACTTGGCCACAAGCTCCTCTTGTGTCTTAAACCATGCGCAACTAAATATAAATCTATAGCCAAATTCTGAGGTCCAAGTAAAAAGAAAACCAAAATGCAAAAGCCAAGACTTGAACCTTGAACCTCCTTCCTTCCTTGTGGCGTCACTCCCTTGCCTCTAAGTGGCGTCACTTTGCCACTACACCACACCTCCACTTGTGTCATTTTTCCCCACATTTTATTCTTAAGGCCTACCTGCCAACTTCCAGGGTTTTTTTTCACCTAAAACCAAAATTTCCCCAAAGCTAATATTTGATCCCGGGACTTCATAGAAGCCCTCTAACCTTCCAAAATAACTTACCTAATAAGTCTAACTTGCATTAATGCCGTTCTCAAAAATTTTAAATCAAGGCCCATTGGGCCCAATCCTACTAGGCCCAATTTCGGGATGTTACAATATGCTTATAGGTACTTAGTTAGTAGTAAACCTTAGTAAAAAATTTTAAATAGACTAAATAGGTAAGTTTGAGTATTTAAGGTATATGTGATGATATATTGTATATAAAACATGACTTTGGCTTGTTTTGAATGCTTTGTTGTGGTATATTGATGTGTTAAAATGTTCTGTTTAGGTTGATACCTAAATGGGTGAGAAATGTGGCCTTGAAATGGCCTATTTTCGTCCACACGAGCAGAGACACGGGCGTGTGTCTCAACCATGTGTGACACACGCCAAGTGACACGGCTGTGTGTCCCCTGAAACTTGGAAATTGTACAAGTCAGTATACTCAAAATTGATCACACGGCCTATCACACGGGCTTGTGGTTTGGCCGTGTGACTCCTGCACCTTAATATTACAAGTTAGTATGCTCACACGGCCTAACACATGGGCGTGTGGCTTGGCCGTGTGACCCAAGTCAGAAAGCACTCAAGTTTGGACACTGTCTAGGACACGACCGTGTGCCCCTATTTCGAATGCCCACACGGCCTGAGGCACGGGCATGTCTCCTGACCGTGTGAGCCACACGGCCTGGCCACACGGGCGTATGTCCCCTGCTCTTTTGAATTTTTTTATATTTTCTAAAAAAAAGATTGAGTTCTCGGTTTAGTCCCGATTTATTTCAAATGCGTATTTTGGGCCTCGAGGGCTTATATAAGGGACAATATGAGTGATTATGATTAGTTTCTGATATGTATGTTAAATGATATGAAATGTTCGTATTTGATTTGAAAAGTCTAGTAATGCTCCGTAACCCTGTTCTGGCGATGGATAAGGGTTAGGGGTGTTTCATTTAGTGGTATTTGAGCTACGATTTAGTTGATTCTTGGACTGAACGTAGCGTGTGAAATGTCTAGAAATACATTCCATATAAATATATGATAGTGTGATGTGTATGATCCGATCTAACCTTTATCTTCTTATAGATTGTAAAGATGTCAGATGGATTTGAACGTGTTGATAATGATAAGGTTAATGGTAGAGCACAGACTTCTGAACATGGGACGAGTAGTAATGTCCCGATTCCTCCGGCTCAAGAACAAGAACTTAAAAATATGTTTCTTTGGGTATATGAACCAGTGGTTCAACGAGTTTATGCAAGAAAGAAATCCAGCTCAGCAACCTCCATCACTACTGTACTGCCTGTAGTGCCTCCGGTTGCACCTCCACCTCCTTCAGTGATTGAATCTAGTAAACGTACTCCGGTTGAGAAACTCAGAAAGTGTGGGGCTGAAGAATTTTGTGGTAGGTCAGAAGATGATCCAGTTAATGCTGAGTATTGGCTTCAAAATACAATAAGAGTTTTTGAAGAAATGGCTTGTTCCCTTGATGATTATCTTAGATGTGTCGTTTTATTATTGAAAGATGAAGTATATAACTAGTGGTCAACAATAGTGGTTGTAGTACCAAAGGAGAAAATTTCCTTGAAATTTTTCCAGACTGAATTTAAGAAGAAATATGTCGGCAAAAGGTATTTAAACAAGAAAAAAAGAGAATTTCTTGAGTTGCGTCAAGGAAATAGATCAGTAGCTGAGTATGAGAGAGAATTTGCATACTGCAGTAAATATGCCCAGGAAATTGTGCCAACCAAATAAGAACTGTGCATTCAGTTTGAAGATGGTTTGAATGATGAAATTCAAATGATGATCGGAGGAAATGAAATACAAGAATTTTTTGTTTTGTCTGATCGTGCACAGAAAATGGAAGAGATGTATAACCGAAAAATGCAGCGGGATAGACGAAGTCGAGAACTTCACAAAAGAGGCTCTTCTAAGTCATTTGCGGCATCGCCAGCTAAAAAGACTAAAGATGATTTTAGTCGAGCTACCTCAATGTCTGAATGTCTAAATAAAAACAAGACGATTCAACGTGATTACGGGGTATCTACTAGACCCGCTGTTAGTGTGGGTAGTGTGGAAAATGCTCCTAAGCCTAAATGCAGATATTGTGGGAAATATCACCTTGGCGAGTGTAGAAGTAAAGTGAAGGCTTGTTATAAATGTGGATCGACTAATCATTTTATCCGTAATTGTCCTCAATTACAAAAAGAAAAGGAAGAGCATAAAGAAAAACAATTGCCTACTTCACAGAGAAGTAGTCGTTCGGGCCAAAATAGTACCACTGGGACTGCTAGTTCGGGTATGAAAGATACTGCTGCTCGGTCAGAGGCTAGAGCACCTGCACGTACCTATGCCATTCGAGCTAGAGAGGAAGCCACTTCTCCAGATGTGATTGCTGGTACATTCTATCTCTTTGATGTTACTGTGTATGTATTTATCGACCCTGGGTCAACTCATTCCTATATTTGCACTGCATTAGTAGCGGAAAAGAAGTTGCCTCTTGAATCTATTGATTATGATATTCAAGTTACAAATCCACTAGGTCAAAATGTGATAGTTAATTTAGTGTGTCGTAATTTTCCACTAAAAGTTAAAGGCTGTGAATTCCTTGCTGATTTGATGCTGCTACCCTTTCGAGAATTTGATGTTATTCTGGGAATGGATTGGTTATCTTTGCATGATGCTATGGTAAATTGCAGACAGAAACAGATTGATTTGAAATGTCAGAAAGGAGAGATAATTTCAGTTGAGTCTGAGAATTTGAAAGATATTGTCAGAATTGTTTCAGCTTTTTCTGCTCAGAGATTGATGCGAAAAGATAATGAAGCATTTTTAGCATACATTCTTGATACCTGAGATTCAGAATTGAAGCTGGATCAGTTAGCGGTTGTTAGTGAGTTTGCTGATGTATTTCCTGAAGAATTGCCAGGTTTACCACCTGATCGTGAAGTTGAGTTTGTAATTGATGTGATTCCTGGAACTGCTCCGATATCAGTAACACCATACCATATGTGTAACATGTAACACCCCAAACCCGGTCTAACCACTACAACCGAGTCTGATGTGCTACGGAAAGAGAATGTTTGAAGATCGACTTGTCAATTTTATTTAAGAAGGAAACTGTTGATTAATTTTAGAGAAAATGAATTTGAATCTTGTTTTAGAAAAACTTAGTTGCTTAATTGTTACTCCATACTTATTACTTAATTAGTGAACATTTCAGAAAACACATTCTTATCGAGGTTTAAAAAAAAAACAACCAATTCATATTTACCAAGTATGCTTATCGAAAGTTATAAAAAAAAACAACCAAATAAAACATCACAGAAATAAAGGTTAGGCGGCCTTATTACAACGAGGAAAACCCAAAAATTAAATAAAACAGGTAAGTCCTGACAGAAAACTTTGATATAAAATAAATGCTAAGCATGGCCACCTCGAGTCCACTCCGGCTCCATATCCACGATCTAAGTCTGATCTGCAAAATGTAAAGGAAGGGGTGAGTCACCGAGACTCAGTGTATAAATCCCCATCCCAAGAGAAGTTATGCTCTTACACAAATTCATTTACACATATGCATGTCATGCAACCCGTCAACCTAAGATCCATCCATGTCTCCCAAATCTACCCCTTGTGGTACCAAACCACTAGTGGTGCCAAACCACTTAGACTTAGTCACAATTTTTATAATGTATGTGGGGCCAACCCACTGTTGTGATGTTAAATCATTGGTGATGACACGATAGATCATACTTCCCCCTCCTCTCATCACCCATAACACAGAGTTATGCTAACAATATTAGTATGATCATGCTTAACATACATAATTGTGTATACAGAATATCATGCTCTCATAGATCACAATCAACACGAGAAACATAACAACTTACCCGGCATCCTCGTCTTTTTACCCACAAGGGTAATTTGGTAACCATTGCCGTCATTCTGGCTTTTAACAACACATAACATTTAACATAATAAGTAAAGAAAGTGTGTAAGAGTTACACACCTGGTTTTCGTACTACCGCTTTTACTGCTTCTACGCTACTTTGGCGTTGGGTTTATAGATCCAATCCCCCTACTGCTTGACTGTTAGTATTGTCCATAATAACTCCTTGTCACTAAATCATTTAAATGATGAGATCTAATTACCTAAACAACTATAACACTTAATACGAACTCTTACCTAATTAATCGAATCCCGAAAGTCTTTGGGAAACCACCACCACCAACCTACCTACATTCGGCCATCCTCAAAATATCAAACAAACCAATAAGCACAACCAAACCAGCCCATGTGACATTTGGCCAATTAAAAGAAATCAAGAAAGGCCATCCGGCCGAACCTACCACCACCTACCTTCGGCTTTTCCACCAAATTGGCACAGGAGACTTTTAATGAGATAGATTCAGCTACTAACAGCAGAGAGGGAGAATCGACAGGCCTTAGAACAAGTGATTCGGGTTAGGTCTTAATGAAAAGAAAGAGTGAAATCGCAAAGAAGGAAAAATCTCGAAACTCACCAGATCACTAAGGAGTATTCGGCTTATGGTGCACCTTCGGGAAACAGAAACCACCCTTGTAGATTCAAGCTATGGAAGAGGAAGATGAAGACCAGGTATTCGGCCTTGGAAGAAAAGAATAACGAGAATAATGTGTTGGAGAGTTGTGGCCAAGAAAAGAATTTGGGAGAAGAGGAGAAGAGAATTTTGGCTAGGAGAGTAAGTGAGAAAGAAAGAAAAGAAAACAAATGAAAAAGATGAACACCAAGCCTCAAAATATCGGCAATACACATGCACACACTCGAGTTGGAGTTTGGCCAACTCTCTCCCCCTCCCGATAACTCTTATCTTGCATGATAACCCAATCCCTATCTTACCTTTAGAAGAGGCCAACTTAGAACCAACGCTTCCTCCTAATTATCGCTTTTAATTACTAAATTAAAAAGAAATAAAGCTCCTAAATTTTAGCCATTGTGCCGTCCATCCCCTTCCCTCCTATGTGTCGAATTTTGACCCATCCCTTTGGGCCCCAAGCGGCCACACTGTGCCCAACTCTTTCCCCTTGTGACGCCACCTTCATGCTCACCTGAAGCCCCTAAATTTTTGGGCCACAAGCCCACTTGCTACTAAACACAGTACTTACTTAAATTATAAACTAACACTATTTATAAGCGGTTTAACCTGTGTTTTAAGCCCAAACCCGAGCCCAATACACACCTCAAGGCCTTAACCTACTAACTTAGCCATGCAGCATACCAAATGCACAGACCCACAGAATCAGGATATTACAGTTCTACCCCCCTTAAAATAAATTTTGACCTCAAAATTTACCTGGTCAGAAAAGTTGAGGGTATTGCTGTCGCATGATATCCACCGGCTCCCATGTCGCTTCCTCCGATCCATGGTTCCGCCATAATACCTTCACCAAAGGAACAAATTTCTTACGTAAAACCTTAACATCCCGATCTAGGATCTGCACTGGTTCCTCCTCAAAAGATAAGTCTGGATTCACCTCTATTTCCTCCACTGGCACAACATGTGATGGATCCGAGCGATAGCGTCTAAGCATGGAAACATGAAACACATCGTGAATTTGACCCAACTCTGGTGGCAACTCTAGCTAGTAAGCCACTGGTCCCACTCGCTTCAATACCCGATAAGGCCCAATAAACCTAGGGCTCAACTTGCCTTTCCTACCGAACCTCAGAACCTTCTTCCATGGCGACACTTTCAAGAAAACCCTGTCACCCTCTGCAAACTCTATATCCTTCCGTTTAAGGTCGGCATAAGACTTTCGCCTGCTGTCTCAAGCTTCTTTCAACCGAGTTCTAATCACCTCCACCTTATCTTCTCGTCTCAAAGAACCAACTCTGGACCCAATAATCGCGCGCTCCCCAACTCTGTCCAACACGTAGGGTACGACACTTCCGACCATATAAAGATTCATATGGAGCCATCCTAATGCTCGCACTTGATAACTATTGTTATACGCGAATTCCGCCAACGGTAAGAATTCTTCCCAACTACCCTTGAAATCCAAGACACATCCCCTTAGCATGTCCTCCAAAACTTGAATCACCCTCTCCGATTGTCCATCTGACTAGGGATGGAATGCCGTACTGAAATCCAATCTTGTACCCAATGCCTGGTGCAAAGCCTTCCAGAACCTTGCCGTAAATCTAGGGTCTCTGTCCGAAATAATCGACACTGGCACCCCGTGTAACCTCACAATCTCCGCTATATATAGTCTCGCTAGCTTCTGAAGAGAGAAATCCATACGTACAGGTATGAAATGAGCAGACTTCGTCAGACGGTCCACAATCACCCAAACTGCATCCTTTTTAGTGGGTGTGAGGGGTAACCCACTCACAAAATCCATTGTGATCCTTTCCCACTTCCACTGTGGAATCTTAATCGGCTGTAACAACCCTGACGGTAACTGATGTTCAGCCTTGACTTGCTGACATGTCAGACACTTACCTACAAATTCTGTTACCTCCCGCTTAAGACCCGGCCACCAAAACTACTCCCGCAAATCTCGATACATCTTACTACCTCCCGGATGCATAGCATATGGACTGCTATGTGCCTCTTGCAAAATCTTCTGTCTTAACTCCACATCCTTAGGCATACACACCTTCCCCTGAAAACATAATACTCCATCGCTGCTCAGACTATACCCCTCCAATCCACCATTCTGCACTTGCAAGCATCGAGCACTTAAGACTTCATCTACCAGCTGTTTCTCCTTAACCTGATCTACCCATGATGGCTTCACTTGCAATTCCGCCAACAGGCTTCCGTCATCATACAGACTCAAATGAGCGAACATCGCCCTCAAATCCGAAACCACTTTTCGACTTAGCGTATCTGCCACCACGTTTGTCTTTCCCGGGTGATATTCAATCGAACAGTCGTAATCCTTTAACAATTCCACCCACCTTCGTTGCCTCAAATTCAGCTCCTTACGAGTCGGCAGATACTTCAAGCTCTTATGATCCGTGTAGATCACCGACTTCTCCGCACAAATAATGCCTCCACACCTTCAAAGCGAAGACCACTGCAGCCAACTCCGGATCATGCGTCGGATAGTTAACTTCATGCGGTCTCAATCACGCCGAGACGCATAAGCAACAACCTTCCCCTCTGCATCAATACACAACCTAATCCCGTATGGGAAGCGCCACAATACACCACAAAATCTTTCCCCGCCACAGTGAATCAAGACCTGAGCCTCACCAAAACCCTCTTCAACTTCTCAAAACTCTCCCGCCGCTTATCCGTCCATACAAAAGGTACCTCCTTCCTCAACAATTTTGTCAAAGGTGCCGCTATCGAAGAAAACCCTTCCACAAATCTCCTATAGTAGCCTGCTAACCCCAAGAAACTGCGAACCGACTTGGGTGGTTTCCAATCCAATACTGCCTCAATCTTCCGAGGATCCACTCTTATCCCTTCTGCTGATACCACATGCCCTAGAAAAGTAACTTCCTTCAACCAAAACTCGCACTTACTAAACTTGGCGTATAATTGCTTTTCCCTTAAAATCTGCAACACTGCCCGCAAATGCGCGTCGTGTTCCTCTTCCGACCTCGAGTATACCAGAATATCATCTATAAATACCACGACGAACCGATCTAAGTACGGTTGAAACACCCGGTTCATCATATCCATAAACGCTGCCGGTGTATTCGTCAACCCGAACGGCATTACCAGAAATTCATAGTGCCCGTATCGAGTATTTAAATGCCGTCTTACGGATATCCGCCTCCTTTACCTTAAGTTGGTGATACCCGACCTCAAATCTATATTGGAAAAGACCGATGCTCCTTTGCTGGTCGAATGTGTCATCTATCCTAGGCAATGGATACTTGTTCTTAATTGTCAATTTATTCAACTGACGATAGTCTATGCACATTCGCATCGACCCGTCCTTTTTTCTTAACAAAGAGCACAGGCGCTCCCCAAGGTGATACACTTGGCCGAATGAAACCCCGATCCAATAACTCCTGACTCTGTGCTTTCAACTCCACCAATTCCTTTGGTGCCATCCTATACGGAGCAATAGACACTGGCGTTGTTCTCGGTAGAAGGTCAATACCGAACTTCACCTCTCGATCCGGTGGCAATCCCGGAAGCTCCTCCGGAAAAACATCGACAAAGTCCTTCACCGTTCGAACACTTCCTACAGCCAAATCCTTAGCTTCCAAGGCACAAACATAAATAACAAACGCCTTACATCCTTTCCTTACCATCCTTTCCGCCTTCAGCGCGGACACCACACTAGATAGGTAATTCCTTCTCTCACCTATCATTACCACCTCTTCACCCTCGGCCAATTTTAGCACCATGCGCTTAGCCGCACAGTCTAGTTCTGCCCGGTACTTAACCAACCAATCCATTCCTAAGATTAAATCGAACTCCCCGAAGGGTAGTTCCATCAAACCGCTTGAAACATGACCCCTTGAAGTTCTAGGGTACATCCTATACTGATTTATCTACTACCACAGAGTGTCCTAGAGGGCTAACTCATCGTCATCTTCCTAGCGTAAATCTCATAGGCTAAGTTCAGAGTTCCCACTACGCTACTAGCTACATATGAGTGTGTTGAACCAACGTTAATCAAAGCAGTATAAGGCAACCCATAAATTAAAAATGTACCGGTTATGACGTCCGGTGCCGCCGCTCTCCTCCCGACGCTTGGTCGCATAAACCAACCCAGCCGTCTAGCATTAGCACCCCAAAGACTCGACCTGGTGCTCCACGGCCTCGTCCGTTACCATTACCACCCCTAATCGCACCTCGACCCCTTTGTGGTTGCTGGCCATCTCTCCTGAATTGACCACGTCCTTGACCCTCAGCTTGGGTCCTAACTAACTTCCGCGGACAATCCCTTACCCGGTGCTCCATTGACCCACACTCAAAGCACCCTCTATTACCACCCCAACACTCTCCCGAATGAGACTTCCCACATCTAACGTGACCGAGGTGGCCACCGAAAGCAAAGCAGCTTTGCAACTCGATCCGGTCCATCAAACCTAGCCCTTTTCTCGAGTATTTCCACTGACTCGATGGCCCAAAACTCCTTTTATCCCTGCCTCTCTCCTGATTCCGCTTCTCGGTTCGCTTCACCTCCTCAGCTATTTTGGCCTTTTCCACGAGAACGGCGAATTCCCTTTCTCGCTGAGGGGCAATCAACACCCGCAACTCATCTCTTAGCCCGTCCTCGAACCTAACACAACGCTCATGTTCCGTAGCCACCATACCCCGAGCATACCTGCTTAACCTCAAAAATTCTACCTCATATCCAGGTACCGACTTATTCCCCTGAACCAAATTCAGGAACGCCCTACGTTGCACATCAGTATAACCAGCTCCCACATACTTCCTCTGATAGGCTGCCTTAACATAATCCCAGGTGATATCATCAGCCACTGCACCATCCCGGACCGTGAGCCACCACTGATACGACTCATCCCGGAGAAGAGACACTATCCCCTTCAACTTCTCCTCAATCGAGAAGTCTAATTCATCCATTATACGTTCTGTTGCCTCTAACCAGTACTCAGCAGTGTAGGGAGCTACACCGGACACCCCCCTAAACACCTCCGCTTCGTTAGCTCGGAGTCGCTCAGCCACCGATTTCTGGGCTCCTATACTCGCGCCCGCCTCGGCAACTCTCTCCAAAACTCGCAGTACCGCCTGGGATATTACATCATTATCACTGCCTCGATCCCGAAATTCACTCCTCCGCTCCTGGACCCATGGCGCACCCTATCGGCTCGACAAGGTCATCCTACCTCTACCCCGGTCACGCAACGGACGTCCACAACCTCATGTACTCATTCTTCCCATTCGCGTTTATCTGGTTAAGAATTTTATGTATTATTAATTCTATTCACTGTTTATCCACGAGCAATTTTATGAAAAATAGTTTTAAAAGTGATTCTTTCGAAGTCGAATCTATCTATAGTTTCAGTTTCAGGCTTATCTCCTAATTCTAAGTGCATTCATCATACAAACAACATCCACAGACCATATTCAACGTGTAGGGGTATTTTCGTCATCTTCACTACCCGGGGGTATTTTCGTAATTTTTACCTACAGGGGTATTTTTGAAATTTTTCCAAAACAAAGTTTCGGGTGATTTTGCAAATTAAGGGTATTTTGGTAATTTCGTGAAGCAGGGATATTTTGGTAATTTTGCAACTCGGGGGTATCTTGGTAATTTTGTCAATCAAGGGTAGTTTGGTAATTTACAAACCAGGGGTACTTTGGTCTTTTTTTTTTCCAAATTCAGGGTAGTTTTCACAAATCAAGGGGTAATTTGATAATTTCAAAACTAGGGTTTTTACAAAACAGTGTGGTTGGTCCTTCTCGGGTTTTAATTATCGGATTTAGCCTGTGAACAAGCCCTCATGGTCAGAGTGAATAGTCACTACGCACCAGGTAGGATTCGAGCGAAGAGGAGGTGAGTCACTAGGACTGCTTAAATACCAAGCTCTTCCTGAATCCAATCCTAGACATGCGCATGGCGGTTGCCACACCCTAACTCGGTGACTTACTCACAGGTTTGTTTGATTCGGCTTAAGTCTTATGTAATTAAGAAGTTGTGTAAACTAACCCTATGGTCCATCAGTTCTACCATGCTCAACTACGTCTAAAGCCCCCAAAGCCCACACATAAACATTAAATCAAAGGTTAGGTACTTTACGGGTGGATCGCACGGAGACTCGGGTGCCATGCTTTCCGAGATATTCATCTCCTTAAAATTATTTTACACCCCTCAAAACATATTTCGGGCCTTAAACCCACAACCGAGCTTTTGAACTTGGCTCTGATACCAAAATGTAACACCCCAAACCCGGTCTAACCACTACAACCGAGTCTGACATGCTACGGAAAGAGAATGTTTGAAGATCGACTTGTCAATTTTATTTAAGGAGGAAACTTTTGATTAATTTTAGAGAAAACGAATTTGAATCTTGTTTTAGAAAAACTTAGTTGCTTAATTGTTACTCCATACTTATTACTTAATCAGTGAACATTTCAGAAAACACATTCTTATCGAGGTTTAAAAAAAAACAACCAATTCATATTTACCAAGTATGCTTATCGAATGTTATAAAAAAAAACAACCAAATAAAACATCACAGAAATAAAGGTTAGGCGGCCTTATTACAACGAGGAAACCCCAAAATTTAAATAAAATAGCTAAGTCCTAACAGAAAACTTTGATATAAAATAAATGCTGAGCATGGCCACCTCGAGTCCACTCCGGCTCCATATCCACGATCTAAGTCTGATCTGCAAAATGTAAAGGAAGGGGTGAGTCACCGAGACTCAGTGTATAAATCCCCATCCCAAGAGAAGTTATGCTCTTACACAAATTCATTTACACATATGCATGTCATACAACCCGTCAACCTAAGTATCCATCCATGTCTTCCAAATCTACCCCTTGTGGTACCAAACCACTGGTGGTGCCAAACCACCGGTAACCGGGTTACAAGAATAACATATGTGGTACCAAACCACCTGGTGGTGCCAAACCACCGAGACTTAGTCACAATTTTTATAATGTATATGGGGCCAACCCACTGTTGTGATGCCAAATCATCGTGATGATCGATAGATCATACTTCCCCTCCTCTCATCACCCATAACACGAGTTATGCTAACAATATTAGTATGATCATGCTTAACATACATAATTATGTATACTGTAATATCATGCTCTCATAGATCACAATCAACGCGAGAAACATAACAACTTACCCTAAGATCCTCGTCTTTTTACCCACAAGGGTAATTTGGTAACCATTGCCGTCATTCTGGCTTTTAACAACACATAACATTTAACATAATAAGTAAAGAAAGTGTGTAAGAGTTACACATCTAGTTTTCGTACTACCGCTTTTACTGCTTCTACGCTACTTTGGCGTTGGGTTTATAGATCCAATCCCCCTATTGCTTGACTGTTAGTATTGTCCATAATAACTCCTTGTCACTAAATCATTTAAATGATGAGATCTAATTACCCAAACAACTATAACACTTAATACGAACTCTTACCTAATTAATCGAATCCCGAAAGTCTTTGGGAAACCACCACCACCAACCTACCTACATTCGGCCATCCTCAAAATATCAAACAAACCAATAATCACAACCAAACCAGCTCATGTGACATTCGGCCAATTAAAAGAAATCAAGAAAGGCCATCCGGCCGAACCTACCACCACCTACCTTCGGCTTTTCCACCAAATCGGCACATGAGACTTTTAATGAGACAGATTCGGCTACTAGCAGCTGAGAGGGAGAATCGACAGGCCTTAGAACAAGTGATTCGGGTTAGGTCTTAATGAAAAGAAAGAGTGAAATAGCAAAGAAGGAAAAATCTCGAAACTCACCAGATCACTAAGGAGTATTCGGCTTATGGTGCACCTTCGGGAAACAGAAACCACCCTTGTAGATTTAGCTATGGAAGAGGAAGATGAAGACCAGGGTATTCGGCCTTGGAAGAAAAGAATAATGAGAATAATGTGTTGGAGAGTTGTGGCCAAGAAAAGAATTTGGGAGAAGAGGAGAAGAGAATTTCGGCTAGGAGAGTAAGTGAGAAAGAAAGAAAAGAAAACAAATGAAAAAGATGAACACCAAGCCTCAAAATTTCGGCAATACACATTCACACACTCAGAGTTGGAGTTTTGGCCAACTCTCTCCCTCCTGATAACTCTTATCTTGCATGATAACCCAATCCCTATCTTACCTTTAGAAAAGGCCAGCTTAGAACCAACTCTTCCCTCCTAATTATCGCTTTTAATTACTAAATTAAAAGAAATAAAGCTCCTAAATTTTAGCCATTGTGCCGCCCATCCCCTTCCCTCCTATGTGCCGAATTTTGACCCATCCCTTTGGGCCCCAAGCGGCCACACCAGCCCAACTCTTTCCCCCTTGTGACGCCACCTTCATGCTCACTGAAGCCCCTAAATTTTTGGGCCACAAGCCCGACTTGCTACTAAACACAGTACTTACTTAAATTATAAACTAACACTATTTATAAGCGGTTTAACCTGTGTTTTAAGCCCAAACCCGAGCCCAATACACACCTCAAGGCCTTAACCTACTAACTTAGCCATGCAAAGATACCAAATGCATGCACCCACGTAATCGAATATTACATAACACCCCAAACCCGGCCTAGAAGTTAGGCTCGAACTGTGTGTCACATGGAAAAACTTGTTTGAGAATTACACCTCTTTGTTAAAACCCAAAGCAATTGTTAACTACTTGAAAACGTAATTATCTTTAAAAACCTTTTTGGTGGCGAAAGCATATTTGAAATAAACAATTTACAAAAATGTGATGTTTAGAAATAAAGCATGTAGTATTTTGAAATCGTTATGAAACGTAGATAAAATACAAGTATTTTTGAGAGATCGTTTGATGAGTTGAAAATCGAGGTAGTGAGCTTTAAAATCGTGACTTTTGAAAATGTCGTAGATAATTTTGAAAGAGAATCCGAATTAAATGATTTGTAAAAGTTTACTATAAAATCCATTTATTAATCAATTTTAGAAAATCATTATTTATGATTTTAAAAAATCCCGGTTAAAACAATTCAAGCAATATAATAAGTACGACTAAACATAAAGCAATTTAAAACATATCCCAGAGGCCTTATTACAACTTAAACCAAAATAGCAAAATAATAAATAAACCGAAATAGAAATTTAAAGTTCAATAACACCATTTCTGAAGTATGGCCTCCACCGAGTCATCCATGGGCCCAAGTCCTCATTACGGAGCATTACCTACAAGGGTTAAGAAAAAGGGGGGTGAGTTACAAGAACTCAGTGTGAAATCCCTTACCGTCATCCACTGGGCCTGAACCCATATAGCAACATCTTGGGCCTAAGCCCATTAACATAACAGAATATATATATACATATATTTATATGCAATGTATGTAACCCAACCCATCCATCCAATCTCTCCCCCGTACCAGCCAATCTCTCCTGTGGGGATCAAGTCAACCCACCCCGCCAGTCTCTCCAATTTGCAGTCAAGCTGCCATTTATACTATTTGTGGCTGAGCCACCAGATTCATATACGGTAAAATGATCGACACAGAGTCGTTAATTCATATGTTAGGCACATAGCCATTATCAGAATCTGTGGCAATGCCACCGGTCTATACTTCTCTTCATTCAAATTTTCCCATCCCATGCAATATGTAAAGATGCATCATACATAATCGTAAAACATCCATATAAAAATAACATCCATTAACCTATTGAATACTTTTTATGAATCAGCCCATTAAAGCAATACGATCATTCGGCCCATAGGGCATTTCGGTAACTCGGTCCATAAGGATATTTCAGTAAATCGGCCCATTATAACAATCTATCAAATCGGCCCATAGGGGCATTTCGATAAATCGGTAATTTTACCCACTAAGGGTAATTCGGTAATCTCACAACCCAGGGGTATTTCGGTAATTTACACTCCAAGGGTATTTTGGTAATTCCGCAACCTAGACTTAACTACTAATGTGGGGCATAAAAATCGAAACTGTCCATCTGCGTCGTACTGACTAAATTGACTATAACTCGAGTTAGGAATCTTGAAATCTAAATCCGTAAATTTTCCTTGACACTGGACTCATATATCTTATTACTAAAATTTTTCCAGAATTTTTGGCTTAACCATTTAGTACAGTTTATTCCTTAAAGTTTCCCTTGTTTCACTGACCAACGATTTTGACCTCTCTTAACTTAATTTCAAATATCTCACTGTACGGTTTTCATATACTGTTCCCACTTGTTTCTATTGAAAATAGGCTCACTAAGGAATCTATACATATAAATTATAACTCATAATTCACTTTGTACAATTTTATACGATTTTTTCAAGACAGAACAGGGAACCACGAAGTCAATCAGAACCAGTCTCACTAAAATTACGATATCTCAGAATATAAACTTTCTCTTCCTCCTCTGTTTCTTTCATATAAAAATAGAGACAGTAAGCTTTAATTCAATATCTTTTTCACTTTCTAATTCCCTTTATCCTATTTTTCTTGATTTTTCCAAAATCACATCACTGCTGCTGACCAAACTGTTTCTTTGCAAAATATGGTTACTACTATGAACATACGCACTCCCGAGTGGTCTCGGATGCCAGTTTCCGATTTCTTCGGTATTTCGACCGAATCATAGAACATTTCATACAAACATCCAGAGATGTATGATATTACACACCATTTCAAACATATATTCGGAAGGGTATGGGATTACACACCATTTCAAATCTGTATACGGAAGGGTACGGGATTACACACCATTTCAAACATGTATTCGGAAGGGTACGGGATTACACACCATTTCAAACATGTATTTGGAAGGGAACGGGATTACACACCTTATAAGGATTCCCTAAAGAACCACTCTTCGTTGCCCCCTAAAAATAAAATTGATCAAAAGTTAGCCTCGATTTCTTAAAAGTTCCAAAAGTCCAAAAGTACTCACTCACAAGAGTCACTTACCACAATCGCGATCCTTCCCTACTAGATTCTAAAATCCGATCTTGCACCTTGGCTATTACAACTAGTCCCAATCAACTTTCGAAACCAAGGCTAAGAGAAAGATAAGTAGCAGCAAAGGATGGCTTGATTCGGCCTTCATCAAAAGAGAATAAGAGGAGTTTAAAATAACACCAAGTGGCTAGATTCGGCTTAGCCAAGGGATGAGAGTTTCGGCTTAGCCAAGTCAAGAGAAGAACGAACAAACAACATGAATAAGAAGAAAGAACCTTTACCTTAATAATAGGGATGAACCGAAATGAAGAACACGGTTTGGCACTTGTAGCAAGACAACAAAGAAGGATCGATAGTTTAGGTTTTCAAGAGAAGATAAGTGAACAAATTTTTGGTCTCAATGGTTTGGGTACATCCGGCAACAAGAAGAAAGAAAAGAGAGAATATGCACACTCAAAGCTTGAAGATTCGGCAAGAAGGAGAAGGAAATTTGGAGAGAAAAGAAAAATGACACAAAAGTTGCGAATAGGAGTTTTTGGCTAAAACAACACCAACACTTTTACCAATTGCCAAAGAAAATTCGGCTACCTCCCTCTACACCCAAAACCATCCACATTCATGACCATAATGGTCAAAAATTGGCCAACCACACTTTCCATAACATTTCCCTTGAAAAAGGCCACATGTTCCCCTTACTTTCCCCTTTCTCTTGATTTCTTTCCTCACCTTCATCCTTTCCTATTTTCCTTAGCCATCTTGCCAAAAATAAAAAGTCCACCTTGCCTTATTTACATGCTTGGCCGACACTTAGGGAAAGAATGCAAAAATAATAGTCAAAATTTGCACACAATAGGATTTGAACCTCTTCCCTCAAGGTACTTCATGTGGTGCTATAACCTTCTTACCATATATTCATTTATGCAAGCAAATTGCTCTCTTATTTCCATAAGCCTTGATGCCACTTACTATCTCTCCTTCAAGTGCTAAAACACAAAATTTTACTAAAGCCCAACTTGAACCCGGAACTTCATAGAACCCTGTAACTTTCTAAAATCACCTTCCTAATAAGTCCAACTAGAAATAATGTCGTTCTCTTATTCTCAAAAATTTTAAAACGCTTCTACGCTTAAGGCCCAATGGGCCCAATCCTACTAGGCCCAATTTTGGGATGTTACAATTCTACCCTCCTTAAAGAAATTTTGTCCTCGAAATTTCCAACCAACTACTAAACGCACTGCTCAAATTACACCACTATGCTTTCGCTGCGCACTCTGATCTTAATAACACTAATGTACTTTTAACATAATCTTGAATCTTCTTTCACTCAACCAAACATCTAACCACAGAAGCAAGCAGTTATCTACTACTTATACCTAAAAATTTTCTACATTCAATCATCACGTCCAACCAAAACATACCTGACTTGATGGTGATGAAACAATCCCGAGCCTTATGCTCCTTAGACCCGCATCTCAAGCATGCTCCCGACCTCCTCCAAAGATTTTATCGATGACACCTTCTCGCAATAATCGCAGCCGAAAAGTTTGGACGTGCCTTAACACGCTTCACGAACGAGATCTGCGGCCCTAGAGAACCGCGATCTAATTTCTTCTTACGATCCACGCGCCCAACTCAAGTGTTCACCAATTTCTCTAACCTCCTCCACAAGCTCCCTAACTAGCCGAAGTCAACTCATCAATTCCAAATTTCGGTCATAAGACACCGTCTCACCCATCGGAAATGCCAACACCTCCCTTCGGAAACATGCCCCGATGCTGAAAATCTAGCCCTAGCACCTTGGCCTCTACCACATCCACGTTCATCGCGCCCACATCTTCTAGCGTTCATGTTCACTAATGTCGACTTAATCTTATTACGAGTTTTATGAATCAGTATACTATTTCAGTATTTATTAAACAATGTTTTATGGAGTATAGGAAGTAAAGTTGTTTTCTTAACACGCATCCTAAAGTCTCAATCTCTATAGTTTGACTCCTAAAACTAAAAGTTCTAGAGTATTCTATTTTGTGGAATTTTCTTACCACAAGACTAACATAATAATCATAAAATAAAAATACATACTTACTTGACTTGGTGCCGGATACCCGTGGTGCCATACTTCCTTTAGAACATACATTTATAAATTAAAATTTTAAATAGCTTTGGAAAACGCTTTGGAACCCAAACCACAGCCGAGTTTTGTAACCGGGCTCTGATACCAAAAAATGTAACACCCCAAACCCGGCCTAGAAGTTAGGCCCGAATCTGGTGTGTCACATGGAAAAACTTGTTTGAGAATTACAGCCTCTTTGTTAAAACCCAAAGCAATTGTTAACTACTTGAAAACGTAATTATCTTTAAAAACCTTTTTGGTGGCGAAAGTATATTTGAAATAAACAATTTACAAAAATGTGATGTTTAGAAATAGAGCTGCAGAAGTATTTTGAAATCGTTGCGGAAACGTAGATAAAATACAAGTATTTTTGAGAGATCGTTTGATGAGTTGAAAATCGAGGTAGTGAGCTTTAAAATCGTGACTTTTGAAAATGTCGTAGATAATTTTGAAAGAGAATCCGAATTAAATGATTTGTAAAAGTTTACTATAAAATCCATTTATTAATCAATTTTGGAAAACCATTATTTATGATTTTAGAAAATCCCGGTTAAAATAATTCAAGCAATATAATAAGTACGACTAAACATAAAGCAATTTAAAACATATCCCAGAGGCCTTATTACAACTTAAACCAAAATAGCAAAATAATAAAATAAACCGAAATAGAAATTTAAAGTTCAATAACACCATTTTCAAGTATGGCCTCCATCGAGTCATCCATGGGCCCAAGTCCTCATTACGGAGCATTACCTACAAGGGTTAAGAAAAGGGGGTGAGTTACAAGAACTCAAGTGTGAAATCCTCATCAGTCATCCATCGGGCCCGAACCCATATAGCAACATCTTAGGCCTAAGCCCATTAACATAACAGAATATATATATACATATATTTATATGCAATGTATGTAACCCAACCCATCCATCCAATCTCTCCCCGCATCAGCCCGGTCTCTTCTGTGGGGATCAAGTCAACCCACCCCGCGATCTTCTCCAATTTGCAAATCAAGCTGCCATTTATACTATTTGTGGTGAGCCACCAGATTCATATACGGTAAAATGATCGACACACTGATTCGTTAATTCATATGTTAGGCACATAGCCATTATCGTAATCTGTGGCAATGCCACCCTGCCTATACTTCTCTTCATTCAAATTTTCCCATCCCATGCAATATGTAAAGATGCATCATACATAATCGTAAAACATCCATATAAAAATAACATCCATTAACCTATTGAATACTTTTTATGAATCAGCCCATTAAAGCAATACGATCATTCGGCCTATAGGGGCATTTCGGTAATTCGGTCCGTAAGGACATTTCGGTAAATTAGCCCATTATAAAATCTATCAAATCGGCCCATAGGGGCATTTCGATAAATCGGTAATTTTACCCACTAAGGGTAATTCGGTAATCTCGCAACCGAAGGGTATTTCGGTAATTTACACTCCAAGGGTATTTTGGTAATTCCGCAACCTAGACTTAACTACTAATGTGGGGCATAAAAATCGAAACTGTCCATCTGCATCGTACTGACTAAATTGACTATAACTCGAGTTAGGAATCTTGAAATCTAAATCTGTAAATTTTCCTTGAAACTAGACTCATATATCTTCTTACTAAAATTTTTCCAGAATTTTTGGCTTAACCATTTAGTACAGTTTATTCCTTAAAGTTTCCCTTGTTTCACTGACCAACGATTCTGACCTCTCTTAACTTAATTTCAAATATCTCACTGTACGGTTTTCATATACTGTTCCCACTTGTTTCTATTGAAAATAGGCTCACTAAGGAATCTATACATATAAATTATAACTCATAATTCACTTTGTACAATTTTATAAGATTTTTTCAAGACAGAATAGGGAACCACAAAGTCAATCAAAACCAGTCTCACTAAAATTACGATATCTCAGAATATAAACTTTCTCTTCCTCCTCTGTTTCTTTCATATAAAAATAGAGACAGTAAGCTTTAATTCGATATCTTTTTCACTTTCTAATTCCCTTTATCCTATTTTTCTTGATTTTTCCAAAATCACGTCACTGCTGCTGACCAAACTGTTTCTTTGGAAAATATGGTTACTACTATGAACATACGCACTCCCGAGTGGTCTCGGATGCCGGTTTCCAATTTCTTCGGTATTTCGACCGAATCATAGAACATTTAATACAAACATCCAGAGATGTATGAGATTACACACCATTTCAAACATATATTCGAAAGGGTATGGGATTACACACCATTTCAAATATGTATACGGAAGGGTACGGGATTACACACCATTTCAAACATGTATTTGGAAGGGTACGGGATTACACACCTTATAAGGATTCCCTAAAGAACCACTCTTCGTTGCCCCCTAAAAATAAAATCGATCAAAAGTTAGCCTCGATTTCTTAAAAGTTCAAAAGTCCAAAAGTACTCACTCACAAGAGTCACTTACCACAATCGCGATCCTTCCCTACTAGATTCTAAAATTCGGTCTTGCACCTTGGCTATTGCAACGAGTCCCAATCAACTTTCGAAACCAAGGCTAAGAGAAAGATAAGTAGCAGCAAAGGATGGCTTGATTCGGCCTTCATCAAAAGAGAATAAGAGGAGTTTAAAATAACACCAAGTGGCTAGATTCGGCTTAGCCAAGGGATGAGAGTTTCGGCTTAGCCAAGTCAAGAGAAGAAAGAACAAGCAACATGAATAAGAAGAAAGAACCTTTACCTTAATAATAGGGATGAACCGAAATGAAGAACACGGTTTTGCACTAGTAGCAAGACAATAAATAAGGATCGGTAGTTTCGGTTTTCAAGAGAAGATAAGTGAACAAATTTTTGGTCTCAATGATTTGGGTACATTCGGCAACAAGAAGAAAGGAAAGAGAGAATATGCACACTCAAAGCTTGAAGATTCGGCAAGAAGGAGAAGGAAATTTGGAGAGAAAAGAAAAATGACACAAAAGTTGCAAATAGGAGTTTTTGGCCAAAACAACACCAACACTTTTACCAATTGCCAAAGAAAATTCGGCTACCTCCCTCTACACCCAAAACCGTCCACATTCATGACCATAATGGTCAAAAATTTGCCAACCACACTTTCCATAACATTTCCCTTGAAAAAGGCCACATGTTCCCCTTACTTTCCCCTTTCTCTTGATTTCTTTCCTCACCTTCATCCTTTCCTATTTTCCTTAGCCATCTTGCCAAAAATAAAAAGTCCACCTTGCCTTATTTACATGCTTGGCCGACACTTAGGGAAAGAATGCAAAAATAATAGTCAAATTTTGCACACAATAGGATTTGAACCTCTTCCCTCAAGGTACTTCATGTGGCGCCATAACCTTCTTACCATATATTCATTTATGCAAGAAAATTGCTCTCTTATTTCCATAAGCCTTGATGCCGCTTACTATCTCTCCTTAAAGAGCTAAAACACAAAATTTTACTAAAGCCCAACTTGAACCCGGAACTTTATAGAACCCCGTAACTTTCTAAAATCACCTTCCTAATAAGTCCAACTTGAAATAATGTCGTTCTCTTATTCTCAAAAATTTTTAAAACGCTTCTACACTCAAGGCCCAATGGGCCCAATCCTACTAGGCCCAATTTTGGGATGTTACAATATGGCACCAGCTGAACTAAAGGAATTAAAGGCATAGTTACGATATGTGATTGTACGGAGATTATTACTAATTATATTGGGATCCAACATTTGTTACGGATCATCGAGTACTGTTACTGCATGTCTTTACGAAGACCCTGGTTTGGTGGAGGGACATATTCTTATACGATTGTACGTATATTTGCCTACGGGCTTTGCATTTCAGTTCCCTAGTATGGTGTAGTTACTATTCAAACAAGCAATTTGGTGTGGTGTAGTTACTCATGTATCCGAATCTTTTCACTTGAGTTTATCGGGCTAAAAAGGTTAATGAAAATTTTAAATGTCAATGGAATGATATGAGCTTGATGTATAGTTGTATACATGTTATATTAAGTATGACCATGATATTGAGATGAATTGAATTGGTATATGTTTATATGACAGTATGGTTGATTACATGATAAGCTCACCTTGTTGTTGTGCTTTGCCATGTTAAGCAACTTTGTTAAGTTAGTTAGTTTGTTATGTTTAATTTTAAAATGAGGTAAGTCTTGTTTAGAAACCTATGAACTTATTAAGCATCATATATGCTTACCCCGTTTATTTTCCCTTTCCCTTGTAGATCACCTTGCAGAACTCGTCAGGCTAGATCAACTCGAAGCTCACACTATCCTGTCACCTATTTGGTAGATGCTTAATCATTTTGAACCTTGGGTTTGTGGCATGTACATAGGGGTTCTGGTACAAACTTTAATGTATGAATTATTGATGATGTTTGAAAGTTATTTTGAACCATGGAATTGAACTTGATATGTATATATATATATATATATGATTTAGATGTTGGTATTTGTATATGGCTTGAAAATGCATGATTTGGCATTTGTAATGCCTAGTTAAATGGTTTGGCATACGTAATGTTAAGAAATGGAATGAAATTGTTTAGTATGCTCATATGGTAGTGAATGTTATGTTTGAAGATGTTTAATTAATGACCCTAAACTTGAAATGTTACTTTGATATGCAAAGTATGGTGATTAGATGGAATGGCAAGTTGAATTAGATGGTGGACTGATTATGATATAAATTTGGCTATACATGTAATGTTTTTGATTGAATATGTATTTGGTATCTTATTACCTTGTTCTAGGTTTTGTATACATGTTTTGGTATAGGTGGTTGTGAATCATAAATGTGTAAATTGGTTGAATTGTTTGGAAACTTGAAATATGTACCAAATGACTCAAATTTTACCAAAAACAGGGTCCACATCCCAACGACCAACCTTCTTCGTCGCAACATCGATCAACAGTAAGTGACATCGCGACGTCGAGTGGCTTGATGTCGTGACATGACAAACTGTTTGGCAACATCTCGACGTGGAGGTGTTGAAGTCTTAACGTCGGCCCTGAAATTTTCAAAACTTTGGAATTTGGTATTGTTTCATGTTTGAGTCAACAAAAGAGCTTTTATGAGTTCGATTAAGGCTCGAATTTGATTGTGTAACTTTAAATAAATGTATTAAATGTTCAATTGCATATTTGAATAATTATAATATTGTATAATTTGTTGTAGTTCCTCCAGCAACGATGGTAACATCTTGCAGCTCGAACCTGGCGATCGAGTCAGGAAAGGGGTGTTACAATCCTAATGATCGTGTGTCCAAATCAGGTTATATTCTATTTTATGGTCTCACTCCCATCAACTAGGCATAAAAAAAAACAAGTTGTTATTGCATGATTTTTTATCGATGCTGTCACACCCAGTCCTCTTGAGTTCTCGGACTTAAAGAAAAGTCCGTGAGACAATTCTATAGAAAAAGAAATTTATGGACTCTGGTGAGATATTTAGGAACTTGAGTGGCTTGTTAGGAATGATTATATTTCAATCCTAGTTTAGTTAGATTGGAATCGGTTGGTTCCTTAGTGGGGGACAAAATGATTAGGATTTAATGGTAGTGACCGTTCCCATGGAGTAAATATGTGTGTGTGTGTGTGTGTGTGTGTGTGTGTAAACAAAATTTTCTCTTAATTTTGATTTCCCCAATCTTTCTCTCTAAGAATCATCTTCTTCAATCGCTCCGAAGAAGAAGAAGATGTAGCTGAAGGAAGCTCTGTATGTCGCAACCATCGTATGATTTGGAGTCTAGAAATAGAAAGTTTAAGAAATGGTGAGTCTCCTTATACCTCTAAACTAGTAGATTGAAGAAAGATGAGTAGAGTAAGACCCCTCTAAGCTTCTGTATAAATATGAATTATGGGTTTTAAGGTTTGAATGTCTTCAAGATAACCGACAAAGGGTTGTTATGCTTAGCTGCCTGGACAAAAAAGGCTCTGGCATTGGGACAAGCTAAGATGCTAAGGATAAGGAGGCAAGGTGAGTTTCTATACCCCTTCTCTAGGATGTTGTGTGTTTAGCATGACTAGATGTTAATTCTAGAATAAATTCCAATATGTTGCATGACCTTTTGTTGCATAAGAATTCGTGTCTACTTAAGAATGAGTAAGTTATGAGTATCCGCCAAGATTTTAATATGAAAGGATCTTATAATTTTCTTGTAATGTCTGTTTAACTATGGTGGAATATGGGGATTTTTGAAGGTTTTAGATGAAGTTAGGATTTGGGAAAGGGAAATCTTGTTAGATACCACCATACGATGTTTCTGTGTGTAAACCGTGATGTGTGAAGCTTTGGGCCTTACGGAGGGGACGCTGCAGTGTTCGAGCATCAAGGTATAGGATAGTGAATGGAGGAATGGGCGAAGGAATAGAGAAAAACAAAATTGGAATTTTGTCATCTGGGATTTATGGGAGCAAACCGTGACGTGAAAAGGTCTGGCCCTTACGGAGGGGACACTTCGGTGTTCAAGCATCAAGTTAGAGATAAGATAAGATGATATTAATAGCTATTAGGTTCCATAAAGCAACACCGTGACGGTGGTCAGAAGGCTCTATGGGGTGACACCGCAGCGAAAATAAGGTCCTTTGGGGCAACACCTCAAAAAAGGTCTAATGTATAAGACCATAGCTCAATTATGGAAACTAAAGTAGTTCATCGGGACAGTAAACACGGGGTAGTTCGCTAGGACAGTAAATGCTGGGTAGTTCACTGGGACAGTAAAAATGGGTTAGCCCGTCGGGACAGTAAACATAAGGAAGTCTATCGGAACAATAAATGCGGGAGTCGTCCACTAGGACAAAAGACGTGGTAACATTCACTAAGACAGAAGACAAAGGAATGTCTGCCATGACGACATTTAATATGTGGAAAAAGAGTAAAAGACCATAGCTCAGCCATGGCATCATGAAGAATCAACCGGTAAGGTAAACACGAGAATCATAAGGTGTAAGATCTTAGCTCGATGATGGATTGGCAAAGATTGCCAAATTGGAATGAACTCTAAGGCTGATAGAACAGAGTAAACCTTCTTATGAGGATTTACCATGTAAATTATGAAGTACACTCGGGTACGAGGTTGCAGATCTTGACGAATAATCCTGTAATGGAGGATGTACCAGATGAAGGAACGAAACTAAGAGTCCGCAGTGAAGGGGAAACTAGAGGCAGCTAAGCCTGCCGAGGTCATACGGAGGATAAGCCACTCGTGCTAGCAAAAGAAGAGTCCGCCAAGGACTAACTTGGGGTGGACAGTCGGCTAGGAAATACGAAGGATAAGAATTTGAAACCCAAGAAAGTAAATGTCAAGTAACCAATGACCGACATTGGGTCTCCCATCCAAGGTTGCGAGGACAAAGAAATTTCGGTTGAGGTATGTTCAGGTCTGTTTTCCTAGAGAACCCATATCTTAAGGAAAACTTTTGTATTGTACAGATAGAGGAGAAGTCAGTTCATAGTGGACTTCAAGTGAAAAAGGGGAAGATAAGACCATTTTTTTCAAACCATTAAAATTTTCAAAAAATTACCAATGGGGAAATTTCATAATTTTTCTAAAATTTTGGGGTTAAGTTGTAAATAACAAGAATATCTCTAGAAATTTTCTAAAATAACTTCTTTATAGAATTTTCTCTTTACAACTTTTCTTGAATTCAAGTGTATGCAAATAATGATCCATGCTCTCTTTATATAGGGAGAGTTTAGAGAGAGTTCAACTAAGATTAGAATTAATCACATTAGTATTAAATTAATAAATATTATCTGGATAAATATTAAAATAAATTTAATATCTCATATTAAGATCAAGATAAATATTAAATTAAATTTAATATTAAATTCATTAAAACAATATTATCTTTAGAAAAGTTAATTTGAAATCAAGTTACCCGATAGAGTCCTACTAGAAGTCTAATTTTTCCATTACTCTACCACTGTCGTCAACCATCCTTTGGCCGCTGGATTGCTGCCGTCACAGCCGCCATGCCCGGCAGTGCCATCACTAACGCGACTCTCTCGGCACCCTGAATTGTCACCGTTTTTCCCAAATGGGCCTGGCTAATTCGAATGTTGTCGATTTGGTCCAGGCTAGTGACGGCCTGATCGGTCCAGTCCAGCCACCAGTTGGACCGTCAGCCCAGTTTCATACACAAGGTCGGTTCAACTACTTTTTGGGTTTTGGTACTTTAGTTTTGTTTTCGATCTCGGGTTCAATTTTCAAGTTCAATTACTCATTAGGCCAATTGTTTGACTTCAAAATTAATTTTCAAAAATATCATACTTATTTTAATTAATTGGATCAATTTAATTTTACTTTGTCAAAATTAATTTTTACAGAAATCACTGAGATTTTTCAAATTAATTTTTGAAGAAAATTCTTTAATCAAATTCTCTAATTTAACAATTCACTCGACCACCTAATTTAATTTCACATCAAATAAATCGACTCAATTAAATTGTTTCCAAAGTTGTAGAATTTGTAACACCCCTATCCTGTATCCATCACCAGAATAGGGTTACAAAGTATTATTGCATAAACGTAACTTAAAAACATACATTTCCAAACATTTCAATAATCATAGTATAATCCATTCATACACATGCAAATCATCCCTTATTCGAGTCCTCAAGGCCTTAGAAACACTTTAGAAAGGATTCGAGACTAAATCGGGAACATTTGAAACATTGAGGAAAAAGTTAGAAAAATTCACACTGCAGGGGTCACACAGCCGTGTGGCCAGGTCGAGTAACTCACATGGCTGAGACACACGCTCGTGTCTCAAGCCGTGTAACATTCGAAATAATGACACATGGTCGTGTCCCAGCCCGTGTCCGTGCCCATGTTACTCTCTGACTTGGGTCACACAATCAAGCCACACGCTCGTGTGCCAAGCCGTGTAACACTCAAAATGGCCTCACACGCCCGTGTGCTAGGCCGTGTAAAATTCGAAGTGCAACCTTTAAAACCTACAAGGGACACATGGTGTAACACCCCATACCCGAGTCCGAGGCTTAGACCGAATACGAGAAGTTACTATGCTTGAACTTGCTTAATCAAGTACTAACGGGCTATAAAATTTCGTTCCGAATTAAGAACTTCCCTTTCTTAATCAACTTGTACTTTTCATGGGCCTACGAGGCCTTAAACTCATGTCCGTAAACTTTCGGAACTCAATCGAAAACTTTTCATTAAAATAGGGGTCACACGCCCATGTGAGTTGGGACACGCCCGTGTAAACCTGAGACACGCCCATGTCTCCTAACCGTGCTTAAAACTCGAGCTTACTGCCAAACTTCACACGGACATGGTACGCCCGTGGTCCTGGCCCATGTGAGAAACCTTAGCATTCTGACTTATAACACACGGCCATGGCACGCCCGTGGACTTAGACCGTGTACTACAACTTGATATTCTGACTTAAGGTGCAATGGTGCAGGGTACATACGGCTTAGACACACGCCCGTGTGTCCGACCGTGTGGGCACTTAGAGGCTATTTACCAAGCCAATTGCCACCCTGAAATCAAGAGCAAATTGATGCTATCTCAACAACTCAAATCACTACAACTTTAATGAACAATATAACATACTCCATTGATATTAATAACATACATACTTAGTCAATCTTGGCCAATCATTTAGCCATTTACAAAAGAATAATAATAAACTTGATAGCCCATGCTTTTCCCCTTTCTAAGACATATACTCAAAATGAAATGTTTCCTATACATGCCATACTTAATAAAAACAACTTGGCTATACCAAAATAGCGGTTGATAGTGTGATTCGAGCTCCGACTTCAACGATCCACAAGCTAGCTTGGCGGGACTACATAGAAAGAAATAATAAAAGACGTAAGCATTTAGCTTAGTAAGTTTGCATAATGCACATAGCAACATACTTGCTTAATATAAACCATTTGACATAAACAATGGTATCATAAATTTCAGCTATAAAGCTTACTTACTCATACTTGATTCTTACATATCTCATGAAACTTACTAGTCTCATACTTGAGAGGTAAACAAAGTACCTGTATCACTAGATCACATTGATCAGCATACTTGAACATAATACTCATAATTTCTAATTCACCATTCATAACATGAATAATATTCTTTTTCACTTGATAATAACCTTACTTACTTAACTTTCTTGTTATCTCATTTGAGCTTAGCTCGTTTGCCCGATGAATTTATATGAATAACCGAGGATACTAAATCTCATCTAAATTTCGAGGCCATGACTTAAAATGGACTTATACGAAGTCTTTCTTGTTCTCACCAATGCCATGCCTTAACTTGGACTTATATGGGATCTCTTTCTCTTGATAACTTTTCAATGCCAAGCTTTCCTTGGTCTTACATGATAACTTGTTCAATGCCAAGCTTGCCTTGGACTTACATGATAACTTACGCAATGCCAAGCTTGCCTTGGACTTACATGATAACTTGTTCAATGCCAAGCTTGCCTTGGACTTACATGATAACTTACTCAATGCCAAGCTTGCCTTGGACTTACATGATAACTTGTTCAATGCCAAGCTTGCCTTGGACTTACATGATAACTTACTCAATGCCAAGCTTGCCTTGGACTTACATGATAACTTGTTCAATGCCAAGCTTGCCTTGGACTTACATGATAACTTACTCAATGCCAAGCTTGCCTTGGACTTACATGATAACTTGCTTGCTTGCCGATGCCATGCCTCGGCTTGGTCTTATACGGACTTTCTTGTTTCATGTGGTAGATCGAGTATCCTAAGTTATTCAATTTCAATCGGGGCTTTCTCATGCTTGATCTCATTAATTTCTTTGTTTAACATAACATTAAACATTTTTCATAATAACATTGTACATTATACTAAGCAATTCAATGATATAAATCATAAAGCTTAGAAATCATACAAACTTACCTCAATATACAAAATGTATGTAGATATGCAATTTAGTCCTCGATTTTGTCCTTGCCTCGGTTTCGATCCGGGCTTCATTTTTCTTGATCTATAGTCATAAATAGATCATTTAATACTCACATTGACTAAATTGACTCTTAAATCATACTTTGGCAAAAATTACTATTTTGCCCCTAAACTTTCTCATATTTGCACTTTTGCCCCAAGGCTCGTAAAATGATTCTCATTCAACTTTCTTAAACTTCATGCTTAGCTGATTCATTTTCTCTACTATGACAACCATCAATTCTCACTATTTCTACTATGTATGAGAAATCTCAAAACTTTTACAAACTAGTCCCTATATTCATTTTTCATGAAATTCATTAAGGAAAAGATGTTTATCTAACATCAAACTCTCATAATCTTCCATGAAACATCATTTAAAAAGCATGTCATACATGGGTAGATTTTTGAACATGCATCTTAGCTCATTTTATAGCTAAAAATAGCTAATTCATAATACGAGAACTTCAAAAACACGAAGAATATTAAAAACGGGACTAAGATGAACTTACTAGCAAGCTTGAAAGATGAGCAAACCCTAGCTATGGTTTCTTTGAAAATTTCGGCAATGAGAAAGAAGATGATAATGATTTTCGTCATCTTTTTCCTTTATTAATCATTTAATAGGTAAATGACCAAAATGCCCTTCTCTTAAAAATATCACCATTTACTAACTCATGTCCAATTTTGTCCAAAAATTATTAATTGGGCAAATTGCTATTTAAGGACTCATAATTGCTATTCTAGAGCTATTTCATACAAAATGCTTCTAGAAACTCATAATTTGCAACTTTTGCAATTTAGTCCTTTTTGGACCATTCAACTTCAATTTAGCAAAATTGCTTCATGAAACTTTCACACTAACATGCAAACGTGACATAAATCTTAAAAACTTATAAATTCACCTCGGATTCGTGGCCTTGCACCACTATTCTGACTAGGCCCTAAATCGGGCTGTTACAATTCTCCCCCCTTAGGGATTTTCGTCCTCGAAAATCTTACCAACAAAAAGGTTTGGATACTGGTTTCTCATACTCTCTTCTGGTTCCCATATGGCTTCTTCTATTCCATGTCTTTTCCACAATACTTTCACTAAGGCAATACTTTTCTTTCTTAGCTGTTTAACTTCCCGAGCTAAAATCTTGACTGGTTCTTCACCATAAGTCATGTCGGGATGAATCTCTATCTCTGACTGGGGAATTACATGTAAAGGGTCTGATCGGTAGCGTCTCAACATTGATACGTGAAACACATCATGTATCTTTTCTAACTCTGATGGCAAAGCCAATCTATAAGCTACAGGCCCAACTTTCTCGGTAATCTCATACGGTCCAATAAAACGTGGACTCAACTTGCCTTTCCGGCCAAATCTGAGAACTTTTCTCCAAGGTGACACTTTCAAGAAAACTTTATCTCCGACTTGATACTCTATCCCTTTCCTCTTTAAGTCCGAATAGGACTTCACATGCATCTGATGCGACTTTTAAACTTTCTCGTATCACTTTCACTTTCTCTTCAGCTTCTCTAACCAAATCAACCCCGTGAATTTGGTTTTCTTTTAGTTCAGTCCAAAATAAAGGCGTTCTACACTTACGCCCATATAAAGCCTCATAAGGCGCCATCCCCAAGCTCGACTGAAAACTATTATTATAGGCAAATTCTACCAATAGGAGAAACTTTTCCCAATTGCCTCGGAACTCTAGAACACAACACCGAAGCATATCCTCTAGTACTTGTATTAACCTCTCTGTCTGACCGTCAGTTTGAGGGTGAAAGGCCGTACTAAAGTTCAACTTTGTACCTAGGGCCTCTTGCAACTTCTTCCAAAATCTGGATGTGAATCTCGGATCTCTATTCGATGTGATTGACACAGGAACTCCGTGAAGTCTTACTATTTCTGAAACGTACAAGTCTGCCAACTTGTCAAGTGAGTAATCCACTCGTATAGGTATAAAATGAGCTGATTTAGTGAGTCTATCAACTACAACCCATACAGCATCTTTCTTGCTCAGAGATAATGGTAAACCCGTTACAAAGTCCATAGTAATACGGTCCCATTTCCACTCCAGAACTAAAATGGGTTGAAGCAAACCCGAAGGTACTTGGTGTTCAGCTTTTACTTGCTGACAAATCATACATTTGGAAATAAATTCTGAAATGTCTCTCCTCATTTTTGGCCACCAATACTGTTGCTTCAAATCATTATACATTTTAGTACTACCCGGATGTACAGACAAACACCCGTTATGTGCCTTACGCAAAATTCTCCGAATAAGCTCCTCTTTTCTCAGTACACAAATTCTACCTTTAAACATCAAATATCCTTCAGAACTAATCCGAAAGTCGGATTCAACATTTGACTCGCACTGAGCTCTCTGAACTTGCAATTCACTATCCTCTTTTTGAGCTTCAATGATCTCTTAGAGGAATATTGGTCTAGCTCTCAACTCAGCTAGAATAGAACCGTCGTCGGAAAAAGTCATCCGTGAATTCATTGCCCTTAATGCAAATAAGGATTTTTCTGCTCAAAGCGTCGGCGACCACATTCGCCTTCCGGGATGGTAATCAATGACCATCTCATAATCTTTTATCAACTCTAACCATCTCCATTGTCTTAAGTTCAACTCTTTCTGCGTCATCAAGTACTTCAAACTTTTATGATCAGTGAAAATTCGACATTTCTCACCATATAGGTGATGTCTCCATATCTTCAATGTGAAGACTATGGCAGCCAACTCTAAATCATGCGTCGAAAAATTCTTCTCATGAGGCTTCAATTGTTTGGAGGCATAAGCAATAACTTTGCCTTCTTGCATAAGTACACAGCCTAATCCATTTAAGGATGCATCGTTGTAAATCACAAATTCTTTCCCTGTCTCAGGTTGAACCAAAACTGGGGATTCCGTCAACATCGCTTTCAGTTTCTCGAAACTTTGTTGGCATCTTTCAATCCACTCAAATTTCACATTTTTCTGTAACAATTTAGTCATCGGGGTTTCAATAACAGAAAACCCCTTGACGAATCGTCTATAATAGCCGGGTAGGCCTAGGAAACTTCTAACCTCAGAGATATTCCTCGTTGGTTTCCAATCCGTAATAGCCGAGATCTTACTTGGGTCTACTCGAACCCCTTCTCCTGAGACAATATGCCCCAGAAATCCTACTTCATTGAGCCAAAACTCACTTTTACTGAACTTGGCATACAACTGATTTTCTCAAAGAATCTGTAAAATTATCCATAGGTGCTCAGCATGCTCATTCTCATCTCGGGAATAAATCAGTATGTCGTCAATAAAAATGACTACAAACTTGTCGAGGTATGGTCTGAAGACGCGGTTCATTAAGTCCATGAATACCGCAGGAGCATTGGTCAAACCAAAAGGCATGACTAAAAATTCATAATGCCCATACCTTGTTCGAAAAGCCGTCTTGGATACATCTGACTCCTTTACTCTTAACTGGTAATACCCCGATCTCAAGTCTATCTTAGAGAACACGGTGGCTCCTTTCAATTGATCGAACAAATCATCGATCCTTGGCAATGGGTACTTGTTCTTTACTGTCACTTTATTAAGCTGACGGTAATCTATGCACAATCTCATAGTGCCATCCTTCTTTTTCACAAATAAAACTGGAGCACCCCAGGGAGAACAACTTGACCTTGCAAAGCCTTTGTCTGTTAACTCTTGCAACTGTATCTTCAACTCTTTCAACTCCGTTGGAGCCATTCTATAAGGAGTAATAGATATTGGTACAGTATCGAGAGCTAGCTCAATACTGAACCCAACTTCTCTGATTGGAGGTAATCCCGGTAATTCTTCGGGAAAAACATCCATGTGCTCACATACTATCGGCACAGACTCAATCTTTAACTCTGTTTCTTTATCATTCATCACAAAGGCCAAATATGTCTCATACCCCTTTCTTATAAATCTCTGTGCCGTCATATGAGAAATCAATACCGGCAATCCACTTTGTTCATCTGATTCTATATGGAGAATATCCCCATTCTCACATCTCATTTCAATGTACTTTTTCCCACAATTTACTATTACATCATGGGTTGTCAACCAGTCCATACCAAGAATGATGTCAAACTCATCAAATGGTAATAACATAAGGTTTGCTTTAAAATAGTGACTTTTAATCATTAACGGACAATCTTTACATACTTCATCAATTAACACACTCTTGCCTAAAGGATTAGACACTTTAATCACAAATTTCAGAGACTCTTGTGCATGCTCATATCGGATATTAATTTCAGGCAAATGTAAGAGTGTGTGGATCCGGGATCTATTAAAGCAATAACTTTGATATCATAAAGAGAAAAGGTACCCGTGATAACATCATGGGAAGATGCCTCTTCACGAGCGCGAATGGCATAAGTCCGTGCAGGCGCCCTACCCTCGGGTATCGCGGCCTGCTCTCTAGGGTTACCTCTTCCTCTTGCCCCACTTCCTGGTTTCTCTGCGGTCTTCCTCTGACCATACTCCCGGATCTCGGGTTCTGAGCTCTCTCTCTTCTTTCATTGTCTCTGGACAATCTTTTATGTAGTGGTCTTGGGAACCACATCTAAAACATGCATTTTCGTGCGCTCGGCATTCTCCAAGATGACGTCTACCACACTGTGGGCATTCGGGTCTTTCAGATTGAAAGTTCCCCACACTAGCGACTGAAGTAGTCTGTGCTTTATTTCCCGAATACTGTTTACTCTTATCTTTCTTTGAAAACCCAATAGAAGTAGCCGATCGGGAAGGGAAATCTCTTGACTTCTTGGATGAGGATTGGAATGACTTATTCCACTGTCTCTTTCTAGAGTCACGAGACTCAATTTCAGACTTTCTCTTCTTCTCTTTTACTAGTTCTTGGCTTTACAAGCCCTCTCGACCAAAGACAACAAATTCCTTCAATTCTAGGACAAAGCAACAAAGCAGTTTGATGTCCTCATTTAGCCCATCTTCAAATCTTTTACTCATGATGGCTTGGTGGACACGCATTCTCGGCGTATTTCTTTGAGTCTTACAAACTCACGCTCGTAGTCAATTCTGAGACATCTTGTCTTGTTTGATTCTAGGAATTCTTTCCTTTTACGGTCCACAAACCTTTGGTGATATACTTTTTCTTAAACTCTTCTTGGAAAAATTCCCACGTGATCTTCTCTCTTGGGACTATCGATACCAAGGTGTTCCACCATTGATAGGCAGAATCTCTTAAAAGAGAAACTACGCACTTCATGCACTCTTCAGGTGTACATGACATCTCATTAAATACCCTGATGGTATTTTCTAACCAGAATTCATCTCTTTTCGGATCGTCATCTTTTCTAGCCCGGAATTCTTCAGCCCCATGTTTCCTTATCCTATCAACTGGAGGCTTAACTCCTCTTGCCACCTCTATTACTTGAGGGTACTGGGATAGGTTGAGGAATAGGCGGGGTGGAGGGGGTTGTGCATTCGGGTTCGTACGAACGAACTTCATGTACCATGTGTTCATCATATAGAGGAAGGCTTCTCGAGCCTCTTCTCCTCCTCCTTGACTCACCGTAGTGGATCTATTCTCGTTCTCATTCGGACCATCCCTTCAGCGGGAGCCGGCGCATTACTTTCTACGTCATCCGCCATATCTCTTTCAGAATCCATTAACTATATATATAAACATACTTTAAGTCGTCAGGAGTTGTCACACTATCATTATAAAAACATTCTTACGTATGGCATTTATAGCTAGACTCGTGCTCATGCTACGTTAGTCCTAAAACCGACTAAACCATAGCTCTGATACCACTAAATGTAACACCCCATAACCGAGTCCGAGGCTTAGACCGGATACGAGAAGTTACTATGCTTGAACTTGCTTAATCAAGTACTTACGGGCTATAAAATTTTGTTCTGAATTAAGAACTTCTCTTTCTTAATCAACTTGTACTTTTCATGGGCCTACGAGGCCTTAAACTCATGTCCGTAAACTTTCGGAACTCAATCGAAAACTTTTCATTGAAACAGGGGTCACACGCCCATGTGAGTTGGGACACGCTCGTGTAAACCTAAGACACGCCCATGTCTCCTAACCGTGCTTAAAACTCGAGCTTACTGCCAAACTTCACACGGCCATGGCACGCCCGTGGTCCTGGCCCGTGCGAGAAACCTTAGCATTCTGACTTATAACACACGGTCATGGCACGCCTGTGGACTTAGACCGTGTACTACAACTTGATATTCTGACTTAAGGTGCAATGGTACAGGGTACATACGGCTTAGACACACGCCCGTGTATCCGACCGTGTGGGCACTTAGAGGCTATTTACCAAGCCAATTGCCACCCTGAAATCAAGAGCAAATTGATGCTATCTCAACAACTCAAATCACTACAACTTTATTGAACAATATAACATACTCCATTGATATTAATAACATACATACTTAGTCAATCTTGGCCAATCATTTATCCATTTACAAAAGAATAGTAATAAACTTGATAGACCATGCTTTTCCCCTTTCTAAGACATATACTCAAAATGAAATGTTTCCTATACATGCCATACTTAATAAAAATAACTTGGCTATACCAAAATAGCGGTTGATAGTGTGATTCGAGCTCCGACTTCAACGATCCATAAGCTAGCTTGGTGGGACTACATAGAAAGAAATAATAAAAGACGTAAGCATTTAGCTTAGTAAGTTTGCATAATGCACATAGCAACATACTTGCTTAATATAAACCATTTGACATAAACAATGGTATCATAAATTTCAGCTATAAAGCTTACTTACTCATACTTGATTCTTACATATCTCATGAAACTTACTAGTCTCATACTTGAGAGGTAAACAAAGTACCTGTATCACTAGATCACATTGATCAGCATACTTGAACATAATACTCATAATTTCTAATTCACCATTCATAACATGAGTAATATTCTTTTTCACTTGATAATAACCTTACTTACTTAGCTTTCTTGTTATCTCATTTGAGCTTAGCTCGTTTGCCCGATGAATTTATATGAATAACCGAGGATACTAAATCTCATCTAAATTTCGAGGCCATGACTTAACATGGACTTATACGAAGTCTTTCTTGTTCTCACCAATTCCATGCCTTAACTTGGACTTATATGGGATCTCTTTCTCTTGATAACTTTTCAATGCCAAGCTTGCCTTGGTCTTACATGATAACTTGTTCAATGCCAAGCTTGCCTTGGACTTACATGATAACTTACTCAATGCCAAGCTTGCCTTGGACTTACATGATAAATTGTTCAATGCCAAGCTTGCCTTGGACTTACATGATAACTTACTCAATGCCAAGCTTGCCTTGGACTTACATGATAACTTACTCAATGCCAAGCTTGCCTTGGACTTACATGATAACTTGTTCAATGCCAAGCTTGCCTTGGACTTACATGATAACTTACTCAATGCCAAGCTTGCCTTGGACTTACATGATAACTTGCTTGCTTGCCGATGCCATGCCTCGGCTTGGTCTTATACGGACTTTCTTGTTTCATGTGGTAGATCGAGTATCCTAAGTTATTCAATTTCAATCGGGGCTTTCTCATGCATGATCTCATTAATATCTTTGTTTAACATAACATTAAACATTTTTCATAATAACATTGTACATTATACTAATCAATTCAATGATATAAATCATAAAGCTTAGAAATCATACAAATTTACCTCAATATACAAAATGTATGTAGATATGCAATTTAGTCCTCGATTTTGTCCTTGCCTCGGTTTCGATCCGGGCTTCATTTTTCTTGATCTACAGTCATAAATAGATCATTTAATACTCACATTGACTAAATTGACTCTTAAATCATACTTTGGCAAAAATTACTATTTTGCCCCTAAACTTTCTCATATTTGCACTTTTGCCCCAAGGCTCGTAAAATGATTCTCATTCAACTTTCTTAAACTTCATGCTTAGCCGATTCATTTTCTCTACTATGACAACCATCAATTCTCACTATTTCTACTATGTATGAGAAATCTCAAAACTTTTACAAACTAGTCCCTATATTCATTTTTCATGAAATTCATTAAGGAAAAGATGTTTATCTAACATCAAACTCTCATAATCTTCCATGAAACATCATTTAACAAGCATGTCATACATGGGTAGATTTTTGAACATGCATCTTAGCTCATTTTATAGCTAAAAATAGCTAATTCATAATACGAGAACTTCAAAACACGAAGAATATTAAAAGCGGGACTAAGATGAACTTACTAGCAAGCTTGAAAGATGAGAAAACCCTAGCTATGGTTTCTTTGAAAATTTCAGCAATGAGGAAGAAGATGATAATGATTTTTGTCATCTTTTTCCTTTATTAATCATTTAATAGGTAAATGACCAAAATGCCCTTCTCTTAAAAATATCACCATTTACTAACTCATGTCCAATTTTGTCCAAAAATTATAATTTGGGCAAATTGCTATTTAAGGACTCATAATTGCTACTCTAGAGCTATTTCATACAAAATGCTTCTAGAAACTCATAATTTGCAACTTTTGCAATTTAGTCCTTTTTGGACCATTCAACTTCAATTTAGCAAAATTGCTTCATGAAACTTTCACACTAACATGCAAACGTGACATAAATCTTAAAAACTCATAAATTCACCTCGGATTCGTGGCCTCGCACCACTATTCTGTCTAGGCCCTAAATCGGGCTGTTACACATGGCCGTTTCGCATGGCCGTGTGTGACACACGACTGAGACACACGCCTATGTCTTAGGCCGTGTGGACAAGAAAATGGCCAAAATCAAGCCATTTCTTTCACCCATTCAAGCATGAACATACAAGCAACTTGCACATATAACTAAGACCTTAAAACATGCCCAAATCATGCATAATAAGACCAATTCAATAAGCCATTTAACCATCCAACCAATATGCCATATAGGCACCTCAATCACAAACATTCAAATATACCTAATCATAAGCATAATTGACCATATTCATACCAATACCTATAGCTCATAACCATCTCAAAGCATAAACAAACTTAGCCACATTATAAGCATACTATCACATACCAAATTGGTCATTCCATCATGTATCAACTTAGCCATAATAACACCGACCACCAAGGCATCAAAATGCCAAAAGCACATAAACCATAATACCATATATACATGCCAAACATAACAACTAGATCATTAAACACAAATCCACCTATACATGCCATTATAAACTTGGCCAAAACACCAAAAACTATCGATATAATTACTGGATAGTGTGATAGGTCTTTTCAACGAGATTCCAAACTGATTGAGCTTTCGATAATCTATATAACATAAGAAAGAAAACTACGTAAGCATATAATGCTTAGTAAGTTCGTATAACATGAACATAACTTACCATTTCAATGCATAACTTTAAAATTAAACATGAACCAATCCAACATAAGTTTGGCACAAGCTTAAGCAGCATCAACAAGACAAGTTAGTGCTTAAACACATAACTTAAAAAAATCATCACATGGTAAGATAAATTTCATGAACATAGCACATTTGAATTCATACTTTCTATAAACATGGTTATACATACTTTGATCATCATCAATTCATACCTTTCCATAAGTTCATAACTTAGCCATTGGAACACTTACCGTTCCTTCCCTTTTCATGCCCGTTGAACCACTTAGAATAATATCGGATACGCAGGAAGCTCATACAAAGTGTGTTAACACATGGTCGAAACCATTCCTTTTCCTTTTCCTTTACATCGATGCTCACACAAGCTGACACAATAAGCAAATTCAACTAAATAAGCAAATTCAATCCATTTAAGATCTATTCTATTCAATTCAGTCAAAATTTCATACTTTTGTAAATTTACATTTCCCCCCAATATTTTAACTTATTTACAAATTAGTCCTTAGGCTCGTAAATTAACATTTATGCAAATTCAACCACATTACAAGCTAGTCGAATTACCTAGCGACTTATACAACCTCATACAACTCAACATTTCACAATTTTATCATGGTATTTTACTATTTTTACATATAATCCCTAAATGATAATTTCATCAAAAATCACTTTACAAAAGTTGTTAATTTAACAACAAAGACTCATAATCTTTCATCAAACATCATAAATCATGCAAGAATATTCATGGAAAAACCCTAAACCTTTAAAAATTTTGCAAACTAGTCCCTGGGTTAGCTAGATTAAGCTACAACGACTTCAAAAACATAGAAATCATTAGAAATGGGACAAAAACCACTGACATGCAAGCTAAAGAGTTGGCCGAATGCTTTGAACCCTAAAATGGTGTTCTTAATATTCACAATCGGTGGAGGTAGAAGATGAATGAAAGAAAATAGAATTTTTTTTATTAATTTTAACCTTAATTGCCTAATTACCAAAATAACCTTTAAAAATTTTAATAATTTCAATAAAACCAATCCATGAATGTCCACTAACTATATGAATAGTCTAATTACCATTTAAGTACTTTAACTTTAAAGTTTCATAGCTATTTGATACCTTTAGCTACTAGAACTCAACTTTTGCACCTTTTACGGTTTAGTCCTTTTCACCAAATTAAGCATGCAAACGACAAAATTTCTTAACAAAATTTTTTTACGACACTACTAACATACCGTAGATATTAAAATAATAATAAAATAAATATTTTCAAGTCAGATTTGTGGTCCCAAAACCACTGTTCCAATTTCACTGAAAATAGGCTGTTACAAAATTTTCTTCTGATTCAAATGCAGTCCGATCGAGTTTTTGTTGAGTTAGCAGAGGGACCAATCAAAAATATACAATTAGGCTCAAGTAATTGCAATTATGTCTAGAAGAATCGTTCCGATAATTCGCAATTCACTTAATCATGGAGTCAGTCCACAAGAAGTATCAGGATTGAAAACTCATTATTGTGTACTCATTACGAAAGTAATTCATCTAACTGTTTTATCTAATGACCTCGCCATGTGTGTGTTACCCTCATATGATATCATTGGTTCCTATGAGTTAAACCTGTTTACTCAATATAATCCTATTTTATCTAATTGTCACCATTGTGTCTTTTTAATGATTAATATGATCATTGTCAACTAATGACTGTGATAAATACTCGTTTGAGAACCAACAACTCTTGGTCACGTTCCATATCTATCAATCAAAACAATGTCAATGAAAGGATATTGTTAACTCTTTAATCAAGCTATGAATTCCATTTTTGCTAGTAAATTCATATCATACACAAGTCATGTACCCAACATACTGGCTATCGGTCTGATCATCTTTATAGCATAGGTCTCCACTTATATAAAAGCACATGAGTTACATACGCATGGTCAGTGACTAAATCAAGATTTAGGTAAGTCACAACATGAACATCACAAGTGAATTAATTCACAAACGAATTCAAATTAATTCAACTTAGGTCTAGTCCAATGTATTATTCTTCCAATGAGTACATCTATGCCTCTAACCGTGGAGTCAACTGCTCTAATAGCCAAGACTAGCTATCTCCCCAATTGAAATTGTAGATGACATAATAATCCTTCTAAGTATTTGAATTATATGCTCAATTTGATTCTTTTAAGGGGTTACAGGTTCATTTAGTTGATCTACTGAAGTAAGTTGTCTTTCTCGCACTGTAAATATTCTTACAATGCTACTTATCATCAGTTTGAATTTAGAATATTAATGAGCTAACATTTGTTTGTCACAATTCCGCTATGTATGAAAAACATGAAAGACAAAAACACAAAAGATATAATAGTGAAATGTGAAATTAACTTTATTTATTTATTCATCATTCAAATACATAGAAAACAGTTACATGTTTACTAAAATATGGACACATTTCCCAACATTAATTACTGAATAAACTTTGTTTTGTTTTAAATTAGTCGTTTATCTATTAGGACTTTTGTTGAGATTCATTAAAATTCACTACATTAGTTGAGATTCATTAGCTTTTAGTGATGTATAAAATTTGAAGTTTTAATCGATCAATAAACTCACAACAATTTATTCATCATATTTAAAACTATTGAGGATTGATCCAATTAAGCAACGAGCAAGTAAAAAATAGCGGAAGAAATTGAGAAATTTAACACACAAAGTTAACATGAAAAAACCCTTCTAAAGAGGATAAAAAAACCACGAGTAAAGATAATTTTACTATAATGGAAAAAGAACAAAGAGTACAAAAGATGGAGATAAAAACTAAACCCCGAAACCCGAAAATAAAGAACCCTCAAAACGTAAACACAAAATTCTCCAAAAGTGTTATGAGTTCTAATCTTTTTAATCAGTGTATTTTCTAAGGTTGTAAAAAATCCTATTTATAGGCTAAATTCGTATGTCAAATAATAATAAAATAATCTAGACTAATCAGAGTCCCATTGAAACAAATAAATAGAGTTTAACTAGGAGATTATCTCTCAAATTTGACTGAAATATGAGTCATACTCAACAAATCTCCACCTTAACTCATATTTCCACAACACCAACATTTCCAAAGCCTTCCACGAGCCTATCTTGAACTATGCGAGGAATTAACTGAGTCAAATCTATGCTTAGAAACTGGAAGACTTCTAGCCTCTAACTTGTGTACTGCCAAATCAAAACTAACCCGAATCTTATTTTCACGAACACAGTGCCTTAATTTTTCAAAACCTGCATCCTAAAAAGAACCTCTCTTTAACAAAACAGTTATACCTCCTATGACCAAGTTGCCTCCGCTCCAAACGAGTTAACTTCGACTCCGTAACAGATGAGGGACATCTGGTTTCACCATCACTGTAAAACCTTCCGAAATATAAAGACTACCAGTCCTTTTACCTTTTAACAAAATGAGAGCCCTAGAGACACCTTAATGCTACTCGACTCGATGTTGATTCTGCAACCTTTTGAGTCTAAAATACTCAAGGATATGAGATTCTTTTGTAAATCAGGTACATACCTGAGATCTGAGAGTGTCCTAATCGTCCCGTCGTGCATCCTAATTTGAACAGTACCAATATGATTACCTTATTGGATGAATTGTTTTCCATGCGCACAACTTCACCTTCAACCAAACTATATGTGGAGAACCATTCTCTGTTGGGACACATGTGGAAAGAACATTCCAAATCTAGGATCTACTCGGATGTAAGCTCGGAGCTATCGCTCGTTGACACTCAAGAAATCATCACCGCTTTCATCAGCCAAATAAACACCAGCTACATCTTTCTCGTTACTCTCAACAGCCTTTTTATTTCACAGTTTATAACAATCTGCTTTGACGTGACCTAGCTTCTAACAATAGCAACACATTTTGTCTTGCTTCTTTAATGCTACCAAAATGGAAACTTGTATATCTGCCTTGCTATCTGAACCAAACTCATTGTCAAGTTTGTCTTTACTCAACAAATGGCTCTTCATATCCTCGAATGAGAGTTTGTCTCTAACATAAATCAGAGTCTCCCTAAAAGACTTGTATAAAGAGTGTAAAGAGCACAATAATAACATAGCTTGATCTTCATCATCAATCTTAATCTCAACATTCTTTAAATCATTCAAAAGAGTAATATATTGACTAATATGATATCTAAGAAACTCACATTCGTTCATACAAAATGTAAATACATGTTGTTTCAACACTAAACGGTTAGCCAGAGACTTAGTCACATAAATAATTTCTAACCTTTTCCACAAGGCGGATGAAGTTTTCTCTATCAATACATCCTGCAATACCCTATTCACGAGCACAATTGGATTGCAAACAGAGCCTTTTCATCAAGTTCTCCCATTCTGTCTGATCTAGATTCTCAGGCTTTTTCCTGGTAACGACCTTTTTTAAGCCGATCTGAACTAGAATTGTCATCATCCAAACTTGCCACAGATTGAAACTTCTGACACCATCGAACTTCTTAATGTCAAACCTTGTTGCTACCATATCTGAACGGGCTAATCTATGAAAATTGAACTAGCTCTTGATACCACTTTTTGGGGATCGACTGATTAAGCAATGAACAAGTAAAAAATAGCGGAAGAAATTGAGAAATTGAACACACAAATTTAACATAGAAAAACTCCTCTAAAGAGGATAAAAAACCATGAGCAAAGATAATTTTACTATAACGGAAAAAGAACAAATAGTACAAAAAATGAAGATAAAAACTAAATCCCGAAACCCGAAAACAAAGAACCCTCAAAATATAAACACAAAATTCTCCAACAGTGTTATGAGTTATAATCTTTTTAATGGGTGTATTTTCTATGGTTCTAAAAGAGCCTCTTTATAGGTTCAATTCGTAGTTCAAATAATAATAAAATAATCTAAACTAATCGGAGTTTGACTGAAACAAATAAATAGAGTTTAACTGGGAAAGTATCTCTCAAATTTGACTGAAATATGAGTCATAATCGACAAAAACCTCTATCTCTAATATCCATAGTTTTGAACTGCAACTACAAGATATGCATTAAAGAATCTTTCCTATGCTTTAGATCTAAAATGAAAGAAATTTTAGAGAATTTCTTCATTCTCTTAGATTTCATATGTAACACCCCTCACCCGTATTCAACGCTGGAATAGGGTTACGGAGCATTACCGGACTTACAACACATTTAAACATACTTTTCACATATATTTAATCAATTCATACATTCATCATTCAATCTCAATCAATTTGTCCCTAATACAAGCCTACGAGACCCTAAACATGCATTGGGACTGGTTCAGGACTAAACCGATAACTCGGGAAATTTTTTAACACTTAGAAAATTTTTCTCAAAACAGGGGACACACGCCCGTATGGCCCGACTGTGTGTCTCACACGGCCAACAGACACGCCTGTGTCACAGGCCGTGTGGACATTCAAAATGGGAGCACATGGCCGTGTCCTAGCCCGTGTCCAACCCCATGTCCAAAAAAGTGAGCTTACTGACTTGGGTCACACGGCCAACCACACGTCCATGTGTTTAGCCCGTGTACCCTTCAAAGTGGCCACACACGCCCGTGTGCCAGGCCGTGTGCTAGGCCGTGCCAAACCTATAGGGTATACTGACTTATGCCACACGGCCAAGTTACACGCCCGTGTGTGAGGCCGTGTGGAGCATACCGACTTGATTTAAATTTCAACACCAGGGGACACACGGCCTGCAACATGACTGTGTGTCACACACGGCTGAGACACACGCCCGTGTCTCTGCCCGTGTGGACAAAAATAGGCTATTTACCAAGCCATTTTGCCACCCAATTTGGTACACACCTACATCAAACCAATTGGCACCAATATAAGGCATAAATAAGCATTCTATTAACCTTATTCAAGCATAATCCCTACCATCTCAACACCAACCAATATAAACACATCAATACCATAATATACCATTCAATTTCATACCAAAACTCACTTGCACAACACATCTACATGTACTATTTCATTTAAACATTTCTTTGCCTAGAACCACAAGCATACCAATCTCAAATTCAACCATTAGCTACTCAAACTAATAATCCACAATCAACCCTTCACCAAGCAATATAAACCACATCACAAAATGGCATTAGCACACATATATATATACATCACCAACTAAGCCAAATAGGTCAACTTACATGGCCATATACAACATTATAAACATAACATTTATAAGCCAACTCAAATGGCCAAATTCATAACAACACATATACCAAAATGACCAAAAATCCCTATACATGCCGTATACCCAAAACATAAGCTTAAAAGTACCAAATCGATAGTAGGATAGTGTGACGATGTCTCCGACGATCCCTGGATCTGAGCTAGCTTTGAATTCACTATAAAACATAGAAAAATAAACGATGTAAGCTATAAAGCTTAGTAAGCTCGTATGAAATAAACTCAATATAATCACAAAAACATAATTCAACCATTGATTATAAATACATGAATTCACATCAACTAACAAACCTTTCAATTAATCATTCTCAAAACTATATATTTTCTTCACCATTTCTTCGATTTCAAAGCTAATATGGTTTATGCACATACCTGTACCGTCTCGTACTAATCTCATTCTCAACCACATCATCCATTTACCCGTTGAACCATTCGGAATAGAAATCGGATACTCAAAATTCTCGCACAATAAGTACCTATACCATGGCCTGAAGCCAAATCAAGGTAACTTATATCCGAATTACTGATATCATGGCCTGAAGCTAAATTAGCCGATATTCATGGCCCGAAGCCAAACCGGTATAACTCACACCCGAAGTGCTAATATCATGGCTCGAAGCCAACTCAATGTATCCTCTAATGACATGTCACTAGTATCCTAAACTATTCCTAAGGTTCAACCAAGACTCCGATTGTCGAATTACCATCGAGTCATTGTCGAACTTATCCGAAGTCTCGTATTCACAACTTATAAAATATCAAAGCATTTAAAATACATTTATAATGAAATTTATCACATACGAACTTACCTCAAATGTGAAAACGACGAAATAAGTCGATTAGTCGATAACTTTAGTTTTCCCCCAATCTAGATTCGAATTCCGCTTTTCTTGATCTAAATATATTCAAAATTAAATTATTTAATCACCTCTCTATTCAATTTAGTCCAAAATTCACATTTAAGTAAATTTACACTTTTGCCCCTAATATTTCACATATTTCACAATTTAGTCCATATTTCATAAAATCACAAATTCACACAATTCAATCACAACCCATGCTAGCCGAATTTCAATTAGGTCCCTAGCAGCCCATATTTTTCATTTATTTCACATTTTAACCACAAAGTTTCTACATTTCACAATTTAATCCCTATTTTGCATTTTCACCAAAAATCACTTAACAAAACTTGTATATCTATCAACAAGCATTCATAATCTATCAAGAAACTTCAAAATACATGCTTATTCATAAATGGCAACATTCAAAATCTTTAAAAATTTTGCAAATTAGTCCCTGGGCTAGCTAGACCTAGTTGCAACGATCTCAAAAACATAGAAATCATTAAAAAACGAGACAAAATACATACCTATTTAAGCAAAAATGCCTTGGCCGAATGAAGCCCTAAATAAATTGCTTTTCTTCTCTTCAATATTCAGCTATGATGAAGATGAACATACTAAAATTTGGTTTTGTTTTTATTTAATTAACTTTTATTAACTAATTACAATTTTAACTTTAATGATAACCTTTAAAAATCACTTAATGCATGCCCATAATAGTCCATTCACAATTAAAATGGTCTAATTACCACTTAAGGACTTTAAATTTAAGGTTCTATAGCTATTTAATACCTTTAGCTAATAGAACAGCACTTTTGCACTTTACGCGATTTAGTCCTTTTTATCAAATTGACTAACCAAACAATAAAATTTTTAAACAAAACTTTCACACAATCACTCAATCATATTGTAAATATTAAAAGAATAATAAAATAAATATTTCGACTTCGGATTTGTGGTTCCGAAACCACTTTTCTGATTTGACTAAAAACTGGCTATTACATCATACTTGATTGGATGAAGCTCTTCCTTTTGTTTTAATGTTGATGGCATTATTGAGAGCTTTGGTTGATCTCTAGGTCTTCATTTTCTTCTCCGATACTATTGTTTCTACCACATTAATCGGCAAAAGATGATATCATTGTAGTTCATATCATTTCTAATTCCACGAAAAAGAATTACAACCTCTTCAACATCAAGCTTGTCAATCATCATTATTGGATTTAAAAGGTGCCACAATTTTAAGACTAGAAAAACAAGAGGCTTGGATTTGGTCACAAGAGACAAAGAGGAGTAGAGTAGAAAGGATCATTGCGAGAAAGATTCTTTTTTTTTTTTTTTTTTTTTTTTGAGTAGCAAATACCTATTACCTCTTTTCCATGTATTGCAGTCTTGAGGATGTCAAATTATATGTTATCAGGATTTTGGATCCGATACAAGTATGCATTCAACACAAGTATGTTATGTTCGGTCTTTTTGAGAATTTCATATATTTAGAAAATTATGTCCTTATACCTCCATGTTTTTAAGTATGTGTTGGAATAGGTGTTGGACATATAACAACAAAAAATAATATATATATATATATATATATATATATATGATAGTTAATATTCTCTTTTGTTGCGAATAGTATATATAATATCTAAAATCATAAAAAAAAAAAAAGCAAATAATTTGTTAACTTGTAAATCTGTTCATGGGTGGGTTTGAACAAAGATATTAGACTCAAAAAATGAGTTTCGATAAAAAAGTTAGATTGTTCAAATTATCAGTCAAGCTCGAGCTTGAACATTCAGGCCCAAACCCGACCTGACCCGACCCATTTTTAAGTTTAAATTTTTTTATATTATGTTATTTTTATATATATTATGTAACTTATAACACATAAAAATTAAATCTATAGTAATATATAATGCTACTATAATGTAAATATTAAAAAATGTTAAGATAATTATATATAATTTTTTAATAAATGAAAAATATATAAAATTATTAAATATTAAATTAATTTAATATAAATATATATATTTAAAAAAAATATGGGCAAGCCTAAAATGGGTTTGAGCTAACCATTTGCAAATATGACGGATTTGAACAAAATTTTAAGCCGGCTGACTTAGACAAGTATAAAGTGTGTTAATATTATGCTTAGGCCCAGCCAAACCCAACCCAACCCAACCCAACCCAACCCAACTTATGAACACCCTTATTCTCTTGTCAATATGTGTTAGATGGCATTTGAGGTGGTCGAGAAACTTTTTGATGCCATTTAACTTGAAACCAATCATTTTCTAACACTTGAAACAATCCATCATAAATGGTGAACAAGCATGACTGCCTCATTTCTGATTAATTCCAAAGGCAGACAAATCTACACTGGAATACATGGAATTCTCAGTATTTACAGGCTAAGAAATCCGTACTCAAAATTATCAGCAAAACATATAGGTCTTCTCAATTCATTCTCTTGCTAACAAGGTGCTGATGTCAGTTGATAGCTAATTCCTTCTGCTGCAGGAAACACCAATTGATTCAAACATGCTCGGAATAAGAAATAAACCCACTTTCCCGGTTAGATTTCCTTCTTTTGCCTGTATGATATTGGTTAGTTTAAACTCAAAAAGCACAAACATGATTGATGATATAAGTGATATAAATTTATATATATAAATGCAATAACAGATTACCCTGAAACAAATTTCCCACCCCTTTGGGCTGCTCCATCACACTTGAATTTGCAGACTCCAGAGGTACAATCTGAAAACAAAATAAGATAAAATAAATCAACCATTTGAAGTACATTATTGTGAATAAAGGCAATATCACAAAATAGTTTCCAGGTATACAAAATACAACCAATTCATATACTGAAAATCTGTGAAGATATTGAGCTTTAGAATAAGCTATGAGTGACCTTGTCAACATGCTATTGGACTGAAAGCTCTGTTAATACTAGACAAGTGGGTTGAGGAGTGTTTTGCATCTCTTCTAAGTCCAGCTTGAACCTTGTCCCTTCGAGGCAAACATATACACAGTGGTATTTTGATTAACTCTTTCAATTAATCGAAGTTTGACTAACTTAATCTAGCACAATGTTTTTGATACTAAAGATGCTCCAACATAGCTTCAATGGCTAAAATGTATATTCTAATAAAAAAACATACATGAGGTTTCTTGCAGTATCATCCATACACAGAACCAAACATGTTAAAATAGTTCCATTTCATGTTGTAAGCAATTCATTAGAAGCTTGTCAATTATTTCTACAATTTCATCTGAAATAAAATTACATATAATATTAATACTATTTATTCTTTAGCCAAATAAATTAAAAATATCATGGATAGAATTCAAAATGATTCTTAGCTTAGCCAAAAAGTAACTCATAGAAATAATCAAAAAATCAAAAAGTAACTCATGGTTATTGATGGCTAGGTATGAAAAGCTTTCTTTTTCTTCCTCCTCTTTAATAGATAGCTCCCTCATGCCTCTCCACTGAAATGATAAAGATATCATCTCAGCAAGTATGGGATAAAATCACAGAAATATTACTGTCCTAAATGAACTAAATGTGTTCCTAAATTATTCCTCAAGAACCCCATTACTCTCAAAGTTGAATTCTCCTAAATGTGTTCCTATAAGAATATGATTACCCCCAAAATGTTAATCAATTAGCAAGCTAAAAATTATTAAAGCAAGAGGAAGTGAACTTTCTATGAAACTTGACCTTGTGCAATGTGCCAGTTTTCTAGGCCCATCAGTCAGGACAATGTTTTAGGAAGCGCTCTACAAATTTTTGTCATGTACCAGTCAGGAAACCTCCAGGAGAAAGAACAAGTAAAAAGGAAAAACAAAAACAGAAATGAGAAAATTGATTCACCTTAGACCTAGTTTCTAGTTTGTTTCTTGACCGTTGTAAATTTGAACTTGGGTTGGCTTTAGCTTTTCTGATGATAGAGCTAAAAGCAGATGAAACCAGACTTGTTACTTGAGCGCTGGGAATTTGCACTGACAACTTTGTTTCTTGTTTGGTTCTTTCTGAACATGGCTTGGCTTCAGCTTTTCTAATGCCGGTGCTAGAAGATGACACCAGGCTACCACTTTTCGGTAGTCTGGACAATCTACGTAAGCTAGAGTGTGGTTCAATAGTTTGTCCGCTAATATTTCTTACAGCATCTGGGGTACTTTCTTTCATTGAGGGGACACTTTTCGATAGTCCGGATGATCTAGGTAAGCTAGAGTGCCGTTTAGTAGTTTGTCTGGTAATATTTCTTACAGCATTTGGGGTACTTTCTTTCATTGAAGGGACGCTTCTCAATAGTTTGGACGATCTAGGTAAGCTAGAGTGCCTTTCAGTAGTTTGTCTGCCTATATTTCTTACAGCATTTTGGGTACTTTCTTTCATTGAAGGGACACTTTTCAATAGTTTGGACGATCTAGGTAAGCTAAAGTGCCTTTCAGTAGTTTGTCTGCTGATATTTCTTACAGCATTTTGGGTACTTTCTTTAATTGAAGGGACACTTTTCAATAGTTTGGACGATCTAGGTAAGCTAAAGTGCCGTTCAGTAGTTTGTCTGCTAATATTTCTTACAGCATTTGGGGTACTTTCTTTCATTGAACAGACAGTTTTCGATAGTCCAGACAATCTAGGTAAGCTAGAGCGCGGTTCGGTAGTTTGTCTGCAAATATCTCGAACAGCATCTTGGGTACTTTCTTTTGTTGAAGAGACGCTTTTCGATAGTCCAGATAGTCTAGGTAAGCTATGTGGTTTAATAGTTTGTCTGCTAATATTTCTTTGAGTATTTTGATTACTTTCTTTCATTGAGGGGGCACTTTTTGATAGTCTGGGCAATCTAGGCAACCTAGAGTGTGGTTCAGTAGTTTGTCTGCTAATATTTCTTACAGCATTTGGGGTAGTTTGTTTCATTGAAGGGACAATTATCGATAGACCAGACAATCTAGGTAAGCTAGAGTGTGGTTCAGTAGTTTGTCTGCTAATATTTCTTACTGCATTAGGGGTACTTTCTATCGTTGAAGGGACACTTTTATTGACCTTGACACTAGCTTGCTGACGAAGAGAAGGATTTGGCTTAGATTTCATAACAGCAACTTTAGTAGTTATGCTGCACACCTTTGCTTTGTTTGTAATAGCAGAAGCAACAGTTCCCTGATTAAGATATAAACAGAAACCAAAATTAAGAACATCAGCTATATAAGCATTTGATTGTACAAGCTAGAGCTATGTGTTTTCAGGGAAGAAATGTAAATGGAAAGCATATGACATGTAGATGTAGAGTAATACAATAATCTAAAAAAAAAAAAACACATTTTAATTAGCCATGTTGGTTTAAAGACCATGAAACAACATTTCATGTCCACCTATATATCCTAATTCTCATAGCAATTCTTTCCACTTATTTTGGACAAGCACAAAGATTATAAAAGAGGTGCAACTTCAAAACATGGTTGATTTCAACTGAAGACTAAACTTGGCTTCTTTACCTTATCCTTCACTTTATTGCCATGCTTTATCGTTTTGTTAATAATTTGCTTCACTTTGCTAGAGGCAATGCTTTTTCGCTGGGCACATTTTGGACAGAATCCTCTTCAAAAGAATTTTCCACTTCAACAGTGTAGAAAATTAGAGATATTTCTCATATCTTATTCTGCTGTTTTAGCTTACAAATATATAGACAGAAAATATCCTAAGGTAGGAAATAATCACAAGAAGATAGTGAAAGCCTAAGAATCAGTAACTAGGATTAGTTTCTATTTACAGATGATATTCTAGAATCTATCCTTAATTTAAGGGATTCTAACACTCCCCTCAAGTTTGTAGTGTAGATGTTTATCAAACCCGACTTGCCAACAAGTTCTTCAAACAAATTCTTGTTCAAGCTTTTTGTTAATACATCGAGAACTTTGTTGTGCAGTGGTAGATAGGTAACACTCACTTCTCACGAGTGTATTTTCTCTTTATAAAATGACGATCTATCTCAACATGTTTAGTACGATCGTGATGGGACAGATTGTGAGAGCTATCTTGTGACTTGGTTGTCACAAAAGCAATTTGCATAGGCCTATTATAAGGAACTTTTAGTTCCTTCATTAGTCTTTGTACCCAAACTCCCTCGCAAATACCATGCGCTAGTGCTCGATATTCTGCTTACGCTGCTGCTGCGTGCTACCACAGCATCGCTTTTACTCCTCCATGTCACTAGGTTCCCCAAACATAGCTACAATAGCCTTTGGTAGAGCGTCATGCCGTTGATAGAACACCGCTTGATCGACATCCGTATAGATCTCCACATTCTTGCTGTCATTCTTCTTGAAGTATAGGCCTTTTCAGGAGTTCCTTTTAAGTACCTTAGTATTCGATATGCGACTTCTAGGTGTTTTTCCTTGGAGCATGCATATATTGACTTATGACACTCACACTAAAAGCAATGCGGGCGAGTGTGAGCTAGGTAGATAAGTCTACCTACCAGTCGTTGATATCTCCCCCTATCAACTTCTTCTCCGTCGTGATCAGTACCCAACTTGAGATTAAACTCCATAGGAGTTTCAGCTGGTTTGCAACCCATCAAGCCAACTTCAGATAGTAAATCGAGGACATATTTCCTTTGGGAGATGGAAATGCCTCTTTTAGATCTCGCTACCTCCATGCCAAGAAAGTACTTAAGATTCCCCAAGTCTTTAAGTTCAAATTCTGTTCCGAGAAATTCTTTCAATCTGTCAATTTCACTAGTATCATCTCCTGTCACGATAATATCATCCACATAGACAATGAGAATGCAACATTTTCCTTGCTCCGAGTGCTTGTAGAACATTGTGTGGTCAGCCTGTCCTTGTGTATACTGTCTGCTCATCATCGCCTTTGTAAATCGACTGAACCATGCCCTTGGAGATTGTTTCAGTCCGTACAACGACTTTTCAACTTGCAAACTTGATCCTTACTTTCTTCAAACCCCGGAGGAAAATCCATGTAAACTTCTTCATTCAGCTCCCCATTGAGAAACGCATTTTTGACATCCAACTGAGTCAAGTGCCAATTAAGATTGACAGCGAGAGATAGGAGAACTCTAATGGTGTTAAGTTTGGCAACCGGTGCAAACGTCTCTTCATAGTCAAGCCCATAAGTTTGAGTGAAGCCCTTAGCCACCAGTCGAGCCTTGTATCTATCAATACTGACCATCGAGTTTGAATTTCGTAGTAAAAATCCATTTGCAGCCTACTGTTTTCTTCCCTTTAGGCAGATCTGAAATTTCCCAAGTTCCATTATTCTTGAGGGCATCCATTTCTTCCATTACAGCCTTGTCTCCATTCATCGGACTCAAGTGCTTCTTCTATATTTTTGGAGTTTTTACAGAATCAACATTAGTCACAAATACTTTATAGGTCTTAGATAAGTTACCATAGGAGACAAACCGAGAGATAGGGTGTTGAGTGCGGCTCCTTGTACCCCTTTCTTCACTGCGATTGGAAGATAGATGGACGGTGATGGAGGTGAGACTTGATGTCGGTAGCCTCGAGCAGCAGTCCTCGAGAAAAGATGGAATAAACGCTTCTTTATGATCGATTTCAGGATGGCGATTTCTTGGTGTAAACTGCGGTTTAGGCACTGTTCTTCTTTGCTTTTTCTGATTAGAAGGCAACCCCAATTCGGTATTAGGATCAGGTAGGATTGTGCTAGCTATGCAGTTTATAGGGAAGGAGAAAAGCAGATATCTATATTGAGGGTAGTGATAGGATCTTGAGGGGTTATGATAAGAAGGGTGTTAAGAGTTTCATCTTCATTTAAGGTCTCCCCACGAAGATGAGAGGCTCCAAAATATGGTTCATTTTCAAAGAAGGTCACATCTCGAGAGACAAACATTCGGCGTAAAAGAGGTGAATAACACTTATAGCCCTTTTGGGTGGAGGAATAACCAATGAATATGCAGTGTGAGCTCGAGGGTCAAGTTTTGGGTGATTTGGTTGATGGTTATGGACAAAGGCTTTGCAACCAAATATTCAATTTTGGAAGGTTAGTAACCGGAATAGGGAAAAGATTTTAGAAGGATATTTAGAGGTGTTTGAAAGTTTAATACCTTTGAGGGCATTCGGTTTATGAGGTAACAAGTAGTAAGACCCTCGCCCAAAGGTATTTGGGGACATTCATAGTGAACATAATGGCTCGAGCCATATCCAAGAGGTGTCGATTTTTCTCTCGGGAATCCCATTTTGTTGGGGAGTGTCGGGCAAGAACTTTGGTGTATAATGCCATGGTCGAGAAGGTAAGTACTTAGGACAGAGTTAAAGTATTCTCTTCCATTATCAGTGTGGAGGGTATGTATGGTGGAGTTGAATTGGGTTCGAACCATAGAGTGAAACTTTTTAAAAACATTGGGTGTGTCAGATTTTTCTTTTAATAGATAGACCCAACATACTCTAGTATGATCGTCAATAAATGTTATAAACCACTTAGCACCAGTAATGTTTTTCACTCGACTAGCTCCCCACAAGTCACTGTGAATTAAAGAAAAAGGTTGAGATTGGGTATATGGTTTTAAAGGATATGGCACACGGGTATGTTTGGATAACTCACAAATTTCACATTTCAAAGAATTTATTCTTTTATTTCTAAATAACAGCGGAAGATGTCTTTTTAGATACAAGAGATTTGGATGTCCTAACCTACGGTGCCATAGCATAATAGTGTCTTCTTTTGAAGTAGATAGGGCCAATCTCCCTTGTGTGCTGTTTTTATTCCAAACGTATAATCCATCATCAACTTTAGCAGTGCCAATCATCTTCCCGATTTACATTTCTGTATTACACAACCAAGTTTAGAAAATTCAGCAAGCATGTTTCCATCTTTTGTAAGTTTACTTATTGAGAGTAAATTACAAGACAAGTTTGGGACATGTAGAACATTATCAAGGGAAAAGTTTTCGCTATTTTTACTTTCCCTACTCCAACCACGGTGAGTATGAACCATCGGCTATACGGATTACGGAATTGTTATGACAAGTGGTGTAGGTTTGAAACAAAGTGATGTTACTGTCATGTGATCCGAGGCTCCGAATCTAGTATCCAAGAGGATTGGTTATTAGATTCAAGAGCAATATTAAGAGCAGTACCTTGAGTGGCTAGAGTCCCATGTCCGAATGAGGTACTAAGTATCTTATGGAGATTTTCAAGTTGAGTTTTGGTTAGAGCGGACATCAAGCACTTCATCTGCAGCATTTGAGGATAACATGGCGGTTTTCTTTTCTCTCTGTTTTTATCAGGATAACCATGAAGCTTAAAACATTTTTCCTTAGTGTGACCAATACGGTTTGCGGTGGCTACATCTTGGTCTGTTTGATCCGAATCACTCCCAAAGACGTGATTTTTGTGTTGATGGACCTTTGGAGGCGAGAGCGAAGCTTTGATGGCTGATTTTTGAAGTGATTGTTGGTTTAGGTTCTCCCATCATGACAAGACGATGTTTTTCTTCTCGTCTTACTTCACCCAAAGCTTCACCAATGGTTGGAAGGGTGATCTACCTGCAGTGCTGCCCCGAACTTCATCTAATTCATTCCTTAGTCCAGCTAGAAACTCATAGAGCCGTTCCTTGTTTAGGTGAGTCATGAACTTAGAGTGGTCTAAGCCTTCACCCTAAATCGCCTCGTAGTACATGTCTAACTCCCGCTACAATATTTTTGATTATTGTAGTAGTGAGTTACCTCTAATGTCCCTTGTCTAATACTCTTCAACTTGAGTTTTATCTCAAACACTTGAGAAGCGTTTCCAAGATCGAATAATTCTCTCTAATTGCATCCCACATGTCTTTTGCGTTTTGAAGAGAAGGTAGGTTCGACTTATGTGGCCTTCCATAGAGTTAATCAACCATGCCATAACAATGGAGTTGTTGAGCTCCCAAGTAGCATAAGTCGGGTCGCTACATTCGGTCGTGGAAGTTCTCCATTGATGTATCCTAATTTGCCTCGCCACGGATCACCATAAGAACAGATTGAGACCATTGTAGAAAATTCTTCCCATCTAGTCGATGACTAGTGATCATAAGTGAAGAATTAAGATCACTTTGATTGATTCCCTGGTTAACATTCCGAGATATTTGTGAAATCTCGGTTTGAGATAAGGCTTCATTAAGGTCACCCATGGGAGAAAAAAAGCAGAGGATTTTTAGGAAGATAGATGAGAAATCGGAGGATTTTTAGGAAGATGGATGAGAGGATCGAATAATTCCTAGAGCTCAGATACCATGTAGAATATTAGAGATATTTCTCATATCTTATTCTCATTGTTTTAGCTTACAAATATATAGACAGAAAATATCCTAAGGTAGGAAATAATCACAAGAAGATAGTGAAAGCCTAAGAATCAGTAACTAGGATTAGTTTCTATTTACAGATGATCTTCTAGAATCTATCCTTAATTTAAGGGATTCTAACAAACAGTATTTCTACAGACTTTCATTCCTTCCTCTATGGTAGCATCATTATTTTCAGTAGAGCAATTTTTTACTTCTTGGCAACATGGTTCCATATTGTTTGAAATGCCTTGGCTGTCTGAAATCTGAATTTGACTAGCATTGCTCGGTTTATCTTCCTTTTCTGCAACAGCATCATTAAAACCAATTCCTCTTAGTTTGGAATTCTCCTGTGTCTCTTGACTTGGACCATATTGCCTGGTATTTTGCTGATGAGATGGTAATGCTTCCACAACTCCAACTCTTTTGTAGAATTCATTAAAATAGGCCGTCTTTTGAGCAACGAATCCTGGGGCCTGGAACTTCTGAAGTTCCTCTTCACATCTATTGCAAGTAAAAACTGACCTTTTCTCCCATGCAATTGAATCATAAGCATATCTTCCGAAAGAAATTGAGCCATGACTCAGAATAGCAGATATTTCCTGATCACAAGGATGAAAGTTAAAGTACAAGCCAAGACATAAGGGATGGAAGCTGAGGAAACATCCTTCACAGTGTTTATATGTTAAAATAATATACTGCCAACAGTAGATAGTATTTAATATGAAGAACAAGATACTTAACAGGTAGGGGGACTTTTATGCATGGTTAGTGGCTGAAGCAACAGAATTCACAACTAAAACTGAATAGGAAAAGACCAAATTACGAATGCGATTGGTTGAATGGAAAAGCGGAAGGATGGACAGAGGTGAGTGAAAAAATGGAATGAAATAAATTTGAAATGTGCTTGGTAATAAAGAAAAGTGATAGGAAATAAATAAGAAAGATAAACATTTTCTATCTTAATGTATAAAAATAAATCATTTCAGATTGGAATGAAAAGAGGAAAGAATGAGAAAGATAAGTCAAGTGTGTATTTACAAGATTATGTATTTTTTTTTAAATTTTTATTTTATTTTATCTCATTTCCTAACTTTACCAATTAATGGATGGAAAGAAAATTACTATTGCATTTTTATGTTTTTTTTTTTTTTTTGGTTCAAAGACGTTTTCTATCTTTCTATTTTTAAGTATTCATCTTTTTAATTTTCTTTTCACCATATCAAGTAAAAACAACTAAACTCTCTGGTTTGGTTTCTTTCTTTTCATATGGGTACTGATATTCAATCCCTCTATGATGTAACACTTTCAGATTAAAAATCAGACATTTTTTTTTGGCTTTTAGCATCTAAAAAGAGGAAAATATATTGCTAGAAATCCATTTCAATAGCTAAAACTCTTACAGATTATTAGGGTCCATAATAAAGCCAAATTTGATAGACAATGCTCATATTGGTTGCTGCAAAAAATTTGATCTTTGTTAAAGTGACCTTATCCCACATCAATCAACCTTAGGTTTCTTATGGTCTTCAAGTTGGGATATTTCATCATTTTGCCAATTAGTTTTAAGTTTAGGCTGGATGCTTAACAATATTCATTTAATATGTCTACCAAAAGTTCTGGATTTAAGGGGAGATTACCACGATGCTATCATACATCTACTTTGATAGCTAAGCAATAAATTATCTCAAAACTTTGAGCTTAACTTCTATGTTTAAACTTTCCCTGGTCAAGAAACACATATAGGAAAATGTTCTAAAGAATACATTCAAGGAAACCAAATTAGTTGTTTTTGCGCTTAATTGAGTCAAACATCAATCCCAAAGAGAAATGATACAGGAAAATGGGATTCATAACAACCATCCAAAGCTTTCTGCAGTACGTAATTATTGATAAAATGCCAATCCTTTCATATGTTCGAGAAAAGAAAGCCCAGAAGCTAATATTTTAAAGCCATAACATGAAAGGAATTCAGCCAACAAGAAAAACAGGAATGTTGTTGTATACATACAGGGGAGGAAAATGATCAAATATTGGTAAAAGAGGAAATTATGAAATCATTACGAAAACAGACCTCGAAGAATTGGGGAAAAGAAGAATAAATGCTGTTTCTGAAAAATCTGTGATGAATTTCAATCTCGGGAGTGGCCATTTTGAATGGTGTAGTGCACACTGATTCACATACAAGAAAATCCCAATTCACCTTTATTCCCTGCCCTGCAAACTAATTGAATCATCACATTAAAATATTAAAACCCCACAATTGTATTAAGAAATTTAACAATGCCCCGCAAATTGTTCTTGTAAAAAAAAAAAGAGAGAGAGAGAGAGAGAGAGAGAGAAAAGGATTTCTTGCCATTTTTAATTTTTGTATAACAAAATCCCTCTAAATCATTGCAACCAATTAATAATTCTTGGAATTACTTTCATAATCTTAAAATAATTTCATTTTATCATCATTGGGATTTCTTTTCTCCAACACCAACAAAAATTCCGAAAATTTAAATAAAAAAATAATATATATATATATATAATTACATTACAATGGTGGTTACTCAACTGCTTTCGGAAAATAAGAAATCAACAATGGCGTCAACAAATGTAGGCAAGAGAGAGTGAATCAAAAGCAGGAGAATTTTGACGCCATTTCCCGCTGCATGCTTCATGCTCCATGCGATTCACACTTCTTTTTAAAAGGTTCCAATTTTGCATATCTCAAGGTAACAGACTAAAATAAAATAAAATAAAAAAATTATGGATAAACATACTAAAAATAACAACAATACCACCAACGAGCCTGCAATAAGTTGCGTTGGTAGTTGTCACCTGTCCCAATTCGAAAAAGTCCGTCCCGAATAGTAAGAGAGATTGTGTAAAAATATAAAAATATAACTTAAAAAAAATGAGTTTAGACAAAAAAAAAATTTGTTTCTAAATAATTGGATTTCAAGTAAGTATTTTTTAGCCCGAGCCCAATGCAAAATTGCAAAAAGAAAAATTATTGTCTTTTTACTATTTTACCATTATTTTTTTATTATTTTGTTATCATTTCTCTATTATATTATTACTATTTTGTTCTTATTATTTAAATATTGTATAACTATTTTTTTAGTATTATTTAAATATATATTTTTTTATTTTTTTTTCCATTTGTTGGGAAATATTTATTTTAATATTTTAAATGTATTTGTTGTATTATATTTTTTAAATTTATTTTTATATAAAAAAATTTTAATACGGACGGGTCAGGCTCGAGTTTTAACATTTTTATTCAAATCAGACTTGGATAAAATTTTAGACTAATTTCTGACTCGGCTTAAAAAACGAGCTTAAACTTTTTACTTGGCCCAGCTCGACCTAAACCCGACTCGACCCAACCCATAAATACCTCTAGTCTTTTCTTTTACATAACCTTTAGGAGTTAAAAAAAGCATTTATGGAATTATAGGTAATTTTTTAAAATAGACAAAAAGCTATAATTTGTATCTCTTTTGTTTGGAAACTCCTTTTAGAGTTAAAATTATATTTTTAACTCTTATTTATTATGTAATTTATTTTTAAATATTTATATTAGGTTACTTTTGAAATTTATTTCAAATAAAGCATTAGATGTTTTATGTTTTTAATTATTTAAATATTTAAAATGTGGTCTATATATTTAAATTAAATTTTACAAACAATTTATATTAATTAGTTGAAAAGTATTTAAAAATTATATTTATATATCAAAATATTAATAATGAATTACAATAAATTATTATGGTAATTGTAATGATTTAAAATATTATTGTATTTTTTTACTATAATTTAAGTTGATATATTTTATAAATCATATATTAACAAATCTGAATAGATTAGTAGATTAAGAAACCGAATCTTAGTCCAATTTTTGTTATTCCAGGTGATTCCAAGAATCGAGAAAATCAATATTTCAAATCTTGAAGTCAGTGCGCAATGAATTACATGTACAAGCTTAAATGAGCCAATTTCGGGAGTGAACGGACCACAAGTCCAAGTTCTTAAAAATCAACCCATTAGGATGTTCACAAGCCCATTATGAAGTTTGAAGAAGGACTTAGGGCCAGTTTGGCAATGCTTTTGAGAAGTGTTGCGGAAAAGTGTTTTTGAGAAGTGCTTTTGAGAAGTGCTTTTGAAAAATTTAAGTGTTTGATATTACTGTCAAAAAGTGCTTTTGAGAAGTAAAATGACCATTTTAGACATGATATTATAAAGTAACAAATATGTATTTAAATAATGTTTAAATTAGTTAATATTATGATATTTTAGCAAAAATATAAAAAATAATTTATTATAACTTATTGCTAATATTTTAATATATAATATTAATTTTAAATATTTCTAAGTAATTAACATTAATTATTTATTAAATAGTAAAAGCCAAGAAGCAGCAAGGTTAAAATAGTAAAATACCAGTCAAGAAGCACTTTTGGCTGAGAAAAGCCAAAAATTTCTCCTTTTTCATCTGTGCAAAAGTGCTTAATTTAAGTTAAAAAAATTTCAACACTGCTGTTTGTTCTCTATTGCTTTTAAAGAAAAAGCACTTTTTTGAGCAAAAGCCCATCAAAAAAGGAATGAAGAACGGGGCCTTAGTTGAACACCAGTCCAAATTGTTGAAGTGACCCAATTTGTAAACATTTTAATTTTTATGTTTAATTTTACTTAATTAATGGATCAACATGTAAAAATCCGGCCCAAGGAGCCCATTTAGACCATTGGATGAATTGTCCATTCAATTCCTAAATTTATTTTCACATGTTAATAGTTAGTTAAGTTAGTTATTTGATGAGTTGTCATGCTGAGTTGGCACACTTCAAATCCTATTAGGATTAGGAGACTAGTTAGGGAAGCTATAAATAAGGTTTGTCGCCCCCCCCCCTTTATTGATTGATTCATTGATTATTTTCTTTTGAGTTAATAAATTTCTCTTTAAATTTTTTTTAAAGAATTTCTCTTAAGTTTTCTTTTAGAAGAGTTTTAACAATTTTTTCAAATTGTGAGAATCACCTTCAAGCTTTTTTTGACCAATGAATCTTTCTTGGAGGAGAAATTTGAGTAGTTTGAAGGAGGTTGTGGATTCATGTTGTTTTCAAGGCTTCTTAGAACTTTTACACGTCACTTTAATCTTTCCATCTCTTTTCTTTCTTTTCTTTGTTTTTCTATTCCGTTCTTGTTATTTTGAATCTAATCTTTGACTTTACTTAATTCCAAGTCTTGTTTCAATCAAGAGGGGTGTTCTCCTATCTTCTCTCATCAAGAAACATCCCAAAAAATAAGAGTTATTTGCTTTTTTTGTTGTTTGAATTCTTTTGTTACAAAACAAATTTATTTTGGCTTAATTCTTCATTCTACTAAATTGTTTGTGTTATTTTGTTTCGGATCTAATTGGAAGCTTGTTTAGAGTCCAAGAACAATTTCTTCTTTTCCAAGGAACCTTATTCTACTCATTCTTGGACTCCTATTGGCTGCCCCTCCCTTTCTTTGTTGTTGGGTTTTCTTTTCATTTGTTTTCATTTAAATTTGTTTTTTTTTAAGATCTTTGTTTGGCGGCTTCTTCATCATCAAGGATGACCCAAATCACTCCAAACACGAGGTTATTTATTGTTTTTGGCGGACTGAATCTTCCTTTAATTTTTATTATGTTTTCATTCAGTTTTAGTCTTTATTGTTCAAATATGTTCTACCTGTTTGCTTTCACTTAATTAGCAACCAAATTTCGTTTGGGATTCATCAAGAACAAGGGTTTCCTTAACCGATGACCACTCCCTCGTTGTACTCACGGACAACGAGGGAAAATAAATGTCACACCCCAAAATTGGACGTTAGAGTTTTGAGGGTAAAATGGGAATTTTAGCTCCAGTGTGCTCGAGAATTTCGTAGCATGGTAAACCAGATATGTTTTCGCCTATGGCTTTTAAAAATTAAATCGATTTTTGAAAATGATGTTCCAATGATCTTTAATTTTAAAATAAGGATCGTTTCGAATTGGGGGTCAAAACTAGGAGTACTAAAAGGGAAAATAGCCCAAAACTTTAAAATCAAACTTATATTTCCCCCCACCTACAGGTTATTCATGGTAGTTTTCTCTTCATTTGTATCGTTCCTTGAGTTTTCTAATCTTTATTTCTTCCAATTTGATTTCTAAATTTCATTCCTTTGATTTCATTCATTCTCATAACATTAAACCTCCATAGAATTCCATAGAAACCATCAAAAACACCATTGATTTCATCATCTCTCAACTTTCGGGTTTTTTGGATTTTCGATCAAACAGTTGTTTCTTCTTCAACTAAGGTAATGTTTCGATTTCCTATTAGTTTTTAATGTTATCTAACTTTTAAAACTGAGTTTTTACGTATTGAATCGAGTATTTTGAACAAAAGCTAGAAATTGACTCGTTAATGGTGGATTTCAGGATTTTGAATAAAAATAAGGTTTCAAAGTGTTTTTCCATTAGTTTTGATGTGATTAGAAGGTTTCTAAACATTTTTTAAATTTTCGTTAAAGAATTCCAACGTTTTAATGAATTTTCGTGAAAATTGCCATAGTATGTTAAAAATTTTTGATACCATGAATTGGGTAATTTTGTGTAGTTTGAAAGTTAAGAATTAGTCGTAAAGGATTAATTAGATGAATGGAATCAGTTTTAGGCAAAAATAACAAGTAGAGATCGAGATATTTGTGTTTCAAGTTTGCTATGTCGAAAGTTTCGATTTCAAGAAAAAAACTAGCTTAGGCTTTGTGTTTTGATTGATTTAGGAGAGCCTTTGGCTGAATGTTGATTGTGTTTTTGTGTGATCTAATTTTTTGAATCTTCGAATTCATTAGGACCTTCTACAAGTTAAGGAAAAGCTAGTTTGAGCTGTCGGCAACTAGGTGAAAGTGCAAACGGTGTGTGTTTGGAATCGCTACCTATAGACACTGTTTATTGCATTAATTGGGAACTTAAGAGTAGCCTAAAACCTTACTCTAAGTTCCGAGTGTAAGCTTTCTCATACTCTTGTTTTAATATGTGATTGTGTGTTGTGGATTTTTAGATTAAAATGTGATACTGTGATATGTGAAATAAGCTTATGATGGCTATTGTGAAAGTGTTGATTGTGAGTATGTTGTATGAGCAGAATGACAGTGCTTATGTTGTTCTTAGAATGTGAATGTGCAGAAAACGGTAAGTAAAATGTGTGTTTAATTGCAGGAACTTTGGCCTTGTGAACTTTGACCATTGGATATAGTTGGCATGTCATAGGATTGTGAGTACTCACCTATATGTGTTGTGTTTTTGGGACATTAGGCTCGGGACAGTTTTGGAGAGATAGGGAATGTGAGCTAAGCTCCATTTACCGCGATATGTTGGTGTGTTGGAGTGTGTTAGCTACATGCTACGCTTTTGGGATATGATTGACTCTACGAGTCATTTTGTGTGTTGGTGATCTGTGTATCCGATATGTGGTGATAGGTTCCATTTATATGTTTCATAGCCTCAAGTGCCAATCTATCTTTAAATATGAATTTTATAAAGGAAAATATATTATATCTGTTGTATGCATGAACATGTGTAATAGTAAGCTAAATGTGTTGATTAATGTTAAACGAATATGTTTGAAACACCCCTAACCCTTATCCGTCACCGAAACAGGGTTATGGAGCATTACCAGACTTTTTAGATCAATTACGAACATTTCATATCATTTAACATACATATCAAAAACTATACATAATCGCTCATATTGTCCCCTATATGAGCCCTCGAGGCCTAAAATACGCATTTGAAATAAGTCGAGACTAAACCGGGAACTCAGAAAATTTTTCAGAAAATATAAAAAATTTCAAAGGAGCAGGGGACACACGCCCTGTAACAGCCCAATTTCGGTGAAATCGAAACAGTGGTTTCGGGGCCACAAATTCGAGCCGAAAATAATTTTTATTTTATTTTATGGTCCGTAATATGATAGAAATGTCATGTGAAAATTTTGAAAAGAAAAATTTATCGATTATGTGCTTAATTACGAGAATGACCAAATCGCATAAAATGCAAAAGTTGAATTCTAGTAGCTATAAGGATTAAATAGCTATGGAATTCAAAACTTAAGGTCCTTATAAGGTAATTAGACCATTAAAGAAAAGTATGTAGATATTTTGGTGACTCATCCATGTAAATTTAGAAAAAGGGCAAGGACTAAATTGGAAAGTGAAAATATTTAATTAATTAAAAGATGATAAAAGAGATATCATCTTATTTTCTCATCTTCTTCCCCAAAATAATACATGGAAACCCTAGGAGAGAGAGAAGAAACTTTCATGGCCAAATTGGGTAAGTTTCCTTGGCCCGTTTTTAGTATTTTTGATATTTTTGAAACCGTGATAGCTTAATCTATCTATTTGTGGGATTAATTTGAGAAGTTATCAAAGTATGGAAAATGGGTCATGGATGTATATGCTGAAAATTAGAAATTTTTGGTAGAAAATGAAAGGTTGTTGATAGATAAACAACTTTTACAAAGTGATTTTTGATGAAAACATGATTTAGGGACTAAAATGTAAAGTTGTGAAAATTGATGAAAAATTCTGAAATTTATAGAAAACATGTGCTGTAAATTTTATGATGGAATTTTGGTTCAGCTTAGAATAGGGAGTAAATTGCACAAATTTCATTTTTCGAGCCTAGGGACGAAATGAGAATTTATGGAAAAGTTAGGGGCAAAATGGTAATTTTGCCTAGGATGAAAATTGAGTCCACTTGAATATGAAATATGATAAATTGATGTTAAATTTACTCTTATAGATCCGGATAGACCAAATTCGCAGCTAGAACGAGGAAAAGAAGAAAATGTCGGATTAGTAGATTTTACGTACACGAACATTTGTCGATGTAAGTTCGTGTAACTAAATTGTGTATTTTTATATGATTGAATTAAATGTTGTATTTGTGAATTGTATAAATATCATATATATATAGATGACATTGAAAATATACCTTACAAAGCCCGATCAACGATAATACCCGATAAAGGATAAACGATAAAAATGTTACTTTTATGCTTGGAATGAATGTGGAATGTGATCATTTGAATTATATGAATGTTATAGATGGGTGAAATAATTATATGCCGAAAAATGCTTGAAATTGTTAAATCACGTTTGAATAAATGAAAATCGATTGATATGTGATTTCCCTTATTGGATGAGGTCCTGCATTAGTTGTTGACGGGATTTAGCTCGGACGAGTAATCCTATTGACCTTATTACAGATTGGATTTAGCCCAGACAGGTAATCCTGATATAAGTCCTCTCGAGCATATGTTATGTATTGGATTTAGCCCGGACGGGTAATCCAGATCAAGCACTTTAGAGCATATGTCATAAAAAGGATTTAGCCTGGACTGGTAATCCTGACTAAGCTCTATTGAGTATATATTGTAGACAAGATTTAGCTTGGACTGGTGATCCTGTTATTTATACATATATGGCTCGATAGTGTACTCTCTGAAATAGTACCCTATGGGTATTTGTAACACCCCTCACCCGTATTCAATGCCGGAATAGGGTTACGAAGCATTACCGGACTTACAATACAAATAAACATTCTTTTCTCATACATTCAATCATTTCATACAATCACCATTCAGATTCAATCAATTTATCTCTTATACGAGCCTACGAGGCCCTAAACATTCTTTGAGAGGGGTTCGGGACTAAACCGATAACTTATGAAACTTTCACGAAACTTTGAAAATTTTTCTCAAAATAGGGGACACACACCCGTGTGGCCAGGCCGTGTGAACATTTGAAAAAGGATCACATGGCCGTGTCCCAGCTCGTGTCCTACCCCATGTCCAAACAAGTGAGGTTATTGACTTGGGTCACACGGCTAACCACACGCCCATGTGTCTAGTCCGTGTGCCCTTCGAAGTAGCCACACACGCTCGTGTGCCAGGCTGTGTGCTAGGCCGGGTCAAACCTGTAGGGTATACTGACTTATGCAACACGGTCAAGTCACACGCCCGTGTGCTAGGCCGTGTGCCAATTAGGGGGTATACTGACTTGTGCCGCACGGTTGATCACTCGCCCGTGTGTGAGACCGTGTGGAGCATACTGACTTCATTTCAATTTCAACACCAAGGGACACACGGCCGTGTAACATGACCGTGTGTCACACACAGCTAAGACACACGCCTGTGTCTTTGCCCGTGTGGACAAAAATAGGCTATTTACCAAGCCATTTTGCCACCCATTTTGCACATATCTACACAAGCTCAAATGGTACCATTTTAAGACACAAATATGCAGCCAAAAGTCATCAATCAATACACAATCATACTATATCTATTTCAACCATTCTAATACTCAATTCAATACCATTTATCAATTCAAGTACCTATAAACTCATCTTGCTTTACTAGGCATAGTTCACATATATAACTCCTTTAATTAAACCATTTCAAACATGCATTATTAATTCAACCTCATTCACTCAATATAGGTCAATTACCAAACTTAAGGAAAAGCCATTTACACATCTTTAAACATTAAAAAATTCATCATCACAAGCCAACTTAAATGGCCCAAATACATATTCAACAATCATACCAAAATTTCTTATACTCAACAAATAACCACAAAACCTATACATGCCATATAACCAAAATCACAAAGCTTATAAGTACCAAACCATAGCTGGATAGTGTGATATGATCTCCGATGACTTCCAACCCGAGCGAGCCTCCAAATCACTATAAACATAGAAAAGATAACAAAGTAAGCTATAAAGCTTAGTAAGCTCGCATGATATAAACTTAATGCAATCACTTAAACATAATTCATTAATTTCAATATGTCAATATGCAATTTTCCTTAATTATCAAACCTTTCAAGTGCTCATTCACAAAACCATATACATTCGTCATCATTTCTCCCATTCAAAGCCAAAATGGTTTATACACATACCTGTACCATCTCGTACCAATCTCATATACCTTCTCGTCTTTCATTTACCCGTTGAACCATTCGGAATAGAAATCGGATACTCAAGGATCTCACAAGATAAGTACCTATATCATGGCCCGAAGCCAAATCAAGGTAACTTATCCGAAATTCTGATATCATGGCCCGAAGCCAAATCAATCGATATGCATGGCCCGAAGCCAAATCGGTTTATCTTGCACACATAGTGCTAAATCATGGCTCGAAGCCAACTCAAGTATACCTAATGACATGTCACTAGCATCCTAAACTATTCCTAATGTTCAATCGGGTTTCCAATTGTCGAATCTTCATCGAATCATTTCTGAACTCGTACGTAATCACATAAACACAATTAATGCTATATCGAAGCATATAAAATACATTTGAAATGAATTTATAACATACGAACTTACCTCAGTTGCTAAAATGGAAAATCGAGTCAACTATTCTAAAACTTTGTTCTTTCCCTGATCTAAGTCCGTATTTCTCCTTTCTTGATCTAAATATATTCAAAATTGAATTATTTAACCATCTATTTATTCAGTTCAATCCAAAATACACTTTAGGGCACATTTACACTTTTTCCCCTAAACTTTCACATTTTTACAATTTAGTCCTTATCACATAAAATCACAAATTCATGCAATTCAACCACAACCCATGCTAGCCAAATTTCTCTAGTATTCATATTAGCCCATATTTCTCATTTATTCACACTTTTAACAACCACATTTCACATTTTCTTAATTTAATCCCTTTTTGACATTTTTGTCAAAAATCACTTTACAAAAGCTATTAATCTAACATTAAACCTTCCAAATCTATCATAATTCATCAAATTACTCAAGCATTAAACAATGGCAAAATGATAAATCTTTAACAGTTTCGAAATCTAAGGTACGGGCTAGCTAGAATACGAAGCAACGATCACAAAAACATAGAAATCATTAAAAACGGATCAAAAACCGTACCTTAATTAGCTATCCAAGCATTGCTGAATGAAAAACTAATTTTTAGCTTTTCTAATCTTCCATATTCGGCTATGTAAGAAGATGATAGCATCCAATTTGTTTTACTCCTTTTGTTTTATTACATAAATACATAATTTACTATTTTAACCTTATTAATATAACTTGAAAATCATTTAATGGTTGTCCAAAATTGTCCACTCATCTTTAAAATGGTTTAATTACCATTTAAGGCCACCATATTTAAAATCTAAAGCTATTTGATACCTTTAACTAATAGAACAACACTTTTGCATTTTACGCGATTTAGTCCTTTTTATCAAATGAAGCATTTAAACGGTAAAATTTCTTTACGAAATTTTCACGTAATTAATCTATCATGCTGTAGACCTTATTAAAATAATAAAATAAATATTTTGACTTCGGATTTGTGATCCCAAAACCACTGTTTTGATTTGACCCAAAAATGGGCTGTTACAATATCATTGAATATGAATTGATGGATCCTAATTTGTACACCACGAATGTACTACCTGTGTATCCATCGATATTTCAGATAAATTCAACGGGTAAAAGTTCTTGAGATGAGAAGATATGAATAAGAAATGAGTTATTATACATATCGGCCTGAAATACGTGAAAATGACGATACGTGATAATTGATTTATGGAAATATGAAATGATGATATTGTACATAGAATTTACTTGATGAGTATGTACATCCTTGATTATAGACTTGTACACCTTGAGTGTACTAATCGCGACCTTGATATTCCGAGTAAAATGGGTAAAGTTCTGATATGAAATGATCTGAACTCGAGATGAACTATTATGAAGTTATACTTGTAATATAAAGAGATGATTTATACATGTTAAATGAATACATGTTGTAGAAGGCATATGTGTATGGAGACTTGATTATTGTTGAGCCCATATATGTTTGTGATGTTATTATGGAATATATGACTAACAAGGGCAATGAGAATATGTGTAGGGCTTGAGGGAAAATTGATTGAATATGCCTTACATAATTACCTCAAAATAGAATGAATGGTAAGTTAAGTACATTGTTATACGAACTTACTAAGCATTTTATGCTTACTTCATTTTATTTCCCTATTTTAGAGTAAATCATAAGCTCGTTGGATTGGAAGCTCGGCGGAGATCACTCACACTATCCATCAGCCTATATCGGTATATATGGTAAATCAATTATGGTTGTAATGGCATGTGTAGGTTATATTGGCCCTATTGGCATGTAAATGTAAATGATGCTTGTAATCTGGCCATTGGGATGGCTAGTAATGGTTTGTTTTGATATATATTTGTAATGTCATACTATGGTAGCTACATATGTGTTAAGTAGTTGATCAGATTATGTCTAACATACGGACTAAACCAAGGTAAGGTTATACACATGAATGCATGTAATGATATGCCATGTTGAATGATGGAGTTTGCTTAACTTGAATGCTTGAAATGGTTGGTATTTGGATGTGAGTTTAAGTGCAGATCATTGGTGTGATTTTGGGTGAGAAATGATGTAACACCCCCTACCCGTATCCGTTGCCGAAAAAAAGTACGAGGCATTACCGAGGAGTACGGAACACTTACAGACAATTTAAACCATTTATCACTCAAATACCGAAATTGATTATAAAAGTTTCTTTAACGGACCCTTGAGGTCCAAATCATGCATTAGGAATGGGTCGGGACTAAATCAGAATTGTATGTAATTTTTTGCAAAATCCCTAAGTTTATCTCATTTACAAGGGTCCCACGCCCGTGTTGCTAGGCCGTGTGGTAAAGTTAATTTTCACAAATTAGGCTATTTTCCAAGCCATATTTCTCACTCATTTGATCCTTATTCTTCACCCACATTTAATACATACAAAAACCAATTTAAGATATTCAACTTAGAGCCTTATACTTAATACCATTTGTTAGTCATTACACTTCATATAAATAACAAGAAAGCATTATATGAGCTCAATTCTCATTAAATTTCTTATATATATAGACAATTTCACATTATGTAATCATATAACGTATAACAACCATATCTTAGTATTTTAAATAAATTTTCATAACAACTTGTCTTGATTTCATACTATTTTATATGTAAGCTTTACTCATAAAAGTATTTGAAATATCATCTTTATGCAAATAGTAACATGAGGCACACAATTCCATAATTATGAATGAACATATTTATCAAACATATTCCATGTTCATATATCATAGTCTCGTGTCTCCATATATCAATAACCATCATTTTCTTGTATTTCAGATAAATACTTGCAACCATACATAAGTATGCAATTCGCTATTTCTTCCTGTCAATCACAATTTCAAATGACAAATTCTTGTGAATACGCTCACCAATTTCATAATTCCATGTATTTACCGTTTTCCATATTTATACCGTTGAATTCATCGAAATTTCGATGGATTTCCTGTAGTACACTCATGGTGTACAATCTCATTAACAGTCAATTCTTACTCATATATACATAAGTCCTTTTCAGAGAGCACACTCCCGCGAACCTCATTTCTTACAGTGGGATTGCAGTCCAGGCTAAATCTGCAAGAGAGCACACTCCATGAACCTCATTTCTTACAGCGAGATTACGGTCCCAAGGCTAAATCCCTTGTAAGAGAGCATACTCCCACGAACCTCATTTCTTAAGCAGGATTACCAGTCCAGGCTAAATCCCCTGTAAGAGAGCACACTCCCGCGAACCTCATTTCTTACAATGGGATTACGATCGAGCTAAATCCTCGTAATATAAATTCATAGAGTATTGTCGGGATTACGGTCGAGCTAAATCCCTGCAATGACAATTACTCTAATGAGATTGGATCCGAATTACGATCCAGGCTAAATTCAGACCCTAATTTGGATTACCCGTCCAGGCTAAATCCATTTTCCACATATTCTTCGGGAGGGCTATATCAGGATCACCCGTCCGGGCTAGATCCTTTTCACACATATTCTTCGGGAGGGCTTATATCAAGATCACCCGTCCGGGCTAGATCCTTTTCACACATATTCTTTGAGAGGGCTATACCGGGATAGGATCACCCGTCCGGGCTAGATCCTTTTTATCGTCAATTCCTTTTCAGAGATCCATCGAATTTTCCTTTCATTCAACCGGGATTTATTTTCCATTTTCATCAAGAATATCAATACTTCATCAATTATCATACAATAATCATCCAAATCATATTCACATCAATAAGAATATATTTCAAGTATTTAAGAATATAATTCAAGTTACACGAACTTACAATTTGATTTTTATACCATAACGATAATCTTAGTTTCATAATAAATATTTGAAATAAAACATTATATCATTTCTAATTTAACGTTTATCGATTATAATCGGGCATATGATCAATTTATGCATAAGTCATTCATATATTTTTCCTCCTCCTCCTCTCCATCCACATCCTTAGTATAAATAACACACTTGTAAGTAACATTATCTATAATTTTTCACTATTTATTTATGTTAATATTCAAGCTGTCCATCCGTATCATAGTCACTAAATTATTTTTATCTTGAGCTACAGAACTCAAAATTAAGATCATATAATTTTCCCTGAAACTAGACTTACGTATCTTTTTACCATAAAATTTTCAGAATTTTTGGTTTAGCCAATAAGTACATTTTATTTTTTAAAGTCACCCCTGTTCTGCTGTCTGACAGTTTCGACCCCACTTCACTAAAAATCAATTATCTCATCATAAAAAATTTTTGATAATGTTACCGTTTGTTTATTTTAAAAATAGACTCATTAAGGATTTTAATAATATAAATTATAATCCATAATTATTTTTCTCCAATTTTTCATGATTTTCCAAAGTCAGAATAAGGGAACCCAAATTTATTCTGACATTGTCTCACAAAACCTATTATATCTCATGATTTACAATTCCATTACTTACACTGTTTCTTCTATAAGAAACTAGACTAAATAATATTTAATTATATATTTTATTCATTCTCTAATTAGATTTCTACAATTTTTGGTGATTTTTCAAAGTTAGACTACTGCTGCTGTCTAAACCTGTTTTAGTGCAAAGTGTTGATTTCCATTTTGTCCCAAATTTCACAGTTCATACAATTCAGTCCTTGTCCAATTAACCCCTCAATTGGGCTAAATTTTTTCAATTAGTACCTTATTCTATCATTTTAAACTACTTCCTAACCCTTGAAAATCATAACTTTAGCATTAAACCTTAATTCCAAACTCTTTTACAATTATGTCCTAAAACCAATTTCCATCAATTTTACTTGATAAAATCATCATATATCAAAATTAAAGCTTCAATTCTATATTTATTCATCATATGCTTCCAGAACTCATCCATAGAAACTTTAAAAATTAGCTATAAAATCAAAAACTAATGACATAGTAAGTTGGACTCAATTGTAAAAGTCCAAACACATAGAAATTTCAAGGAGAAAACAAGAATTAAACTTACATGAAGCTAGAGTATGAAAACCAGCTTGAACCCTCTTCCATGACTGTTTTTCAGCTGATGAAAATGAAGAGAAATGAAGAGAATTCTAGATATTCCAATTTGGTCCCATTTTTATTTAGCTAATTTTGGCAATTTTCAGATTTTGCCCTTATTTCACCCATTTCCTGATTTTTCTCAGCTATTGCAGCCCAAAATATCTCCTTTCGGCTTATTTGCACTTTAGGTCCTTCCTCATTTGACAATTAAGCTATTTAATCCTTCTAGCAACTTTTACACCTTTTTCAATTTAGTCTTTTTTATTTAATTAACCACCCAAACGTCAAAATTTTCTAACGAAATTTTAATACTACCTTATTGACATTCCGTAAATATTTATAAAAATATTTATGACTCGATTTATAACATCGAGATCTTGATACCTCTTTTTCTCAATTTCTTGACCAAATAAATCTTTATAAAACACAATTTACTATTTCAAAAATATTTTAAAAGCTACATTTGGCTCGTAAATATTAAATAATATAATCTACGAGTTCATTTTTTGGATTTGGTGGTCTCGAACCACTATTTCCGGCATCGCTGAAATTTGGGCTATTACAAATGAAGTTAGAGATGGCTTTTTTTCATTCACACGGGCAAAAACACGGGTGTGTGTCTAGACCGTGTGTGACACACGGCCTGGTACACGGGCGTGTCGTTAGGTCGTGTGTCCCCTGCACCTTAAATTTGAGAAACAGAATGCTTAGAGTTAAGCACACGGGCAGAGACACGGGCGTGTGTCTCAGCCGTGTGGGAGACACGGCCTTGAACACGGGCATGCGTCTTGGCCGTTTGAAACCTGCACCTAATTTCGAAAGGAATTAATTAACCACACAGCCTAGCACACGGGCGTGTGGCATGGCCGTGTGCACAAGTCAGAGAGTTACATGGGGTCGAACACGCCTGCAGCACGAGCGTGTCCCCTGACCACACGGGCGTGTGAGCCCTGCAACTTGGAAAATTTTTGAAATTTTGCGAAAAATTCTTAGAGGGTTTGATTAAGTCCCGACTCGATTCTAATGCTCGTATTGGGCCTCGAGGGTCCATTTAAGGGACGTTAAGAATAATCTCAGTAAATGAATAGTAATTGATGTAAATTATTTGAAAATGTTCTGAAAGTTTCGATAATACTCTGTAACCCTATTTCGTTCACGGATACGGGTTAGGGGTGTTACATTTAGTGGCATCAGAGCTACGGTTTAGTCGATTCTTGAACTGAACGTAGCATATGTGGAATCTAGATATACATGCCATTATAAAACCTATGATAGTGTGATATCTCCCGACTCTGATGAAAATTATTTTGTAAATAGACAAAGATGCTTTCCAAACCACACACCCGTGTGATAGGCCATGTGATCAATTTTGAGTATACTGACTTGTACAATTTCCAAATTACAGGGACACACGGCCGTGTTGAGACACACGCCCATGTCTCTGCCTGTGTAGACGAAAATAGGCCATTTCAAGGTAACATTTCTCACCCATTTAGGTATCAACCTAAACACAATATTTTAACACATCAATATACCACAATAAAGCCTTCAAAACAAGCCAAAGTCATGTTTGATATACAATATATCATCACATATACCTTAAATACTCAAACTTAGCTATTTAGTCTATTTAACAAATTTTACTAAGGTTTACTACTAACTAAGTACCTATAAGCATATATCCATCATAACCACATCACAATTTACTTTATTTCCAAACCAAAATATATATCTAGGTTGATTATGTAAACAAAACATCATTCTGAACATCTATACATGTCAACTTTAATCTAATCCACATCAATCCCTATACATGCCATATAAACCATATTGAACGTACAAAAATACCGGAATAAGCTGGATAGTGTAACTTTAGTGATGATCCGATCTTCCAACCTCTCGAAAATCTACAAAGACATTAAACAACACAAGTAAGTTTAATGAAGCTTAGTAAGTTCGATGGGTTAAACATAAATCTTACCAAACCTACTATAACAAATAAATTTAAATAAATTCATTCAATGTAAACTCCCTGCTAATCACAATTCAATCGATGAATACACTTATTTCAGATCAATACTAATAACAAACAATATGTCTTTTAATTTCAATTTCATAAGTCACTTACCAAATCTTCCCAAATCGGAGAACGACTTACGAATAAGAGTACATCATTTTCAAAAGCTCGAAGGCTGAACAGAAGCTCATAAGAGCTAAACAGAAATACATAAGGGTTTAACAAAAGCTCATAAGATTTGAACAGAAACTCTTAAGAGTTGAACAGAAGCTCGTAAGAGCTGAACGAAAACTCATAAAAGTTAAACAGAAACTCAACAAAGCTGAACAGAAACTCATATGAGTTAAACAGAAGCTCGTAAGAGCTAAATGGAAAGTAAACACGAAAGTTTGCAACAAATGCTGAACCTCAGTTTACTTGGGTAAATTGTTGTCATTTTCCTCCAATGCCGTCAATTCGCCGAATGCCGAATGTACTCAAATATCGCGTTCCATTTAATCTGAATATTCAATTCAAATTTATTACTTTAATGATATTTCATTTTCAACAATGGAACAAATACATAATACCATTCATCAATTCAATATAAATATTAAAGGTTAATCGTATGAACTTACTTGGGTTAAATTGTAATATTTGCAGTAGTTCAGGTACTATTAAACTAATTTTCCTTTTTCATGAGTATCTACAGGATCTTGATCTAAAATATAAAATTAATCATTCATTAGCATATATTTCAGTTCTAATTCATTTCACAATTAATACCCTTAAGTTTTTCAAATTTACATAATTACCCCAAACTTTCACAACTTTTGTAATTTAGTCCTTAACTAATTAATCTTATCAAATTAACTAAATTTTATCAATTAATAATTTATCTAAATATTCTAGACTATCATACAGCCCTTGATAAAATAGAAATTTAATACCAAACCCTAATTCTTTAATTCTTCACAATTTGATCCTGAAATCAATATTTAACAAAATCACTTTATAAAATCATCATACAACAAAATTAAAGCTCTAAATCCATGTTATTCATCTAAAGCATCTAATACTCATCAATGGAAACTTTCAAAATAAAATTAAAAACTAAGGTAATACTAAGTTAGACTTAATTGTAAAAGTCTCAAAAATATAAAATTTATAAGAAAAGGGCAAGAATTGAACTCACATGAAGCAAACTATGCAAAACCAGCTTAGGAGCTCTCCTACGGCGTTTTTGGACAGAAAAATTGAAGAATAATTGCCTAGAAACTTTTAGAATTTCAATTTAAAATTTTAATTTCACTTTATTTACAATTTTGCCATTAATGGCTTTATTTTTTTTTCTTGCTTATGCTGCCTCAGCTATCCCATTTATGTCTATTTACTCTTTAAGTCCTCCCTTGTTCACTAATTAAGACATTTAATCACTTGTTTCTTATAATTAGCAAGTTTTGCACATTTTTCAATTTAGTCCTTTTTAATTAATTAAGTATCGAAACGTTAAAATTTTCTAAGAAAACTTTAATACTACCTTAATGACATTCCGTAAACATTTATAAAATATTTACGGCTTGGTTTATAGAAACGAGGTCTCGATACCTCATATTTAAAACTACTTGACCGAAGATTTTACCACTCAAACCTAATAGTTCATTATAAAACATAAATTACCAATTCAAAAATCTTTTTAAACCACATTTGACTCGTAAATACTAAATAATAAAAATTAGGAGCTTACTCGTCGAATTTAGTGGCCTTGAACCACTATTTTTGACACCACTGAAAATCGGGCTGTTACAACTCTCCCCCTTAGGAAATTTCGTCCTCGAAATTTGTTACCTGAGAATAGATTCGGATATTGTAATCTCATTGATTCTTCTATTTCCCAGGTAGCTTCTTTCGAACCATGAAGATGCCATAATACTTTTACTAATGGTACTCGTTTATTCCGTAACTCTTTAACCTTTCAAGCTAAAATTCTCACCGATTCTTCTGAATATGTCATATTTAGCTGTAGCTCAATCTCACTATGAGGAATTATATGTGAAGGATCAGATCTGTACCGTCTCAATATCGATAAATGGAACACGTTATGAATTTTCTCAAGTTCAGGAGGCAAAGCTAATCTATAAGCTACAGGGTCGATTCTTCGATAATTTCATACGGTTCAATAAATCTTGGACTCAGCTTCCCTTTCCTACCGAACTGTAACACTTTCTTCCACGGAGAGACTTTTAAGAATACTCGATCACCAACAACAAATTCTATATCTCTTCTTTTCAAATCTGCATACGATTTCTGACGATCAGAAGCATCTTTCAAACTGTCCTGGATAGTCCGAACTTTATCCTCAGTCTCTTGGATCAAATCAATTCCCACTAGTTTGGTTTCATTCAATTTTGACCAATAGAATGGTGTCTTACATTTCCTCCCATAAAGAGCTTTAAACGGTGCCATTTTTATACTGGATTAATAACTGTTGTTATATGCAAATTCAGCTAACGGTAAATACCTTTCCCAGCTACTTCCAAATTCGAGTATACAACACTTCAACATATCTTCTAGAATCTGAATAACTTGTTCTAATTGCCCGTCAGTTTGAGGATGAAATGCGGTGCTGAAATTTAGTGTTGTACCCAGAGCCTCTTGCAGTTTACTCCAAAATCTCGATGTAAATCTCAGATCTCGATCTAGAATAATGGATGTTGGAACCCCATGTAACCTCACAATCTCAGATATATATAGTTCCACTAATTTCTCAATTGTAATGTCTAACTGGAATAAAACGTGCCGATTTAGTCAATCTGTCAACAATCACCCAGATCAAATCTTTCTTTCTCGGAGTTATCGGTAAACAAGATACAAAATCCATCGTGACATGCTCCAACTTCCATTCAGGAATCATAATAGGTTGTAGTAAACCTGTTGGTACCTGAAGTTCTGCTTTCACTTGTTAACAAGTCAAACATTTTGCTACAAATTCACAAATTTCCCGTTTCATACCCGGCCACCAATACATCCGTTTCAAATCACAAATACATCTTCGTACTACCTGGGTGAATAGAGTACGTGCTACAATGAGCTTCAGAAAGAATATCATTTTTCAAATCTGAATTACTTGGAACATAAATTCTATTGCGATAGCGTAACAGGCCATTATCATCAACACTATACTCTGAACTTAGATTGTTCTGAACCATCTGTCGTTTCATCACCAATTTTGGGTCATCATCTTGCAATTCCCAAATACGTTGAAGAAACAGGGGTTTCGTTCTTAACTCTACTAATACAGAACCATCTTCATTTAAAGTTAATTGAGCATTCAACGCTCAAAGTGCAAACAATGACGACTTTTGACTAAGTGCATCTGCAACTGCAATAGCCTTTCCCGGGTGGTAGTCCATAACCAAATCATAATCTTTCAGTAATTCCAGCCATTGTCTCTGTCTCAAATTCAATTCTTTCTGAGTCACCAAATACTTTGAACTTTTGTGATCTGTAAACACGTAACATTTCTCGCTGTATAAATAATGTCTCCAAATCTTCAAAGCGAATACGATTGCAACCAACTCAAGATCATGTGTAGGATAATTCTTCTCGTGCGGCTTTAATTGTCGAGAAGCATAGGATACTACCTTTCCTGACTGCATTAGTACACAACCCAAACCATTTACAGACACATCACTATAAACAACATACGCTACACCAGATTCTAGCTGAGTGGAAACTGGAGCTTCCGTCAACATCTTTTTTAGCTGATCAAAACTCTACTGACACTCATCAGACCAAACAAATTCAACATTTTTCTAAAATAATCGGGTCAATGGCGAATTAATAATCAAATTTTTTTGACAAAGCCTCGGTAATAACCTGCTATGTAACACCCCAAACCCGGCCTAGAAGTTAGGCCCGAATCTGGAATGTCACATTAAAGGTGCACTTCAAAACAATTTACTAGTTAACCATTTAAGGCCCAAAAGCCCAAAACAAAAGATTATTTCGAAAACCATATTAACACTTTAATAATTTTATGAAATTTCTTAAGTGGGCAGTTGAAACAATAATAATAATAAACCCAAAATTCAAAGTCAAATAGGAGTTACATGGCCTTATTACAATCCAATGAAAAAACAAAGTTTTTAAACAGAATCATTTGAATAAATTAAAACATTTGAACAACTTGTAGTGTGGCCATCTCAAGAGTCCTCTCCTCGTCGAGCCGCCTATTCAGGGATTACGAAACATTTAAAATTAAGGGTGTGAGTTTGAAACTCAGTGTGTACAACCCTTGGCAATCAAATCACATACAAATATTCACATTGGGCCTAAGCCCTAACAAAATCGGTGGTCTTGGGCCTTAGCCCACAATGACCTCATATCATATCATATCGTATCATTTATAAGCAGATAATGCAAAACCCACCCCAAAAATCCATCCGCTAAACACACCATTTCCCTTCCAACCTTATGACTCTGTGGGAATTCTAGCTCGACCCACCCCGCTACACACCAAGGGTAGCCCGATTGCGATACTACCGAACGTTGCAGCAAAGTCGCTAATCATATGTTGGGCTTAAAGCCTTACGTGGATCCATACCATGCATTTATGCGATCCACGATCCATACCATACGACCATGCGATCCTCAAATCTTCCTCCGTACCATAATTCCCACCCATATGCATCCTAAGCAGAATATCATATGAATGCATCAAACACAAAAGTAACATCCACAAACCCATATTCATCACATAGGGGTATTTTAGTCATTTCACTACCTGTGGGTATTTTCAGTAATTCCACCCTACTGGGGTATTTTGGTAATTTGGCAAATTAGGGGTATCTTGGTAATTTTACAAATAGGGGTATTTTAGTAATTTTACAATATAAGGGTATTTTAGTAATTTTACAATATAAGGGTATTTTAGTAATTTTCCAATATAAGGGTATTTTAGTAATTTTCCAATATAAGGGTATTTTAGTAATTTTACAATATAAGGGTATTTTAGTAATTTTCCAACATAAGGGTATTTTAGTAATTTTCCAATATAAGGGTATTTTAGTAATTTTCCAATATAAGGGTATTTTAGTCCCTCTCGGGTTTTAGTTATAAACTTTGGCCCATAAACAAGTCCTCGCGGTTAAAGTGAACAAATACTATGCACCAGGTAGGATCTCAGAAAAGAGGAGGTGGGTCACTCGGACCGCTTAAATACCAAGCTCTCACTAGATCTAATCCTAGACATGCATATGTCGGTTACCACACTCTAACTAATCGACTTGTCTCTGGGCATGTTTAATTAACTTAAGTATTATGAAATTGAAGAGTTGTTCAAACTAGGCCTAAGTCCATAACCCTAGCATATCTGCTTACGTCCCCATAAAGCCCATCAAACCCAAATTACAACCTTACGGCCCATTAGGCCCAAATCTTACCATACGACCTATTAGGCCCAAAACATATCCAGATCATGCATCATGCAAGACTAATTCAATTCGTATAACAACCAAACCATTCCATCAAACTTAGCCTCAGGGCCCACCGGGCCCATTTAGCCACTTTCGGCTTTTCGGCATTGCCGATATCGTGTGTGTAGTGTTTGTACACACCTGGTAACCTTGCGTGCTACGAACCCCTTAGTCACAAACCTACAATTGACATCACCTAACGATTAATCATAACTTAAGATGCACTTTATCAAGAATGAAACCTCGCGTAACCTTACTGGTGTGCCTTACTTTCTAGTAGCCCCTTCCTTTGCTACTATTGGCGATTATCCTCTAGATCTGCATCCAACACCTATATCGTCAAAACCAAGTGATCCATATAGATCATAAATCACCCCTATGAGCCACAATAGATTCGGTCACTTATTAAAACTCTAACTGAATCGAGAATACTTACTACCTTGATAACAATCCTTACCTACCGCGCTTGCGATTGCTGAGCCTCACCCTTGTTAATACAAGATCTATGACAATGAGAAATTAGATCGCCCTTTGGCTTTCAACAAAACGTACTAAGGGGAGTTAACAGAATACTTACCGAATCCAACCTTAGATCCTGCAGCCTACCAAACGAGATTCGGCTTTTAACCCTGACTGAAAGTAGATACCAACTGATTTGTGATAGAGAAAAAAAACAAAGATTCGACACTAATGAGGGATTTCGGCAAGAGAAGATGATGGTAATTCGGCAATAGAAAACTTTGGCTAAGAGAGAATTCGGCAAAAAGGAATGATGGTTTTTCGGCAATGGAAGAATTCAGCAATAGAAGAACAGAATGAGGGGGAGAAAAGAAAAGATAAAATGTGCTTGTGTGAGGGTAACTACAGGATATTCGGTAAAGAAAAGAAAGACTAACTTATTTACAAAACTCCCCAATTGTCGAAAGGCATAATGAAAATTCGTAATATCCCATAAAAGACCCAAAAGCGGCACTCATTTACCCTCCTAAGCCGAATTTATACACTTCCCACTTCCCACAACGGCACCAACTCTTTACACTTCTCAGCTCCTAACTTTTCTCCCTGATAACTCCTCAATCTCATCCTAAATTTTCTCTAAGATAAGCTCATTTATCCCTTCCTTAATTTTCTCTCATGAACACTTCCTTCAGAGTTCACATCCAACGCCACTACTAACCATCTAGAAGGAAAAAATTAAATCCCCAACAAAATACCATGCCACTACTCGAACCTTGGATTCCCTTGCCTGCTAATGACGCCACCTCCCTGCTCCCTAAGTGGCGCCACTTTGCCACTACACCACAAGCTCTTTTGTGTCATTTTTCTTCTTCATTTATTTAAAAGGCCTACTAACTGAAGTCACAGTTCCCTTGGGCTAAAACTAAAATTTTTCCTATACCCTTACTTGATCCCAGAACATCTCTAACACCCCTAGACACTCCAAATTCATTAACCCTCAAAGCCCACATGCTAATTGTCATTTTCTCGCTCACTTAAAAATTTTCTAAGACCCAAAGCCCAAATCCCAATTCTTCTAGGCCCAAATTCGGGGCGTTACAACTCACCCCTCCTAAAAGAAATTTTGTCCCTGAAATTTCCAACTAACAGGGTGGTCATGTATCAACTACCCCACCACGCTACCGCTGCGCACTCTGACCCTAATAATTTTAATATATATCCAAAACATCCACCTATCGCAAATATTCTCAAACATACGCTGAATAAGTACCAAATTAAGATTCAAATGTTTTCAAAGCCCTAACACTTCCACAGCCTCGGCCACGACCTCTTCCTCCTCTTCTAGTGCTCATCGTGGATTCTCGTATTATCCAAATTAGGAATTTTATGAAATTAGTACATAGTTCCACTTGTTTAGGGCACATGTCTTATGTAAGTAACAACAATTTCTTAGAGTTATTCTGCGGTTGAGAATCCACTACAGGCTTAAGTTTCCTACGGGCCTTAGTCTCTAAAAGCCTATTTTAAGTATCCTATTACCTACATAGTTCATTAATTTAAGCAATTGTAGTACAGAGAACTTACTTGGCTCGACATCGAGGGCTCGGTGAACCACACTTCAAGAATCCTGTAAAAACTTCTTAATCTACTTGTTTTAAAAACCCAAAACATAAGGCCCATTTCACAGCCTGAGCTTTGCAACTTGGCTCTGATGCCACTAAATGTAACACCCCAAACCCGACCTAGAAGTTAGGCCCGAATCTGGAATGTCACATTAAAGGCGCACTTCAAAACAATTTACTAGTTAACCATTTAAGGCCCAAAAGCCCAAAACAAAAGATTATTTCGAAAACAATATTAACACTTTAATAATTTTATGAAATTTCTTAAGTGGGCAGTTGAAACAATAATAATAATAAACCCAAAATTCAAAGTCAAATAGGAGTTACATGGCCTTATTACAATCCAATGAAAAAACAAAGTTTTTAAACAGAATCATTTGAATAAATTAAAACATTTGATCAACTTGTAGTGTGGCCATCTCCGAGTCCTCTCCCTCATCGAGCCGCCTATTCAGGATTACCTGAAACATTAAAAATTAAGGGTGTGAGTTTCGAAACTCAGTGTGTACAACCCTTGGCAATCAAATCACATACAAATATTCACATTGGGCCTAAGCCCTAACAAAATCGATGGTCTTGGGCCTTATCCCACAATGACCTCATATCATATCATATCGTATCATTTATAAACAGATAATGCAAAACCCACCCCAAAAATCCATCCGCTAAACACACCATTTCCCTTCAACCTTATGACTCCTGTGGGGAATTCTAGCTCGACCCACCCCTCCGCTACACACCAAGGGTAGCCCGATTGCTGTACTTATAGAACGTTGCGACAAAGTCGCTAATCATATGTTGGGCTTAAAGCCTTACGTGGATCCATACCATACGGCCATGCGATCCTCAAATCTTCCTCCGTACCATAATTCCCACCCATATGCATCCTAAGTAGAATATCATATGAATGCATCAAACACAAAAGTAACATCCACAAACCCATATTCATCACATAGGGGTATTTTAGTCATTTCACTACCCCAGGGGTATTTTAAGTAATTCTACCTATATAGGGTATTTTGGTAATTTGGCAAATTAGGGGTATCTTGGTAATTTTACAAACAGGGGTATTTTAGTAATTTTACAATATAAGGGTATTTTAGTAATTTTATAATATAAGGGTATTTTAGTAATTTTCCAATATAAGGGTATTTTAGTAATTTTCCAATATAAGGGTATTTTAGTAATTTTCCAATATAATGGTATTTTAGTAATATTTACAGTATAAGGGTATTTTAGTAATTTTACAATATAAGGGTATTTTAGTAATTTTACAATATAAGGGTATTTTAGTAATTTTCTAACATAAGGGTATTTTAGTAATTTTCCAATATAAGGGTATTTTAGTAATTTTCCAATATAAGGGTATTTTAGTCCCTCTCGGGTTTTAGTTATAAACTTTGGCCCATAAACAAGTCCTCGCGGTTAAAGTGAACAAACACTATGCACCGGGTAGGATCTCGAGAGAAAGAGGAGGTGGGTCACTCGGACCGCTTAAATACCAAGCTCTCACTAGATCCAATCCTAGACATGCATATGTCGGTTACCACACTCTAACTAATCGACTTGTCTACAGGCATGTTTAATTAACTTAAGTATTATGAAATTGAAGAGTTGTTCAAACTAGGCCTAAGTCCATAACCCTAGCATATCTGCTTACGTCCCCATAAAGCCCATCAAACCCAAATTACAACCTTACGGCCCATTAGGCCCAAATCTTACCATATGACCTATTAGGCCCAAAAAATATCCAGATCATGCATCATGCAAGACTAATTCAATTCGTATAACAACCAAACCATTCCATCAAACTTAGCCTCAGGGCCCACCGGGCCCATTTAGCCACTTTCGACTTTTCGGCATTGCCGATATCGTGTGTGTAGTGTTTGTACACACCTGGTAACCTTGCATGCTACGAACCCCTTAGTCACGAACCTACAATTGGCATCACCTAACGATTAATCATAACTTAAGATGCACTTTATCAGAAACCGAAACCTTACCGTAACCTTACCGTGGGCCTTACTTTCTAGTAGCCCCTTCCTTTGCTACTATTGGCGATTATCCTCTAGATATGCATCCAACACCTATATCGTCAAAACTAAGTGATCCATATAGATCATAAATCACCCCTATGAGCCACAATAGATTCGGTCACTTATTAAAACTCTAACTGAATCGAGAATACTTACTACCTTGATAACAATCCTTACCTACCGCGCTTGCGATTGCTGAGCCTCACCCTTGTTAATACAAGATCCACGACAATGAGAAATTAGATCGCCCTTCGGCTTTCAATGAAAGGTACTAAGGGGAGTTAACAAAATACTTACCGAATCCAACCTTAGATCCTGCAGCCTACCAAACGAGATTCGGCTTTTAACCCTGACTGAGAGTAGATACCAACTGATTTGTGATAGAGAAAAACAACAAAGATTCGACACTAATGGGGGATTTCGGCAAGAGAAGATGATGGTAATTCGGCAATAGAAAAGTTTGGCTAAGAGAGAATTCGGAAAAAAGGAATGATAGTTTTTCGGCAATGGAAGAATTTGGCAATAGAAGAACAGAATGAGGGGGAGAAAAGAAAAGATAAAATGTGCTTGTGTGAGGGTAATTACAGGATATTCGGTAAAGAAAAGAAAGACTAACTTATTTGCAAAACTCCCCAAATGCCGAAAGGCACAATGAAAATTCGTAATATCCCCTAAAAGACCCAAAAACGGCACTCATTTACCCTCCTAAGCCGAATTTATACACTTCCCACTTCCCACAACATGGCACCAACTCTTCACACTTCTCGGCTCCTAACTTTTCTCCACGATAACTCCTCAATCTCATCCTAAATTTTCTCTAAGATAAGCTCCTTTATCCCTTCCTTAATTTTCTCTCATGAACACTTCCTTCAGAGTTCACATCCAACGCCACTACTAACCATCTAGAAGGAAAAAAATTAAATCCCCAACAAAATACCATGCCACTACTCGAACCTTGGATTCCCTTGCCTGCTAATGACGCCACCTCCTTGCTCCCTAAGTGGCGCCACTTTGCCACTACACCACAAGCTCTTTTGTGTCATTTTTCTTCTTCATTTATTTAAAAGGCCTACTAACTGAAGTCACAGTTCCCTTGGGCTAAAACTAATTTTTTTCCTATACCTTTACTTGATCCCAGAACATCTCTAACACCCCTAGACACTCCAAATTCATTAACCCTCAAAGCCCACATGCCAATTGTCATTTTCCTGCTCACTTAAAAATTTTCTGAGACCCAAAGCCTAAAGCCCAATTCTTCTAGGCCCAAATTTGGGGCGTTACATGCTAAACCCAAAAAACTTTGCACTTTTGAAACATTTTTCAAAGTTTTCCAATTTACCACAGTAAAAACTTTACTCGGATCAACTCGAATCCCATCAGCTGATACTATGTGACCCAAAATCCAACTGCACAAAGCCAAAATTCACATTTGCTAAACTTTGAATACAATTGCTTTTCTCTCAAAGTCAGTAGTACAATCCTCAAATGTTGTGCATATTCGGATTTTGTCTTGGAATAGATTAGTATATCATCGGTAAACACAACCACAAATCTATCCAAATAAGTTTGAAAAATCCGATTCATTAAATCCATGAAAGTAGTAGGGGCATTAGTCAAACCAAATGACATTACCAAAAACTCATAATGACTGTATCGAGTTTTGAAAGCAGTCTTTGGTACATCACATTCTTTAATCTTCATTGATAATACTCGGATCTGAGATCTATCTTCAAGAACACTGCAACACCTTTCAATTGATCAAACAAATCATCGATACGTGGTAAAGGATATTTTTTTAATTGTGACCTTGTTCAACTGTCTGTAGTCTATGCACAATCTCAAAGAACCGTCTTTCTTTTTCACAAATAAAATAGGTACACCCCAGGGAGACATGCTCGGTCTTATTGGCATGTCAACCGTATCCTATCCTTTAAAACGTTCACTCGGGAATTTAACACATAATTATTTATTTACAAGTTAGTCTAAATCTCACCTTAATTAACTATCAATTCGGCAAAATTACTGGACCGAACTTTAATAAACTTTAATACTAACCTCATACATATTAATGTTTAATATTTACATACTTGATTTATGGAAATGAGGTTCCCAAACCATCATTTCTAACACCATTGTAAATAGAGCTGTTACAAGGATCACTAGCTTAATCAACATCACTATATTTGTAGAAATTAGAGTCACAATAATAAGATATTCAAATTCCAATATTTTTTGTTTGTTGCAAGTAACCTAATAGCAATTTAAATGCTCTCCAGTGTGATTTATATGGATTCTACATGAATTGTGATAATTTATTGTTAAAATAAAGAATTAATGGAAAAAAAAAGGTTTTAAATAGAATTAAACTTCTCTTATGTATAAAATTCAGAATTTACATGGTATTTATACAAGTGATAGTCTTACTAGGGAACTAGCTAAGATATTTACATAATTGAATCCCTAAAAATTAGTAATTAAATATTACAAACAACTATAGTATACCTAGCACTCCTTTTCAAGTTGGTTCATAGATATCACACATGCCCAACTTGTAGACCAAATTATGATAAGTTCAATAGTTGAATCATTTGCTAAAGACATCAACTAACTGTCTATCGTATGTCACATGGACTAACTTCAAAGCGACACTAATAAAATTTTATTTGATAAAATGTTGATTGATATCAATGTGTTTTGTTCGATCATGTTGAATCTGATAATTTTAATTAATTTTTGTAACCACAAAAGCTCAAAAACACTCTAAATCGTGGCCTAATATTCTTCCCCTACACTTGATCGAGAAACCACAATTTACTTCTTGCTCTTCCAAGTGACTAAGTTTCCTTTCAAAAGGGTACAATACCTAGATGTAGATCACATATCATCCAAAGGATCTACCTAATCTACATCTGTAAAGGCTTTTATCTACAGGTGACCATATTTAGAGAAAAGGAGACCTTTTTCTTGGGGAAAACTTTAGGTAGTACAAAATGCAAAAAATAACTTACATATGAGATTCTCGAGGATTATGCATGATCTAACTCACCAAGATGACTGCATATGCTATGTCTAGTTTAACATGCAAGAGATAAATCATTCTTCCAACCAATATTTAATATCTCTTCTTATTTGTTGACTCTTCAATCCCTGCTTACAACTTATGATTAGTCTCCACAAGTGATTCTAGTAGTTTACATCCTGTCGTACTAGTTTCTATAAAGAGATCCAAAATATACTTTATTTGAGAAATGAAGATCCTTTTTTTATATGGAAACTTAAATTCCTAGAAATTATATCAGCTTTTCAAAATCCTTAATGTCAAAATCATGGGTCAATAGTCTCTTTAGTCGAGCCATTTCTTCTCTGTCCTCATTAGTCAATACAATGTCATCACATATACTATAAGAAGAGTGATCTTACTCTTGTGATGTTTTATGAAGAGCGTGTAATCAATATTACTTTGTTGATAACCAAAATATATCATGCCTTTTCTAAATTTTCCAAACCATGCTCCAAGAGACATTTCAACTTATACAAGGTTTTTTTCAATCTTCACATTTCCCTTGTGGTTTTTTTCATTACATCTAGGAGGAATCTTCATGTACACTTCATCTTTAAGGTTACCATTTAAAAATGCATTCTTACAACAAATTTTTGCAAGTTCCAATCAAGGTTGGTTGCAGAAAATAGCAAAATTTCGATAGTGTTAAACTTAGCAACAAGGGCTAATTGCTCCTAATATTCCACTCCATAAGTTTTATTGAACCTCTAAGCAACCAATTTGGCTTTGAACCTTTTAATCAAACCATTAGGCTTGTGCTTCATAGTGAAAACCTATTTACATCCAACCAATTTCTTTCCTGGCAGTAGAATGAGAAGTTCTTAAGTTGTTTTTTTTTCTTGAGCCTTCATCTCCTTAATCATGACTTCCTTCCATCTTGGGTTATTTAAAGCTTTTTGCCAGTCATATGAAATAGAAAAAGAGGAGAAAGACAAGACAAAGGATCTATAAGAAAGAGATAATGAATTATAGAAAATAAAGTTAGACATAGGATGTTTAGTACAAGACTTAACACCGTTACTTTGAGCTATTGATAAATCTTCAACACTAGTGGAATTAGGGATTATAGATGACTCATAGAGAGAAGAATATTCTTGGAATTGATTAGGATACATGATTGTTTCTTCTACCTCAGGTCTCATTGAATAAGTTATCAAATCCAACCTATCTAAGTGCCCCGTTGTCTCCCCCTGAATCAATTTTTCTTTTTTAATAAAATCATCTTTTCTATTCTCCCCTAAAGAGGTGATTTGTGTATACCGAAATAAGATTCATATTCTTTTCTATTCTTCTTGGGTCAAGTTTGATTTACTATCAATCCAGTCAGTCACATATATGTATCTATCTTTTGGGATCATTCGCTTTGATATCCAAGACAAATCATCTCCCCAATTGGACTTGACAGATGACATATTAGTCTTTCAATTAGTTTTCTCATTTCTGATTAGACTAAGGACATGTTTAGATTCATCAACTAATATAAGTTGTCTTTATGTATTACGATCCGACCACATAATACTGCTCAGTATTAGTTAAACATTAGACAACCAATGAGCAACATTTGCTTCCATTTTTCTTTGCATGCAAAAATAATGTGAGGAAAACATACAAAGTATTAATTTAATTCATGAATAATTTTATTAACCAATCTTTTCGAAAAATTACAAGTGTAATTAGACGAAAATACTACACTTAGGGCACCAGATCCAACAACCTCCCACTTGCCCTAGTGAAGTAGATGAGTCATGTTTTGCATTTTTGTACCCTTCCATATATTTCCCAAAGAGCTCTCTAGCTAGTAGAGTCTTGGCAAAACATATCCCCAAGGTTTGTCCTCATATGTGATCTGTACTAACAGTTTTATGCATCAGTTTACAATTTCAGTATTTATTAAAAGATATCTTATGAGAGGCAGTATCAGAAGTGTAAAGTTTGTTTTCGCACAACGCAGTGTCTATCAGTGTCTATCGGTTTTACTACAGTATTAGTATACACTAACTTGAGTGTTTTCAGTACAATCTACCTATAGGAGTCTCAGTTTGTACTATCTATAATAGTTTCAGTATCAAACCAGTTTCAGTTTAAAACTCATAAAGGCTTCAGAGAACTTACAAGATCGGCGCTGGAGACTCGGTGTACCATACATTCAGTAAAATGTTTCAAATCATTCAAAAATCAGTACTTTAAAAACCCAATTTTAAAACCCAAATCCACAGCTGAGTTTTGCAACCTGGCTCTGATACCACTAAATGTAATACCCTAAACCCGGCTTGGACGTTATGGCCGAATCTGGCGATGTCACATTGAAGTGTTTTTCATAAAACAAGTTGTTATAAAAAAAACCCTCTTTTCTATTAGTCCTCTTTTTATTACCTTTCATTGATTCTAAGATGTGTCGTTCATTTCCAAAACGTGAATCATTATCAAAAAGTTATTTATTCTCAGAACGTTATTAATTTTCAAAATGTCACTTATCGCAGAAGCTTTAGTAATAGTTTGCGTATTCGTGTGTAATTTATTAAAAAGGTTTGATTTTTGAAAACTCGATTGTCCCTACGACTAGCAATAATAAATCAAAACAATAAAAATCCAAAATAATCCATGAAAAACCAAAGAGGCCATTATTACAGTAAATACCCCAAAATAAAATCAAAATTATAATTAATTACTAAAATAGAATGAAATGAGTCGTGTGGCAACCATTGAGTCCTCCGCTGCACCGATCTGCCTAAGCCTGGGGATTACCTGTACAGATAAAATAGAAGGGTGAGTTTACGAACACTCAGTGTGTAATCCCATATAAAACAACCAGACAGAAAGCAATCACAATCTGGGCTTAAGCTCATTTCAGTAACGGTTTCAGTTTCAGTTAAGGCCTTAGCCCATTACAATATCAATAACAGTTCGGGCTTTAGCCCATCTCAGTAACAGTAATGGTAACCAATATGCAGTCAGGAAATCCTACCTAACCAGCTTCTACACTCCATCTCCGTCCAACCCTACACTCCATGTGGGGATATAATCAACCCAACCATCCTTACACTCCAAGTAGTACCAGTTGCGGTACTAAAATAGTAGTTTGCAGCTGAGCTGCCAGTAAATTAGGCTCGAGGCCTTTCAGTACACTTCCTCCGAACAAAATAAACCCCAACCCAATGTAATGCAATATGTAAATATAACTTGCTATAACAGAATATCATACATGTAGTCAGGGCATACAGTATCAAATCAGTGGAATATCATCATGCTTATTCATATCAGTCATACCGTCAATTCAGTCGATTAGGGGTCTAAGTACGCTCACCAACCCTACGGTAGGTCCACAGTTGATTCGGGCAACACGTGCAACCTTAGCAGTCAAACAGTGAAAATGGGCCCACAGGCCCATGTTGCATGCCCATGTGGGCCCATACGCCTGTGTGGCCCACACGGCCCAAAATGGCCTTGGCCGTTTGGATCACATAGCCTAGCCCAATAATCCCACACACTCGTGTGGTTCAACTATGTGGGGCCCACATGCCCATGTAGCCCACACGGCCCAATTCGGCCCGGCCCATGAATCGCACATGGCCAGCCTCGACGATCACACACCTCTGTTCGGTCACACGGCCTACCACACGAGCGGCTACACGCCCGTGTACTGTCGACAGTCTTACTTTTCGGCTTTTTACCGATTTCAGTTTCCAGTGTTATGGTTACACACCTGGTTACGAAAACGCGCACACAGTCCTTGAGCACTCCAAATCTAAGTTCAACCACAAACATTCGATTAGTCACATGTCAACCAAATTTAAAATGACCCTAATCAAAAACACTTAATCACTTTTTCGACAACCACTTACCTCGTTTGAACAACCGGGGCCCTACCTGCTAAAATCGTCGAGAATGAATGATCACTAAGCTCTTGCAATCCAACCGAACCCTTATTAACAAATAATCGCATGAACAATTTGAACCAAATCGAAACTCGAACTTACCGAAAGCGCAAGACTGCATACAGAGAAAGGAACTATCGACAAATAAACCAAAGGCAAAGGCCAAAGGCACAACAATTCGACAAAGAACAAAGATGGAGAGAACAAAAACTATGGGAAAAAGAAATCGACACAGACAGGGACACCGAAACAGAAAAAGAACTGGCAAGGGTGGAGGAATAAACGTCTGTCGAGGGAAGGACAAAGCCGAAGAGAAACAAAAGGTGTAGCCGAGAATCACGTAACAATATCCGGCCAATGGAAATGAACAAAGGAGAAAAAGAGAGAAAACGACAGCAACAGTTTGGGGAAAGCACCTTTGCCGTAGAGAAGAACAAATTCGGAAAAGAAAGAGAACGAAACAAAACAAAAAAAATAAAAGAAACCCTGTAACATCCTAAAATTAGGGGTATGGCATTTTTGCATTATTGCATGCGTTGAGCTTGCTTAGCTTGTTATTTAGGTGTGTTAAGGGGTCCTAGGGAGGCTTGGGTTCGAGTCCAAGCCCTGGGAAAATTTTGGTTTTTGGCTCTTTAGGGGAGAGGGCTAGTAGAAGCTGGACTTAAGTTTAATTAAATAGGTTTGCTAACACAAGTGAGTAAGTGGCACAGTGGTGTGGCGTCACAAGGGAAGTAAGGAGGGAGAGAGCTCGAGTCTCACAAGCTGCATTTTGGGTGGCTATTATTTTGTGCTCAGGAAAGGAGGAAGCAGAGTTGAGATCAAACTCTGCCTTGGAGGATGGAGACTTGGTCAAATGGTTTGAATGGGAGATGGAGAGTGAATGGTGGAGCAAAAAGAGGAGAGGATCGTGGGATATGGGGGAGTGGAAGAGTTGACCGTGAATGGGTGTGTGTGAGAGGGAGAATTTCGGCTGAAAAAGGGTCTAAGAGAGCATTTTTGGTCTTTTGATGAAAGTGTGCAAACCGAAAATTGTCTTGGCTTTTGGGGGGCTGCCAAATTCTTTTTGTGTTCTTGTGAGTGTTGCATTTTTGGGGTGAGTTCTTCATCATTTTGGGTTTTTCTTTGCTTCTCGGACTTCTACCAATTTCCGTGCTTTCATCTCTTTTATTTCTCCTATATTTCTCTTCTTGTCGAAATGATCACTTCTCTTCTTTCCCTAAGCCGTACCATCACACCCTTCTTCTTTAATTTTCATCATCCTTGCCAATTTCTTTATTTTCCAAAAGCCAAATTCCCGCCATCTTTTTCCATGTTCATCGTCGGTTCGTGGTATTACTTTTTGTGACCGAAACCTCCCCTCTCCATTCGGCTTATCCCTGGTTAGAGGCCGAATCCATTCATTCTTTTCTTGCTCGAATCGTTGGGTTCCATTTAGTAAGGGCTGAAATTCTTTGGGGGGACCAACTGCCGAATCCTTCTTCAACTGGTACTGTTAACCTTAAATATTCTCTCTTCTCGGTATTTAGTTAACTAAGTTGGTGAAGGCCGAACTTACTTCTTGTGATCTCATGTGCGTTTTAATCTCTTCTTTTTCTCTCTAGTTAATCGTCATCTCTAAGGGCAGTAGGTGCTTAAACTCCTCTTGTTCAAGGGTCTGCTGTTGCCGAATCTAAGGGTAGGTAATACTAATCTTTGTTAAATCTCCCCCTAATGCCGAATATTGGAAGATGCTAACCCCCTTTATGCACCAATCGGTTTAGGAATTTGGTTGCTCTAGCCAAGAGGGAGCAAAGCCGAATATTGCCACTTTGTTGAAGGATTTCAGTTTGTGGTAAGTGGTGTTAGTGACTATTCAGATTCAAACTTGGATATGTTTTATCGGGGTGGATAATAACTGATTGGAATGTGTTGGTTCATAGGTACGAAATTTTGGGAGTTCAATCTACGCTCGTTACAGGTGTGTAATCTCACTCCAAACATCGATGAAGCATGTTTTGATTTGTATTTCGGTCAAAAGTCGAAAAGCCAAAAAATTGGCAATCGTAATCACTCGAGCGTGCGAGCGCTCACAGTGATAAACCAAGCCACTAGTGACGGCGGTAGAACGTTGAGAGTGTCACGAACACTCTCGTGAATCTGAGGCCGTAATGGGTCTTATCGAGCCGAAACGGGCTAAGTGAGCCCAATGGGCTAACGGGCCCGCTTGAGAAAAACCGATGGAAAATTGCCAAATGACTGATGCGACCGCGAAGTCTGTTAAGGCGAGACCGAAATCATGTTTAATGGGCCACACGAGCGTGTGGGCTCGTTTGGGCCGGGAATGGATCTTAGGCCCAATTACACTATAGAGACCCAAGAAGGGGTCCCGAGTTGCTCGAGGCCACGGTAGGCCTCTCGAAAGTCTGTTGGATGTTTGAAATTATTGAAATACCCTTAATGGGTAAATTACTGAAATACCCTTAATGGGTAAATTACTGAAATACCCTCGATGGGTAAAAATTATTGTTGTACCCTTAGGGGTTGATTTGGTATGATTTTGTGTGTTCTATTTAACTGTTATGATGGTACATTATTGCACGCACTGAATTAATATGTCACTACATATTGCATTGGGATGGGATATTGTAATTGGAGGAAGTGATTGATCTGTTAGGATCGCACGGGTCGCCCGAGACGACTGTGGACCTACCGATGGCTCTAAGTCGCTTATAATCTGGCAGCTCAGCTGCATTCTTGGTGTGTAGGGCTGGGTGGGTTGACTTGGTCCCCACAGGTGTGTAGGGTTGGTACGGGGGTGTGTTTGGTTGGATTGGGTTGGGCTGCATACTCTGTTCGCGTTATCATGTTTATAGGGCTAAGGCCCAGATTGTTACCGAATAGGGCTTCGGCCCAGTCTGCCTCCGTATGGGCTCGAGCCCAGTTAATGACCGATTAAGGGATTACACACTAAGTTCTCGTAACTCACCCCTCTGTTTTAACCTTGCAGGTGATCCCGGCGTTAGAGGATTTGGAGCTGCGGAGGACTCTGTGGTGGCCATACATCAGAGTACTTCTCACAAACTTTAGTAAATTTCAGTTTTGCTTCATTTTAAGATTATTTTAATTTGGGTTTAATATTATGTAGTAAGGCCATTGGATTTTATCTTTCTTTTAAACTTTCATTTATGCTATTATTAAATTGTTAAATAATTGAATACTGAGTTTTCCAAAATGTTAATAACCGTTTTTAAGATATCACGTTTCCGCTACTATCCAAGTTCAATTTTCACAACAAAAACAATTTTTCGAAATAATAAAAACTTTATAAGAATGGACATTAAGCAAATCGTGTTTTTACAAACAAACAACGAAACTTGGAGTTTCAAAAGAATAAGAACTTTTTAACGAACGCGTAGCTTTTAAACAACCCTTCTATGTGACATGCTAGATTCGGTCATAACGTCTAGGTCGAGTTTGGGGTGTTACAAACCCTTAGCAAAGATTCGACCCCCAAGAAGTGAAAATAGTCGACAGAAAACAGAAATTGAGAGAAAGTACAACCCAAAGTCGAAATCTTGAGAAACAAGAGTTCAAGTTCGGCACCAACTCTCCCATTATCCTCAAATTCTCATATTTTTCTCCCCAAATCCCTCAAATCCGTCCACCCCTCCCTCAACCACCTAATTCAAATTCCACTACAACTCTTCAGTAGTTCGGTTAGACTAAAACAGCCCCACGACACTAGCAGCAAAATAAAACACTCCCTTGCGCATACTAGGACTCGAACTCAAGACCACCAGCACTTTGCCACTCTACTTAACCACCAGACTAGCAGGCCTATTCTGACATGTTTTTCCAATATTTATTTATAAGCATACTGGATAAAGATAGGGGTTTACTCAATTAAATTTTTTTTTGCCCAAGCTAAGGCTTGAACCCAAGACTTCTCAGACATTTCCATAACACTTAACCACTGAAGCAGACAGATATTTGTGTCACAAACATACGCGAATAATTATAAAGGATTTTTTTGGGGCGTTACAACTCTACCCCCTTAAAGAAAATTTTGGCCTCGAAATTTTACTTGATCAGAATAGATGAGGATACTGCTGTCACATCGCATCGCATCCTCAGGCTCCCACGTGGCCTCCTCAGAACTATGATTACACCAAAGAACCTTAACCAGTGGGATGGACATTCTTCTTAAAACCTTTACATCGCGATCCAATATCTGGACTGGCTCCTCCTCAAAGGTCAGATCTGGCCTAACCTCGATCTCCTCAACTGGAACAATATGCGTGGGATCAGAGCGGTAGCGCCTCAACATAGAGACGTGGAACACGTCATGAATCCGATCTAACTCTGGAGGTAACTCCAACTGGTAGACAACCGGTCTCACACATTTCAGTCTGCGGTAAGGCCCAATAAACCTAGGGCTCAACTTGCCCTTACGTCCAAACCTCAGTACATTCTTCCATGGCGAGACCTTGAGAAAAACGAAGTCCCCCACAGAATACTCAATCTCTCAACGCTTCAGATCCGCATAGGACTTCTTTCTGTCTGATGCCGCTTTCAGTCGATCTCGAATTAATCTAACTTTGTCCTCGGTATCAGAAACTAGTTCAGGGCCCAGAACCCATCGCTCGCCCAACTCAGTCCAACATGAAGGTGTGCGACACCTACGACCATATAGTGCCTCGTAAGGTGCCATCTGAATGCTAGACTTATAGCTGTTGTTATAAGCAAACTCTGCTAGCTACAGGTAATCCTCCAAACTGCCTCGGAAGTCAATCACACAACTTCTCAACATATCCTCCAGTATCTAAATCACCCTCTCTGACTGACTATCAGTCTGAGGATGGAACGCAGTACTGAAGTCCAATCTTGTACCCAGAGCTCCATGTAGCTTTTTCCAGAACCGAGACGTGAAACGATGATCCCTATCAGATATTGTCGAAACTGGTACCCCATGCAGTCTCACTATCTCAGACACATACAGCGTAGCCAGCTTTTGCAGAGAGTAGTCAGTACGAACCGATATGAAATGGGTGGACTTGGTCAATCGATCCACGATGACCCATACTGAATCCTTCTTAGTGGGTGTGAGGGGTAACCCACTAACGAAGTCCATAGTCACTCGCTCCCACTTCCAAAGTGGAATCTTAACTGGCTGAAGCAACTGATGCTCAGCCTTAACCTACTGACATGTCAGACATTTACCCACAAAGTCTGTAGCCTCATGCTTAAGTCTTGGCCACCAATATGACTCGCGAAGGTCTCGGTACATCTTATTTCCGCCAGGATGCATAGCATAAGGGCTACTATGCGCCTCTCGTAGGATAGACTGCCTCAACTCAGTATCATTCGGTACACAGATTCTCCCATGGAAACAGAGTACCCCTTCGCTGTTCAGTTCAAAATCCATATTATTTCCACTCTTAATATATCGAAAGCGAAGACCCAAAGACTCGTCCTCCAACTGTTTACCCTTAATCTGCTCTATCCACGTCGGTTTAACTTTAAGTTCAGCCAACAGACTACCATCATCAAATAAACTGATATGAGCCAACATTGCCCTCAGATCAGTCACAGCCCTACGGCTCAGTGCATCGGCCACCACATTAGCCTTACCAGGGTGGTACTCGATCGTACAGTCATAGTCCTTAAGTAGCTCAATCCATCTACGCTGCCTAAGATTCAACTCTTTCTAAGTGAGGAGATACTTGAGGCTCTTGTGATCAGTGTAGATGATACACTTCTCACCGTACAGATAATGCCTCCAGATTTTCAATGCAAATACTACCGCGGCCAATTCCAAGTCATGCGTCGGATAATTCGCCTCATGAGTCTTAAGCTAATGAGACGCATACGCTACCACCTTACCCTCTTGCATCAATACACACCCCAAACCAACATGTGATGCATCGCTGTAGACAATAAACTCTTTTTCAGAATGTGGCTGTATCAGAACAGGGGCCTCCACAAGTACAGTCTTGAGCTTCTCAAATCTCTCTTGCTGTGCATCAGTCCAGTTAAATGGTACACCCTTACGTAGCAGCTTAGTCAAGGGTGTGGCGATCAGTGAAAACCCCTCTACAAACCTTCGATAATACCCTGCCAGTCCCAGAAAACTGTGAATCTCGGATACAGTCTTAGTATGCTTCCAATCCAAGACAACCTCAACCTTTCGAGGATCGATTCTAATCCCCTCAGCGGAAACCGCATGTCCCAGAAACGTTACTTTACGTAACCAGAACTCACATTTACTGAACTTGGCGTATAGTTATTTCTCTCGCAAAGTTTGCAGAACCACTCTGAGGTGTTCATCATACTAATCCTCAGTCTTCAAATAGACTAGTATGTCAACAATAAATACCACCACGAACCGATCCAGATAGGGCTGGAACACTCGGTTCATCAGATCCATAAAAGCTGCCGGTGCATTCGGTAGTCCAGATGGCATCACTAGGAACTCGTCGTATCGAGTCCTAAATGCCGTCTTGTGCACATCAGTCTCCTTAACCATCAACTGATGATATCTTGATCGGAGGTCAATCTTGGAGAAAATCGAAGCACCTCAGAACTGATCAAACAGATCCTCTATCCTTGGTAGGGGGTACTTATTCTTTATGGTCAGCTTGTTCAGTTGCCGGTAGTCAATACACATACGCATGGATCCATCCTTCTTTTTCACGAATAGAATTGGTGCCCCCCACGGATACATACTAGGGCGGATGAACCCACGATCCAATAGCTTTTGAATTTGAGCCTTAAGCTCCATAAGCTATTTCGGTGCCATTCTATAAGCGGCGATGGGCACCGGAGATGTATCAAGAAGGAGCTCAATCCCAAATTCTACTTCATGATTCAGAGGTAACCTATGTAGCTCTTTGGGAAAATCATCTAGAAAGTCCTTAACCGTCTTGATATCCTTAACCGAAGAATCCCCATAATCTGAAACGCTGATATAGGCCAGATACGCCTCACATCCCTTACGAACCAACTTTTTGGCCCTCAATGCAGAAATCACATTCGATAAGTAGTTCCGACGCTCCCCAATTACGACTACCTCGCTCTCCTCCTCAGTTCTCAGTACAACCCTTTTTGAGGCACAATCTAAACTCACTTGGTGTTTGACTAACCAGTCCATTCCCAGTATCAGATCAAATTCTCTAAAAGGCAATTCCATCAGATCAGCCAAAAAGATAGCTCCTTGAACCTCTAGGAACATATGTAAACAGTTTGTTAACCCTTATTGACTGCCCCAACGGACTCAGTACAGTGACCTCACTCGTAGTGCTCTCAACCAGTATACCCAAGTTTTCAGATACGGTACAAGCTATATAGGAGTGAGTGGATCCTATATCTATCAGTGCAGTATAAGGTACATTATAAATAAAGAACGTACCCGTAATGACGTCTGGAGCATCTCCATCCTCTCGGCGACAAGCAGCATAAACTATAGCCGGCTGTCTCACCTAAGTGTGACTAGCACCTCTGCCCGGTGCTCTCTGACCATGGCCCAGACCGTTACCACCCCTGGCCTGACTACGGCCTCTCGGTGGTTGCTGAACTACTCTCGGTGGTACAGTACCCATGCCAGAAGCTTGCATCTGATCAAACCTCCGCGGGCAGTCTCTAATACGGTGCTCTAATGAACCACACCTCAAACAAGCCCCAGTTCTTTTCCAACACTCGCCCTGATGGCGTCTACCACAGTCAGTACACGGTGCCTGTCCAGTAGCAGCATTAGGAGCCCCAACTCTGGTCAGCCCATCAACTCTGACCTTTTTCTTAGGCCTCTAAACGGAACTCGAGGGCTCCAAATCCCTCTTGTTCCTACCTCTCCCTCTATTCTGGCACTCAGTGCGCTTCACTTTCTCGGCGATCTTCGCCTTATCGACCAGTGTAGCAAAGTCTCGCTCCTCGTGGAGCTATCGCACTCTCGAGTTATCCCCGAGGCCATCCTCGGCTTAACGCATCTCTCATACTCAGTCGCCACCATACCACACTCATAGCGGCTTAGTTGCAGAAATTCAGCCTCATACTCGGCCACTGATCTATCACCTTGGGTCAAATTCAAGAACTCTCTCCTACGAGCATCCACGTAACTGGCCCCCACATACTTCCCTTCGAAGGCGGTCTTAAAGAACTCCCAGGTTAGTCAATCAGGCTGAGTGCCCTCCTTAGCAGTGAGCCACCACTGATATGCCTCATCTCGAAGCAGCGATACAGCACCCTTTAATTTTTTCTCGGGGGTGTAGTCCAAGTCGTCCATAATTATCTTTGTGGCCTTAATCCAGTACTCAACCACATTAGGGGCAACTCCAGCAATACCCTTTAAAAATCTCAGCTCCATTGGACCGGAGTCGTTCTATAACCGACCCTCGGCCTCCAGCTCCAGTATTGTAACACCCCAAACCCGACGCAAACACCACGACCGGATCTGGCATGTCACTAGGGAAGAACTTATAAGGTATTACGATCCTCAGAAGAATTTTAAATCATTTTAAAATCCCAAGTATTAAGGTTCAATTGAAAATCCCATTATTCATTTAAGATAAAAATTTAATTGCCAAAACCCTATGATCAAGTGACATTTTAAAAAAAAAAGCCTGTTGCTACGTTTGATTAAGCTAGAGGTGCGTTGCGGAAATCCGTTTGTAAAATCGTTAACTAAGTTATAAGAAAACTTTGTTTGCAATTAAGTGAATAAAACATCTTATCCACTATCTTAGATTTAATGCGTCTAATACTTAAACCGAAACTTTAAACCAAATTAATAGTGGCCTTATTACAACATAGAATCCCATGTAAAGATGAATAATGTTCTAATTTAAAAGAAAGAAACCGTACATGGCCACCTCGTAGTCTTATCCAGCCCGGTCCACTGCATTATGTATTACCTGCAAAGATGTTAAGCAAACAGAGTGAGTCAAAAGACCCAGTGTGCAACTCAAGCCCACCACTTACCATATTATCCCCTTTCTAAGTAATCACAATGAACGAAGCCCATTCGAAATCAGATTGGGCTTTAGCCCTATAGTACAGACTAACAGGTTTCATATGCAAAATGATGCAAAACCCAATCCCACCTAAATTTCCATCTGCTACACACCACCCGATCCTGCCAATCACACCAGTGGGGATTTCTACAATCGACCCTCCATCCGCTACACACCATCGATGGCAGTCATGCTGCAGTTAGCTGCTCATCGCGACATATGTGGCATAGCCACCGTAATAATGTGACAATGTCACCGTCATATGTGGCAGAGCCACCTTTAATAATGTGACAACGTCACCGTAGTATGTGGCAAAACCACCTTTAACACTGCCCCATTCATCATTATCATATCCCCATGCCCATGCAATATACAATCATGATGGTATGGATGCAACACATAACAACATACATAAAACATTTAAGGCATATGAATATTCATGCTAACGACCATATTTACAGGGCATACTCGGAGAAAGAACGTACCTGGTGTCACGATTATTACCCTCTATGGGTATCACAATAACTATTATTGTGTTTTCAACTTTCAAACATCACATATATACATAATAATAACATACATGAAGGTGTGGGAATTACACACCTGTAAACACGCAAGACTACACTATCGATCTCGCTAATGTCCTCACTCGCAGGGATCACAACGATCTGCTTATCCCTTTTAGAAGCCGGCCCACAACCCGGTGGCCAATCACGAACTGCCGATACTGCTCGCTTCTTGAATTTAGGGGTAGGGACTACGTGTCCAACCCCCTCCTTTGTTTGGCTGGTACTTATTTCCATAAAAACGATCTTGGTTAGAAGATTGGGTTAAGACATCGAAGCAGAGAAATTAAGGATATACGCTTAATAATATAACGATTTCTTACCTAAGTCGATAGAACCCGGAGGCTATTACACCTGGATTAGTAAGTCACTGAAATCCCTACACAAAATCCATATTAGAATCGACCCTCCAAGATATGGATTAGAAAGAGTGGCCTTTCAGCCAAAGAAATACAGAACATGGTTAACCTCAACGATTACCAACCAAACAGAGATTAAGAGAGAATAGAGAAAGAAACTAGCGCTTACCACTAAACAGGAAAGAACCGATTTGAAAGGGAGATAGGAGGATGAGTGGCGGCACTTCACTGAAATAGAATCGAGCAAGGGACATAAGCACCAAAGAGATTCGGCTAAACAAGAGAATAAGTACAACTTGATTTCGGCTTATGAAGAAACAAAGAGAAAATGTAAAAGAAATGGCTATGGAGATTCGGCTTACCAAGGAAAATAGAAAAGCGGAAGTAAAAACCCAAAGAGGCGAAATAGGAATAGATTTCGTCTTGAGTGGATGAGAGAAGAACCGAAAAGAGAGTGGAAGCTTAAGGGAATTCGGCCAAGGGATAGGGTTTGAGAAGTGAGAAAATGGGAAAAAATGATTAAATGGAGAAGAGTAGGAGGGTTCGGCTAACAAGGAAAAGAACCAAAAGTTGCCAAAATGAAAAAAAAACACCAATTGCTAAACACTCCACAAAAATTTGGCACCTACACTCCTTAACCAAAACCGAATGCCTAACTCACTTAACACCACTCAAAGATTCGGCTAACACCCTTCTCCACCTTCATCCCCTTGATTCACTCCTAAATCCCCTCTTCTCCACTTATTCAAATTAGTTTGAATGATTCAAACTCCCCAAATAGCTCTCCACCACCCGTTTGAAATTCTTGACCAGGTCTTGTCTCTCTCCTCCAGAGTTTGATTACCATTCAGCTGCCTCCCTTGCCTGAGCCAAAAAAATACTCCCTTGTGCTGCTTTAGAGATTTGAACCCTCTCCCTCTCAGCTTCTCCTTGTGACGCCACCTCCCTGCATGCTAGGTGGCGTCTCCCTACCACTTTACCACTGCAGCTCTTGTGTCTTCAAACACAAGCAAAAATTCTTAAAACCTGCCTCAGCTAGCTTTCCCCTAAAGTGCCCAAAATTGAAATTTTGGCCAAGGCTTCGGCTTAACCCCGAGCCTTCTCGGGGCCCCCAAACATAACAAACTAATAGATAGAGCATGCCAACACACATAGAAAAATAATAAATGCAAAGCCCCGAAATCCCGGATGTTACAGTTCTACCCCCTTAAAGAAATTTCGGCCTCGAAATTACCTGGTTAAAAGAGATGTGGGTATTGCTGCCACATAACATCCTCTGGCTCCTACGTAGCCTCCTCTGAACCGTGATTTCGCCATAATACTTTGACTAAAGGGACTACTTTCCTTCTCAACACCTTAACGTCTCGATCTAAGATATGCACTAGTTCCTCCTCAAACGATAGGTCAGGCCTTATTTCAATTTCCTCCACTGGCACGACATGGGATGGATCCGAACGGTAGCGCCTTAACATCAAGACATGGAACACATCATGAATTTGACTCAATTCTGAAGGTAGCTCGAGCTGATAAGCTACCGATCCCACACGCTTCAATACACGGTAAGGCCCGAAAAACCTGGGACTTAGCTTACCCTTCCGTCCAAACCTCAGCACCTTCTTCCACGGAGAAATTTTCAGGAAGACTTGATCACCTACCGCAAATTCTATGTCTTTACGCTTCAGGTCAGCATAGGATTTTTGTTTGTCAGACGCTTCCTTCAGCCGAGTTCGAATCAATTTAACTTTCTCCTCTGCTTCTGAAACTAATTCAGGACCTAAGATCTGACATTCACCCAATTCTGTCCAGTAAGTAGGTGTACAGCACCTCCGTCCATACAACGCTTCATAGGGCGCCATCTGAATGCTAGACTGATAGCTGTTGTTGTAAGCGAATTCTGCCAATGGTAGAAACTCCTCCCAACTACCCTTGAAGTCCATGACACAGCCCCTCAACATATCTTCCAAGATCTGAATTACCCACTCAGACTGCCCATCAGTCTGTGGATGAAAAGCTGTGCTGAAGTCTAACCTTGTACCCAACGCTTGATGTAACGCTCTCCAGAACCTTGACGTAAACCTGGGGTCTCTGTCAGATATGATAGACACAGGTACCCCATGCAACCTCACAATCTCTACTACAGACTTAGGCGACTTCCAATCCAACACCGCTTCAATCTTCCGGGGATCAACCCTAATCCCCTCTGCAGATACCACATGACCCAGAAAGGTAACTTCTTTCAACCAAAACTCACACTTGCTAAATTTGGCGTACAACTGCTTCTCCCTTAAAATCTATAGCACCACCCGAAGATGCGAATCATGCTCCTCTTCTGACTTGGAATATACCAGAATGTCGTCTATGAACACTACAACGAACCGGTCCAGATAGGGTTGGAAAACCCGGTTCATCATATCCATGAACGCAGCTGGTGCATTCGTCAACCCAAACGGCATTACTAGAAACTCGTAGTGACCATATCGAGTTCAAAATGCCGTCTTATGAATATCCGCTTCCTTGAACTTAAGTTGATGATATCCTGACCTCAAATCTATCTTCGAAAAGACTGAAGCCCCCTTGAGTTGATCAAACAAGTCATCTATCCTCGGTAGCGGGTACTTGTTCTTAATCGTCAATTTATTCAACTGGCGGTAGTCAATGCACATTCGCATGGTCCCGTCTTTCTTTTTCACAAATAGCATCGATGCTCCCCACGGAGATACACTGGGTCGGATAAAACCACGATCTAACAGCTCTTGGATCTGAGCTTTAAGTTCAACCAGTTCCTTCGGTGCCATCCTATAAAGGGCGATGGATACTGGAGTGCACTGAAGTAGCTCAATTCCAAACTCCACCTCGCGATCCGGAGGCAACCCTGGAAGCTCTTCAGGAAAGACATCCACAAATTCCTTTACTGTTCTAACCTCATTAGCAGTCACCTCCTTTGCATCCAATGCACTGATAAAAGCTAGGAATGCCTTGCACCCTTTTCGAACCATCTTAACAGCCCTTAAAGCGGAAACCAAGTTAGCCAAATAATTCCTTCTTTCCCCTATCATGACCACCTCTTCGCCTTCTGAGGTACACAACACCATTCGCTTAGCCGCGCAATCCAATTTAGCACGATGTTTAACCAACCAATCCATGCCTAAAATGAGATCAAACTCCCCGAATGGTAATTCCATCAAGTCAGCCGGAAACAAAACTCCTTGATATTCCAGAGGCACATCCCTAAATAGCTTATTCACTACCATTGATTGTCTTAAAGGGCTAACCACGGTCATTTCTCTAGCAGCTATTTCAGATTCTATACTTAAAGTCTCAAATACAGTGCTAGAAATATAAGAGTGGGTCGATCCAATATCAATTAAAGCAAGAAAAGGCTTATCAACTATAAGAAACATATCGGTTATGACGTCCGGTGCGTCGCCATCCTCTCGCCGCCGTGCCGTATAGACTAAACCCGGCTGTCTTGCGTCTATACTACCGGCACCCCTGCCAGGTGCTCCACGACCTTGACCGAATCCATTTCCTCCTCTAGCTGGGCCATGACCCCTCGGCAGTTGCTGACCACCTCTTCTGAACTGATCAAAGCCTTGTCCAGCTGGCCGCACCTGTTCCACTTGTTGACAATCTCTAACCATATGATCCTTAGATCCACATTTAAAACATTCCCCAGTTCTTTTCCGACATAGCCCCGGATGCATCTTTCCACACAGAGCATAAGGACGAAACTGACCCATTGCGGCAGGCGCCAGAACTCGAGCTGGCCCATCCAACCTAGGCCTCTTCTAGAAACCCCCAGATGATCCTGACGGCCCAAAACTTCTCTCACCTTTACTTCGCCCTTTATCCCTATTCTGCCTCTCAGTACGCTTTACTTCCTCGGCTATCTTAGCTTTTTCGACCAACGCGGCAAAATCCCTCTCCCACTGTGGAGCTATCAATACCCTCAACTCATCTCGCAGCCCATCTTCGAACCGCACACAACGCTCATAATCGATTGCGACTATCCCTCGGGCGTCTGGCTCAACCGCAGAAGTCGCCTCATACTCGACTCTACCGACTTACCCCCTTGAACTAAATTCAAGAATGCTTTCCTCCGAGCATCCACGAATCGGCCCCAACGTACTTTCCTTAAAACGCGTCTTAAAGAAATCCCAATCAACTCGATCCGCGAAGTACCCTCTATCACGGTGAGCCACCACCGATATGCCTCATCCCGGAAGTAGAGACCGCGCCTTCGACTTCTCTCTGCTGCCGTGCGATCCGGATCATCCATAATTCTCTCGACTGCCTCTAGCCAATACTCAGCCACGTTTGGAGCTACTCTAGAAATACCTCTAAACATTTCAGCTCCATTAGCTCGGAGTCACTCAGGGATGGACTTCCGAGTTGCTGCTCCACTGCCTGCCCTAGCCACTCTTTCTAACATGCGCAACATTGCTTGAGACAGGGCATCATCTCCACTAGTTCTGTCTTGCGGTTCAGCTTTCGCCACAGGTGATGCGGGCACTTCACCCTCAGGCTCATATCCTGCTTTTGAGAACTCAGCTTCCATACCTCGGCCTCTACCATGACCACGTGCACCACGCCCACGTCTAGCACTCATGTCTAACGTTTCGTCTTATCTGATTACAAATTTTATGCATTAGCATTTCTTCCACTGTTTATTACCGAGTAGTTTTATGAAGATAAGATTATAAGTAGTTTTTTTCGCAAGCACATGTATTCCTAAAGTTTTTCATTTCTACAGTAAAGTCTCTTAATTTCATCATCCATAACAACATATTCACATAATACATCCACTTTATGCAAATCACTTAACCATCAGAAAAACTTACCTGGCAGACTTGGCCGGAGACTCGGGTGCCATGCTTCTGAAAAACAATTAAGGTTTATTCATTCATATATATATTATCACCTTTAAATCAACTCCGGAAAATGTTTTGAACCCAAAACCCAAGGCCGAGCTTTTGAAACTAGGCTCTGATACCAAAGTTGTAACACCCCAAACCCGGCCCAAACACCACAACCGGATCTGGCATGTCACTAGGGAGGAACTTATAAGGTATTACGATCCTCAGAAGAATTTTAAATCATTTTAAAATCCCAAGTATTAAGGTTCAATTGAAAATCCCATTATTCATTTAAGATAAAAATTTAATTGCCAAAACCCTATGATCAAGTGACATTTTAAAAACAAAACGCCTGTTGCTACGTTTGATTAAGCTAGAGGTGCGTTGCGGAAATCCGTTTGTAAAATCGTTAATTAAGTTATAAGAAAACTTTGTTTGCAATTCGGTGAATAAAACATCTTATCCACTATCTTAGATTTAATGCGTCTAATACTTAAATTGAAACTTTAAACCAAATTAATAGTGGCCTTATTACAACATAGAATCCCAATTAAAGATGAATAATGTTCTAATTTAAAAGAAAGAAACCGTGCATGGCCACCTCGTAGTCTTATCCGGCCCGGTCCACTGCACTGTGTATTACCTGTAAAGATGTTAAGCAAATAGAGTGAGTCAAAAGACTCAGTGTGCAACTCAAGCCCACCACTTACCATCTTATCCCCTTTTTAAGTAATCACAATGAGCGAAGCCCATTCAAAATCAGATTGGGCTTTAGCCCCATAGTACAGAATAACAGGTTTCATATGCAAAATGATGCAAAACCCAATCCCACCTAAATTTCCTTCCGCTACACACCACCCGATCCTGCCAATCACACCAGTGGGGATTTCTACAATCGACCCTCCATCCGCTACACACCATCGATGGGAGTCATGCTGCAGTTAGCTGCTCATTGCGACATATGTGGCATAGCCACCGTAATAATGTGACAACGTCACTGTCATATGTGGCTGAGCCACCTTTAATAATGTGACAACGTCACTGTACTATGTGGCAAAGCCACCTTTAACACTGCCCCATTCATCATTATGATATCCCCATGCCCATGCAATATACAATCATGATGGTATGGATGCAACACATAACAACATACATAAAACATTTAAGGCATATGAATATTCATGCTAACGACCATATTTACAAGGCATACTCGGAGAAAGAACGTACCTGGTGTCACGATTATTACCCTCTATGGGTATCACAATAACTATTATTGTGTTTTCAACTTTCAAACATCACATATATACATAATAATAACATACATGAAGGTGTGGGAATTACACACCTGTAAACACGCAAGACTACACTATCGATCTCGCTAACGTCCTCACTCGCAGAGATCACAACGATCTTCTTATCCCTTTCAGAAGTCGGCCCACAACCCGGTGGCCAATCACGAACTGCCGATACCGCTCGCTTCTTGAATTTAGGGGTAAGGACTACGTGTCCAACCCCCTCATTTGTTCGGCTGGTACTTGTTTCCAATAAAACGATCTTGGTCAGAAGACCGGGTTAAGACATCGAAGAAGAGAAATTAAGGATATACGCTTAATAATATAACGATTTCTTACCTAAGTCGATAGAACCCAGAGGCTATTACACCTGGATTAGTAAGTCACTGAAATCCCTACACAAACTCTATATTAGAATCGGCCCTCCAAGATATGGATTAGAAAGAGTGGCCTTTCGGCAAAAAAAATACAGAACATGGTTAACCCCAATGATTACCAACCAAACAGAGATTAAGAGAGAATAGAGAAAGAAACTGGCGCTTACCACTAACAAGGAAGGAACCGATTTGAAAGGGAGATAGGAGGATGAGTGGCGACACTTCACTGAAATAGAATCGAGCAAGGGACATAAGCACCAAAGAGATTCGGCTAAACAAGAGAATAAGTAAAACTTGATTTCGGCTTATGAAGAAACAAAGAGAAAATGTAAAAGAAATGGCTATGGAGATTCGGCTTACTAAGGAAAATAGAAAAGCGGAAGTAAAAACCCAAAGAGGCGAAATAGGAATAGATTTCGTCTTGAGTAGATGAGAGAAGAATCGAAAAGAGAGTGGAAGCTTAAGGGAATTCGACCAAGGGATGGGGCTTGAGAAGTGAGCAAATGGGAAAAAATGATTAAATGGAGAAGAGTAGGAGGGTTCGACTAACAAGGAAAAGAACCAAAAGTTGCCAAAATGAAAAAAACACCAATTGCTAAACACTCCACAAAAATTCGGTACCTACACTCCTTAACCAAAACCGAATGCCTAACTCACTTAACACCACTCAAAGATTCGGCTAACACCCTTCTCCACCTTCATCCCCTTGATTCACTCCTAAATCCCATCTCCTCCACTTATTCAAATTAGTTTGAATGATTCAAACTCCCCAAATAGCTCTCCACCACCCGTTTGAAATTCTTGACCAGGTCTTGTCTCTCTCCTCCAGAGTTTAATTACCATCCAGCGGCCTCCCTTGCCTGAGCCAAAAAAATACTCCCTTGTGCTGCTTTAGAGAATCAAACCCTCTCCCTCTCAGCTTCTCCTTGTGACGCCACCTCTCTACATGCTAGGTGGCGTCTCCCTGCCACTTTACCATTGCAGCTCTTGTGTCTTGAAACACAAGCAAAAATTCTTAAAACCTGCCTCAGCTAGCTTTCCCCTAAAGTGCCCAAAATTGAAATTTTGGCCAAGGCTTCGGCTTAACCCCGAGCCTTCCCGGGGCCCCCAAACATAACAAACTAATAGATAGAGCATGCCAACACACATAGAAACATAATAAATGCAAAGCCCCTAAATCCTGGATGTTACAAGTATTGGGCCCAGCGACTCTCTCCAGAATCCTTAACATGGCTTGGGACAGTGCGTCTTCCCCAGCCGCTCGATCATGGGACCTAGTCTCAGCCACAGGTGAAGCCAGCATCTCACTAGTTTCCAAATTAGGTCTGTGGCCAGATGACGAGGACCCAGCTCGAGTACTTCTACGGCCTCTACCACGGCCTCTACCACGGCCTCTTGTACCTCGTCTGCAAGTACCTCTTGTGCTTATTGTCTATTCGCATTAATCTGTATTAATAGTTTTATGCATCAGTTTACAATTTCAGTATTTATTAACAGATATCTTATGAGAGGCAGTATCAGAAGTGTAAAGTTTGTTTTCACACAACGCAGTGTCTATTAGTGTATATCGATTTTACTATAGTATTAGTATACACTAACTTGAGTGTTTTCAGTACAATCTACCTATAGTAGTCTCAGTTTGTACTATCTATAGTAGTTTTAGTATCAAATTAGTTTCAGTTTAAAACTCATAAAGGCTTCAGAGAACTTACAAGATCGGTGCTGGAGACTCGGTGTACCATACATTCAGTAAAATGTTTCAAATCATTCAGAAATCAGTGCTTTAAAAACCCAGTTTTAAAACCCAAATCCACAGCCGAGTTTTGCAACCTGGCTCTGATACCACTAAATGTAACACCCCAAACTCGACCTGGACGTTATGGCCGAATCTGGCGATGTCACATTGAAGTTTTTTTCATAAAACAAGTTGTTATAAAAAAACCCTCTTTTCTATTAGTCCTTTTTTTATTACATTTCATTGATTCTAAGATGTGTCGTTCATTTCCAAAACGTGAATCATTATCAAAAAGTTATTTATTCTCAGAACGTTATTAATTTTCAAAACGTCACTTATCGCGGAAGCTTTAAAATAGTTTGCGTATTCGTGTGTAATTTGTTAAAAAGGTTTGATTTTGAAAACTCGATTGTCCCTATGACTAGCAGTTATAAATCAAAACAATAAAAAATCCCAAATAATCCATGAAAATCCAAAGAGGCCATTATTACAATAAATACCCCAAAATAAAATCAAAATTATAATTAATTACTAAAATAGAATGAAATGAGTCGTGTGGCCACCGTTGAGTCCTCCGCTGCATCGATCCGCCTAAGCCTGGGGATTACTTGTATAGATAAAACAGAAGGGTGAGTTTACGAAAACTCAGTGTGTAATCCCATATAAAACAACCAGACAAAAAGTAATCACAATCTGGGCCTAAGCCCATTTCAGTAACGATTTCAGTTTCAGTTAGGGCCTTAGCCCATTACAATATCAATAACAGTTTGGGCTTTAGCCCATCTCAGTAATAGTAACGGTAACCAATATGCAGTCAGGAAATCCTACCCAACCAGCCTTTACACTCCATCTTCATCCAACCCTACACTCCATGTGGGGATATAATCAACCTACCCATCCCTACACTCCAAGTAGTACCAGTTGCGGCACTAAAACAATAGTTTGCAGCTGAGCTGCCAGTAAATTAGGCTCGAGGACTTTTAGTACACTTCCTGCCAACAAAATAAACCCCCAATCCAATGCAATGTAATATGTAAATATAACATGCTATAACAAAATATCATGCATGTAGTCAGGGCATACAATATCAAATCAGTGGAATATCATCATGCTTATTCATATCAGTCATACCGTCAATTCAGTCGATTAGGGGTCAAGGTATGCTCACCGACCCTATGGTAGGTTCACAGTCAATTCGGGCGACCCGTCCAACCTTAGCAGTCAAACAGTGAAAATGGGCCCACAGGCCCATGTTGCATGCCCATGTGTGCCCACACGTCCGTGTGGCCCACACAACCCAGAATGGCCTTGGCCGTTTGGCCCAATAATCCCACAAGCCCATATGGTTTACCTGTGTGGGGCACACACGCCCGTGTGGCCCACACGGCCCAATTCGGCTCGACCCATGAATCGCACATGGCCAGCCTCGACGATCACACGCCCATGTTTGGTCACACGGCCTGCCACACGGGCAGCCACACGCCCGTGTGGTGTCGACAGTCTTACTTTTCAACTTTTTGTCGATTTCAGTTTCCAGTGTTGTGGTTACACACCTGGTTACGAAAATGCGCACACAGTCCTTGAGCACTCCAAATCTAAGTTCAACCACAAACATTCAATTAGTCGCATGTCAACCAAATTTAAAACGACCCTAATCGAAAATAATTAATCACTTAGTTGACAACCACTTACCTCGTTTGAACAACCAGGGCCCTACCTACTTAAACCGTCGAGAACGAATGATCACTAAGCTCCTACAATCCAACCGAACCCTGATTAACATATAATTGTATGAACAGTTTAAACCAAATCAAAAATCGAACTTACCGAAAGCGCAAGACCGCATACAGAGAAAATAACTATCGGCAACTAAACCAAAGGCAAAAGCCAAAGGCACAACAATTCGACAAAGAACAAAGATGGAGAGAACGACAACTATGGAAAAAAGAAATCGGCACAGAGAGGGACACCAAAGCAGAAAAAGAACTAGAAAGGGTGGAGGAATAAAATTTTATTGAGGGAAGGACAAAGCCGAAGAGAAACAAAAGGTGTAGCCGAGAATCACTTAATAATATTCAGCCAATAGAAAAGAACAAAGGAGAAAAAGAGAGAAAATGGCATCAATAGTTTGGGGAAAGCACTTTTGCCGTAGAGAAGAACAAATTCAGAAAATAAAGAGAACGAAAGAAAACAAAAAAAATAGCAGAAACCCTTAGCAAAGATTCGGCCCCCAAGAAGTGAAAACAGTCGACAGAAAACAGAAATTGAGAGAAAGTACAACCCAAAGATGAAATCTTGAGAAACAAGAGTTCAAGTTCGGCACCAACTCTCCCACTATCCTCAAATTCCCATATTTTCTCCCCAAATCCCTCAAAACCGTCCACCCCTCCCTCAACCACCTAATTCAAATTCCACTACAATTATTCAGTAGTTCGGTTAGACTAAAACACCCCAGCAAAATAAAACACTCCCTTGCACATACTAGGACTCGAACTCAAGACCACCAGCACTTTGCCACTCTACTTAACCACCAGACCAGCAGACCCATTCTGACATGTTTTTCCAATATTTATTTATAAGCCTACTGGATAAAGATAGGGGTTTACTCAATTAAAAACAATTGTTTTCCTAAGCTAAGGCTTGAACCCAAGACTTCTCAAACACTCCCAGAATACTTAACCACTAAAGCAGACAGATATTTGTGTCACAAACATACGAGAATAATTATAAAGGATTTTTTTGGGGCGTTACATTATGTTTTATCCTTATTTGGTTTCTTTATGCTTTAGCTATATTCGCATTGTTACAGTGCCATAGCCTTTCCATACCTCATATTCAACCCTCCATAGTGAAGTTAGCAACCCTGCTTGACACTTATTCACACTATAGACTGATCTGCTGCAATTTGTTGTAACAGATTAAACTATTTTCCATACTTAATAAGCTCATAGGAAAGCAAATTAGTTAGGTTTCTGTTTAGTTTTTTATTTTAATTTATAGTCAATAAAAAGAGAAAATTGACCTATTTATATGACCTTGGGGGCCAAAGTAGGCCTAAAGGTAAACTAACATGTTTGGTGAGTGTGCAAGACACCATTCAGAGACATAAGGATAGGACACTACCCGCAATGTTGCAACATGAAGCTTCAATGTCGTAACCTAGTAAATAGAGTACCTAAAAGGAGTAGTCTACCTTTAGTGTTATGACATAGTCAGAAGGTGTCGCAGCACAACCTTGAAATCAAGCTCTAGCTCATAAACTGCCATCAGTGTTGCGACACCGATGTGACATGAAGAATTAATGAGAAAAGGTTATTTTTTCACATAATGAACTTTAACACAAAAACGTCAACCAAATTAGGTCAATGATTAGTGCCCAACCATAAGCCTATAAATAGAAGGCTCTAAACACCTTATGAAAAGTTTTTTATTCAGTTTAATTTTTCAGTTAGTTTAGTTTTTACTTAGTTTCAATTTCCCTTTCAGTGTAATTTATATTTTCTGTTAAGTTTAGTTTTCTATTTCGTTCATCACTAGGACCAGATTGTAGATCGCCATTGTAACAACCTAATTTTGGTGAAATTGGAATAGTGGTTTCGGGACTACAAATCAAAGCAAAAAATAAAATTTATTTTTATTTTATTTTATGGTCCGTAATATGATAGAAATGTCATGTGAAAATTTTGATAAGAAAATTTTACCGATTATGTGCTTAATTACGAGAAGGACTAAATCGCATAAAATGCAAAAGTTGAGTTCTAGTAGCTATAAGGATTAAATAGCTATGGAATTCAAAATTTAAGGTCCTTATATGGTAATTAGACCATTAAAAAAAGTATGTAGATATTATGGTGACTCATCCATGGAAATTTAGAAAAAGGGCAAGGACTAAATTGGAAAGTGAAATATTTTAATTAATTAAAAGATGATAAAAAGAAATATCATCTTATTTTATCATCTTCTTCCCCAAAAATACATGGAAACCCTAGGAGAGAGAAAAGAAACTTTCATGGCCAAATTGGGTAAGTTTCTTTGTCCCCTTTTTAGTAATTTTGATATTTTTGAAACTGGGATAGCTTAATCTATCTATTTGGGGGATTAATTTGAGAAGTTATCAAAGTATGGAAAATGGGTCATGGATGAATATGCTGAAAGCTTGAAATTTATGGTAGAAAATGAAAGGTTGTTGATAGAAAAATAACTTTTACAAAGTGATTTTTGATGAAAACATGATTTAGGGACTAAAATGTAAAGTTGTGAAATTTGATGAAAAATTATAAATTTTTATGAATACATGTGCTGTAAATTTTTAGATGGAATTTTGGTTAGGCTTGAAATAGGGAGTAAATTGCACAAATTTCATTTTCCGAGCCTAGGGATGAAATTGGAATTTATGGAAAAGTTAGGGGCAAAATGGTAATTTTTCCTAGGGTGTAAATTGAGTCAACATGAATATGAAATGTGATAAGCTGATGTTAAATTTACTCATTTAGATCTGGATAGACGAAATTCAGAGTTAGAACAAGGAAAAGAGGAAATGTCGGATTAGTAGATTTTATGTACACGAACATTTGTCGAGGTAAGTTCGTGTAACTAAATTGTGTATATTTATATGCTTGAATTAAATGTTGTGTTTGTGAATTGTATAAATGCCATAATTATGTGAAATGATCACATATTCGTTAAAGCTTGATAAATGAAAGTGCCCGATCAATAATAATGCCTGATAAATGATAAATGATAAAAATGTTACTTATATGCTTGAAATGAATGTGGAATGTGTTTATTTGAATTATATGAATGTTATAAATGTATGAAATAATCACATGCCTGATAATGCTTGGAAAATGTCAAATTCCGTTTGAATAAATGGAAAATTCGATGGATATGTGATTTCCCGAAATGAATGAGGTCCTGCATTTGTTGCAGACGGGATTTAGTTGGATGAATAATCCTATTGACCTCATTATAGAAAGGATTTAGGCCGGACGGGTAATCCTGTTATAAGTCTTCTCGAGCATATGTTTTGGATTGGATTTAGCCCGGACGAGTAATCCAGATCAAGCTCTTTAGAGCATATGTCATAAAAAGGATTTAGCCTGGACTAGTAATCCTGACTAAGCTCTATTGAGTATATATTGTAGATAGGATTTAGCCTAGACTGGTAATCTTGTTGTTTATATATATGCGGCTCGAAAGTGTACTCTTTGAAATAGTACCTTATGGGTATCATTGAATATGAATTGACGGATCCTGATTTGTACATCACGAATGTACTACCTGTGCATCCATCGATATTTTAGATAAATTCAATGGGTAAAAGTTCTTGACATGAGAAGATATGAATAAGAAATGAGTTATTACACATATTGGCCTGAAATATGTGAAAATGACTATACGTGATAATTGATTTATGGAAATATGAAATGATGATATTGTCCATGGAATTTATTTGATGAGTATGTACATCCTTGATTATAGACTTGTACACCTTGAGTGTTGATAAACCATAATTTCCACATATTTTAACCCCAGGCTTGGCTTATTTTTGGATGAATTCTCATTAGATTTGATGAATTCGATGCTCCTAATCTCTTAATTTCATGTTTTATACTCAGGAGAGCTTAGGGAGTTGAAAAGAACGAGAAACGGGCCTAAAAGGGACAAAATGGGCCTACCTTAGGAACCAACACGGCCTGGGCAATCAAACACGACCGTGTGTTTCGAGCAGAATCGAACACGACCTGGATCAACGTACATGGACAGACCCCACGGCCGTGTGTGGCGAACAGAAGCGAGCACGGTCTAAGGAGTCGAACACGGGTGTGTCACACGGGCGTGTCCCTGCCGTATCAAAGTTTAATTCTATCCGAAAAAGGTTACTTGTGGGCCAAGAAAGGTGTTCCAAAGCCTATATAAACACCCTAGGGGGTGACCTAAAAGGGACGCTGAATAGAAGGCAGAAAATACTCGAAGACAGCCATCGAGAGCAGCTCGGAAGAAGGATCTCCATCAAGACTGAAGATCTCCTGTCAATTTCTCTTGAAGTTTTTGGGTTTTCCTATGTTTTGTTGTTTTCCTTACTTTAATATGTTTCCCTCTATCATTATGAACTAAACTCCCTTAGATACCTAGGGAGGATGAAACCTAAGACGGATCTTATTATTATTTGATTTATAAGATAAATACTTGTTCTTATTCTTAATTGTGAGTTCTTATTCTTGTTTTGATAATTCAGGTTATTGATTCAAGTCGAATGTGCTTATTCAGTGGAGCAAAAGTCCCTGTTTAAGAATAGATCAACACAATTAAGCAGAGTTGATTGCAACCCTAGAAATAGGGCGACGGAAATCTACCGGATTAGAGTCAAATCTAATAAGGGAATCCATAGATCGAGTTAATGCGACAATAGGGGTTTTAATTAGAAAGAGATTTCAATTAATCAACCTAGAGTCAGTTGTTTTTAGTCTTGAAAGAGATATTAACATAAATCAGGGATTTCTACGGATTAAGTCAAGTGAATAAGTGAAGTCTAGGTGGATCCTTCCTTAGGTATTGCCTTTATCATATAAGTTGTCTAAAAGTATTTTCCTAATTCTTTCGTTGTCGTGTTTAATTAGTTTTAGTTTAAAAGAAATCACTCTAATACTTAGGCTAAATAATAAAAAGATAGTAATTACTAGTACTCTTGGTCCTTGTGGATATGATATTACCGATCTTACCATAACTATACTATTAAACGATAGGTGCGCTTGCCTTTATTGTGGTCATATTTAGTTTTAGACACATCAAGTTTTTGGCGCCGTTGCCGGGGACTAAGATATTAGGAACGCTTAATTTTTATTACTTTAGCCATTTATTTTATTGCAATTTATTTTTTTATTTTTTATTTTTTATTTTTTTCTTCTACTTCTCTAATTTTTCTTTCTTTGCTTCTGACATGAACTTTTAGTTTATGACTAAAAGGAACCCGTCAGGACCATTACTTTTTGACAGTGAGATTGAAAATATAGCTCGCAGAAACCGAAGAGAAATAAGGCGAAGTCTACAATACATAGAAGAAGAGCAAGACGACAAAACTAATACTACAGAAGCGATGGCTGATAATAATCCGCTACCTCCTGTGATTACCGCAAACCCGGTGAATCAAAACCTTGCTCCTCGTACTATGTATGATTATGCTAAACCTAATTTAACAGGAACTAAATCAAGTATTGTTAGACCTACTGTTGCTGCAAATAATTTTGAACTGAAACCTAACACTATTCAGATGATTCAGTTGTTTGTTCAGTTTGATGGTTTGTAGGATGAGGATCCAAACAATCACTTGGAAAATTTTCTGGAATTCTGCGACACTTTCAAGATTAATGGCGTTTCTAATGATGCCATTCACCTTCGGTTGTTTCCTTTTTCGTTGAGGAACAAAGCTAAATAGTGGTTGAACTCGTTACCACGAGGATCAATCACTACATGGGAACAAATGACCGAAAAATTTTTGTTAAAATATTTTCCGCCGGCTAAAACAGCTAAGTTGAGGAATGATATCTCTTCTTTTTTGCAGATGGATTTAGAAACACTTTACGATGCATGGGAGAGATACAAGGATCTACTAAGAAGGTGCCCACACCATGGGTTACCTCTATGGCTACAGGTTCAAACCTTTTACAACGGTGTGAACCCCTCAACTAGGCAATTAATTGATGCATCCACCGGCTGTACACTAAAAAATATAACACCTGAGGCTACTTATGAATTCATTGAAGAGATGTCACTGAATAACTATCAGTGGCAAGTTATAAGGACAAAACCAACAAAGGCAGCCGGTGTTTTCAACCTCGACGCAGTGACCGTGCTATCAAACCAGGTAGAGCTTTTAAATAAAAAGATTGATGGTTTGTATGGTTCTTCGCAGGTACATCCAGTGATGTAGTGTAATACAAACGGAGCAGAATCGAACAATACAGAATATCCATCCTACAGCCCTGGCATAGAAAGCAAACAGATGAACTACATAGGTAATAATTCTAGACCTCAAAATAACCCATACAGTAACACTTATAATCCAAGTTGGAGGAACCATCCCAATTTTTCATGGGGTGGTCAAGGAAATCAGAGACAACAACCCCCTCCAGGCTTTCAACAGCAACCCTACCCACAGGAGAAAAAGCCGAACCTTGAAAAGATGTTAGTAAAGTTATTTTCGGTGTCAGAGACTCATTTTAAGAATACCAGAACAGCGTTGAAAAATCAGCAAACATCGATTCAAGGGCTTAAAAATCAAATTGGACAGCTGGCTAAGCTAGTTTCCAAAAGGCAATCAGGTGGTTTACCTAATAACACCGAACCTAACCCAAAAGAGCATGTGAAGGTAGTTACACTAAGGAATGGGAAGGTGTTGGTTGAAGCTAAAAAGAAGATGCCACAAGAAACTGATAAGGCAAAGGGTGAGGAAGTAAACGAGAACGCAACACCGGTACTTAAATAGTATAAACCACCGATCCCATATTCGGCAAAATTGAAGAAAGACCACATGGACGCACAATTCGGTAAATTTCTTAAACTTTTTAAACAATTACATATTAACTTACCTTTTGTTGAAGCTATTTCGTAGATGCCCAATTCAAAAAAAAATTTAAAAGAGCTTTTGACAAACAAACGAAAGTTAGACGAGGCGTCGCATGTGGAGCTAAATGCAGTGTGCTGAGCAATCTTACAAAATAGACTACCACAAAAGTTAAAAGATCCAGGGAGTTTCACGATTCCTTGCTTAATTGGTGGTTTATCTGTTAATAATGCTTTAGCAGATATAGGGGCAAGCATAAATGTTATGCCTTATAAAATGTTTAAACAGCTAGGTCTTGGGAAACCCAAACAAACTAGGATGAGCATTCAATTGGCTGATAAAACTATTAGAATTCCTAGGGGTATAATCGAAGATGTACTAGTAAAAATTGATAAATTCATATTCCCAATAGACTTTGTTGTTTTAGACATGGATGAGGACAATAATGTTCCTTTAATTTTAGGAAGACCCTTTTTAGCGACTGCTAAAACTAGAATTGATGTTGGTACAGGTGAACTCACACTTCGTGTAGGTGACGAAACGATCACTCTTCAGGCTCTTGACTCGGCTAGGACATTGAGTAATAAAGGTGAGAACATAAATTCTATTAATGACCATTTGGTTCAACCTTCTTTTCAGGAAACACCACGAAATTACACAACTGGGCCATATTCTAGACCTCGTGCCAACAAAGAAATAACTCATGAGGAGCGAAGGCTTCAGATCGTTGAACTAGACGAGTGGAAGACACATGTTAAGGAGAAACCAAGAACACACGAAGCAAAACTGAGGAAACTTCATAACGAACTTAAAGATGAAGCAAACTACTTCAAGGTTGGAGACCGAGTTCTAATGGATAATACAGATCCTCGTGTTGCCACTTCTGAACCTAATGAAATAACTCCTTTCACGGTATTTTAATATTTTCCCATGCAGTGATGCAATCGAGGTAACTCATTCTCAATTTGGCACCTTCAAGGTAAATTGTACTCGTCTAAAACCTTATTTTAATACAATTGATAGCAAGAATGAGGAGTTTCAACTCCTCAAACCACCATTATTATGCGAATGAAAGGTAAGTCTAGCTTAAGACTTTAAACGAGAGCTTCTCGGGAGGCAACCCGAGCACTAACCCCATTAATTTTCATATTTTTTAGCACCTAACTAAAAACTAACCAAATTAATAAAGTGCAGGTTTTCCTACTACACGGCCTTGCACACGGGCGTGGCCATGGCCGTGTGGACACCACGAATACGCACATCGGTGTGGCAGAAATCGTGTGAACCAAGGACGATAATTTTCCCCAAAACACGGGCTGCGATAAATGCCACGGCCGTACGATACAGTCGTGGTCGACACGCACGCTCGTGTCCCTATGACGTGGTCAATACTGATTAAGCAACATGGGCGTGGAAACCTCTACACAGGTGTGGGAGAAACGAACGAGGCACCACACGGCCGTGCAATACAGGCGTGTGACCTAACACGCCCAGAGCACACGGGCGTGGGCAGTGACCAGATGCCACGATTTCTATTTAAACCCCCTTCTTCTGTTCACCTTCTTCCCTAATTTTTCTTCTCCCAAACCCTAGCCACCACACCCTTTTCTTTTCCCACTATCTTCTCCCTTCATTTTCCTTTCCCCCTTTCCCTTATTCTTTCTTCACACCACCACCACACCAACCACCATCCTTGCCACCATACACAAAGATTAATACTAGAGGCAAGATAAAAGCCACCATCTCCATGTCGAGAAAGTGAAAGGATCCTAGCGCGGTATCCCCGTGCACGACCACTCTATATAAGTTCATGCCGGTCGCTTCATCGACTCGACAAGTCAAGGACCTTTGAGTCCATTTATTTTTTATTTTTCTTTTTTTTTCATTGATAAATTCTTTCCGTTTACCTTTCTTGTCTTTAATTTATATTAGTAAATTTTGATTTCTCTAATTTAGGTTCAAGGGGCTGTCAATGAACGACCACACCACCACCGGAGTATCCTCCTCACCTTCACCTCTGCCCAACTTTACCGTTTCTTTTCATTGACTCCAAAATTTAGGAAGTTTCACCTCTCTCCCTATCTTATGATTTTCTATATTGTCGATATCTATTTTTGTACGTTGAGGACAATGTACATCTTAAGTGTGGGGAGGTGTCAACAATAGTATTATTAGAAAATCCCTGAATTATGCCTTGTTCTTAAGTAATTTTCCTATATTACTATTAGAATGAAACTTCTATTGATTTATGATTTTCATTGATATGTTTCGGATTAAGTCATAGGTAATTGTGCATTGATGGTTTAAACTTTAAGACATTAGAGAATCAAGCATGATAAGTCTATTTTCCGTAATTAAATTTTTTTTTCTAGGTTGTTTACCTAAATTTAAATATTACTTTAAAGTTTGAAATTTGCAAGGTTGACATCAAAAATCATAATTTTTGTGAGATTTTGAGCCTTTTAGAGCAAATTCTTTTCTTGCTCAATTTTTTGATTATGAGTGTGTCAATATTGATTTGTTATTCTAGAACTTGCTTCGATTATACATGTCGAGACCACACCTTTGATTTGATATACAAAGATGATAAAGGCACTTAGGATTTAACCCACTTACTCCATAAAAAGCCTACCTTCATAATTAACCCCTAGTGAACTCCTTTGATCCTAATCAACTGTTTCTTGATATACCACTAATATTAACTCGAAACCCAATTATTTGATTTGTTATTCCCATTTTCTTGACTCCCCTTTTGTCGAGATTTGATTTGATCAATTGCCTAACTACTTTCTTTATTTCAGGGTTGAATTCATCTTATATCATGTACTTGTTCTTTTTTTTTTTTTAAAAGAGAGAGTTGGAAATTTATTCATTATTAGTTCTTTATTATTTGAGCTTAAGCAGTAATTTTACATTTTGAGAAGAAGCTCGTGTTATTATGATAGGTTTTCAATTGATGTAATTATTCAGTATTAGCATTTTTCTAGTTAGGTAAATTGCCAATTTAATCTCGATTTTAACCTTCTTTTTCAGCCTTTATCCACACCTTTAACCCAAGCCCTGTTACAACCCTTTTTAAAGACATTTTTGATTTGTGTATCATCTCATTTTATAGTGGTGGAGATTTGATTTTCATGCAAGCCTATGGTAATAACTCTTAATGTTTGACTTTTGAATGCTTGATTTTTTAACCTTAAACACTTTTGAGTGATTTGAGTGAATCTTTAGTGAGGATGTCAATTCTTGTCGGTTTGGAATCAAAAGTAATTATTTAAGTAAGGGGAAACACCTATTTTTTCATGCTATAAAAATCTATGACTTAGATTATTTGAATCTCTAGGTCTTTTCTAGTTAAATTATCAATGTATGAATTATCTGTGAATTATGATGAGACATTATCAATGAGAATTATGAATCGAGGAAGTTAATTCTTAGTGTGAGTTGAGGATTTTGCTTGAGGACAAGCAAACACTTAAATGTGGGGATATTTGATAAACCATAATTTACACATATTTTAACCTCAGGCTTTGCTTATTTTTGGATGAATTCTCATTAGATTTGATGAATTCGATGCTCCTAATCTCTTAATTTCATGTTTTATACTCAGAAGAGCCTACGAGAAACGGGCCTAAAAGGGACAAAATAGGCCTACCTTAGGAACCAATACGGCCTGGGCTATCAAACACGGCTGTGTGTTACGAGCAGAATCGAACACGGCTGTGTGTTACGAGCAGAATCGAACACGGCTGTGTGTTACGAGCAGAATCGAACACGGCCTGGATCAACGTACACGAACAGACCCCACGGCCGTGAGTGGCAAGCAGAAGCAAGCATGGTCTAAGGAGTCAAATACGGTCGTGTCACACGGGCGTGTCCCTACCGTATCAAAGTTTAGTTCTATCCGAAAAAGGTTACTTGTGGGCCATGAAAGGTGTTCCAAAGCCTATATAAACACCCTAGGGGGTGACCTAAAAGGGACTCTGAATAAAAGGCAGAAAATACTCTAAGACAGCCATCGGGAGCAGCTCGGAAGAAGGATCTCCATCAAGACTGAAGATCTCCTATAAATTTCTCTTGAAGTTTTTGGGTTTTCCTATGTTTTGTTGTTTTCCTTACTTTAAGATGTTTCCCTCTATCATTATGAACTAAACTCCCTTAGATACCTAGGGAGGATGAAACCTAAGACGGATCTTATTATTATTTGATTTATAAGATAAACACTTGTTCTTATTCTTAATTGTGAGTTCTTATTCTTGTTTTGATAATTCATGTTATTGATTCAAGTCGAATGTACTTATTCAGTGGAGCAAAAGTCCCTGTTTAAGAGTAGATCAACACAATTAAGCGGAGTTGATTGCAACCCTAGAAATAGGGCGACAAAAATCTGCCGGATTAGAGTCAAATCTAATAAGGGAATCCATAGATCGAGTTAATGCGACAGTAGGGGTTTTAATTAGAAAGAGATTTCAATTAATCAACCTAGAGTTAGTTATTTTTAGTCTTGAAAGAGATATTAACATAAATCAGGGATTTCTACGGATTAAGTCAAGTGAATAAATCATATGAATCAAAAGTAATAAGTGAAGTCTAGGTGGATTCTTCCTTAGGTAGTGCCTTTATCATATAAGTTGTCTAAAAGTATTTTCCTAATTCTTTCGTTTTCGTGTTTAATTAGTTTTAGTTTAAAAGAAATCACTCTAATACTTAGACTAAATAATAAAAATATAGTAATTACTAGTACTCTTGGTCCTTGTGGATACGATATTACCGGTCTTACCATAACTATACTATTAAACGATAGGTGCGCTTGCCTTTATTGTGGTCATAGTTAGTTTTAGACACATCAAGTGTACTAATCGTGACCTTGATATTCCAAGTAATATGGGTAAAGTTCTGATGTGAAATGATCTGAACTCGAGATGAACTATTATGAAATTATACTTGTAATATAAAGAGATGATTTATACATGTTAAATGAATACATGTTGTAGAAAGCATATGTGCAAGGAAACTTGATTGTTGTTGACCCCGTATATGTTTGTGATGTTATTATGGAATATATGACTAACAAGGGCAATAAGGATATGTGTAGGGCTTGAGGGAAAATTGATTTAATATGCTTTACATAGTGACCTCAAAATAGAATGAATGGTAAATTTAGTACCATGTTATACGAACTTACTAAGCATTTTATGCTTACTTAGTTTTATTTCCCTATTTTAGAGTAAATCGAAAGCTCGTTGGATTGGAAGCTTGGCAGAGATCACTCACACTATCCATCGGCCTATTTCGGTGAATATGGTAAAGTAATTATGGTTATAATGGCATGTATAGGTTATATTGGCCATATTGGCATGTAAATGCAAATGATTATTGTAATCTAGCCATTGGAATGGCTAGTGATGATTATATTTTGGTACATGTATATATGTATTTAAGTTTTTCTTACGGAGATAAAATAAGTGTTTATTATTGATTGATTGAGAAAGGTTAAATGAGTATGCTTATAGAAGGTAAGATTAAAAGCATGAATGCATGTAACAATATATCATGTTAGATGTTACAAATTGCTTGAATTCAATGCTTAGAATGGTTGGTATTTGGATGTAATTTTGGTGCAGGATTTTGATATGATTTTGGGTGAGAAATGAAGCTAGGAATGGCTTTGTTTTGTCCACAAGGGCAGACACACGGGCGTGTGTCTAGACCGTGTGTGACACATGGCCGGGTACATGGGCGTGTAGTTAGGCCGTGTGTCCCCTGCACCTTATTTTGAGAAACAGAATGCTCAGAATTGAGCACACGGGCAGAGACACAGGCGTGTGTCTCAGCCGTGTATGCTACATTGTAATGGCCTAAATTTAGTGTTATCGGAACAATGGTTTCGTAACCACAAACCTAATTTAAAAAGAATATTTATTTTAAAAATTATTGCATGAATATTAATATGATAGGAAAGTCGTATGAAAATATCGATAGAAAAATTTTACCGATTTAGTGGTTAATTAGAAAAAAAATTAAAAATAATTATTGAAGAAATTGGGTAAAAACGAGGTATCGAGACCTCGATATCATAAAACTGAGTCGAAAATGTTTTTATAAATATTTATGAAATGTTGGTATTGTGGTATTAAAATTTCGTTAGAAAATTTTAACGTTTGGGTAGTCAATTAAATAAAAAGGACTAAATTGAAAAAGGTGTAAAAGTTGCTAGAATGATTAAATAGCTTAAGTGTCTAATGAGAAAGGATTTAAAAGGCAATTAGACCCAAAATTATTTGGGCTGGACGGCAAGGGCATGAAATCAGCAAGAAAATTTATGATTTAAGGGCAAAATTGGAATATTGCATAATTAACTAAATAAAGTTAAGACTAAAGTGGAAATATCTAGATTTCTTTTTATTTGTCTTCATTCTCATCAGCCAAAACGCCATAGGAGGGGTTCCTTAAGCTGGTAGTTCATAATTTTAGCATCAAGTGAGTTAATTCTTGCCTTTTTCTTGTAATTTTTATGTTTTTAAGACTTTTACAACTAGGTCCTACTATTAAATTCATTAGTTTTTGATTTTATGGATGAAATTGAAAGTTACCATGATTGAGTACTGGAATTTTATGATGAACAAACATGGATTTGAAGTTTTAATTTTATCAAAAGATGGATTTACTAAATGTTTTTAGTAGAAATTGATTTTTAGGACTTAATTGTGAAAAAGTTTGGAATTAAGGTTTGATGCTGAAATTCTGATTTCCAAAGGTTGTGAAGTAGTTTAAGATGATAGAATAAAGTGTTAATTGAGGAAAAATTAGCTCAATTGGGGGGTTAATTGAGTGGGGACCAAATTGTAAAAACTGTAAAATTTGGGGTAAATATGTAATTTCAAAAATTGTGAAATAAATTAGGTTAAAATTAGATGCTGATAAATGGAAAACTTTATATTATAGATCAAGAAATTGAAGATAAACGAGGGAAGGAAAAAGTTGCCGAATAGTCCCTGAAATCTCTACAACTACTACAAATTGTTACGGGTAAGTTTGTGTAACTTGAATTATATTATTAAATGCTTGGAATGTATGTTTATTGATGTGAATATGGTTTGGATGTTCATTGTATGATATTTGATGAAAAATTGATAATTCTCGATAAAAAGGGAAAATAAATCCCTGTTGAATGAAATGGACTTCGATGGATCACTGAAAAGGGAATTGATGGTACAAAGGATCTAGCCCGAACGGGTGATCCTAATGATATAGCCCTCCCAAAGAATATGTGTGAAATGGATTTAGCCCGGACGAATAATCCAAATTAAGCTCATTAGAGTAATTGTCATTGCAGGGGATTTAGCCTGGACTGGTATTCCCGACAATACTCTTTGAGCATATGATACAGGGGATTTAGCCTTGACTGGTAATCCCACTGTAAGAAATGGGGTTCGCGGGAGTGTGCTATCTGGAAAAAGGGTATACCTATATGTGTACGAATTGATGGACTCGAAATTATGCACAAAAGTGTACTACTGAATATCCATCGAAATTCTAAGAAATTCAACGGGATAAATATGAGAAATGGAAGAACATGAAAATTATGGAATTGATGAGCTCATCAATCATTTATCTTTGTATTGAATTTATATGATGTTGCTTAACTAATGCAAAAGTTGAGTTTGTATGTGATAGGTATATGTTTATGTGAATTGGATGTGTGCTTGTGTTGTTAAATGATGGATGTATAAGTATGGTAAGTATAATTCCTGTTGCATGAACTTACTAAGCACCATGTGCTTACCCCGTTCTCTTTTTCCCTGTTTTGTAGTGCTCGGGAGCTCGAAGGTCGGAGATTAGTCGGAGCCTTATCACACTATCAACCCATATCTTTTGGTATATGAAAATGACTTATTTTGAAAGAATGGCATATACAGACTAAATACCAATGTTTACATGGAAATGGATGTTTGTAACCTAGCTATTGGCATGGCTAGAGTTAAGTATAATTTTGGGATTTTGCGAAAAATTCCCTGTGATACTGATTTGGTTACGGTCTGGTCCCGATGTATAATTTGGGCTTCAGAAGCCCATCTAAGGGACGTAATAATAATTTTCGATAAATAAATGGTACTTGGTTCGGGTAAATGGAAATTGGTTTCGTAAGTTTCGGTAATGCCTTGTACCCTATTCCGACGACGGATACGGGTAGGGGGTGTTACATAGACGGCCTAGAACACAGGCATGTGTCTTGGCCGTGTGAAACCTGCACCTAATTTCGAAAGAATTAAATTAACCACACGGCCTAGCATATGGGCGTGTGGCATGGTCGTGTGCACAAGTCAGAGAGTTACACGGGGCCGAACACGACCTGTAGCATGGGCGTGTCCTAGGGTCACACGGGTGTGTGAGCCCTGCACCTTGGAAAAAATTTTGTAATGTCGCAAAAAATTCTTAGAGTTTCCAATTAAGTCCCGATTCGATTCTAATGCTTGTATTGGGCCTCGAGGATCCATTTAAGGGACGCTACGAATAATCTAAAAAAAATGAACAATAATTGACATTATTTATCTGTAAATGTTCTGTAAACTCTGGTAATACCCCGTAATCCTGTTCCAACGACGGACACGGGTTAGGGGTGTTACATTTAGTGGTATCAGAGTTACGGTTTAGTCGGTTCTCAGACTGAACGTAGCACATGTGGAGTCTAAGAATACATGCCATTATCTAACCTGTGATAGTGTGATATCTCTCGACTCTGATGAAGATTGTTTTACAAATAGACAGAGATGCTTTCCAACCGAGCTAATTCTGATACTACTGGAAGTGATACTCATGTGCTTGAGTAAAAATGTTACTTATGATAAAAAGGGACCTATAAAGGTATGAAATAAATGTTTTATTATGGACATGTTAATGATAAATGTTAAGTGATATATGTGTATTAATGAAAGTTAAATTTTGAGGCTTACGGTCTCCACCCCCTTACCAGTACAGTTCTATACGATAAAAATTCACAAGATTTATATTGATTAAGTTCATAAGTGTGAAAGAAGAGTTCAAAGGTTGAATGATTAATAATGTAGTCAGAATTGAGAATGGGTTAGTAAGTAAAGATGGTATTAGATGAGATATCAGATTTTTCTGAAGATTATTCTGAACATGTGATGTCATTGTTAAGGAAGAAGTTATTCATGAGTAATCGACTTATCCAGATATGATATTTACAGAACGGATTAGCCGAAAATTCTTCCGAATTGACTCTTTCAGTGAACTGAATAATGTAAGATTATTGATGACTTTATTAGTCAATGGAATAATGATGAAATTGTAAAGATATTTGAATGCAGCTGTTATAATCGGGGATATTACAACAATATCTTTTGTGTACTCTATAAGTTCTATTATTCTTAGAGGCATATGAAATTGTTCATGTTTAGATGCAATATTTATCATATTTGAAAGCTGACTAATTTATATTAGATGGAATTACTGTAATTCTGGTTGATTCATGAGCGGTATTGCTTTACCTTACTTGGGTTTTCTAATTCATCATGATTGATATAAGATTTGAGGATAAGATTCATATGATGTTATTTTCTACTTCTACTGAATGAACCCTTGAATTGTGAATATGTAAATTATATTGTCTTTGTCACAGTTGTTTCTACTGAGTATGCGTGATATTACTCTTCTAAATTTTCTCTAAGATATCATCAATCTCTTTATTATTCAAAATGGTTTATCTGTGAAAGATATTCATTGGTCAGTGGTAATTATACTTACTAATATTATGAATTCTGACTTGACCATGGGAATTTGGTAATATGGAACACTGATTATAGAAAATGTATTATTGCACTGGTTGACAATGGAGCCACCCTTGGTTTTCCTCTTTTATCTGAAAAATATTATTGAAGTTGAGGTATTGCTCCATTTATATTGTGGAAACGTCGATCTATTATAGTATTATGGTTTTAACCTATCTGACGATTGTGACCTCGGAATAATTTAAAGCTTTGATATCCTTTTTAATTTTTGTGAAAGTGTTTTCTATGATAGCTACATCAATGATATGGATATTACAGAAAGATGTAAGATTTGAATAGACTGGCAAATGTTAGTAAAGTTTTGACCAATTGGAAGCCCTGATGATTGAAGCATCAGTTCTGGATCAGTTTGAATCGGGTAAGGAATTTATTATTACAGTGATACATCATTGATTGGATTAGACTGTATTTAGATGAAGAAAGGCAAAGTAATGGTCTATACTTTCAGCCAGATAAAGCTACAGGAAAAGAATTACTTGATATATGATCTTGAATTGACAATTATTGTGTTTGCACTGAGGATTTTGTAACAGTATATGTATGATGAAAATATCATATATGTGCTGATCATAAAACTTTAAAACACCCAATGGTATAGAAAGATTTGAATCTGAAACAGAGTAGATGGTTTGAATTATTGAAAGACCCTGATTTGGTAATTGATTATCGTTCAGGAAAAGTAAAAATAGTTGCTGATATTTTGAGTAGAAAATTCTTTGTCTATTTTATGAGCAATAAATACTCGATTGCTATTGTCTGATGAAAGAATAATTTTAGCTGAGCTTAAAGCTAAACTGACGTTTCTACAATAGATCTGTGAAGCCCAGAAAAGTGATAATGAGTTGTAAGTTAAACAGGTACAGAATGAAATAATTATTGAATCAGGATAGCAGATTTGAATTTGATGATTGTATGTTATTCCGAGATAGAGCCTGTGTACTGAAGAACTTGGAACTCTTACAAAAATTTTTACATGAATGATCACAATGGTACTATGTCTGTTTATTTGGGAAATGATAAAATGCACAATGATTTGAAAAAGATGTATTGGTAGCCCAGAATGAAATGTGGTATTTCTGAATCTATATTTAAATGCTGGATGTATCAGCAAGATAGAGATGATACTTTCAGAATGGTTATAGCTAGCGAAGATACCGAAATGGAAATGGGAAAAATTTACTACGAATTTTATATCGGGATTCTTCCTGTCTATGAAAAAGAAAGATACATATAGTAGGTTTGATTCTTTGAAACCGAAGAAAGATGAAAATGATCTGAGACAGTTTAAAAGCAGTATTTGATCGTTAGAAATCCAAAGTGAATCTAAAATGAAAAGAACTAGAGTTTCAGATTGGCGATAAATATTTTGAAAGTTTCGCCATAGAAGAAAGTTCTCGGGTTTGGCCGTAAAGGCAAATTAAGTCCGTGATTTATCGGGTTATACGAGATTATTGAAAAGAATCGGACTTGTGTACCGATTTGCATTATTGTCAGAGCTTGACAGAATTCACAGTGTTTTTCATATGTCTATGTTACGACAGTATAGATAAGATTCGTCACGTGTTATTTCTCTGATAGATATTGAAATTCAGCTTGACATGACTTATAGTGAGTAACTGATTGAAATTCTGGCATGTGAAGTGAAAGAAAAAAAAATATAAAGGTAGCTTTAGTGAAAGTTCTTTGACAGTGATACGATATAGAGAAAGCTACCTGAGAACCGGAAGAAATCATGAGAAAGTAATATATGAATCTCATTACTGGTAAAATTTTCGAGGACGAAAATTCTTTAAGGGGCCAGAGTTGTAACAGCCCAATTTCGATGAAATCAGAACAGTGGTTTTGGGACCACAAATTTGAGCCGAAAATAAAATTTATTTTTATTTTATTTTATGGTTCGTAATATGATAGAAATGTCATGTGAAAATTTAGATAAGAAAATTTTACCGATTATGTGCTTAATTACGAGAAGGACTAAATCGCATAAAATGTAAAAGTTGAACTCTAGTAGCTATAAGGATTAAATAGCTATGGAATTCAAAACTTAAGGTCCTTATATGATAATTAGGCCATTAAAGAAAAGTATGTAGATATTATGGTGACTCATCCATGGAAATTTAGAAAAAGGGCAAGGACTAAATTGGAAAGTGAAATATTTTAATTAATTAAAAGATGATAAAAAGAAATATCATCTTATTTTATCATCTTCTTCCCCAAAAATACATGGAAAACCTAGGAGAGAGAGAAGAAACTTTCATGGCCAAATTGGGTAAGTTTCCTTGTCCCGTTTTTAGTAATTTTGATATTTTTGAAACCGGGATATCTTAATCATCTATTTGGGGGATTAATTTGAGAAGTTATCAAAGAATGGAAAATGGGTCATGGATGAATATGCTGAAAACTTGAAATTTATGGTAGAAAATGAAAGGTTGTTGATAGATAAACAACTTTTACAAAGTGATTTTTGATGAAAACATGATTTAGGGACTAAATTGTAAAGTTCTGAAATTTGATGAAAAATTCTGAATTTTTATGAATACATGTTCTGTAAATTTTGTGATGGAATTTTTGTTAGGCTCGGAATAGGGAGTAAATTGCACAAATTTCATTTTCCGAGCCTAAGGATGAAATTGGAATTTATGGAAAAGTTAGGGAAAAATGGTAATTTTGCCTAGGGTGTAAATTGAGTCAACATGAATATGAAATGTGATAAACTGATGTTAAATTTACTCATATAGATCCGGATAGACCAAATCCGAGTTAGAACGAGGAAAAGAAGAAATGTCGGATTAGTAGATTTTATGTACACGAACATTTATCGAGGTAAGTTCGTGTAACTAAATTGTGTATATTTATATGCTTGAATTAAATATTGTGTTTGTGAATTGTATAAATGCCATAATTATGTGAAATGATCACATATTCGTTAAAGCCCGATAAATGAAAGTGTCCGATCAATAATAATGCCCTATAAATGATAAATGATAAAAATGTTACTTATATGCTTGAGATGAATGTGGAATGTGTTTATTTGAATTATATGAATGTTATAAATGTATGAAATAATCACATGCCTGATAATGCTTGGAAAATGTCAAATTCCGTTTGAATAAATGGAAAATTTGATGGATATGTGATTTCTCGAAATGAATGAGGTCCTGCATTTGTTACAGACGAGATTTACTTGGATGAATAATCCTATTGACCTCATTATAGAAAGGATTTAGCCTGTACGGCTAATCCAGATCAAGCTCTTTAGAGCATATGTCATAAAAAGGATTTAGCCTGGAATGGTAATCCTGACTAAGCTCTATTGAGTATATATTGTAGACAGGATTTAGCATGGACTGGTAACCCTGTTGTTTATATATATGTGGCTCGAGAGTGTACTCTCTGAAATAGTACCTTATGGGTATCATTGAATATGAATTGACGAATCCTGATTTGTACACCACGAATGTACTACCTGTGCATCCATTGATATTTTAGATAAATTCAACGGGCAAAAGTTCTTGACATGAGAAGATATGAATAAGAAATAGTTATTACACATATCGGCCTGAAATACGTGAAAATGACGATACGTGATAATTGATTTATGGAAATATGAAATGATGATATTGTAAATGGAATTTATTTGATGAGTATGTACATCCTTGATTATAGACTTGTACACCTTGAGTGTACTAATCGTGACCTTGATATTCCAAGTAATATGGGTAAAGTTCTGATGTGAAATGATCTGAACTCGAGATGAACTATTATGAAATTATACTTGTAATATAAAGAGATGATTTATACATGTTAAATGAATACATGTTGTAGAAAGCATATGTGCATGGAAACTTGATTATTGTTGAGCCCATATATGTTTGTGATGTTATTATGGAATATATGACTAACAAGGGCAATGAGGATATGTGTAGGGCTTGGGGGAAAATTGATTGAATATGCCTTACATAGTGACCTCAAAATAGAATGAATGGTAAGTTAAGTACCATGTTATATGAACTTACTAAGCATTTTATGCTTACTTAGTTTTTTTCCCTGTTTTAGAGTAAATCGGAAGCTCGTTGGATTGGAAGCTTGGCGGAGATCACTCACACTATCCATTGGCCTATTTCGGTGAATATGGTAAAGCAATTATGGTTATAATGGCATGTATAGGTTATATTGGCCATATTGGCATGTAAATGTAAATGATTATTGTAATCTAGCCATTGGAATGGCTAGTGATGATTATGTTTTGGTACATGTATATATGTATTTAAGTTTATCTTACGGAGATAACATAAGTGTTTATTATTGATTGATCGAGAAAGGTTAAATGAGTATGCTTATAGAAGGTAAGATTAAAAGCATGAATGCATGTAACAATATATCATGTTAGATGTTACAAATTGCTTGAATTCAATGCTTGGAATGGTTGGTATTTGGATGTAAGTTTGGTGCAGGACTTTGGTATGATTTTGGGTGAGAAATGAAGCTAGGAATGGCTCTGTTTTGTCCACACGATCAGACACACGGGCGTGTGTCTAGACCATTTGTGACACACGGCCGGGTACATGGGCGTGTAGTTAGGCCGTGTGTCCCCTGCACCTTAATTTTGACTAACAGAATGCTCAAAATTGAGCACACGGGCAGGGACACGGTCGTGTGTCTCAGGCGTGTGTGCTACACGGCCTGGAACACGTACATGTGTCTTGGCCGTGTGAAACCTGCACCTAATTTTGAAAGAATCAAATTAACCACACAGCCTAGCACACGGGCATGTGGCATGGCCATGTGCACAAGTCAGAGAGTTACACGGGGTCGAACACGGCCTGTAGCACGTGCGTGTCCTAGGGTCACACAGGCATATCCCTTGAACCACACGGGCGTGTGAGCCCTGCACCTTGGAAAATTTTTTGTAATTTTGCGAAAAATTCTTAGAGTTTTCGATTAAGTCCCGACTCGATTCTAATGCTTGTATTGGGCCTCGAGGGTCCATTTAAGGGACGCTACGAATAATCTCATAAAGATGAACAATAATTGACATGATTTATCTTTAAATGTTCTGTAAACTCTGGTAATGCCCCGTAATCCTGTTCCGGCGACGGACACGGGTTAGGGGTGTTACAGCCATACTCTTCAACGGATTTTTGTTCACGCGCTTCTCATTATAATATCAGGATTTTCTCATCCCTGTTATTGGTTTATTTATCATGATTATCTTTCTTATCAATTACTTTGTATGTGTTAAATCTATGGGTAACTAATCTGGCAGGGGAGATTAACGAGTGGATGTGGGATTGATTGACTTTTATGTAGGGTTTCTTAGCGGATCAACTGGTTGAGATAGGAAGAACTTCAAACCCTAGGCTTGACGACCCTAGGAAGCTGTAACACCCATTACCCGTATTCGACGTTAGAATAGGGTACGAGGCATTACCGGAACACATACACTTGTAAACGTATTAAACCGAGTCATAAAATTTCATCCAAATTAAAAAAAATTCAAATTTTTATCTTTGAGTCCCTAAATAGGGCCTGCGAGGCCTAATACATACTTTGGAAGTGGTCCGGGACTAAACTGAGAACTTTGGAAAACGTTAGAAAATTTCTTAAAAAACAGGGGTACACGCCCGAGTCCAAGGCCATGTCCTTCACACAGACGAGATACACGCCTGGGTGTTAGGCCGTGTGGCGTTCCAAATTTCCAAAAATCAAGTGCAGACTTCACACACCCTGGGCACATGGCCGTTTGGCTGCCCGTGTGGCCACAAGTAAGGCTATTTACCAAGCCCTTTGCCACCCCAAAACACTTATACATTTATACAAATTTATCATCACACAACATGGTATTATTAAGCATTCAAACATCCACACTAAGACATCCACATACCATTTACAAACCACATTCATCATGCATAATCACACACACACTTAACCATTCACATGCAAGCATACACATCCTTGAAATGCATCATCATAGACTTATAACATAACAAATATTGGCCACATTAAATGGCCTTATACAACAATAACCATCAAATAGCATAGGCCAACATTCTAGGCCAACTCATAATAACATATACACATAATCAAGTCCCTATACATGCCATAGACTTGAAAATACTTGAAGATCATTGATACAATACCAATCAATAACTTGTTAGTGTGATAGAATCTCTGACGACCTCCAACTCGAGCTAGCATCTGTGACACTATAGGAAAAAGGAAAGAAAGGGGGTAAGCATTATAGCTTAGTAAGTGTAACACCCCAAACCTGGCCTAGAAGTTAGGCCCGAATCTGGCGTGTCACATTGAAGTATTTTTCGAAAACCATGTTTTCATTGAAAACCCTTTTTAGAGAAAGCTTAAATAAAATACCAGTTACGTTAGTTTATTTTTAAAACGTGGTACATTGAAAAATTATTAGCTTTATTCCCAAAACATCTTTTCAGTTGCGGAAGCTAATTTTGAAAGTAATTGATTTACGAAAAATATTAAGTCACGAAACCATTTCAAAAATGTTGCGAAAACGTAGTGTTGTTTTAAAAACAGTTAACATTTTGGAAAACTGTAACTTACCTCTAACCGATATAAACCAAAGTAAAGAAAGACCCAAAGTTAAAATCCAGAAACTTAAAATAAAACCAATCTAAAATTTAAAGTCTGAAAACTTTAAGAGGCCTTATTACAACCCAAATCAAAATATTTAAAAGTAGATAATCAAAACAACAAGCATAAGCAGTGTGTGGTCTTCTCCGAGTCCCTCGCAGCTCCGATCCGTCTAAGGCTGGGGATTACCTGGACAGTTAAAAATGGGGTGAGTTTACGAAAACTCAGTGTGTAATCCCCTCTTAACTAAAATAGTTAGTAAAGCAGGTGAATCTGAGAATCGATGCGGAGCCCAATACTGATGAATGAGAACAATGGGTGTGGGTCTAAGCCCAGCACAATTTCACTTGGCCTCAGCCCTTATCAGAATTAGTTCCATATGCATAATATGTGATGCATGCTAACCTATCCCATCCAACCCTGCACTTGCCTCCGTCCAACCCTGCACTACCTGCGGGGAATAAATTACCCATGCCATCCCTACACTTATAGTGTTAGCACCGGTTGCATCATTAACCGAAATCACAGCATGGCTGCTAGTATTTATGCGGCTTTAAACCTTCAGTAGCAGTCTCATAATTGGCACATAGTCATCAGTAACTGTAATAAGATCGGCACATAGCTATCAGCTACGGTAATATAACCGGCACACAGCCACGAGTAATTATGATCGACACAGAGTCATCAATATATAAGTTAGGCACATAGCCACGGTAAATACGATTGGCACAAAGCCATAATCAAGATGGCACAGAGCCATATTTAGGTTGGCACAGAGCCATTATCAGATTATGCGGCTTTAAGCCGTCAGTCGGCCCACAGTCGTCTTATACGACATGTGTGACCTTAACGGATCAATACTGGATCCACAGTCGTCTCATGCAACTCGTGCGACCCTATCAGAACTTCCTCCATATCAATGTCCCAACCTCATGCAATATGTCGTGTATGTCATGCTCAATCATTACACGTGTATGCGAAATGGCCATGCTCAATAACAGTCATTTAGACATAATTTAAAAGCATACAATTCATATAACCACCATCAAGTCAGTTAAAACACAGTCATACAATCCTAGTCAAATCAGTCCAATTCATAATCTAAGTCAGTCATTTACCCACAAGGGGAAAACAGTCATTTTACCCTATAAGGGTATTTTGGTAATCCTACCCTACAGGGGTATTTAGGTAATTTTGCAAACTGGGGGTATTTTGGTAATTTCACAAGTCAGGGGTATTTCGGTAATTTCACAAACTGAGGGTATTTCGGTAATTTCACAAAGGGGGTATTTTGGTAATTTTGTAAATCGAGGGTATTTCAGTAATTTTGCAAATCGGGGGTATTTCGGTAACTTTCCAAACTGAGGGTATTTCGATAATTTTGCAAATTAGGAGTACTTTGGTAATTTTGCAAACTGAGGGTATTTCGATAATTTTACAAATCGAGGGTACTTTGGTAATTTTACAAGTCGAGGGTATTTGAGTAATTTTGTAAACTAATGGTATTTGAGTAATTTTGTAAACCAAGGGTATTTCAGTAATTTTGTAAACCAATGTATTCTAAACAGAGATAACAATGCGAATGGGTCTAGGGTCCATTCTTGGCCCAAATGGGTCCACATGCTCGTGTGACCCATTCAGCCTAAATCTAGCCACAGATATGAGATTAATATAGTCTAGTCCAATATTTACTACACAATTATACAAATTATCTGATTGGGCCCACGGGCCCATTGGCCCCACATGGCCCCTTTCGGCCCATCGTGGCCCAAATAGGCTAAACCACAAGAACACTTAGGATGGCCTCAACTATCGCGTTGAAGCTCCCGCACTTGCGCTCGTACGCTCGTGTGGCTACCATCACCGTGTGACCGGCATTTCGGCATTTGCCGCTCTACAGCTCGAGTAGTGCGAAATACACACCTGATAGGAATCTGGAGTTAATCCGCGCTCCGAACACTCCTATGCCCAAACGCCAACCAAGGTATGCTCACTCTCCTCATAGATCGCTCTATTTAAAGCCAGCTTCTCGCCTACCCTCATGCTAGCTTTCCGATGTGGGATCCCTCCATCAATCCTCCAAAACTGTCCCAAATTAGCAAAATAGTCACATTTTGCATGCAAGGGATTTCGAACTCAAGCTCCCCTGTAACTTAATCCACGCCGCTAGCCACCTTACCAACTAGCTCCTTGTGTCTCCTTTTTAATCACAAATATTTATAAAGCTTATGTGCCAGTGTCCAGATTCTTTTAAGAGCAAAATTTAAAAGTTATGCAAGAGCCAAGGCTTGAACCCAAGATCCCTTACAACCTTAATGACGCCACAACCACTAGGCCACATGCTTCCTTGTGTCATGATTTTCCCAACAATATTCTTAAAGCCTACTCACTACATCCAGGGTTTTATTCACCTAAAACCAAAATTTTTGCTAAAGCTCAGGTTTGAACCCATGACTTCTCCAATACTTCTCAGGACCCTTAACCACTTGACCAGACATTTAATTGTGTCATTCCCTTGCACAATTAAATACCTATTTACAGCCTCCTTACGGACCCATACTCAAGGCCCAATACTTCTAGGCCCAAATTCGGGGTGTTACAGTAAGTAGGTATGTAAATAATAAGTGATTTATTAACATGCTTTTATAAGTCTTCACAATATGTTCTCAAGATAATACAATCATAATTGCACATAATTCCACTATTTACTCATGTTCCTCTCAAGCTGTCTACTCGAGTCACAGTCACTAAATTATTTATATCTTGAACTACGGAACTACAAATTAAGATCTTCTAATTTTCCATGAAACTAGACTCACATATATTCTTACCATAAAATTTTTAGAATTTTTTATTTATCCAATAAATACATTTTATTCTTTAAAGTCTCCCCTGTTCTGCTGTCTGACAGTTTCGACCCTTCTTCACTAAAATTAATTATCTCTTCGTACGTGATTCGGATGATGTTCCTGTTTGCTTCTATTGAAGTTATACTTATTGAAAAATTTAATAATATAAATTATAAACCATTATTATTTTTATACAATTTTTAGTGATTTTCCAAAGTCGAAACAGGGGATTTCGAAATCATTCTGAACCTATCTCACAAAAATTCAAATATCTCGGAATATGAAATTCTTTCACTTAAACTGTTTCTTTTATGTGAAAATAGACTCAATAAGATTTAATTTCATATCTTAATAAACTTATAATTCAATTTCCACCATTTTTTGTGATTTTTCAAATTGATACAACTGCTGCTGTCCAAACTGTTTTATTGCTAATTTTACTCTATCATGTTTTCTTTGTATTAATTCTCATTTACACACATATAACACTAAAGTATATCCATAGTTAGCCATGCCAATATCTAGTCATAATCAAATATTTACAAGTCTTTATTGTAACACTTATTCCATATCAACCTTGCCAAAGTTCGATCACATATCGAGCACATTGCTCATGAATATATATACACATGTACCTGTACTTGTTCATCACATAATCACATTCAATTACACTTAGTCATTTTCCCGTTGAACACATCGAAATATTATTGGATACATCAGAAGTTTGCACATAAGTGCCACACATGTAGCCAAAGCTACTTCACATCACTTTTCACATAGAGGCTCGTTATCGAGCTATTCACTTTCACGGGTCTGCTCACACAAGCTGTCAGTCATTCGTTACTACTCAGTGCTGCTCACACAAGCTGTCAGGTATCCGCAACACATGCCGGTATACCCAGCCACTGGTAGAACTTAAGACCAGCACCCGGATTCACTTAGTCACAATTTCACATAGATTTCACATAGGTCCCTAGTGAACATGTCACTCGTATCCATTTTTATTCCTAAGGTTCAACCGGGAAATTTCTCACTTGTCGATATTTTGTCAATTACATAAAATATTCAGCCACAATTCATACCATTTATCAAAATATGAAAACGTAAGTAAAAACGATGCATTATTTACATACAAACTTACCTCGGTAGCACAATCGGTGAAAAGGACTTATTCGTCAATTACTTGTTTTTCCCTGATCTAGATCTGAACCTTGTTTTTCTTGATCTAAAACATCACATTTAACTTATTTAATCATTATACTAATCAAATCAGCCCAAAAATCATATTTGGAAAAATTACATTTTTGCCCCTAAACTTTGTCATATTTACACTTTTGCCCCTAGGCTCGTAAAATGATTTTCATTCAATTTCTTTCTACTTTAAGCCTAGATGAACCATTTTCATAACTATAGCAGTCCAAAATTTCCATTTATTCACACACTTATACACATTTTACAACTTTTTACAAACTAGTCCTTTTTGACAATTTCACCAAAAATCACTTAGTAAAAGTCGTTTATTACACACCGAGAATTCATATTCTACCATTAAACATCAAAATAAACACATATTCATCATGGGTCAAAACCCTAGACTTTAACCATATCTCAAATTAGTGGTAGAAATAGATAGATCTTGTTACGAGGATTTCAAAAACGTAAAAATCATTAAAAAAGGGGGTTAGAATGGACTTACAATCGAGCTTGGAAGCTTGAAAAACCCTAGACATGGTTTCTCCATGCAAGTTACGGCCAAGGGGTTGAAGATGGACAAAAATTGGCTTTTAATTTTGTTTTTAATTCATTTTAATAACTAAATGACCAAAATGCCCTTAAACTTTGGAAACATGCCTAACCATGTCCATTTTTGTCCACCAACTTAAAAAATGGTCTAATTACCATATAAGGACCTCCAATTTAAAATTTCATAACAATTGGACACCTCTAGCATGTAGAACTCAACTTTTGCACTTTTTACAATTTAGTCCTTTTGACTAAATTGAGTGCCCAAACGTCAAAATTTTCGAACGAAATTTTCACGAAATCATTTTGTGAAATCGTAGACCATAAAAATATAATAAAAATAAATTTTATTATGTCGAATTTGTGGTTCTGAAACCACTGTTCCGACAAGGCCCAAAATCAGGCTGTTACAAAAGCCATATAGGTGGGAATGAAACCAAAACTGGTATTGTCTATCGTGAAAACCTTACCCCAATCTGGTCTAGACTGTGACATCGAGAGATAAGTAGTTCTTGCTAACTCATTAGGTTAGTGGAAGTGTTGGAAAAAATGGGTTTGCAAAACACAGTGGAAAATAAATTTAGGGAAACCAGAGTTTTAAAAAATTTTCCAAAAACAAGATATTGGTTATGATATCTAAAGTAATAAATACTTAATCAAAATTGTACCTTTTCAATTCATCTAGGATGACTGCTTCGATCGAGTAGTCTTCTCCGCTATCCTTAAGCTCACATCTGCCAAGTGTAGGCTCACTTCGAATCAGAAAATTTTCACAAAAATTACCAGTAGGGTAATTTCACGATTTCTCTAAAATTTTGGTCAAGTTGTAAATCAGAAAAATATCTCTAGAAATTTTCTGAAATAATTTCTTCAAAGAATTTTCTCTCTACAACTTTCTCTTGAATTCAAGTGTGTAAAATAATGACCCAAGACTCTCTTTATATATGAAGAGTTTAAAGAGTTCAACTATGATTAAACTTAATCACTTTAATATTAAATTAATATAATATTTATTAAATATTATATTAATTTATTATTAAATTTTATTAAAATAATAGTTAGTTTATCTTTATCTAAATTAAATTTCATATTAAGGTAATCACATTAGTATTAAATTTAAAAATACTATTAAGATAAGTATTAAGTTAAATTTAATATTAAATTATTCAAATAATATTATTTTTGGAATAGTTAATCTGAAATCAAATTCTCTAGTAGAGTCCCAATAGGAGTCTAACTCCTCCACTACCGAAGACTGATAAACCGAAATAGTAACATATTTTAGGCCCATATTTAGCGTACTTTTGGATGATTTATCCCTTGATTTATGTAAAAAGGTGCTCTTAATCCTTTCTTTTCATGTTATATACTCAGGAAAGCACCAGGGGATGAAAACAAGGCAAAACGGGCTTAAAACTGGACAAATGGGCCAAAGCATGAAATCGACACAGCCTGGACCAAAGATCACACGGCCGTGCCTCCTTAAAGATATCGAACACGGCCTGGACCACGATTTACATGGCCGTTCCTCATCAACGAAGTCCACACGGCCTGGCCACGATTCACACGGGCGTGTGCCAGAGGCCGCGCCCTGCCGCGGCCAAGAGGAGTTTTACTCGGATTTGGATGCTTGGAGGCAAAGAAACACACTCCAAAGTCTAATTAAACCCTCAATTAGGAATCGCACTCAAATTAGGATACTTGGAGGCCAAGTAACACATCTTAAAGCCTATATAAACACCCTAGCGGGCAACTTAATCAGAGAGTTCGCAGACCTTGCGCGGGGCTTTTGTCGTGGCGGCCAGCTAGGCCAAGGAAGAGAGCCGAAAGGTCGATTTGTGGGAAACTCTCAAGGGATAGCCAGTTGATCCATCTCAAGAAAGCGGGATTCTACTCAAGACGGAGGATCTCCTTTTCAATTCCTTCAGGAGGTTTTAGGGATTTCTTATGTTTTGTTTTATCTTTTCTTCTGAGATGTTTTCTTTTATTGTTATGAACTAAACCCTTCAGATACCTGAGGGGGATGAAACCTAGATGAATCTTGTTATTGTTTTCTGAACTATATGATAAATACTTGATTTGTTCTTAATTATGTGTGCTTAATTCTTGTGTTGATATTTTGCGGATATTAATTCAAGTATGATGTGCTTAGGTGGTGGAGTAAAAGTCCCTGCTTAAGAGTAGATCTAGCATAATTAAGCGGAGTTGATCGCGCGCCTAGAGATAGGGTGACGAGATTTTGCCGGATTAGGGTGAAACCTAATATGGGAATCTATAGATCGATTTACTGCTATTCTAAGGGGTTATTAATGGGAAAGAGATTTAAATTAATTAACCTAGGGTTAGACGTTATTCGCCTCGAGAGAGGGTTTAATATATGTTAGGGAGTCCTACGGAACAAGTCAAGTGAATAAATCGTCTGGTTCAGTGTTAGATAACAAGTGAAGTCTAGGTGGATTCTTCCTAAGGGTATTGTCTTAATCAACTGAGTTTTTTCCAAGTATTACCCAATTCATTCTTTTTGTCTTTGCGTCTTTAGCTTAGTAATTAGTTAATTTATATTAATAAATTCACTTATTTTAGGCTAAATAATAGAAAGAAAGTTAGTATTAGTACTTTTAGTTCCTTTGGGTTCGACAATCCGGTCTTGCCTAAGCTATACTACTGTTCAATAGGTGCACTTGCCTCAATCGTTATCATAGTTAGTTTCCAGGTTCGATCATTATCTTTATAAATTTTAAAACTCTGACTTCACAGCGATCAAGTTTTTGGCGCCGTTGCCGGGGAACTAAAATATTAAGAACACGCTATTTTTATTACTTTAGCCATTTTTATTTTTTTCAATTTAATTTTATTTCTTATTTTATTTGCTAATTTTTCTTCTTTTATTAATTCTTCCTTCCAGGTACCTCTAGTTTATGACTAGAAGGAACCTGAGAGGACCACTAGTATATGACAGTGATATTGAAGCTACCGCTCGAAGAAATCGCAGAGAAATTAGGCGAGCCCTAAATTACTCGGAAGGTGAGCGAGAAGACAGATCCAATCCTATTGAAGGGATGGACGAGAATAATCCACCACCACAAGATGTGGGAGAAAATAATGCTCTGCGTGCTATGTATGATTATGCTAAACCTCATTTAACAGGAGTCGAATCTAGTATTGTTAGGCCTGCTATAGCCGCTAATAATTTTGAATTAAAGCCTAACACTATACAAATGATTCAACAATTTGTTCAATTTGATGGTTTGCAGGACGAAGACCCAAACACTCATATAGCTAATTTTTTAGAGTTCTGTGATACCTTCAAAATAAATGGCGTTTGATGATGCCATAAGGCTTGGTTATTTCCCTTTTCATTAAGGAATAAAGCCAAGCGATGGTTAAACTTCGTTACCACGAGGTCAATCACTACATGGGATCAAATGACCGAAAATTTTTTATTAAAATATTTCCCACCGGCCAAAACGGCCAAATTACGGAATGATATCTCTTCTTTTGTGCAGATGGATTTAGAGACATTATATGATGCATGGGAGAGATATAAGGATCTCTTGAGAAGGTGTCCGCACCATGGTTTACCCTTGTGGCTCCAAGTCCAAACTTTCTATAACGGTGTAAACCCCTCAACGAGGCAACTAATTGATTCAGCCGACGGTGGAAACCTGAACAATAAAACTCCTGACGTAGCCTACGAGTTTATTGAAGAGATGTCACTAAATAATTATCAGTGGTAGGTTACAAGGACCAAACCAACAAAATCGGCCGGAGTTTTCAACATAGATGCAGTAACCATGCTATCAACACAGGAAGAGATGATGAATAAAAAGCTTGATAATTTGTGTTCTTCGCAGGCACACCCAGTAATGCAGTGCGACGCAAGTGGAATTGTGGCGAATCCTGAGTATCCACCCTACCAACCAGGCACAGAGAGCGAAAAAATGAACTATATAGGTAACAATTTCAGATCTAATAATAACCCATATAGTAACAATTATAACCCAGGTTGGAGAAACCACCCAAATTTTTCGTGGGGAGGTCAAGGAAATCAAGGAAATCAAAGACAACAACCTTCTCAAAATTTCCAAAATCACCTTATCCACGGGGAGAAAAAGCCGAACCTTGAAGAGATCTTGACAAGATTCATGGCATCCACAGAAAACCGTCTCCAAGACACTGAAACCACCCTTAAGACCCAACAAGCATCGATCAAAGGGATCGAGAGCCAAGTTAGGGAAGTCACTAAGTCAGTTGAGGAAGTTTCTAAGTCAGTTGGACAACTCGCGAAGCTGATGTCTGAATGATCGCAAGGGCGTCTACCAAGCAACACTGAGATTAATCTAAAGGAGCAAATCCAAGCCATAACGACTCAAGAAAGTGAAGGATTAGGCGAACCCGGTCAATACAAGGAAACGAGGTAGAAAAGGTAAAGTTGAGGTAACACAACAAAAACCAAAACTGGTAATCAAGGAGTACCAACCTCGCATACCATATCCCGAAGCGTTAACGAAAGACAACACAGAGGAACAGTTCGGTAAGTTTCTTAAACTCTTAAAGAAATTACATATTAACTTACCGTTACTTGAAGCTCTTTCACATATGCCAGATTCGAGGAAATTTTTAAAACATCTCTTGACGAACAAACGCAAATTAGACGAGGATCCACATGTGGAATTAAATGCAGTATGCTCAGCAATGTTACAGAATAGACTACCACAAAAGCTAAAAGATCCAGGGAGTTTTACAATTCCATGTTTAATTGGTAGACTAACTGTTGATAATGCGTTAGCTGATTTAGGGGCAAGCATAAATGTCATGCCTTATAAATTTTTTAAACAATTAGGTCTAGGGAAACCCAAACAAACTAGGATGAGCATTAAATTAGCTGATAAAACTGTTAGAATTCCTTGGGGTATTATCGAAGATGTTCTTGTAAAAATTGACAAATTCGTTTTCCCAGTAGATTTTGTTGTCCTAGACATGGATGAGGATAATTCAATTCCCTTAATTTTAGGAAGACCCTTTTTAGCAACTGCCAGAACTAAAATTGATATTGATGCAGGAGAACTCATACTTCATGTAGGTAATGAGACAGTCACCCTCAAGGCTCTCGGCTCAGCCAGAACATCGAATAATCAAGGTGAGAACGTAAATTCTACTAATAACCATTCGGTTAACCCTTATTTTCAGGAAGCACCACAAAAGAATACAAATGAACTCGATCCTAAACCATGTGCCAACAAAGAATTAGCTCACGAAGAATAAGGCAGATCGATGAGCTAGACGAGTGGAAGACGCACTTCAAGGAAAAATTAGGAATACACGAAGCATTACCAGAGCCACTCCACGAAGTAAACAAATTCAAAATCGGAGATCAGGTATTGATAGGAAAAACTGACCCTCGAATATCTCCTCCTGACCCTAACACAAATAAAGAAATACCTTTTAGGGTAACCAGTGTTTTCCCATACAAAAAAGTCGAGGTAAGTAATCCTATTTTTGGTACTTTTACTATAAACGCATCTCGACTTAAACTTTTTCACGAGGATAAAACTGATAGCATGAAGAAGGACTTCCAACTCCTCAAACCACCCTGATGATGCAAACGAGAGGAAAGTCTAGCTTAAGACTATAAACGAACGCTTCTCGGGAGGCAACCCGAGCACTAACCCCATTAAATTTTACATTGTTATTTTTCTTCTTTATTCTATTTTACCCTTTCTTTATAGTATCTAGCTTTAAACTAACCAAAAGTGCAGATTTCCAGGCCACACAACCTAGCACACGGCCGTGGCTGTGGCCGTGTGGATGCCCCGAATCGCCGTACTGACATGGCAGAGGTGGTACGAGTCAGAGAGAATCAAATCTTCGAAGTCACGGACTCTAACCACCGCCCCACGAGAACTGACAGAATGGCATGGCCGTGCGACGCGGGCGTGGACGACACTGACTTATCACCAACGGGCGTGGCAATTAGTAAAACGGGCGTGGGTGAACCAACACGCCTAGACACAAGGCCATGCGATGCGGCCGTGTGAATCGACACGCCTAAGGAGCACGGGCGTGGGGTTGTACCAGGTCAGAAAATCTATTTAACCCCCCCTCCCTTCCCTCTTCTCCTATTAACTTTCAACTTTTCATTCTTTCCTACCTCTTTTCTCTATACCCTTGAGCTACACCAAAACAATGCCAAAGAAGTGGAAGGAGCCAAGCACAGTCTCCCTCATGGAGACCGATACATATAAGTTCATGCCGGCCGCTTCAATCACTCGCTAAGCCAAGGGTCTTTGAGACCAATTATCTCTTCTTTTATTTTTATCTTCTCCTTTATTTTCCTTCTCTTTAACACTCTTATGCTTAATCTAGTTTATTTTATCTTAGTTTCTTAATTTTAGGATCTAAAGGCTACTAGGGAATCACGCCAATTCCGCCACCACCAGCACCTCCGCAGCCTTAGAGGTCATACCCACCTCGCGAACCATCCAACAATAAGGACCCCTCGGTCCATCCATCTTTTCTTTTTACTTTATTTTACTTTCTATTTACTTTCTCTTTATCTTCCTTGTCCTTAATTATATATTTAGTTTATTTTAATTGTGTCTTAATAATCCATGGCTAATCCTACATGAGCTACCCAATTTCTTCATCTAGCGCAGGATCGTCACCCAGAACGACCCCTCCAACATATCGTTCATCCAACTCAAGGATTTCAAACATAATTCAGGGAGTTTCACTTATCCCCATATCTTCTGATCTGAACATTACATTTATATTATCTATCTTTGTACATTGAGGGCAATTTACATCTTAAGTGTGGGGGGTGAATCTTAGACGTACCAAACTTTTTTTCATTATTCTCAAATTTCTGAAATTAGGTGCCAAACTTTTTGCATTATTCTCAAAATCTTGAATTTAATCTTGTTTTTAAGTAAATTCCTCATATTACTAATTAGGATGAAATTTCTAATGATTTATGATTTTTATTGATATGTTTTAGATTAAGTCATTGATAATTGTGCATTGATAATTAAATTCTAAGAATACTAGAGAATCAAGCATGATAAGTCTATTTTTCAGAAATTAAAAATTTTCTAGGTTGTCGAACTGAGTTTAAATATTACTTTGAAGTTTGAAATTTACAAGGTTGATGTCAAAAATACCCATAATTTTTGTGAGTTTTTGAGCCTTATAGAGCATATATTCTTTTTCATGCTCACTTTATTGATTATGAGTATGTCAACATTAATTTGTTATTCTAGAACTTGCCTCATTTATACATATCGAGACCACACCTATGGTTTGATATATAGAGATGATTAAGGCACCTAGGTTTTAACCCACTAACTCCATTATAAAGTCTACCTTCACAATTAATCCCTAGTGAACCCCTTTTAATCCTAACAACCCTTTTTATTGACATAACCGCTAATATTAACCCAGAAACCCTTTGTCTTTATTATCACCATTCTTTTTCGATTTCCCTTATATCGAGATTTAATTTGATTAATAGCCTAACTATGTTTTTATTTCAGTAATTTATCCCTTGTTATGTATATTTGATTTGTTCTTAAAAAAAAGAAGTATATTCATTATTCATAACTAGTTTTGTGATTAAGTGAGCTTATACGTGTGAATTCCAAATATTGAAGAAGAAGCTCACATTATTAGTATTATTAGCTTTCAGTTGATGTAATTACTTTTATTCAGTTTATTGTTTCTAGTTAGGTATTTTATCAATTCGATCTCAATTCTAACTTTCTAATTCAGCCTGTATCCACACCTTAACCCTAGCCCCGTTACAACCCTAATTAAAGACCTTTTGATTTGTGCATCATCTCATATTATAGTGGTGGAGATTTAATTTTCAGGCAAGCCTATGGGATTAAGTTTTCATGTCCGACTTTTGAGCGCTTTTTCCTGAACCTTAAATACTTTGAGTGATTTGAGTGAATCTCTAGTGAGGATGTCAATCCTTGTCAGTTTTGAATTAAAGGTGATTATTTAGATAAGGGGAGACGCCTATATTTTTGAGCTACAAATCTATGACTTAGATTGTTTGAATCCTTAGGACTCTTTGAATTGAATTATCCATGTATAAATTATCTATGAATTATGATAAGATATGTTGATAGGAATTATGAATTATAGAAAGTTCGTTTTAATTGTAAGTTGAGAATTTTGCTTGAGGACAAGCAAAAGCTTAAGTGTGGGGGTATTTGATAAACCGAAATAGTAACATATTTTAGGCCCACATTTAGCATACTTTTGGATTATTTATCCCTTGATTTATGTAAAAAGGTGCTCTTAATCCTTTCTTTTCATGTTATATACTCAAGAAAGCACCAGGGGATGAAAAGAACGCAAAACGGGCTTAAAACGGGACAAATGGGCCAAAGCATGAAATCGACACGGCCTGGACCAAAGATCACACGGTCGTGCCTCCTTAAAGATCTCAAACACGGCCTGGACCATGATTTACATGGCCGTGCCTCATCAACGAAGTCCATACGGCCTGGCCACGATTCACACAGGCGTGTGCCAGAGGCCGTGCCCTACCGTGGCCAAGAGGAGTTTTACTCGGATTCGGATGCTTAGAGGCAAAGGAACAAACTCCAAAGTCTAATTAAACCCCCAATTAGGAATTGCACTCAAATTAGGATACTTGGAGGCCAAGTAACACATCTCAAAGCCTATATAAACACCCTAGGGGGCAACTTAATCAGAGAGTTTGACAGAAGCCTTCTACCAGGGCTTTTGTCAGGGCGGTCAGCTTGGCCAAGGAGTCGAGCTGAAAAGGTCAGATTTGTGGGAAACTCTCAAGGGATAGCCAGTTGATCCATCTCAAGAAGCCGGAATTCTACTCAAGACGGAAGATCTCCTCTTCAATTCCTTCAGAGGGTTTTAGGGATTTCTTATGTTTTGTTTTATCTTTTCTTCTGAGATGTTTTCTTTTATTGTTATGAACTAAACCCTTCAGATACCTGAGGGGGATGAAACCTAGATGAATCTTGTTATTTTTTTCTGAACTATATGATAAATACTTGATTTGTTCTTAATTATGTGTGCTTAATTCTTGTGTTGATATTTCGCGGATATTAATTCAAGTATGATGTGCTTAGGTGGTGGAGCAAAAGTACCTGCTTAAGAGTAGATCTAGCATAATTAAGCGGAGTTGATCGCGCGCCAAGAGATAGGGTGACGAGATTTTGCCGGATTAGGGTGAAACCTAATATGGGAATCCATAGATCGATTTACTAATATTCTAGGGGGTTATTAATGGGAAAGAGATTTCAATTAATTAACCTAGGGTTAGACATTATTCGCCTCGAGAGAGGGTTTAATATACGTTAGAGAGTCCTACGGATCAAGTCAATTGAATAAATCATCTGGTTCAATGTTAGATAACAAGTGAAGTCTAGGTGGATTCTTCCTAAGGGTATCGTCTTAATCAACTAAGTTTTTTCCAAGTATTTCCCCAATTCATTCTTTTTGTCTTTGCGTCTTTAGCTTAGTAATTAGTTAATTTAGATTAATAAACAACTTCACTTATTTTAGGCTAAATAATAGAAAGAAAGTTAGTATTAGTACTTTTAGTTCCTTTGGGTTCGACAATCCGGTCTTGCCTAAGCTATACTACTGTTCGATAGGTGCACTTGCCTCAATCGTTGTCATAGTTAGTTTCCAGGTTCGATCATTATCTTTATAAATTTTAAAACTCTGACTTCACAGCGATCAAAGACCAACCGCGGTGCCCTGCGAGAGGATGCCATCGCATTTGCCGCAAGCATGATCGTGTCCGGTGATCTGAGTCGCGACACCCAGAAATGGCAGCTCTCGCCGATTTGGTTCGGGTCAATGACGACCCGATCGGTCAAGTCTAGCCATCGGTTGGACCGTCGGTCTGATTTCACATTTCGGCCTCGATTTGACTAGTTTTGGACTTGGTCTCGTTTTTGGGCTCCCGGGCCCAATTTACGATCTCAGGTTAAATTTTCAAGTTCAATTACCCATTAGGCCAATTGTCTGACTTGAAAATTAATTTCCAAAAGTATCATATTAATTTTAATTAATTTGATTAATTTAATTTTACTTGATCAAAATTAATTTTTCCAAAAATCACTTAGATTTTCCAAATTAATTTTTCAGGAAAATTCTTTAATCAAATTCTCTAGTTGAACAATTCTCACGGCCACCTAATTTAATTCCACATCGAATAAATTGACTCAATTAAATTATTTCCAAAGTCGTAGAATTTTCTTCTGATTCAAATGTAGTTCGATCAAGCTTTTGTTGAGCTAGCGGAGGGACCAATCAGACATATACAATTAGGCTCTAGTAATTGCAATTATAACCAGAAATATCATTCTGATAATTTGCAATTACTTAATGATGGAATTAGTCCAGAATAAGTACAATGATTGAAAACTCCTTATTGTATACTCTTTACGAAAGCAATTCATCCAACTGCTTTGTCCAATGACCTTGTCATGTGTGTCTTACCCTATATGATATACTTGATTCCTTTGAGTTAAATACGTTCTCTCAATACAATCCTATTTTATCTCATTGTCACTATTGTGTCTTCTTAATGATTAATATGATCATTGCCAACAAATGACTGTGATAAATTACTCCTTCGAGAATAAGCAACCCGTGACCACATTCCATATTTATCAATCCACATAATGCCAATGAGAGGATATCATTAACTCTTTAATTGAGCTATGAATTCCACTGTTACTAGTAAAGTCATACCATACATAAGTCATGTACCCAACATACCGGCTATGGGCTCGATCATTTTTAGAGCATAAGCCTCCACTTATATCAAAGCACATGAGTTACATACGCATGGTCAGTGGCTAACTCAAGATTTAGGTAAATCACATCATGAACATCACAAGTGAATTAATTCACAAACAGATTCATAATTAATTCATCTTGGGTCCAGTCCAATGTATCATTCTACCAATGAATACATCTATGTCTCTACCCGTGGAGTCAACTGCTCGGTTAGCCAAGACTAGCCATCTCCCTAATTGGAATTGTAGACGACATCATAATCCATCAGTATTTGAATCAAATGCTCACTTTGATTCTTTTACGAGATTACGGACTCATTTAGATTATCTACTGAAGTAAGTTATCTTTCTCGCAATGTAAACGTTTTTACAATGCCACTTATCTTTAGTTTGAACTTATACAATCAATGAGCTAATATTTGTTTGTCACAATTTCTCTATGCATGCAAAATATAAAAGACAGAAATACAAAAGAAATAATAGTGGAATGTGAAATTAACTTTATTTACTTATTCATCATTCAAATAAATAGATAATAGTTACATGTTTACTACAACATGGGCACATTTCCCAATAGAAAGGCCGAAAGGCCCTTCTAGGTTAATGACAAGTTGATTGGATAGAACGCAAAATAAGATTTAATTATGAACATTGAAACGAGATAGTCTTCCATTGTTAAAATTGATAGAATCTACAATCTGTTTCCATAAAAGTTTTTATTATTTTTATATAGAATAGTTTTTCTCATCACCCTATGATTAACCGTAATATAGTTTAATTAAATTACTAACTAGACCCATTAGCGTAGAAATTACTATTAGTTTAATCTTGCCTACCTATGGTACGATTCTCAGAGTACTTCCATACTTCGTTGTAAAACTATATTACAACCTGACCCGTATACTTGTGGGCACAACCTTAATTCCTATCCTTAGTAGCAGTATTCTCACTTCTGGCATTGGTACGTCTGGAGGAGGTCAAGTTGTTGGCGCCATTGCCTAGGAGGCAACGCCACTAAATTAATTTTAATTTTTGCACATAATATGATAGTTAGGAAGTTTTTAAATTATAGATACGATTTGAATTTTCCTTTTGTTTTTATTCATTTAATTTTCTAACCTTATCTTTTACTTTGTGGATTTCAATGTATGACTTGCAGTAAGGGCACATCTATATAGCCAGCCATTGATCTAGCAAGACTAATACGTAGAAATCGTCAACAGCAACAACAACAGTAGATCCAAAATAACCTGTCTGCTGCTATTGATCGACCACGCGATAATCCTCTTTCCGACGATCCTAATTTTCCAGATCTACCACCACCACCACCACAATTACCAATAAAGCTACCAATGGCTTGAGAGGAACGCACTCTGAGAGACTATGCTCTACTAACTCTCGATGCAGTACAAGGTAGTATTACAAGGGCAGCTATTACAACCAATAATTTTGAAATAAAGCTGGCCATGATCCAAATGATTCAAAATAACCTATAGTTTAGAGGAACTATGATAGAGGACTCAAATAAGCACTTAAAAAGATTTCTTCAACTTTGTGTTACTTCTAAATTTAATGGGGTTACCGATGACGGTATTAGTCTTCGACTGTTCCCCTTCTCCTAAATAGATAATGCTTTCTCTCGATTAGATTCGTAGGCACCAAGATCTATCAGGACATGGAATGAACTTGCAAAAAATTTCTTGTACAAGTTCTTTCCTATTAGTAAGACGGTCCAACTGAGGAGAGAGATCCCAACATTTAAACAAATGGAAGGAGAGAATTTTTACTAAGCTTGAGAGTGATTAAAGTCGCTGGTTCAAAGATGCCCTCACCATGGTCTACCTAAATGGTTAAGGTTACAAATGCTCTACAATGGGTTGGATGCACACTCAAGGTTAGGGCTAGATGGAGCCGTAGGAGGAGCCTTAATGAAACATATGTTCGAGGACGCATATCAATTGATCAAGAATATGGAGAGAACTCCTACTAGTGGCCAAATGAGCGATTCACTTATGGTCCGAAACCATCCACGACCAAAGTTGTTCACGAGGAAGATAAGTACCAGCAAATTTTGGACAAGCTTTACCGATTGGAGTCAACATCCAATAGGCCCCTGATGCAAAAAACAAATAAACCAATTGGCTAGCACCTTGAGAACTCAACCGAGAACGTAAATTACATCATGAATAGTAGTAGAAATCCCTATTTGAATACTTATAATCCCGCTTGGAGAGACCACCCAAATTTGAGATAGGGCAATAATCAAGGAGGAGGTAACAATTCTAACCCAAATAAACAAAACAATACTTACCAACCTCATTATTTACAGAAACCTTAGGAAAGGGCCAACCCCCATGACCATATTTTATGTGGTAAAGACTAGCTCAGATTGAGGGAGAAATGCAATAGATGTGGACAGATGTTAGACAAGTGTAGTTTGAGTGCACTCAAACGCAAACCTCATTGACTAAGCTCGAATATCAGATGGGCCAATTGATGAGCATGATGGGAGACATCAAAAGGCATATTGGCACAAGAATCTTGAGCAACACTACGAATAACCCTCGAAGAGAAGGGAATGAGCAAGTGAAGGCAATAGTCCTCTTTTCGGGTAAAGTAATGAGTAACCCGAATAACCCTACTCAAGAAGAGGATAAAGAGCATGCCAATGATATTCAAGAGGAGACCCCTTAAGGAGATTATAATGAAACAAAGTCAGAGAAGGTAGTCGAGCCGATAGTTGAGTCGAGAGCTAAGCAGAATAAAGAACCTATCCTCACAAATATACCATTCCCCTCATGGTTAGTGATCATTGTTTTCGCGATGTCAAAGTCTTAAAATTTATAAATGAGAATGATCGAACCTGGACACTAATTGTGACAACGATTTGAGGCAAGCGCACCTATCGAACAGTAGTATAGTTTAGTGGCAAGATCAGAAAGTCGAACCCAAAGGAACTAAAAGTACTAATTGTAACACCCCAAACCCGGTCAACACACCACGACCAAATCTGGCATGTCACAGAGTGAAAACGATTCGAAGAAAATAGGTTACCGATTTATTTTCAGTGAAAGCTCTTCGATTGCCTGTGTTTGGGGAAAACCGATGTATGTATAGTGGAAATTGTTAAGTTGCTTTGAAATCATGTTAATTGTATTACCCAATGGTAGAGTTTAGAAAACGCGTTGCGTAGCTTAGTCTAAAACTTTGATTACCAAGTTATTAAAGCAAGTCAAGTAATTACTTAGTCATATTTAAAACCAAATCCAAAAGCAGATAAAATCATCCAAACATAATTTAAAGGCCTTGTTACAACCCAAATAAAAACCAGAATTTAAAGTAAAATACCCAAATCAAATGTCCATGTAAAATCGAAGCAATTATCGCTTGGTCACCTCGAGTCCACCCGGCTCCTCATCCGCGATCTACGAATCACCTGAAAAGATAAGGGAGAAGGTGAGTCACCAAGACTCAGTGCATAATCCCCCTCCCGATTATAGCAACATGCTTACACAAATCATAATCAAGCAAACATATCATGCACCCAAACCTAGCCATCCACAACTCCTTTTTCTACCCCGTGTGGTACCAAACCACTGGTGGTGCCAAACCACTGGTGACCCAAAGTCACTGATATCAATAATAATGTGGTGCCAAACCACTGGTGACCCAAAGTCACGAATAATCCAATTGTGGGGCCAACCCACGTTGTGATACCAAATCACTGGCGACAATCCCGTTTTATCAAATGTGGAGCCAACCCACTGTGGTGCTAAGCCACTGGGACGAGTCGCTATGAGGTGCCAAACCTCTGGTGACCCAAAGTCACGAATAATCCATATGTGGGGCCAACCCACGTTGTGATACCAAATCACTGGCGACAATCTCGTTTTATCAAATGTGGGGCCAACCCACTGTGGTGCTAAGCCACTGGGACGAGTCGCTATGAGGTGCCAAACCTCCGTGACCCAAAGTCACGAAATCAACTGTGGTACCAAACCACTGGTGGTGCCAAACCACTGGTGACCCAAAGTCACAGATATCAATCTTCCCCCTCCTCTCATATCACCCACAATAATGCAATGCACATACAATTCATGCCATCATGCTTAATCATTAGACATATATCGAACATACATAGATAATATCATCAGAAATCATGTACCGTAATCTCAACAAAACGGACTTACCCGAAATCCTTGCTCATACCCATAAAGGTATCATATCGAAATCTACACAGTTTCGACTTTTAACATAGTTTAGGTTATTAACAAGTTTACAACGATTATGAAGTGTGTAAGTTACACACCTGGTTACTAACGCGATTACTGAATCCCGAAGATCCCGATCTAACGCACTAGATCCCCTTTTCCTACATTCGGCCAAACCAAGATCATTAACAAAGGCCATTCGGCTATACTAGCAAATCCCGAAGGGTTAACGCACAACCATAATCAATCATACAATTAACACATACAACGCTAGTACTACCACGAGGGTACAACAGTCATTTTGTCGTTTAGGGGTAAAACGATAATTTCACAAATCGGGGTATTTCGGTAATTTCGCAAACTGGGGGTATTTTGGTAATTTCAAAAATCAGGGGTAATTCGGTAATTTCATAAACTGGGGGTATTTCGGTAATTTTACAAACCGGGGGTATTTCAGTAATTTTGCAAATCGGGGGTATTTTGGTAATTTCGCAAACTGAGGGTATTTTGGTAATTTTAAAAATCGGGGGTATTTTAGTAATTTCGCACCTGCAATGGCTTTTCAAAAGGCCTAATGTCGCCTCGAGCGACTCAACTACCATTTCCGGTCGTACCAGACTATTGGGCCTAAAACCCAATTTTGGCCCATTCGGGCCCACACGCTCGTGTGGCCCACCTAACACAAATCTAGCCACGTATATGAGATTCACCTAGTCTAGTTCACTATATACTACACCATCATACATTTTATTCAATTGGGCCCACGGGCCTATTGGGCCCACTTCGGCCCATCGTGGCCCAAGCAGCCTCAACCCACAAGAATACTACTGATGGCCTCAAGTATCGCGTCGAAGCCCCACACGTGCGTTCGCACGCTCGTGTGGCTACTATTGCCGTGACCGACACTTCGGCATTTGCCGCTCTACAACTAGAGTAGAGAGAGTTACACACCTGATAGGGGAATCTGGTGCTAATCCGCGCTCCGACCACTCCTGTGCCCAAATGCCCTCCAAGGTATCCTTCCTCCTATCATAGAATGCTCTATATATAGCTAGCTTCTCACCTTCCTTCTTTGTATCTTTCCGATGTGGGATCCCTTCGTCAGTAGAGTTTAAATCCAACTCAAACTCTTGCCGTCCAATTCGCAAAATAAATACTCCCTTGCTTTTCATGAGATTCAAACTCAGGCTCCCTTGTAACATAATCCACGCTGCTAGCCACTTGGCCACAAACTCCTCTTGTGTCTTAAACCATGTGCAACTAAATATAAATCTATAGCCAAATTCTAAAGTCCATTTAAAAAGAAAACCAAAATGCAAGAGCCAAGACTTGAACCTTGGACCTCCTTCCTTCCCTGTGGCGTCACTCCCTTGTCTCTTATGTGGCGTCACTTTGCCACTACACCACACACTCCACTTATGTCATTTTTCTCCACATTTTATTCTTAAAGCCTACCTACCAACTCCCAGGGTTTTTTTCCACCTAAAACCAAAATTTTCCTAAAGCTCAAGTTTAATCTCGGGACTTCATAGAAGCTCTCTAACCTTTCAAAATCACTCACCTAATAGGTCCAACAAGCCGTTCTCTTGTTCTCAAAAATTTTAAACGCTACTACGCCCAAGGCCCATTGGGCCCAATCCTACTAGGCCCAACTTTGGGATGTTACAAATCTACCCTCCTTAAAGAAATTTCGTCCTCGAAATTTCCAGCTATAGAAACAGTCGCACATCCTAACCTACAACACTACACTCACGCTGCGCACTCTGATTCTAAAACAGTAATACACTTTCTAACTTAAACTTGCAACCTCTTCACACAACGAAATATCTAATACAAAAGAAAACAGATATTTAACACTCATACATAAAAAATTTTCATTCAAACATCACATCCAAAACATACACAGAATAAATACAATCATTATAGCATATAATAAGTAAGGGGACTTACGGATTTGGTGCCGAAGACTCGGATGCCATACTTCTAATAAAGATACTTTTTTTTAAAACCAAATTTCAAATAACTCTAAAAAAACATTTTCGAACCCATTCCACAGCCGAGTTTTGCAACCTAGGCTCTGATACCACTATTGTAACACCCCAAACCCGGTCAACACACCACGACCAAATTTGGCATGTCACAGAGTGAAAACTATTCGAAGAAAACAGGTTACCGATTTATTTTTAGTGAAAGCTCTTCGATTGCTTATGTTTGGGGAAAACCGATGTATGTATAGTGGAAATTGTTAAGTTGCTTTGAAATCATGTTAATTGTATTACCCGATGGTAGAGTTTAAAAGACGCGTTGCGTAGCTTAGTCTGAAAACTTTGATTACCAAGTTATTAAAGCAAGTCAAGTAATTACTTAGTCATATTTAAAACCAAATCCAAAGTAGATAAAATCATCCAAACATAATTTAAAGGCCTTGTTACAACCCAAATAAAAACCAGAATTTAAAGTAAAATACCCAAATCAAATGTCCATGTAAAACTGAAGCAATTATCGCATGGTCACCTCGAGACCACCCGACTCCTCATCCGCGATCTACGAATCACCTGAAAAGATAAGGGAGAAGGTGAGTCACCAAGACTCAGTGCATAATCCCCCACCCGATTATAGCAACATGCTTACACAAATCATAATCAAGCAAACATATCATGCACCCAAACCTAGCCATCCACAACTCCTTTTTCTACCCCGTGTGGTACCAAACCACTGGTGGTGCCAAACCACTGGTGACCCAAAGTCACTGATATCAATAATAATGTGGTGCCAAACCACTGGTGACCCAAAGTCACGAATAATCCAATTGTGGGGCCAACCCATGTTGTGATACCAAATCTTTGGCGACAATCCCGTTTTATCAAATGTGGGGCCAACCCACCGTGGTGCTAAGCCCACTGGGACGAGTCGCTATGAGGTGCCAAACCTCCGTGACCCAAAGTCACGAATAATCCATATGTGGGGCCAACCCACGTTGTGATACCAAATCACTGGCGACAATCTCGTTTTATCAAATATGGGGCCAACCCACTATGGTGCTAATCCACCGACGACGAGTCGCTATGAGGTGCCAAACCTATGGTGACCCAAAGTCACGAAATCAATGTGGTACCAAACCACTTTGGTGGTGCTAAACCACCAGTGACCCAAAGTCACAGATATCAATCTCCCCCTCCTCTCATATCACCCACAATAATGCAATGCACATACAATTCATGCCATCATGCTTAATCATTAGACATATATCGAACATACATAGATAATATCATCGAAATCATGTACCGTAATCTCAACAAAAGCGGACTTACCGAAATCCTTGCTCATACCCATAAAGGTATCATATCGAAATCTACGGTTTGGCTTTTAACATAGTTTAGGTTATTAACAAGTTTACAACGATTATTAAGTGTGTAAGTTACACACTGGTTACTAACGCGACATCGAATCCGAAGATCCCGATCTAACGCACTAGATCCCCTTTTCCTACATTCGGCCAAACCAAGATCATTAACAAAGGCCATTCGGCTATACTAGCAAATCCGAAGGGTTAACGCACAACCATAATCAATCATACAATTAACACATACAACGCTAGTACTACCACGAGGGTACAACGGTCATTTTGTCGTTTATGGGTAAAACGGTAATTTCACAAATCGGGGGTATTTCGGTAATTTCGCAAATCGGGGGTATATCGGTAATTTCACAAATCAGAGGTATTTCGGTAATTTCATAAACTGGGGGTATTTCGATAATTTTACAAACCGGGGGGATTTCGATAATTTTACAAATCGGGGGTATTTTGGTAATTTTGCAAACTGAGGGTATTTTGGTAATTTTAAAAATCGGGGGTATTTTAGTAATTTCACACCTGCAATGGATTTTCCAAAGGCCTAATGTCGCCTAGTGTGACTCAACTACCATTTCCGGTCGTACCGGACTATTGGGCCTAAAACCCGATTTCGGCCCATTCGGGCCCACACGCTCGTGTGGCCCACCTAACACAAATCTAGCCACGTATATGAGATTCACCTAGTTTAGTTCACTATATACAACACCATCATACATTTTATTCAATTGGGCCTACGAGCCCATTGGGCCCACTTCGGCCCATCGTGGCCCAAGTAGCCTCAACCCACAAGAATACTACTGATTGCCTCAACTATCGCATCGAAGCCCCACACGTGCGTTTGCACGCTCGTGTGGCTACTATTGCCGTGACCGACACTTCGGCATTTGCCGCTCTACAACTAGAGTAGAGAGAGTTACACACCTGATAGGGGAATCTGGTGCTAATTCGCGCTCCGACCACTCCTGTGCCCAAATGCCCTCCAAGGTATCCTTCCTCCTATCATAGAATGCTCTATATATAGCTAGCTTCTCACTTTCCTTCTTTGTATCTTTCCGATGTGGGATCCCTTCGTCAGTAGAGTTTAAATCCAACTCAAACTCTTGCCGTCCAATTCGCAAAATAAATACTCCCTGCTTTTCATGAGATTCAAACTCAGGCTCCCTTGTAACATAATCCACGCCGCTAGCCACTTGGCCACAAACTCCTCTTGTGTCTTAAACCATGTGCAACTAAATATAAATCTATAGCCAAATTCTAAAGTCCATTTAAAAAGAAAACCAAAATGCAAGAGCCAAGACTTGAACCTTGGACCTCCTTCCTTCCCTGTGGCGTCACTCCCTTATCTCTTATGTGGCGTCACTTTGCCACTACACCACACACTCCACTTATGTCATTTTTCTCCACATTTTATTCTTAAAGCCTACCTACTAACTCCCAGGGTTTTTTTCACCTAAAACCAAAATTTTCCTAAAGCTCAAGTTTAATCCCGGGCTTCATAGAAGCCCCTAACCTTTCAAAATCACTCACCTAATAGGTCCAACAAGCCGTTCTCTTGTTCTCAAAAATTTTAAACGCTACTACGCCCAAGGCCCATTGGGCCCAATCCTACTAGGCCCAACTTTGGGATGTTACAAATCTACCCTCCTTAAAGAAATTTCGTCCTCGAAATTTCCAGCTATAGAAACAGTCGCACATCCTAACCTACAACACTACACTCACGCTGCGCACTCTGATTCTAAAACAGTAATACACTTTCTAACTTAAGCTTGCAACCTCTTCACACAACCAAATATCTAATACAAAAGCAAACAGATATTTAATACCCATACATAAAAAATTTTCATTCAAACATCACATCCAAAACATACACAGAATAAATACAATCATTATAGCATAAAATAAGTAAGGGGACTTACGGATTTGGTGTCGAAGACTCGGGTGCCATACTTCCAATAAAGATACTTTTTTTTAAAACCAAATTTCAAATAACTCTAAAAAAACATTTTCGAACCCATTCCATAGCCGAGTTTTGCAACCTAGGCTCTGATACCACTATTGTAACACCCCAAACCCGGTCAACACACCACGACCGAATCTGGCATGTCACAGAGTGAAAACGATTCGAAGAAAATAGGTTACCGATATATTTTCAGTGAAAGCTCTTCGATTGCCTGTGTTTGGGGAAAACCGATGTATGTATAGTGGAAATTGTTAAGTTGCTTTGAAATCATGTTAATTGTATTACCCGAGGGTAGAGTTTAGAAAACGCGTTGCGTAGCTTAGTCTGAAAACTTTGATTACCAAGTTATTAAAGCAAGTCAAGTAATTACTTAGTCATATTTAAAACCAAATCCAAAGCAGATAAAATCATCCAAACATAATTTAAAGGCCTTGTTACAACCCAAATAAAAACCAGAATTTAAAGTAAAATACCCAAATCAAATGTCCATGTAAAACCGAAGCAATTATCGCATGGTCACCTCGAGTCCACCGGCTCCTCATCCGCGATCTACGAATCACTGAAAAGATAAGGAGAAGGTGAGTCACCAAGACTCGAGTGCATAATCCCCCGATTATAGCAACATGCTTACACAAATCATAATCAAGCAAACATATCATGCACCCAAACCTAGCCATCCACAACTCCTTTTTCTACCCCGTGTGGTACCAAAACCACTGGTGGTGCCAAACCACCGTGACCCAAAGTCGCGATATCAATAATAATGTGGTGCCAAACCACTTTGGTGACCCAAAGTCACGAATAATCCAATTGTGGGGCCAACCCACGTTGTGATACCAAATCACCGCGACAATCCGTTTTATCAAATGTGGGGCCAACCCCTTTGTGGTGCTAAGCCACTTTGGGACGAGTCGCTATGAGGTGCCAAACCTCGGTGACCCAAAGTCACGAATAATCCATATGTGGGGCCAACCCACATTGTGATACCAAATCACCGGTGACAATCCCGTTTTATCAAATGTGGGGCCACCCCTTTGTGGTGCTAAGCCACTGGGACGAGTCGCTATGAGGTGCCAAACCCTCCGTGACCCAAAGTCACGAAATTAATTGTGGTACCAAACCACTTTGGTGGTGCCAAACCCTTTGGTGACCCAAAGTCACAGATATCAATCTTCCCCCTCCTCTCATATCACCCACAATAACGCAATGCACATACAATTCATGCCATCATGCTTAATCATTAGACATATATCGAACATACATAGATAATATCATCATAAATCATGTACCGTAATCTCAACAAAAGCGGACTTACGAAATCCTTGCTCATACCCATAAAGGTATCATATCGAAATCTACGCAGTTTGGCTTTTAACATAGTTTAGGTTATTAACAAGTTTACAACGATTATGAAGTGTGTAAGTTACACACCTGGTTACTAACGCGATTACTGAATCCCGAAGATCCCGATCTAATGCACTAGATCCCCTTTTCCTACATTCGGCCAAACCAAGATCATTAACAAAGGCCATTCGGCTATACTAGCAAATCCCGAAGGGTTAACGCACAACCATAATCAATCATACAATTAACACATACAACGCTAGTACTACCACGAGGGTACAACGGTCATTTTGTCGTTTAAGGGTAAAATGGTAATTTCACAAACCGGGGGTATTTCGATAATTTTGCAAACCGGGGGTATTTCAGTAATTTCACAAATTAGGGGTATTTCGGTATTTTTGTAAACTGGGGGTATTTCGGTAATTTTACAAACTGGGGGTATTTCGGTAATTTTGTAAATCGGGGGTATTTTGGTAATTTAGCAAATCGGGGGTATTTTGGTAATTTTAAAAATTGGGGGTATTTCAGTAATTTTACACCTGTAATGGCTTTTCCAAAGGCCTAATGTCGCCTCGAGCGACTCAACTACCATTTCCGGTCGTACCGGACTATTGGGCCTAAAACCCGATTTCGGCCCATTCAGGCCCACACGCTCGTGTGGCCCACCTAACACAAATCTAGCCACGTATATGAGATTCACCTAGTCTAGTTCACTATATACTACACCATCATACATTTTATTCAATTGGGCCCACTTCGGCCCATCGTGGCCCAAGATGCCTCAACCCACAAGAATATTACTGATGGCCTCAACTATCGCATCGAAGCCCCACACGTGCGTTCGCACGCTCGTGTGGCTGCTATTGCCGTGACCGACACTTCGGCATTTATCGCTCTACAACTAGAGTAGAGAGAGTTACACACCTGATAGGGGAATCTGGTGCTAATCCGTGCTCCGACCACTCCTGTGCCCAAATGTCCTCCAAGGTATCCTTCCTCCTATCATAGAATGCTCTATATATAGCTAGCTTCTCACCTTCCTTCTTTGTATCTTTCCGATGTGGGATCCCTTCGTCAGTAGAGTTTAAATCCAACTCAAACTCTTGCCGTCCAATTCGCAAAATAAATACTCCCTTGCTTTTCATGAGATTCAAACTCAGGCTCCCTTGTAACATAATCCATGCCGCTAGCCACTTGGCCACAAACTCCTCTTGTGTCTTAAACCTTGTGCAACTAAATATAAATCTATAGCCAAATTCTAAAGTCCATTTAAAAAGAAAACCAAAATGCAAGAGCCAAGACTTGAACCTTGGACCTCTTTCCTTCCCTGTGGCGTCACTCCCTTGTCTCTTATGTGGCGTCACTTTGCCACTACACCACACACTCCACTTATGTCCTTTTTCTCCACATTTTATTCTTAAAGCCTACCTACCAACTCCCAGGGTTTTTTCCACCTAAAACCAAAATTTTCCTAAAGCTCAAGTTTAATCCCGGGACTTCATAGAAGCCCCCTAACCTTCCAAAATCACTCACCTAATAGGTCCAACAAGCCGTTCTCTTGTTCTCAAAAATTTTAAACGCTACTACGCCCAAGGCCCATTGGGCCTAATCCTACTAGGCCCAACTTTGGGATGTTACACTAATACTAACTCTCTTTTTATTATCTAGCCTAAAATAAAGGGAATTTGTTGTTTAATCTAAATTAATTAACTACTAAATTAAAGACTCTAAGACAAAGAAGAATGAATTTGGGAAAATAACTTGAGGAAAAATCAATTGATTAAGACGACACCCAAGGAAGAATCAACCTAGACTTCACTTGTTATCTAACTCTGAACCATACGATTTATTCACTTGACTTGATCCGTAATATTCCCTAATGTATATTAAACCCTGTCTCGAAGCGAATAACATCTAACCCTAGGTTGATTAATTGAAATCTCTTTCTAATTAAAACCCCTAGAATTGCATTAACTCGATATATGGAATCCCATATTAGGTTTCACCCTAATCCGGCAAAATCTCGTCACCCTATCTCTAGGCGCGCAATCAAATCCGCTTAACTATGCTAGATCTACTCTTAGGCAGGGACTTTTGCTCCTCCACCTAAGCACATCAAACTTAAATCAATATCCCGAAAATATCAACACAAGAATTATGAACACATAATTAAGAACAAGTTAAATATTTATCATATAGTTTAGTAAACGATAACAAGATTCATCTAAGTTTCATCCCCCTCAGGTATCTGAGGGTTTAGTTCATAACAATATAAAGAAAACATCTCAGAAGAAAAGATAAAACAAAACATAAGAAATCCCTAAAACTACCTGAAGGAATTGAAGGAGAGTCCCTCCGTCTTGAGTATAATTCTGGCTTCTAGAGATGAATCAACTGGCTATCCTCGAGTGAATCCCCACAAATCTGCCTTCTTTGGCCTAGCAAGACGCCCCTAGACGATAGCCTCGGGCTCCCCCTTTTAGGTCATACTTAGGGTGTATATATAGGCTTTTGGAATATGTTTCTTTGCCCCTAAGTATCCCAATCCGAACGAAACTTCTCTTTGCCACGACAGGGGCACGGCCTTGGCACACGCCCGTGTGAATCGTGGCCAGGCCTTGTTGGACTTCATTAATGAGGCACGGCCGTGTGGTCTTGGGCCCAGGCCGTGCTGATTTCGTGCTTTGGCCCATTTGGCCCATTTTCCGTTCTTTTCATCCTCCGGTGCTTCCCTGAGTATAAAACATGAAAATAAAGGATTAAGAGCACCAAATTACATAAAATAAGGGATAATTCATCCAAAAGCATGCTAAATGTGGGATTAAAATATGTTACTTTTATGGTTTATCAGTTAGAAGACAAACAAAAATAGGATGAAGCAGAGTTTGTAAGTTTTCTAAACTTATTTAAATTGCTTAATGATAATTTTCCTCTCATCAAATTAATAGAAAAAGTCCCTAAATATGCAAAATACCTAAAAGAAATAATGGCTAGGCATATGAAAATTAAACAGGGAGATCAAATTAACCTAAACACATCCTGTAGTGTAATTATCACCAAACAAATACCCCCAAATTTAAAAGACTTGGGGAGTTTTACAATTTTGATAGAGATAGGGGATATACATTTTAGCAAGGCCCTATGTGGCCTAGGATTCAATATAAACTTAATCCCTTATCAATATACAAGAAACTCAAGTTAGTATAGCTCAAGAATACATACATCACACTACAGTTAATTGGCAGATCTTCAGTACAACCGAAAGGGGAGCTTGAAGATGTGTTGGTTAAGGTGCACAATTTTATCATCCCGATAGATTTTGTAATCTTAGATTTTGAGGAAGGCTATAAGATCCCCATTCTGCTAGGGAGACCCTTTTCAGCTAGATTTTGGTCCACCACTGACTTAGAAAAGAATGAACTAATTATGAAAATCAATGGTGAGATTGAAACTTTCAAATATGGTCACCTAGAAAATGAGGGTACTAAGAAAATTTTAGCGAAGACATGTTATGAAATATTTTTGAATTTCCCTAACAACCAGGAAGGGTGTATTCTGTAATTGATGCAGGTCAAAAAAGCAAACTCAGAGAGCAGGACAAGGTGGAGTGGCACAACGAACGTTAGACCAATACAGACAGACAACCATCAAATGAAGCGTCCATGTACAGACTGACTGAGCTGACGGATGAATCCAATAGTCATACGTGACAATAGACATTATACTAATTTTGTTGTAAATTATTGTAAATTTAATTTTTGATACATTTAAATAGGAATAGGAATTAATTATATAGATTAAGATTTAATTTAATTGATATAATTTAGACAATGAGTAAAGAGGTACCTGAACACCTTGAAATTAAAATATTAAGCTAAAAATAAGGTCAGTGTCGCAATACTGAACTCCCGTGTCACAACACCGACCAAAAACTTGACAAATCAAGCAACTTAGCTCGATGTCGCAACATGGAACCTCTGTATCGTGACACGACAGACAGTAGCCTTATAGTTTCAAAAATTCAAGGTGTGTTGTGACATTGAACCTCGATGTCACGACATCGGGACACTGACAGGCGTGTCGCAACACGGAGCCCCTTTGTCATGACATCACTGTAAAAAAAATTACAAGGTCGACCTGACCCGCTAAGCAACCCAGTGGCCAAACTTTTACTTTTACCCATTTTTAACCTAAATTAACACTTCTATTTTGTTGTGACCATCGATACGCCCTGTGGCACAACAGAAAATTATTTCGGCGATCCTCAGCCATGGATCCATGTACGAGGAATGAAACGAGTTGAAATAAGGTTGAAGATATACCTTCTTAACTGAAAAAAATGATGAATGGATGTTACTGATTCGATTTTGATTCCAAGCCACAACAAAAATGTCCCGGCCTCTTTGTAGTCCACCCGATATTAAAATGAACGGAACAAACTCTCCTGGAAATTTTCCATAGAAAATCTCCCAAAACAGCTGCTAGACCTTTTTCTTGTTATCTTTTTAAAACACTCTAACCCTAATTCGTGATTTTTTGGTATCCATATATGAAAACGAAATAATCCTATAAAGAACATATGGAAAGCATTAAAAACATTATATTCTTTCTAAAAAGAATTATAACTACCATGTTTCAATGTTTGATCGAAATTATAATCATAATAATTTATTATAATAATTTCGGTAAACTCTATTCTGTTAAAATTTTGTATGAATCAAATTCATATATTAATTTTAACTATGTTCTTTGTTTGTGTACAATAGGCTTGTACATTTAATTCGTTTAATATTTAATTGTCAAATTAAATTAATTCAATAATTAATTTAATGCATGTGACAGCTAACCACAATACCAATTGTGTTTTGGTTTTGTTTGTTTTAACCATAGGGTGCGACCTTTTAGATTCTTGTAACGTTAGTAGTAATACTAGAACACTTCTAATAATACAAGCAATGAGTGGCATCTAACAATGCATCATTGCTCCCTAAGTTACAAGAAGTCGTAATTCGACATAACCTTTCTGTGATAAACCTTTCATGTATTATATCCTTTTGTCCTTTATATCAAGATTGGACACAAGTCATGGAACAATCACACTTGCATAATCCAATCTCATGTTTCTTGATATCTCGAGTAGACCATAGTAAACAAATCAGTATGATATCTCATATCAACTTATTCGAGCATGGACATGCATTTCTAGTCTCACTTAATCAAATGGCCTAAGATATTGCTCCCATTATGTAGGAGGGACAAATAATATATTAATCAATCATATCCCACTACATAGATTGTGGCATATCCAACATCAGTCTTTTCAGTACAACCTGTTATGAAAGGAGTTTGACTGTATCGAAATATATGACTCACGATGTTAGGATAATGATGATCTCAAGTTTGAGAACTGTATACATAGTTATCACTCTGAGTAATTTTGTGATTATTACATAATAATCCAAGAAACATACTTATAGTGGGTCAGTCCAATATGTTGTTCTCTAGCACATACTCATGTATTGATTTTGACATCCCTATGTCAATGACAACACTTTTTCATCAATCAACTACACTTTAGTCTCAATGCATTATTGTTGTCCAAGCCCACAATAATGCTTGACTAAGGACCTTTTAAGATTAATCATATTTTTCTTAGGACTTTTGTAACACCCCAAACCCGGCCTAAACGTTACGACCGGATCTGGCATGTCACATGGAAAGGTCGTTAAAGAAACTTTGTGATCGTTTAAAAATTTCAAGTTTAGTTATTTATGGCTTGTGATCCATTTGTTAATATTTTAGAAAACAACTATTAATGTTTGAGGAAAACCCCGTTTGAACAATCAGCAATAGATAATAACCGAGTTAAAATTAAAACCAAAATAAAATCCCAGAGGCCTTATTACAATACCAAAACCCAAACTTAATAGTGAAAATTTAAAATAAAGAAGACGAAATTACTAGAAAAATACTGCATGGCCACCTCGAGTCCGCCTCGGCTCCAAATCCGTGATCTATCGAGTACCTGTAAATTAAGCAGAGGGGTGAGTCACCGAGACTCAGTGTGTAATTCCCCTTATAACACAATCGGGCCTTAAGCCCCCAGATGCACATTGGGCCTTAGCCCACTCAATATAGCATATATCACATGTATGCAATGCAGCCCAGCCCAACCTAGTTTTCCATCCTCTACACACCACTGTGGTACCAAACCACTGGAGGTTCCAAACCACTGATGACAGAGTCACAAATTATAATATATGTGGGGCCAACCCACTTGTGGTACCAAATCACTATTGACAATCCCTGATGAATATATGTGGGGCCAACCCACTGTGGTACCAAACCACTGGGATGAGTCACGGAAATAATATATGTGGTGCCAAACCACTAAGACATAGTCACTGGATAAAATTATGTGGGGCCAACCCACGTGTGGTACCAAACCACTGGTGACAGTCTTAGAATCACATTTCCCCTCTTCACATCATACCCCAAGGCCCATGCAATATGACATAATAATTCGTGTATGCAGTATGTCATGTATGCAAAACATATATCAAATATAACGTATAACATGAATTACCATCATAATCAGATAAACAAAATACAACATAATCAAGCTAATCAACCTCTAAGGGTATAACAGTAATTTTACCTACCAAGGGTATTTTCGTAATTTACCTATCGAGGGTATTTCAGTAATTTCACACCAGCAATGGCCTTTCCAAAGGCCTAATGTAACCCCGAGCGACTCGACTACCATTTCTGGTCAATACCGGACTATTGGGCCTAAAACCCGATTTTAGCCCATTTGGGCCCACATGCTCGTGTGGCCCAACTAGCACAAATTTAGCCACAGATATGAGATTCACCTCGTCCAGCCTAATATATACTACGCAATCATACAATCTACTCATATGGGCCCACAGGCCCATTGGGCCCACTCGGCCCATCGTGGCCCAAACAACATCAACCCACAAGAATACTAACGATGGCCTCAACTATCGCGTCGAAGCGCCCACACGTGCGCTCGCACGCTCGTGTGGCTACTATCACCGTGTGACCAGCATTCGGCATTTGCCGCTCTACAACTAGAGTAGAGAGAATACACACCTGATAGGAATCTGGTGCTAATCCGCGCTCCAAATGCTCCTATGCCCAACGCCAACCAGGTGTGCTTCCTCACATCATAGATAGCTCTATATATAGCCAGCTTCTCACCTTCCTTCTTTGTATCTTTCCGATGTGGGATCCCCCCGTTAGCAAAGTTTAAATCCAACTCAAACTCTGGCCGTCCAATCTGCAAAATAAATACTCCCTTGCTTGTCATGAGATTCGAACTCAGGCTCCCTTGTAACATAATCCACGCCGCTAGCCACTAAGTCACAAGCTCCTCTTGTGTCTTAAAACATGCCCAACTAAAGATAAGTCTATGGCCAAGGTCTAAATCCATTTAATAAAATAATCTAAAAGAAATGCAAGTTCCACGCCTTGAACCTTGGACCTCCTTCCTTCCTTGTGGCGTCATCTCCTTGCTCCCTAAGTGGCGTCACTTTGCCACTACACCACACACTCCACTTGTGTCATTTTCTCCACATTTTATTCTTAAAGCCTACCTACTAACTCCCAAGGTTTTTTTCCACCTAAAACCAAAATTTCCCTAAAGCTCAAGTTTGATCCCGGGGCTTCATAGAAGCCTCCTAACCTTCCAAAATCACTCACCTAATAGGTATAACCTGCATTAATGCCAATCTCTTGATCTTAAAAATTTTAAACGCTACTACGCTCAAGGCCCTTTGGGCCCAATCCTACTAGGCCCAAATTCGAGATGTTACAACTTTATTACAATTCAGTTTATTTATATACACAGAAAAAGAAATTGAAATAATAATGGCAATGCCTTATATTAATAAACAAGGTAAAATAAGTATGTAATTATAATCATCTCATGATTGGTCTTTGGGCATACTATAACATATTTTACTTAGAATACTTCTAAAACTAATACTAAACATTTTCTAACTCTAAAACCTTCTAATTTCCCTTAAAGCCCTTATTATCTATTCCCTTTTCTTTTCTTCCTTTTGCTCCATTTTTTTTCCTTTCTTTTTCTTTTATTTTTCTCTTGTGTAGATATAAGGCCCCACATCAATGAGGACTTTGCAAAAAGTGACTACAAGGAACAACGAGCATTCAACACAACATGGTTAAGGGTTCCTATTTGATTTTCATTATTACATTGCATTGCTCGTTTTAGAAAAATGTTGCTTGAAAATTAGTTACTCTAGTTGATTACATTAGAAAAATGCTTCCTAGAAAAACTAGGAGAACTAATTAACAAAAGTCACCGATGAGTGTAAATCCCTCTAGTTTCTTGAACCCGAACATCAAATTTTTTTCCTAGAACTTCAAGGGAAGACTTTTATACAAGAGAGGGGTTTCGAACCATTAATGATCTTGTGTAAGGAGATATGGGCATTGGTCCAGTACCATAAGAGGGAGCATTTTTAAATAACCCCCAAAGACCCTGTTATGATCCCTGTAGTATAAGAATTTTATGCGTCATTTAGGGATCGAGAGTCTAGGAGACCATACGATGCCATTTAGGAAAATGCACCAGTTAGGGGTAAAGATGCGTATGCCAGGGAAATTTGTAAATTTTATAATGCTCCATATTATGAATCTAATTTTGTTGGAAATAGTGATTTAGAATATTTTAATGAAATTAATATGGATGATATTATAAATTATTTAACGGAAGGTAAGGGTGAATGGGAACATCGTGTTGGCATTTATTATGCCATTTCTTTTTACTGGAGCAATAATTTTTCCCATCGCAAAGATGTAGATGCAATTTTGTTGTATCAGGACATGGATATACCACTATATAAAGAGATGAATCAGTGGCCAGAAAGTTGGGGTATTCTTCCCTCATTTAGTAACGAACTTGTGCTAAAAGGCCAAAGTTCCAATGACCATAACATAAAAATTCATGAAGCCGTCCAAAAACCTCATTGGAGATTCAATGTACACATAATATACAGAGCTTCAAAGATATCATATTTGGGTTTGAAACAAATGCCAAAAAGAGAAAATGGATGTCTCGACCTCTTTGAAAAGAAAAACAACATCAACAATTCAGAAAGGGTCAGAGGGAAGCAACATCCCAAACTTAAAGTGGGTGATAAGATGGATGCAGAAGATAGGCCCAGTTGGACAAGAATTCGCATGACAACACGGTATGCAAGTACCAAATTTGCCTTCAAATAAATATGGGACAATGCAATTCCATCAACAATCTGAAGAACAAGGCAGTAAGGAAGAGGAAGGGAGTGATGACGACGATGAAGATGATGAGGAGGAGGAGGAGGATGTGGAGCAAGATTCCTAAGAGAAGGATGTTGATTATGAGGCGGCGTTTTAGCCACAACGATCTATGCAGAAAGGGCCAGTCATCCACAACTCAACTTGGCATACATATTTTTTGGGTGGAGGCTCATCCCGAGGCCACATTTCGAGCAAGGGAAAACCTTTGATTGAGAGTTGGCAACCACTTTATTTTGATGATTAAAAGCTTTAATTTTAATTTATGGGACTTGTAAACAATTAACTTGAATTATTTTAATTTTTTTATGAGTAAGATTAATAGTAGTATATATATGTGTATTTTGTCTTCAATTTTCTATGCAGGAACCCTACACAAGGAAAGCACTACATTTACGAGTGTTAACAGAAAAAGGAAGGAGAAACCCACCATAAGGCTAAAGTAACGTCATTGTCAATCGGGTAACTTCTTTCCTATATATTTGAGGGTTTCACATTAGGGACAATGTGCTATCTAAAGTGTGGGGGTACAATAGGAAATTTATGTTTTTATGCTTTATTTTTTTATTTTATTTTTCTTGTCTAAAGTGTGCTTGAGCTTGTAGCAATACAAGTGATTGGTTAGGAGCATGTATATATGTTCATTGTGTTTGCTATAAATTTGGCATGATAGTGAGATTTTAAATTATCAATCATTAGACTAATTAGTTCTATATATTACACTGTAAATAGGCATTAAGTAATTAAGTATACCAAATGATAGGGAAAATATAGGGAAACGAGCATGATAGTATGAATAATAGATTACTAAAGTTGTGATTACTTAGTTGATTAAATTCAAGAATATTGAGATACCTAGGGATGACCTAAGGCATTGTTTGGTATATACCTAAAGACAAAAGGTCAACCCTATTTATTGACCTTTAGTACCATGTTTGAGCCAAAAAACACTTCTTGAGAAACCTTCATACAAAACTCGAAGCCAAAAATAATATTGTACTTATTATTTTTTATTTGGTCCCTGAACTGAACGAATTTAGACGTCGGGCCATACATATTGAGGGATAAGTAGAGACATAATGGTGGTTTTGTAAAACCAATAGTGAAATAGGAAGAAGCAGTGTGGTATAGTGATTATAGGTTAAGCTAACAATGTGTGAATAAAGAAAAAGTCAAAAAAAAGTCAAAATGAGTGGAAAAGATCAAAATCATTAGAAAAACATTAGGAGTAAGACAATATTGAAAAAGTCAAAGTGACCCAAAAATAATGTCATAGAAATAGAAATACTCATTCATAAGTGCACAAAAACTCGTAAGCTGACCATAGTTGCTATTATCATACTGTAACTTACTACATAGAGAAATAATGAAGGTGAGAGAAGAAGAGATAAGGCAGTAAGTGGGAAAGGGGCACTAAAGGGGGTGAATAGGCAACAATACCATGTGGCTGAAACACCCCACACCCGGTCCACGAGCCTGGACCGAATCTGGTATGTTCCTTAAGTAAACTGGTTACAAAATTCTTTTATTACCAGAGGAAAACTTGTGCGATTTTTAAAAACTATTGTTTTGGGTTGGGCTTGAGTTAAAAACCCATTGATCTTATTTTAAAGTCCAATTAATTAAGATGAAAAAAACAATTAGGGTTTATTTTTAAAGAAATAAATTTTACTTAACTTTAATTGAAAATAATTCGTAACATAGTAATTAAAAATAAAAGTAAAGAAATGTAACTTATGGCCTTATTACATCAAGTAAAATCCCAAAATAAAATTAAAATACTTAAATAAATTTAAATATCCATATTGAATAAAACTTCAAGTGAGCATGGCCATCCCTAAACCTGTGAACCGGTCCATTATTGATCGTCACTGAAAAATAGTCCCACAACGGGGTGAGTCAACAGACTCAATGTGTACACAACACTAAAATTCAATAGATCAGGCATACATTTTTCATATCCAATACTTATTCATATAACAGATAAAAATGATGATGCAACCCAAACCCAAACCTAGGTGCCATCCGCTACACATCCCTGTACCAACTTGCACACCGTGGGGACTACTAAGTCAACCCTCCATCCGCTACACACCATCGAAGGCAGTCGCTGCAGTCGACGTGCTCATCGCCCATATAAAATTTGTGGCATAGCCACCAGATAATTGTGTCATGAGACACCACATTCAGATAATGTAACCGAAGTTACCACATTCAGATAATGTGACCGAAGTCACCACATTCAGATAGTGAGACCGTAGTCATCACATTCACTTCCCCTTTTTCATATATCCCGAATGACCCATATTATTTGTAACATCCTGAAAAGGGCCTATGCATTTTTGGTTTAATTGTAAGAAATGACATATCTTATGTGTTATGAATATATTTTGAACACTTTTGGAAACCTGGAAATGTATGGAAATGTTAAGTTTAAAAGAGGAAAGTGAACATTTTTAGAACCTTGGAAATGTAAGGAAATGTCATGGAAATGTAAGGAAATGTCTTGGAAATGTCTTGGAAATGTCTTGTAAGGAAATGTCATGGAAATATAGGGAAATGTCAAGTTTACAGAGCCGATCGAAAATTTTTGAAAACTTAGAAATGACCTAGAAATGACGAGTTTTAAGGTTTAAAAGGGGAAATTAAGGCAAGGTGGCCTTAAAAGAAAAAGTTTGTGAAATTTGACACACAAACAGGCTTGGAAAAGTGGTCTGAAGATGCCACTTAGGGCCTATGGAAATGGCGCCATATGCAAGAGGAATGGGCCTAAGTTCGAGTCACATGGGAAGTAAATAAAAGAAATTTTATTTTGCTACAAGGAGCAGAGAGGTGGACGGCACATGGCTATAAATTAGGAGCTTTTATTATTTTATAAATAGTGGATAAATAAAGGATTTATTTATCATTATTTTCAAGAGATAATTGTTGGATTAAATTCTTTTAATTTGAATAAAGAGATAAAGAGGAAAATAAGGGAGAAGTGATGGCCAAGTAAGGGACTTTGAGTTTAATAATTTTGGCTAAGTAAGGATAGTTGCTGAATTATCTTTTATTTTAAGTGATAATTAAAGGATAAAGTTATTAGATAGAGGAGTGGTGGCCAAGTAAGGGACTCCTTAGATGATAATTTCGGCTATAAAAGGAAGGAAGGAGGGCTACTCATCAATTTTTGCTTCCTCCTTTCTCTGCCGAATTCTTAGTGCTCTCTTCTCTTCTTTTCTTTCTTTTCTTTTGTCAAGTCGAGATTAAGTAATTGTTGGAACCTAGCCGAATATTTTCCTCTCCATTAGAAGCCATAGCCGAATCCTCCATCTTTATTCTTCCTTCTCTTTTCTTTCCAATCCATCAAAAGCCGAATCTTTGAGGGGCTTCAAGCATAGGTCTTTGTCGATTTCTTCAAGAAAGGGTAAGAACAAGTTTTGATTTCTATTCTTTTCTTTTAGATTTGTGAAATCTAGGACTAATCCCATCAATATTCTTATTTGCCAAAACTTTGAAGAGATCTTTCGAGATTTACTAAGTGTCGACTACAAGGAAGGAGAAGTTCTTTTCAGAAGGTGCACCATAGGCCACGTGTTCCCTAGTTATTCGGTGAGTTTTGGGATTTAAAATCCACAAGGTAAGTTTAAGTATACTAATCCTACTAGGATTTGGATTTATGGCCGAATGGCTTTTTATTAAAGTAGTAGGTGATTAATCAAATGTAGAGATTAAGGATCCAAGCATTAGATCAAGCTTTTAGGGATCTCAAGGAAATTTTAAGCGAATCAGTGTGTACCCACACTAACTTTTAATAAGATTTATGGTAATATGTAATATATGCATGTTTATAAGAATGTGGCTAAGGTACCATAATATGGTACAAAGTACTCAGGTACGTTTCCTACTCCTATTAGGATTACGAAATATGTTATATTTAACATGTGAAATATGATAAGAATGTGAATTTAAGTATGATATGCATACTATGAATAATATGGGGCATTCGGGTTATATGAAAAAGGGGAAGTGAATGTGACGACTTCGGTCTCACTATCTGAATGTGGTGACTTCGGTTACATTATCTGAATGTGGTAACCGGTTACATTATCTCGAATGTGGTGTCTCATGACACAATTATCAGTGGCTATGCCACAAATTTTATAAGAGGCGATGAGCACGTCATTGCAGCTGATCGCCTTCGATGGTGTGTAGCGGATGGAGGGTTGACTTAGTAGTCCCCACGGTGTGTGATTGGGCAGTACGGGGTGTGTAGCGGATGGACAACTAGGTTTGGGTTTGGGAATGCATCATAACCTGTATTCTATGTTTTGAATGTGTAATATGTGATATGCCTGATTCTATTATGATTTAGTGTCGTGTACACATTGAGTCTATTTGACTCACCCCGTTGGGGAACATTTTTCAGGTGATGAACAGTGATGGACCGGGACGGTAGAACTTGTGGTGGCCATGCTCAACATGAAGTTTATATTTTTGAGGACTCTTGAATTTATTTTAGTACTTTGAATCATTTTGGGAATTATTTGATGTAATAAGGCCATAAGGCCATAGTTGAATTACTTTACACTTATTTTTATTTATTATGATTATGAATTTTATATATTAAAATTTAATTAAAATTTCTTTTAAACTAAACCCTAAATATTTTGTCACTTAAGATAAAAGGGATTTCAATATAAAACGAACCTGTTTTCAACACAAGCCCAACCCAAAACAATATTTTTCTTAAAATCACACAAGTTTTCCTAAGAACAAAAGAATTTTGAACCGGTTTACTTGAGGAACATACCAAATCTGGTCAAAGCTCGTGGGCTGGGTTTGGGGTGTTTCATTATTCATATCATGCATATCATACTTAAATTCACATTCTTATAAATTTTCACATGTTATAAATAACATATTTCATAATCCTAGTGGAAGTAGGAAACGTACCTGAGTACTTTGTACCATATTATGGTACCTTAGCCACATTCTTATAAACATGCATATTTTACATATTACCATCAATCTTATTAAAAGTTAGTGTGGGGTACACACCTGATTCGTTTAACGAAGTCCTTGAAATCGAAGAACCGATCTACGATTTAGATCCTTAACTCCTATATTCGGCCAATCATTTAAACACATTAATAAACCTTTTTAAAACCAAATCCTAGTAGGATTTGTATCTTTCAAAACCTACCTTGTTGCCGATTGACTTAAGAATCAAGTCCCAAAACTTTGTTGTATTCCTTCTTGCATTGGCCAATCATTAAAACACATCATAGGTTAGTTTTGGCTTTTGGGAATAAATCCAAATACTTAAAATAGGCTTTGGCCGAATGTCTTAAACACATACCTTTGTGATCTCAAATCCCGAAAAGTATCCTTGCTTTCCTAGGGATGTCGAAATTCCTATAACCATATGTTAGGTTTAATCTAACATTAAAACTTAAAACAAGACCTTTGGATCTTATAATTTCTTACCTTAGATCCCGAAATATTCCTCCTTGTAGTCGATAGTTGTAGAAACCCGAGAGATCCCTTAATACTTGATCGACTACTTCCTTGCTTAGATTCACTGGGAGATTCGGCTATGGCTTCTAATGGAGAGGAAAATATTCGGCTAGGTTCCAACAATTACTTAATCTCGACTTGACAAAAGAAAAGAAAGAAAAGAAGAGAAGAGAGCACTAAGAATTCCTGAGAGAAAGGAGGAAGCACAAATTGATGAGTAGCCCTCCTTCCTTCCTTTTATAGCTGAAATTATCATCTAAGGAGTCCCTTACTTGGCCACCACTCCTCTATCTCGATAGCTTTATCCTTTAATTATCACTTAAAATAAAAGATAATTCAGCAACTATCCTTACTTAGCTGAAATTATTAAACTCAAAGTCCTTACTTGGCCATCACTTCTCCCTTATTTTCCTCTTTATCTCTTTATTCAAATTAAAAGAATTTAATCCAACAATTATCTCTTGAAAATAATGATAAATAAATCCCTTATTTATCCACTATTTATAAAATAATAAAAGCTCCTAATTTATAGCCATGTGCCGTCCACCTCGGTCTTACGGAAGCAAAAATAAAACCTCCTTTATTTACTTCCCAAGTGACTTGAACTCAGGCCCATTCCTCTTGCATATGGCGCCATTTCCATAGGCCCTAAGTGGCATCTTGGACCACTTCTCCAAGCCTGTTTGTGTGTCAAATTCCACAAACTTTTTCTTTTAAGGCCACCTTGCCTTAATTTCCCCTTTTAAACCTTAAAACTCGTCATTTCTAGGTCATTTCTAAGTTTCCAAAAATTTTCGTTGACTCTCTGTAAACTTGACATTTTCTTACATTTCCAAGTTTCAGAAATGTTCACTTTCCTATTTTGAATCATTTCCAAATCATTTCCATCCATTTCCATACATTTTCAGGTTTCCAAAAATGTTCATTTCTAACTCATTTTCATTCATTTCCGGGTTTCCAAAAATATTCAAAATTTATTCTTAGTACCTAAAACATGTCACTTCGTAGAACTAAACCGAAAATGCATAGGCCCTTTCCAGGATGTTACAGTTCTACCCCCCTTAAAAAAATTTCGTCCTCGAAATTTCCTAACTAAAATAATTAAAGGTATTCTTTGTCGCATCGTCTCTTCTGGTTCCCACGAAGCTTCCTCCGATCCATGGTTGCGCCATAACACTTTGACTAGAGGAACTGACTTCCTACGTAACACTTTCACATCACGTTCCAATATCCGAATCGGCTCTTCCTCGTAGGATAAGTCTGGCCTTAGCTCTACTTCTTCGACAGGTACCACATGAGACGGATCCGATCGGTAACGACGTAGCATGGACACATGGAATACGTCGTGCATCTGCTGCAACTCGTGGCAACTCCAATTGGTATGCCTGCTGGCCCAACTTCGCTTCAAGATTCTATAAAGCCCTATAAACCTTGGGCTTAACTTCCCTTTGCGACCAAACCTCATCACCTTCTTCCAAGGCGAGACCTTCAGAAACACTTGATCTCCCACTTCAAACTCTATTTCCTTCCGTTTAAGGTCTGCGTACGACTTCTGCCTATCAGAGGCTTCTTTTAACCGTGCTCGAATCATCTCAACCTTCTCTTCAGTTTCGGGCACTAACTCTGGACCCAAAACTCGACGTTCTCCTAACTCAGTCCAACAAGTAGGAGTTCGACACTTCCGACCATACAATGCTTCATATGGTGCCATCCGAATGCTAGCCTGATAGCTGTTGTTGTAGGCGAACTCAACTAAAGGCAAATAGTCTTCCCAACTTCCTCAGAAATCCATCACACAGCCTCTCAACATATCCTCCAACACTTGTATAACTCGTTCAGATTGCCCGTCTGATTGTGGATGAAAAGCCGTAGTGAAGTCCAACTTAGTGCCTAAAGCTTGATGAAGTGCCCTCTAGAACCGAGACGTGAACCTTGGGTCTCTATCGGAGATGATCGATACTGGTACTCCATGTAACCTCACAATTTCCGCCACATATAACTTGGCCAACTTCTGAAGAGAATAGTTTACTCTTACTAGAATGAAATACGCGGACTTGGTCAAACGGTCCACTATTACCCATACCGAGTCCTTCTTAGTAGGCGTAAGGGGAAGCCCACTAACGAAGTCCATGGTAATTCTCTCCCACTTCCATTGGGGAATCTCGATTGGTTGAAGCAATCCCGATGGAACTTGGTGTTCAGCCTTAACTTGCTGACACGTCAAACATTTCCCCACAAATTCAGTAACTTCCCGTTTAAGATCAGACCACCAAAATTGTTCCCTTAGATCTCTGTACAGCTTAATGCCTCCGGGATGCATAGCATAAGGGCTACTATACGCCTCCCGAAGAATACTTTGTCTTAACTCCTCGTCTCTCGGCATACAGACTTTACCCTTGTAGCACAATACTCCTTCATCATTGACGCCATAGTCCTTTAATTCTCAGTTCACGTACTTGCTTTGAAACTCAAAGACTTAGGTCCTTATCGACCAATTGTCCCTTTTTCACCTCATTCGACCATGTGGGCTTGACTTGCAACTCGCCAACAAAGCTTCCATCATCGTACAAACTTAAGTGAGCGAACATAGGCCTTAGATCCGACACAACCTTCCGACTTAGGGCATCGGCTACCACATTCGCCTTGCCCGGATGATATTCTATCGAGCATGTCGTAGTCCTTCAACAACTCCACCCACCGCCGTTGCCTCAAGTTCAACTCCTTACGAGTCAACAGATACTTAAGGGTCTTGTGGTCGTGTAGATCACCGACCTTTCTCCATAGAGGTAGTGCCTCCAAACCTTAAGGCGAAAACCCACTGCTTGCCAACTCTAAGTCATGAGTTGGGTAGTTAACCTCATGAGGCCTTAGTTGCTTTAGACGCATACGCGACTACTTTTCCATCTTGCATTAGCACACATCCTAATCCCGTATGTGAAGCGTCACAATACACCACAAAATCCTTCCCAGCCTCTGGCTGAATTAACACTGGAGCCTCCGTCAACACCTTCTTAAGGTTGTCAAAGCTCTTCTGTTGCTTATCAGACCATTCAAAGGGTACTTCCTTCCTTAGTAACTTTGTCAAAGGCGCGGCTATTGACGAGAACCCTTCCACAGACCTTCTGTAATAGCCTGCTAAACCTAGGAAACTTCGGATCTCAGCCACGGACCTAGGTGGTTTCCAATCCAACACTGCCTCGATCTTCCTAGGGTCCACTCTTATTCCTTCTGCGGATACCACATGTCCTAGGAATGCCACCTCCTTAAGCCAAAATTCACACTTGCTGAATTTGGCATAGAGCTTCTTCTCCCTTAATACTTGCAGCACAATTCAGAGGTGTTCATCATGCTCTTCTTCAGACTTAGAGTACACCAAAATATCGTCGATGAACACAACGACGAACCTATCCAAGTATGGTTGGAAAACCCGGTTCATCATATCCATGAACGCGGCTAGAGCATTTGTCAATCCAAATGGCATCACCACAAACTCAAAATGGCCGTATCTTGTCCTAAAAGCGGTCTTATGGATATCTGCCTCCTTCACCTTCAACTGGTGATATCCCGACCTTAAGTTTATCTTTGAGAATACTGCGGCCCCCTTCAGCTGATCGAACAAGTCATCGATCCTTGGCAAAGGATACTTGTTCTTGATGGTCAGCTTATTCAACTGACGGTAATCTATGCACATACGTATAGTTTCGTCTTTCTTCTTTACAAACAGAACTGGTGCTCCCCATGGAGACACACTGGGTCGTATGAACCCACGATCCAACAACTCTTGGATTTGAGCCTTGAGCTCAACTAACTCCTTTGGCACCATTCGGTATGGAGCGATTGACACAAGAGTTGTTCCTGGCAGCAAGTCTATTCCAAACTCCACCTCCCTATCTGGGGGTATTCCTGGTAATTCCTCCGGAAATACATCTTCAAAGTCTTTCACCGTTCTAACTCCACTGACACCTTCTTCCTTTCCACCTAACGCACTTACGAAGGCTAAGAACGCCTTGCACCCTTTCTTAACCATTTTCTCAGCCTTCAACGCTGAAACTACGTTGGACAGGTAGTTTCTTCTCTCTCCGATCATTACTACTACTTCATCCTCCGGGGTCCTTAGTTCCATTCGTTTAGCCGCACAATCCAACACGGCTCGGTGCTCTACTAGCCAGTCCATTCCAAGTATAAGTTCAAACTCCCCGAAAGGTAGTTCCACTAAGTCAGCCCGAAAGTTCACTCCCTGAATCTCTAGGGGTACATTCCGAAAGATCTTATCCATGATGCGCTCTGTTGCTTCCAACCAGTACTCAGCTGAACTGGGTACCACACCCGATACTCCACGAAACATTTTGGCTCCATTAGCTCGAAGCCGCTCAGGCACAGACTTACGGGTTCCCGAATTTCCTCCTGCACCAGCCACCAACTCCAAAACTCGTGAGTACTGACCCACGACACAAAGCATCTTCTCCCGTCCGAGCTTGTCGCTCAACACCCACCCACAGGGGTGGTGGTGGTGGTGGTATCTCATTGTCAGACCCTTGACCCGATCTAACGGGTTCTGACACCGTCATCCTTCCTCTACCTCGTCCACGACGACCACGTCCTCTAGAGCTCATTTCTAACGTCGTAATCTGATTAAGAAGTTTTATGAATTAGTCTTTCTTTCACTTGTTTACCCGCGAAGAAGTTTTATGAAAAAGAATTTAGGAGTGGTTCTTTCGTATTCATACATGCACACAGTCTTTCCATTCATTCGTACATCCATCAAACAATTATGAACTTTCATTCATTCAGAGAAAGGTTGTAGTTTTCATTGTTATTGTTTTTCCACTACCCAGGGTATTTTCGTAATTCTTTCCTACTGGGGTATTTTCGTAATTTTTTAAAAGGAAAAAGTTCCTTGGTGATTTTGTCATAAAGTATTTTGGTATTTTTAAATTCGGGGTATTTTGAAAAATTTTGAAATCCAGGGGCATTTCGGTGATTTTGGACCTCGGGGGTATTTTGGTGATTTTTTTCCAAGCCGGGGTAAATTTGTAAAATCTTATAAATCAGGGATATTTCAAAGGTTGCAAAACTTTGAGGGTTCATTTTGAGAATTGTACTTTTCAAAACGGTGATGTTGCAAAAATTTTGGAAATCAGGGTCATTTTGGTAATTTTATAAGTTAGGGGCAATTTTGAAATTTCCAAAATTCAAGGTATTTTTGATAATTTGCAAATTAGGGTTTTTGAACATTGATAAAATAATGAAATTTTGGCAAAATCTGTTGGGTAGTTGGTCATTTTATAAACCAAGGGTATTTTGGTAATTTTACCACTAGGGGCATTTTGTATAAATCGGAAATCTTTGAAAAATTTTGTAAAGATGGTTTTCATGAATTTAGAAGAAAGTTTTAAGAGTTCTAAAACTAGGGTTTTGTTGTTTTTATAAAAACACGGCTAATTCCTTTTCGGGTTTTAGTTATTGTGTTTAGCCTATGACCGAGTCCTCTTGGTCGGGGTGAACTAAAGCTACGCACTGTGCGAGATTCGAGTGGAGAGGAGGTGAGTCACGCGGATCGCTTAAATACCAAGCTCCCACCGAAACCATTCCTAGACATGCGCACAAAGGTTGCCACACCTATCGAGCCCTCCGGGTTAGGGTGAGAACCGGCTACGCACTGCAGGATTCTGCGCGGAGAGGAGGTGAGTCACTAGGATCGCTTAAATACTGTGCTCTTAGGATCCAATCCTAGACATGCGCATTGTGGGTTACCACACACCCTAACTCGGTGACTTAGCCATAGGTTTGTTTAACGTTCCTTAAGTCTTATGTGTTTGTGTTTGAGTAGACTAGTCCTAGGGTTCAAGTTCCTATCATGCTATTCTACGTTCCATTCCTTTTCTACCCTTCTAATATTCATTACACATAATCACACAAATGGTTTGGGGTGCTTACCCGTGGATCATGGTCGGAGACTTAGGAGCCATGCCGTAAAAACCTGTTTATTTCATACAATCCTTTCAAAAGCTTACTTGGCTCGATTTGAAAATGTTTTGGGCCTTAGCCCATAGGCCGAGAGTTTAAAAGCAGGGCTCGATACTAAATCGAAACACCCCACACCCTACCCACGAGCCCGGACCGAATCTGTATGTTCTTAAGTAAACTGGTTACAAAATTCTTTTTATTACCAGAGGAAAACTTGTGCAATTTTTAAAAACTATTGTTTTGGGTTGGGCTTGAGTTAAAAACCCATTGATCTTATTTTAAAGTCCAATTAATTAAGATGAAAAAAACAATTAGGGTTTATTTTTAAATAAATAAATTTTACTTAACTTTAATTGAAAATAATTAGTAACATAGTAATTAAAAATAAAAGTAAAGAAATGTAACTTATGGCCTTATTACATCAAGTAAAATCCCAAAATAAAATTAAAATACTTAAATAAATTTAAATATCCATATTGAATAAAACTTCAAGCTGAGCATGGCCATCCCTAAGCTTCCGCCGAACCCGGTCCATTATTGATTGTCACCTGAAAAATAGTCCCACAACGGGGTGAGTCAATGCACTCAATGTGTACACAACACTAAAATTCAATAGATCAGGCATACATTTTTCATATCCAATACTTATTCATATAATGAGATAAAAATGATGATGCAACCCAAACCCAAACCTAGGTGCCATCCGCTACACATCCCCCGTACCAACTCGCACACCGTGGGGACTACTAAGTCAACCCTCCATCCGCTACACACCATCGAAGGCGATCGCTGCAATCGACGTGCTCATCGCCCATATAAAATTTGTGGCATAGCCACAGATAATTGTGTCATGAGACACCACATTCGAGATAATGTAACGAAGTTACCACATTCGAGATAATGTGACCGAAGTCACCACATTCGAGATAGTGAGACCGTAGTCATCACATTCACTTCCCCTTTTCATATATCCCGAATGACCCATATTATTCATATCATGCATATCATACTTAAATTCACATTCTTATAAATTTTCACATTTTATAAATAACATATTTCATAATCCTAGTGGAAGTAGGAAACGTACCTGAGTACTTTGTACCATATTATGGTACATTAGCCACATTCTTATAAACATGCATATTTTACATATTACCATCAATCTTATTAAAAGTTAGTGTGGGGTACACACCTGAATCGTTTAACGAAGCCCTTGAAATCCCGAAGAACCGATCTACTGATTTAGATCCTTAACTCCTATATTCGGCCAATCATTTAAACACATTAATAAACCTTTTTAAAACCAAATCCTAGTAGGATTTGTATACTGAAAACCTACCTTGTTGCTGATTGACTTAAGAATCAAGTCCCAAAACTTTGTTGTATTCCTTCTTGCATTCGGCCAATCATTAAAACACATCATAGGTTAGTTTCGGCTTTTGGGAATAAATCCAAATACTTAAAATAGGCTTTGGCCGAATGTCTTAAACACATACCTTTGTGATCTCAAATCCCGAAAAGTATCCTTGCTTTCCTAGGGATGACGAAATTCCTATAACCATATGTTAGGTTTAATCTAACATTAAAACTTAAAACAAGACCTTTGGATCTTATAGTTTCTTACCTTAGATCCCGAAATATTCCTCCTTGTAGTCGATAGTTTTAGAAACCCGAGAGATCCCCTTAATACTTCAGTCGACTACTTCCTTGCTTAGATTCACAGGGAGATTCGGCTATAGCTTCTAATGGAGAGGAAAATATTCGGCTAGGTTCCAACAATTACTTAATCTCGACTTGACAAAAGAAAAGAAAGAAAAGAAGAGAAGAGAGCACTAAGAATTCAGCAGAGAAAGGAGGAAGCACAAATTGATGAGTAGCCCTCCTTCCTTCCTTTTATAGCCGAAATTATCATCTAAGGAGTCCCTTACTTGGCCACCACTCCTCTATCTGATAGCTTTATCCTTTAATTATCACTTAAAATAAAAGATAATTCAGCAACTATCCTTACTTAGCCGAAATTATTAAACTCAAAGTCCCTTACTTGGCCATCACTTCTCCCTTATTTTCCTCTTTATCTCTTTATTCAAATTAAAAGAATTTAATCCAACAATTATCTCTTGAAAATAATGATAAATAAATCCCTTATTTATCCACTATTTATAAAATAATAAAAGCTCCTAGTTTATAGCCATGTGCCGTCCACCTCGCCGTCTTTCGGAAGCAAAAATAAAACCTCCTTTATTTGCTTCCCAAGTGACTCGAACTCGTGCCCATTCCTCTTGCATATGGCGCCATTTCCATAGGCCCTAAGTGGCATCTTCAGACCACTTCTCCAAGCCTGTTTGTGTGTCAAATTCCACAAACTTTTCTTTTAAGGCCACCTTGCCTTAATTTCCTTTTAAACCTTAAAACTCGTCATTTCTAGGTCATTTCTAAGTTTCCAAAAGTTTTCGTTCGGCTCTGTAAACTTGACATTTTCTTACATTTCCAAGTTTCCAGAAATGTTCACTTTCCTATTTTGAATCATTTCCAAATCATTTCCATCCATTTCCATACATTTTCAGGTTTCCAAAAATGTTCATTTCTAACTCATTTTCATTCATTTCCGGGTTTCCAAAAATATTCAAAATTTATTCTTAGTACCTAAAACATGTCACTTCGTAGAACTAAACCGAAAATGCATAGGCCCTTTCCAGGATGTTACAGTGGCAAACTAATTTCGTGCTTTAAACTATTTTGATAATACATGTTCTTCAATTCCATACCAACTTTAAGCCTAAGAATGTTATAAGCCGAAAAGTCCTATGCGACCTAGGTAAATCTATTTGTGAGTGAACATTGTATTAAGTGATTGTAATAATAATTGTGTGTATTTTACTATTATAATCAAAGGCCCTATGTAATTTCTTAATGGACTAATATATTCAATGATATTTTTGTTTATTTACCTTGTAATATACTAAACTAAGGTGTTTGAGGTTGATAGTGGTAAGCCCTTTACATATCATGTCAGAATTATGTGTATTTACAATTAATCTTATTTACTTCGCTCCGGAACTAATATTTGTATCATACTTTCTCAAGGGTTGTCCTTTACTTATTATTTTTATGTTTTCTTGCTTGAGGACAAGCAATGACTTAAATGTGGGGGATTTGACCTGCCACAATTTGTTGTAGTAGATTAATCTATTTTCCATACTTAATGAGCTCATAGGAAAGAAATTTAGTTATCTTTTTTGTTTAGTTTTTTATTTTAGTTTATAGTTAATAAAAATAGCAATTTAAGCTATTTATATGACCGTGGGGGCCAAAGTAGGCCTAAAGGTAGACTAACATGTTTAGAGGCATAAGGCAGGAGACTGCCCGCGATGTTGCAACACAGTAAACAGAGTACCCAAAAGGAGTAGTCTGCCTTCAGTGTCACGACATAGCCCTGAAATAAAGCCCTAGCATGTAAACTACAATCAGTGTCACGACACATGCCAAAGGGTGTCACAACATGTAACACCCCTTACCCGTAACCGACGCTGGGACAGGGTACGAGGCATTACCTATCTTAAACACATGCAAACATACATTTTCGAGTCATAAAATTTCGCTCAATTTTAAAAATTTTTAAACTTTGCCTTAAACTCCCTAATATGTACCTACGAGGCCCAAAACACACTTTGAAAACGGTTCGGGACTAAACTGAGCACTTTAGAAAAACTTTAGAAAATATCTTTGAAATTAGGGGCACACGCCCGTATGGAAGAGTGACACGTCCGTGTGTCCTCTTAACATGGCCATGCTGAAGGACCGTGTAACTCACACGACCTGAGCATATTGGGACACGTCCGTGTCCCTAGCCCGTGTGGATTTATTTCTCTTTTCGAACCTACAGGGATTTTCACATGGCCTGGCGCACGCCCGTGTCCATGGCCCGTGTCCCTCACACGGCCGTGACACACCCGTGTTTCAGCCCGTGTGCAAAAACCTTGACATTCTGTTTCCAACGTCATCAACCCTTTAAGGTCGTATAGCCAAGGCACACACCCATGTGCTAGGCTGTGTGGTGAATTTAATTACACAATTAAGGTGCAGAGGACACACGACTGGACTACATGCCCATGGGGCAGACCATGTGTCACACACGACCCAGACACACGCTCGTGTGTCTACCCGTGTGGACAAAAACAAGGCTATTTACCAAGCCTTTTGCCACCCTTACTTGCACCAACATACACAACATCAAGTAACACCCATCCACACATAAATACATGACCAATTCACCACAACTAAGACATTTACACAACATGGCCACTTCACTTCATTCACATGCAGCACTTATCACATTCTTTATCAATTCAATCATAAAAGTTGCTCAATCATGCATTAACATACCATATGCTCAACCATGCAAATTTTCACATTCATGAAAAACATCATCATATGCATATAACAATAACAAATATTAGCCACCATCCATGGCCTTATACAAAATGATCTATCAAATAGCATAGGCCCACATTTAGTAAATTCAGCTATGACACTCAACAACATAATTAAATCTCCTATACATGCCACAACTCAACTACTTGAATTCAACAATACCCGAAGTGATAGCTTGATAGTGTGATGGTATCTCCGACGTTCTCCAACCCGAGCTAGCCTGAGGACATTATAAACATGGAAAATAGATAGAGTAAGCTATATAGCTTAGTAAGTTGGTATGTAAATAATAAGCAATTTATTAACATACTTTTAAAAATCCTCATATTAAGTTCTCAAGATAATACAATCATAATTGCACAAAGTTCCATTATTCACTTTTGAGCATATCAAGCTGTCTAAGCGAGTCATAATCACTAAATTATTTATGTCTTGAGCTACGGAACTCCAAATTTAATTCTGTTAATTTTCCCTGAAACTATACTCACATATCTCCTTACCATAAAGTTTCCAAAATTTTTGGTTTAGCCAATAAGTACAGTTTATTCTTTAAAGTCGTCCTTATTCTGCTATATGATAGTTTCAACCCTTCTTCACTAAGAATTAATTATCTCCTCATATGGGACTCGGATGATGTTCCCATTTGATTCTTTTGCAAATAGATTCATTAATAGTTTCAAACATATAAATTATAACTCATAATTATTTTTATACTATTTTTAATGATTTTCCAAAGTCAAAATAGGGGATTCCGAAATCATCTTGACCCTGTTCCACAAAATTTCAAACATCTCATAATATGAAATTCTTTTGCTTACACTGTTTCTTCTAGTGAAACTAGGCTCAATAATATTTAATTTCATATCTAATTCAACCTCTAATTCGATTTTTACAATTTTTGGTGATTTTTCAAAGTTATACAACTGCTACTATCCAAAACTATTTTATTACTAATTTTACTCTTTCATGATTGCTTTGTATTAACATCCATTTAATCATACATAACACCAAAGCATATCCTTAACTAGCCATTCCAATAGTTAGTCATTATCGAATATTTACATGCCATTTATTTGCCCCTTTAACCTATACATCAACAACAAAACTTAAACTTATCATGTCTCAATTTAATTTGGCCTAAAAGCCTCACACATGATCATCAATCAAATTTACCACCTATTTATACATCATAAGTATAGACCTGTCGTCACAAGGTCATCACAAGATCATTTTCATAGGTGTGACTTACTCATTTATAGACCTATCATCACAAGGTCATCACAAGATCATTTTCATAGGTATGACTTACTCATTTACATTCTTACCAAATGTTCCATATACATCGAATTCAGTACTCATGAATTTTGCGTACATACCTGTTCCCTTTCAACATGATCATACTTTGTCATTTCTTTGACATCATCTTTGGATTTACACGTTGAACCTCTTGGGATACTAAGGATACTTGTACATGATGTATCGTACCAATGCCATGTCCCAGACATGGTCTTACACTGGCTCTCATATCGTGGCCGATGCCATGTCCCAGACATGGTCTTACACTATGTAACAGTCCAGTTTTGACCCTAGTCGGAGCAGTGGTTTCGGGACCACAAATTTGAGTTAGAATAACATTTTAATATTATTTTTTATGTCTGTAGAATATGATTTAGCACGTGTTAAAGTTTCGTGAGTTAATTTGTCCGACTGTGTGTTTAATTTGGTAAAAGGACCTAATTGTGAGAAATACTAAATTAGCATGCTCTAAGATAAGGTATCTATTTGATGTGGCTTTTAAATGAGAAGGCCTTATGAGGCAATTAATCCATTATTTAGTAAGTGGTTGTTAAATGACAAAATAACCTTATTATATAAATATGTTTTATATGTTAAAGGAAAGGTTAATTTAGTAAATGAATAAATAATGTATTTATTATTAAACAAAACCAATTGAAATCCATGTTCATCTTTTGTTTTTATGAGCAAAAATAAGAAAAAGAAAACAAGGGTTTGAGCTTTGCATATTCGGCTACTTTAAAGCTTAATTCAAGGTATGTTTCAATTCAATTTTTGATAATTTTTACTTTGTAATCGTTGCTTTGTATACTTCAAAACACATGCCTCAATTTTGTGAATTGATAATGTTTTTTAAATGTGCCATTGATGAACATGTGGATTTTTGGATGTTTGATGGTGAATTATGAAAGATATATGTTTGATTAATATGTTTTGTCTTTGGAGTTTTGGTAATTTTGAGTAATTTAGACTAAATTGAAAAAATAATATTTTGAGGGATTAAATTGTGAAATAAATGAAATGTGTGGATTTGAATGAGCATGGGTGATATTAGGCCAAGCATGAATATTATGAAATTTGGTGTATTTTGTGATTTTGTGATTTTGTGAAATAGGGACTAAAATGTCCAAATGTGAAAATGTGAGGGTTAATTTGCAAATTGCCCTAAATATGTGTTTTTGGATTGAATTGAATGATTTGATGAATAAATGGGTTACATTTAAATATGTATAGATCAAGAACCGAAGAAAACGGACTTAGATCGCGGAAAGTCGAAAGTGGCCGAATAGTCGAGTCCGTACGTTAATCGAATCTGAGGTAAGTCGATATACAAATAAATGTATTTGATTTGAGCTATTTATGCATTTATGAAATTTAGATGGCTATGAATAATGCTCAAGATGGTATGTATGTGAAATCTGAGGATATATCGACAAGTTATAAATGTCCGAGAAGTCACGTACGAACCTAGGAATAAATAGGAATTACGTATGTCATGACATAGGTTTCCATATGTGAGATCATGTAAGACCACGTCTGGGACGCTGGCATTGATTCGAGATATCGTGTAAGACCACGTCTGGGACGTTGGCATCGATATGAGATTTACGTGTAAGACCATGTCCGGGACATTGGCATCGTATTGATTCGTGTAAGACCCTGTCTGGGATAGTGGTGTCGATATTTGGTTACATGTAAGACCACGTCTGGGACGTTGGCATTGTACGACTATTCCGAGCACTCCGGGTAACCTATTAGATTCCGAATGGTTCAACGAGCAAGTCTGAGAAATGAATGACTATGTGAATTGTACATCCGTTTCAGGTACGTTGATATGTATGCTTTGTATAAGCATTAAAGGTGAGTAAGTATGTGCATTGATGCAAAGGAACATTTGAGATATATGTATGTTTGAGATATGAGCAAGTGAGATACTTGAAATATGATGAATTGGTAAGCAATGGCAAACCAAGTGAGCCAAAGAGATTATTTATGTGCTTGAAATGAAGATATGTTAATGAATTCAAATAGCTATCCTTATGAATGATTTATGTTAAGTTTATTTGTATATGGCTTTCTAAGCTTTGGAAAGCTTACTCTGTGTGTGTTTACTCTGTTTTATAGGTCGTCAAGCTACGAGAGGCTCGGGAATCATCAAGGATCATCACCACACTATCAAACTCAACTTTGATACTTTTGAATGTGTATATAGCTAAATATGGCATGTATAGGCTAATCAATTTGGAATATGTTTGGAATATAAGTAGCCATGTGATGTGGCTAGATAAATGTTGGTAATATGCATGAGTGTTTATGGTATATGATGCATGTTTTGGTATGGTTTGATGACGATGAAATTGTCTTATGAATGGCAAGCTTATTGATGGGTTGATGCCTTAGTGAATTGGTGGAATTGTGGATGAATCATGCATGGTTATACATGTGATTTAGTTGTGCAATTGGCATATAAGTTGGCATGTTTAGAAATGTATTTGAATGTGTTGAAAGGATGACCATTTGGTGTGATTTTGGTTGTCAATTGTGTTTGGAATATGCATGTATGTGCTGGTAGGGATAGACCCAAGTGTGGGTGGCATTTTGGCCTTGCAAATGGCCTATTTATGCCGACACAGTTAAGCACACGGGCGTGTGGCTCAACCGTGTTCTTCGTGGTTACAATTCGAAGCAAGTCAGATTCGACCACGGGCTGGACACACGGGCGTGTGACTGGCCATGTGGTGCAAGTCAGTAGCGACCACGGGTGAGGCACACGAGCGTGTTCACGGCCGTGTGGACAAGTCAGTATGTATGCCCTATTTAGACACGGCTTAGACACATGGGCGCGTCTGAGGCCGTGGGAGGCACACGGCCTACCCACACGGGCGTGTGACCTCTGTAACTTAGAAAAAAATTAAATTTTTGAGAATTCTAAGATGTGTTCGGCTTAGTCCCGACCCTATTCTAAAGCATGTCTAAGGTCTAGTTGACCTAACTAAGGGACTCTTTGACTTGATTTGTTGAGTAATGATATGAAATAAATGTGATTGTTTCCGATCAGTCCAGTAATACCTTTAATCCTAATTCGGCGATGATTATGGGTTAGGGGTGTTACATTTGGTTGGTACCAGAGCTACGGTTTAGTCGATTCTCGAACTAATGTAGCATGTGAGAGTATAGCTATGCATGCCATATATCTGAATTGTGATAGTGTGATGAATCCTGGCGTGTAAAATGTGTATTTCATATAGTAATGGATCATGAAAGAGTCGTAGCTGATGATGTTGAAAGTAACGCGCCTGCTCCCGCTCAAGGGACAGCGCCTGCTCCCGCTCAAGGGACAGCGCCCTCTGATTCGAGATCAACTACGAGCAGTCAAGAGGGAGAAGCTAAACAAGCTTTCTTCCAAATGATGAGTGAGTGGTTCACTCAGTTTGTGAGAAATAATCTGACTGTTTCACAACCTCCGCCCCCGACTAATCCCCCTCAGACTTCAGTTGTGCCTCCGATTATGAATATGAATCTGTTGAACAAGCCTCCGGTCGACAAAATTCGTAAATATGGAGTTGAAGAGTTCAGAGCTACCAGTGATGATGCCGAAAAAGCCGAGTTTTGGCTCGAGAGCACAATCTGGGTATTTGATAAGATGTCGTTGACTCTGGAAGAATGCATAAAATGTGTTGTATCTTTGCTACAAGATGCAGCTTATCAATGGTGGAAGATTTTGATTTCAGTTGTTCCTAAAGAATGGGTCACTTGGGATTTCTTTCAGTCTGAGTTTCGAAAGAAATATATCAGTCAGAGGTTCATAGATCAGAAACGAAAGGAATTTCTAGAATTGAAATAGGGTCGTATGTCTGTCACTGAATATGAACGAGAGTTCGTGAAACTAAGTCAGTATGCTCGTAAATGTGTATCCACCGAGGCAATAATGTGTAAATGATTCGAAGATGGTCTTAATGAAGACATTCGTTTGCTTGTTGGGATTCTGGAAATAAAAGAGTTCGTTGTGCTTATTGACCGAGCATGTAAAGCTGAGGCACTCGGGAAAGACAAAAGAAAAGCTGAGTCTGAAGCCAGAGATGTGAGAAAGAGATTTTCGAGCAAATCATTTCAGTCTACTTAAAAGAAATTCAAAGATGAGTATAGCCATTCCAGAACTAATGTGGGACATTCGAATTAGAGAGGTCGAGCTAGATCACAGACAAATTCTAAAGCTCCAGCAACTTCGATGGCTAGTGTCGGAAATGTCCGATCCAAACGACCTGAATGTAAACATTGTGGTAAAAGACATCCAGGTAGTTGTAGATTGAATGACCGAGCCTACTTTAGATGTGAATCGTTAGATCATTTCATCCGAGACTGTCCAGAGTCTGTTGAGCAAGAGATTGTTCAGAATCTAAGATCTGAGAATGTTTCAGCGAGGGGTAGACCTTCCCGAAATGCTAGAAATGTCAGTGGTAGCCAGAGAGCTACGAAAGACTCAGTTGCGAGATCTGAAGCCAGAGCGCCTACTAGAGCATATGCTATTTGAGCTCGTGAGGAAGCTTCATCTCTGGATGTTATAACAGGTACATTTACTCTTTATGATACTTCTATGATTGCATTGATAGATCCAGGTTCTACTCATTCGTATTTATGCATGAACTTAGTATCCAGTAAGAGTTTGCCTGTAGAGTCTACTGAGTATGTCATTAAAGTATCGAACCCCATAGGTAAAAGTGTTCTAGTTGACAAAGTATGCAAGAACTGTCCACTGATGTTTCGAGATATCTGTTTTCTGGCTGATTTGATGCTATTACCTTTTGATGAGTTTGACATAATTTTGGGTATGGACTGGTTGACATTGCATGATGCTGTTGTGAATTGTAAAAGAAAGACTATTGATTTGAGATGTCAGAATGATGAAATAGTTTGGATTGAGTCTAATGATTTACATGGGTTACCTGCTGTGATATCTGTGTTGAAAGATCAGAGTTATGTGAAAAAGGGTTATGAAGCATATTTTGCTTATGTGGTTGACTCTAAAGTAACTGAAAAGAAAGTTGATTTAGTGCCAGTTGTCTGTGAATTTCCTGATGTATTTTCGGAAGAATTACCGGGATTACCTCCGATACGTGAAGTTGAATTTGGTATTGAATTGTTACCGGGAACGACTCCTATTGCGATAGCTCCGTATAGAATGGCACCAACAGAGTTGAAAGAGTTAAAGTCACAGTTGCAAGAATTGACTGATAGAGGGTTTGCAAGAACGAGTTTCTCACCTTGGGGTGCTCCAGTTCTATTTGTGAAAAAGAAAGATGGCACGATGAGAATGTGCATTGATTATCGTCAGTTGAACAAAGTGACTATAAAGAACAAGTATCCTCTGCCCAGAATTGATGATTTATTTGATCAGCTAAAAGGAGCCACTGTGTTTTTAAAGATTGATCTGAGATCGGGATACTACCAGTTGCGAGTAAAGGATTCAGATATTCCGAAAACTACTTTCAGAATAAGGTACGAGCATTATGAGTTTTTAGTTATGCCTTTCAGACTAACAAATGCTCCTGCTGTTTTTATGGATCTGATGAACAGAATTTTCAGACCGTACCTAGATCGATTTGTTGTCGTATTCATTGATGACATTTTGATTTATTCACATGATGAGATTGAGCATACCGAGCATCTGAGAGTTGTGTTACAGACTTTACGAGATAAGCAATTATATGTAAAATTCAGTAAATGTGAATTCTGGTTGCGAGAAGTGAGTTTTCTGGGACATATTGTATCAGCCTCTGGGATACGAGTTGATCCGAGTAAGATTTCAGCTATTCTGGAATGGAAACCCCCAAAGAATGTGTCCGAAGTTCGTAGTTTTCTGGGACTAGCAGGTTACTATCATCGATTTGTAAAAGGATTCTCGATGATAGCTACTCTGTTGACAAGATTGCTTCAGAAAGATGTGAGATTTGAATGGTCCGATAAATGTCAGAAAAGCTTTGATCAGTTGAAAACTCTGTTGACTGAAGCTCCAGTTTTGACACAGCCAAAATCGGGTAAAGAATTCGTGATTTACAGTGATGCTTCGTTGAATGGTCTGGGATGTGTTTTGATGCAAGAAGGCAAAGTTATAGCTTATGCCTCGACACAATTGAAGCCGCATGAAAAGAATTACCCGACGCACGATCTGTAATTAGCTGCAATTGTGTTTGCGTTAAAGATTTGGCGCCATTATCTGTTTGGTGAGAAATGCCACGTGTTTTCAGATCACAAAAGTTTGAAGTATCTAATGACTTAGAAAGACTTGAATCTACGACAGAGAAGATGGTTAGAACTGCTAAAAGACTATGAACTTGTGATAGACTATCATACGGGTAAAGCAAATGTTGTTGCTGATGCTTTGAGTCGAAAATCATTATTTGCATTGCGTGCTTTGAATGCTCATTTAGACTTGTCTGATGATGGTTCAGTTTTAGCTGAATTGAAAGAGAAGCCGATGTTTTTACAATAGATATGTGATGCTCAGAAAGTTGTTAATGAAATGATAACAAAACGAGCTCAGTGTGATTTGAACCCTGATTCTAAATTTTGAGTTGATGATGATGATTGCTTGAGATTTCGAGATCGAATCTGTGTTTCGAGAAACTCAGAGTTGATTCAGTTGATTTTAAATGAAGCTCATAATAGTCGTCTATCTGTTCATCCGGGAAGTACAAAGATGTACCATGATCTGAAACAACATTATTGGTGGTTTGGTATGAAACGAGACATTTCCGATTTTGTTTCGAAATGCTTAGTTTTTTAGCAAGTTAAAGCTGAACATAAGGTCCCATCTGGTTTGTTACAACCAATTCTAATTCCCAAGTGGAAATGGGATAGAGTAACGATGGATTTTGTTTCTGGGTTGCCATTGACTCCGAGAAAGAAAGATGCAATTTGGGTTGTAGTTGATCGATTGACGAAATCTGCCCATTTTATTTCGGTACGATCTGATTTCTCACTTGAAAAGTTAGTTGAGCTTTACATTTTTGATATTGTAAGATTGCACGGAGTGCCATTGTCTATTGTGTCTGATAGAGATCCGAGGTTTACATCATGATTCTGGAAGAAATTGCAAGATGCTTTAGGTACGAAATTGCATTTCAGTACTGCTTTTCACCCGCAAACAGATGGTCAATCCGAGCGAATTATTCAGATACTCGAGGATATGTTAAGATGTTGCATCCTTGAGTTTGATGGTACGTGGGAACAGTATTTGCCATTGATTGAATTTGCATACAATAACAGTTTTCAGTCGAGCATTAAAATGGCACCATATGAGGCTTTGTACGGACGCAAATGTAGAACACCTCTGTATTGGACTGAGCTCAGTGAAAATAAGATACACGGGGTTGATTTGATAAAAGATACAGAATAGAAAGTGAAAGTAATTCGTGACAGTATGAAAGCAGCATCTGATCGTCAGAAGTCTTATGCAGACTTGAAAAGAAAAGACATCGAATTTGACATCAGTGACAAAGTATTCTTGAAAGTATCTCCGTGAAAAAAGGTACTCCGATTCGATCATAAACGCAAATTGAGTCCGAGGTTCATCGGACCATATGAGATCATTGAACCAATTGGACCTGTTGCATATCATTTGTTGTTGCCATACGAGCTAGAAAAGATTCATAATGTATTTCACGTGTCAATGCTTCGTCGTTACCGATCTGATCCATCACATGTGATAACTCCGTTTGAGATTGAAATCTGATCTGATATGACCTACGAAGAAGAACCAATTCGAGTCTTAGCTCGTGAAGTGAAAGAATTGAGAAATAAGAAAATTCTGTTAGTGAAAGTATTGTGGCATTGACACGGAATTGAAGAGGCTACATGGGAGCCTGAAGATTCAATGAGACAACAATATCCGAACCCATTCGACGGTAAGATTTTTGGGATTAAAATCCCTAAGGGGTGAGAATTGTAACAGTTTGGTTTTGACCCTAGTCAAAACAGTGGTTTCGAGACCACAAATATGAGTTAGAATAATATTTTAATATTATTTTCTATGTCTACAGAATATGATTTAGCATGTGTTTAAGTTTCGTGAGTTAATTTGTCCGTCTGTGTGTTTAATTTGGTAAAAGGACCTAATTGTGAGAAATGCTAAATTAGCATGCTCTAAGATAAGGTATCTATTTGATGTGGCTTTTAAATGAGAAGGCCTTAAGAGGCAATTAATCCATTATTTAGTAAGTGGTTGGTTAAATGACAAAATAACCTTATTATATAAAAATGTTTTATATGTTAAAGGAAAGGTTAATTTAGTAAATGAATAAATAATGTATTTATTATTAAACAAAACCAATTGAAAGCCATGTTCATCTTTTGTTTTTATGACCGAAACTAAGAAAAAGAAAACAAGGGTTTGAGCTTTGCATATTCGGCTACTTTAAAGCTTAATTCAAGGTATGTTTCACTTTGGTTTTTGATAATTTCTACGTTTTTGTAATCGTTGCTTCGTATACTTCAAAACCCTTGCCTCAATTTTGTGAATTGATAATGTTTTTGAAATGTGCCATTGATGAACATATGGGTTTTTGGATGTTTGATGGTGTAACACCCCTAACTCGTATCCGTTGCCGGATTAGGGTTAAAGGCATTACCGGACAGATCAGAAACTTTAACAGGCAATTTGTAAAATAAATCATTAATCACACTCATCATCTGACATCATAGTGTCCCTTTCATAGGTTTACGAGACCTTAGTCATGCATTAAACAGAGTCGAGACTAAACTGGAAGAAATACGAAAATTCTCAAAAATTTAAAACTTTTCTAAGTTATGTAGGACACACGCCCGTGTGGGTAGGCCGTGTGCCTCCCACGGCTGCTAGACACGCCCATGTGTCTTCCCCGTGGTCAAACCTGACTTAACTCCACGGCCACCAAGCACGCCCGTGTACCTTGGCCGTGGTCGATTCTGACTAAACCACACGGCTACCAGGCACGCCCGTCTGCCAAGGCCGTGTACCCTTAGCTCGCTACTGACTTACTCCCACGGTCATCAGGCACGCCCGTGTGCCACAACCGTGTGGCAAAATAGGCCATTTACAAGGCCAAAATGCCACCCACATAGGGTCATACCTACAAGAAAATTACCAATACAACTTATGCACATTTGGCAACTACAAACATAACAAATTAACCATCCAAACTCTACAATCAAATCCAATTCCAATCATGCCAATTTACACAACAGAAATTCAAGTAGACACCAGCATAATTCATCCATATTTACCTTTATGAACTCATTCTTTTGTTCAAACATATATGCACAAATTTCATTCATAAACTTACCATCAACTTAACCATTTCAAATGCTATCAAGTCATACCAAAACATGCATCATATATCATATTCATTAATGCATATTATCAACACATAACTAGCCAAATCACATGGCTAGATTCATCTCTCAACTTATACAAATTAACTAGCCTATACATGCCATACTTAGTATATACATTTTCAAAAGATACCAAAATGAGTTTGAGTAGTGTGATGACGATCCTCGACAGTCCCGAGCCTTCAGTAGCTTTGACGATCTATAAAACAGAGTAGACACATATACAGAGTAAGTTTTCCAAAAGCTTAGTAAGCCATATACAAATAAATTTAGCATTTATGCATTCAAGACATGTAATCAATATGAATTCACTATAGCTCAATACATAGCCACAAATATTTTAGCACATTTACTTAACCATTCATCTTTCAATCTTGCATTTCATCATATATTTTACTAACTCATAGCTTTTTTGTTCATATATCACATTTACATTCTCATAATCAAATTCACAATTCATCTAGGTAAGTTTATGAATATACTTACCTTTTTATACACACAATGTGTACTTATCAGACGTACCTGAAGCAGATGTTCAAATCGCAGAGTTGTTCATTACTCAGACTTACCCGTTGAACCGTTCGAAACTAAATAGGATATTCAGAAAGCTCAGAATAGTCGTACAATGCCAACGTCCCAGACGAGGTGTTACATGTATTCAGATATCGATGCCACTGTCCCAAATAGGGTCTTACACAAAACAATACGATGCCAATGTCCCAGACATGGTCTTACACGTAAATCTCATATCGACGCCAACGCCCCAGACGTGGTCTTACACAAATTCCTTAATCAACACCAACGTCCCAGATGTGGTCTTATATAATATCAAAGAACAGACACCTCTGTCATGACATAACTAATCCTATCAATTCCTAGGTTCGTACGGGGCTTTTCGGACATTATCATTAAATCGATCTTATCTTGGAATTCATATACACAACATGTAACAGCCCGATTTAGGGGCTAGTCAGAACAGCGATCTCGGAATCACTAATTCGAGGTGAGAAAAATTATTTTCATGTTATTTTATGAGTTACAACATGTTTATGAGGATGCATAAAAATTTTGGTGCTTTAATTTTAGCGATTTCTAGCTAAATTGTGAAAAAGGACTAAATCGCATAGAGTGCGAAAGTTCCATTCTATAGGCTAAAGCTACCAAATAGCTATGGCTTAGTAATTGGAGGTCCCAAATGAGAAATTTGGCCTTGTCTAAGTGAGTTGGTCGGCCATAGTAAGCTAAGGGGACAAGAACATTAAATGTGGTCATGTTAGGTGTTTAAAAAGAAATAAAATAAGATGAAATAAGCCACAAAGCTATCATCTTTTTATTTCTTCTCTTTCAACCGAAAATATCAGCCATGGGAGGGCTTTGAAAGCTTGAAAATTTCAGCAAGCTTCTCTTCACTCAAGTAAGTGATTTTGATGGCTTTAGATGTTAATTTTTGTACTTTTGAGACCCCTAAAGCTTAAGCTTTCTAAAGAGGGGACTAGTTTGCAATATGGTTGAAAGTCTAGGGACTTGCCATGAGAGAGTTTATGTTGTTTGATGAGTTTTTATGAAAGAAAATGAATGATAGGATGATGAGAAATAACTTTTGTGAAAGGTGTTGTCATGAAAACACCTAATTGGGGCTAAAATGCAAAAGTTGTAATTTGTTCATTAAGGCATGAAATTGATGGAATTGAGAATAGTTGTAAGAGGATTAAATGTTCAGCTAGGCTTGTTTAACAAGAAAATGTGATGAAAATTTATTTACGAGCCTAGGGGAAAAATCATAATTTTGCCAAAGTATAGGGGCAAAATGGTCATTTTTGCCTAAATAGAGATTATGTTGTAATACGATCATTAAGTGATTAAATGAGTAAATTTTATTGTTCTAGATCAAAGAAAATGAGTTTCGGACCTAGAACAGATGAAAAGAGAAATGTGAGCAAAAAGTCCTTTTCGGCTCTTTCGACATCGAGATAAGTTCATGTGCAAATGTTGAGAAGTTTTTAATTTGAAACGAAATTTTATAGCCCGTAAGTGTATGATTAAGTAGTTAAAGCATAGTAATATCTCGTATCCGATCGAAGCCTCGGACTCGGGTATGGGGTGTTACATGTAGTGGTATCAGAGCTATGGTTTAGTCGGTTCTAGGACTAACCTAGCGTGAGTAAGAGTCTAGCTATACATGCCATATGTGGATCGTGATAGTGTAATGTCTCCCAACTCTAACGAAATTGTTTTGTTAAGACAGTGATGATTCCCAACCGAGCTAATTTCAGTAAGTTTGTATGATTTCTAAGCTTTATGATATCTATCATTAAATTGCTTAGTATAATGTACATTATTATAATGGAATGATTAATGTTTTGCTAAACAAAGAAATAAATGAGATTAAATACGAGCAAGTCCCGATTGAAGATGGAATTTCCCAAGATACTCGATCTACCACATGAAATGAGAAAGTCCGTATAAGACCAAGCCGAGGCATGGCATCAGCAATCAAGCAAGTTATCATGTAAGTCCAAGGCAAGCTTGGCATTGAATAAGTTATCATGTAAGTCCAAGGCAAGCTTGGCATTGAACAAGTTATCATGTAAGTCCAAGGCAAGCTTGGCATTGAACAAGTTATCATGTAAGTCCAGGCCAAGGCATGGCATTGGTGAGAACGAGAAAGACTTCGTATAAGCCCATGTCAAGACATGGCCTCAAAACCAAGAAGAGAGATTCCATGTAAGACCGTATCTAGGATATGGCTTTAGCATCGAGCATGTGAGATGAGATTCAGTATCCTCGGTTATTCATGGAAATTCATCGGGCACACAAGTAAAGTTTAAATGAGATAGCAAGAAAGTTAGTATTAAAGTTGATATTATGTCATGCTAGTAAAGGCTGATTAACAAGCATAACTCATGTTATGAATGATGATATTGAGATTATGCTTGTTATAGTAAAGTATACTGATCTAGGTGATCAAGTGTTACAGGTACCTTGTTTAACTTACAAACATGAGACTAGTAAGTACCATGATGTATGTGAGAAGTAGTAAGAGTAAGTAAGCATTTGAGATTTGTGATGCCATTGTTTATGATAAATATGTCCACATGGTTAAATCTCACATGTAACTGTTAAAGTAGAGAATGCATGATGTTTTGTTTTATGACTCTGTTATGAAGCCACACACATTATGGTGTGGAAGTTAAAACTGAAAAGTTGACTAAGTAGAATGCAAGAGATGAGTACGGTCGTTCAATGATAGAATGATGAATAAGACCATGGTAGGACCATGGCGGTACATGTGATTCCATATAAGACCATGTCTGGGGCATGGCATTGGCATCGATAGTTGTGGTGAGATCCCGTATAAGACCATATTAGGGATATGGCATCGGCATCAAATAGTAATTCCGTGTGAGACCACGTCTGGGATATGGCATCGGCATCGACATGAGTTTCCATGTAAGACCGTATCTAGGATATGGCATTGGTATTGATATGAGATTTCGTGTAAGACCATAGCGAGGCTATGGAATCGTGACGACATGGAAAGCAATAGTTGAACTATGATGTTGTGATACGAGTAAGACCATAGTTGGACTATGGCGATCAAGTAAACGACATACTCAAACCGTAAGACATTCTCTAGATTAATAAGCAATAGTAAGAAAAAGTAGAGTTAAATGTTAAGTACTCGAGTAGATATTAATGTGAAACTTGAGTTATTAAAGTCACAGCTCGAAAGTATGAGTGATAGAGATAATTGTAACGTGATAAACGTGAAAAATCACTTGAGATGAGTTATGTGACTATGATGATATTTCATTGATGATGAATATTAAATCATATGTATGTAGTCACGAGGGTCAAGTTAAGAGGCTCTGTGACCTCACCCTCCTTACCACTGTTGAATTATGATGAAATGTTATGAGAGACAAATTGAGTAAGTTTGTATGTGATTAATACAGTATTTATGTTAGCATTTTGAGAATGCTTTGTATCACATTGATGCATGATACTCTACTAGATAGAATAATTGCTGTTGAACATGAGGTTGAAGTCCTGAGAGACTATAATGAAAAGGCTATCATTGAGATATGAAATAGATAAGGTCCCGTATAAGACCATGTTCGAGGCACGACCTCAGCACCAAGTTATGATTCCGTATAAGACCATATTCAGAATATGGCATCGATACTTAATGTGGAAGCCCATATAAGACCTTATCCGGGAAATGGCATTGGCATTTAGAGGTGAATCCATATAAGACCACCTTGGAGATGTGACATTGGTTTCGTACCTATATGTATGACGATGAATTTACATCTTTGATTATCCCTAGTGATCGAAGGGACAGGTAGATGAGTTAGAAATAGAAATGAGACTAGTACTAAAGTCATGTGAAATAGTGAATACATATATTCGTGAATGAATCACGAAGAAGCAGGTGCGATGTGTGGCACAATATGTGCTAAATAAATGGCAAGTTTGAGTAAGTTGGCTTGAAGCCTGTAGATTGTGCATGGTTAGTTGATGCCATAGATGGATTATAATAATCCCCTTGTGTATTGTGTACTATTATCTGTTACCTTTCAGAGCGGTTGTGGTTGTTCTTTTCATAAATTGTAACTATGTGAGAATGTTAACTGACGAAAAAAGTAGACTAAACGGTTGTCGATTTAGTTATTTGAAATCGACATTCCTCTATCTCCTCGTAACCTTAATTGGGTACCTTGAGGAGGAAGTTGGTGATGATTCTAGTATAAGAAGTGACATCACAAGTTTCATGTTGTATGATGAGTTTCGAGTAAGCCGAATAGAGTTAATGAATTCAACCTAAATGCCCCTGCTATCATGAGATATGATGTTAGTAAAGGTTTTAGATTAGTACGGCAGGAGAAACTCAGATGAGAGTGTGCTAGAAATATGTTCTCTGTGTGTAGAAAAGAGTAGATTAATGTATTGAGATATGATTCAAGTTTTGTGTATATTCACGCATGAATCAATGAAGAGAATAAAATTGTGTGTACGTGAGTAGGGAGCATGATACAAGGGTATTGTAACATCCTAAATCGGGGCCTTTGCATTTTATCTGGTTGCATGTAGGTAGTATGGTTGTCATGCTAGTTTAGGGTATTTTGGGGACCAGGTATGAGCTAGGGGTAGGCTAGAGTCTTAGTGAAAATTTTCTTTTGGGCACGTTGAAGGGGGAGCTGAATGGGACAGGAGTTAAGGGTAATTGGTGGAATGTTTTGACACAAGGAATGCCTTGGTAAAGTGGCAAGGAGGCGCCACTTAGGGCACAAGGGAGTGACGTCTCAGGGAAGCTGAAGGGGACTTGGTTCGAGCTGCGGGAATCTCCTTTTGAGCATTTCTTTTTGACGCCAAGACCAGGAAGTGTTGTACTCAGTTGGGACTCTGGTGGATGAGTATTGAAGGAGTCAACAGATTTGAATAAGTGGAGAAGAGAAATCTTAGGAGTTTGAAACATTCAAATTGGTTTGAATGAGTGAATAGGAGGAAATTTAGGAGGAAAAGAATGGATTGAGGAGAGTGGAGGTTTAGCCGAATTTTGAAGGTAGTAGGTGGTGTTGGGCATTCGGTTCTTGTGTGTTTAGGGGTGTGTCAAAATTTGGGTGTGGGTTTCTTCCATTTTCGAATTTTGTAAGTGCTAGTTAGGGGGTGGCCGAATGTTGGTAAAGGCCTTGGGGAAGTGTTGCATATTCGGCTAGATAGGGAGCCTTAGGGTGTTTTTTTTTCCCTCTCATTCTTTTGTGCCGAAACCACACTTCTTATTTGGCATTCTTCTTTTCTCTCAAATACCAAATGTGAGTGGCCTTCCAAGTTTCTTTTTCTTCTTCTCTTGGTGTATAGCCGAATCCTCCTAGCACCTTACCATCTCTTCTTTCTTTCTTTTGGGTGCAGCAAGAGCCGAAACTTTATTTTTCATCTCTTCTCTTCACCTCTTTTCTTTGTTAGCCGAAACCTTCTGAAGCATTAACCTTTGTCGAAAACTTTGATACTCTCCTCTCTTCTCATTCAGCACTTTAGCCGAATATCTCTTGTTAAAGGGTACCTTTCTGTTTCATCTCTTTTCTTTTCATAGCAGAACGATTTCGGCATTTAGGGTAAGTTCTTAGTATTTTGGCCGAATATCCCTAACTCTCTCTCATTCTCTTTTCTCTTTTCCCTATCGTTTTTTTTAAGGAAAAGCCGAAATCCTGGGGCACTCAAACCTTCTCTTTTGACTCTTGGTTGTAGTGGATCACCGTCTTTGATCTGTCGTCATTCCCAATTGGTTTTGCTAGTGTTATGGTAAGTGTTCTGTCGATTCAATCATCTCTTATAGCGTTAAATGCCGAAGGCAGAGATCCAATTCTATTTGATGCTTGGCCGAATCTAGGTGGTGTGGTGATGCCTTCTTGTGGAGACTTTCGAGATTCTTTGGTTTGTGAATCAAGTCTGAGCCTCGGGATTTGCCGATTTAGGTAAGGGTTTAACTTTGGGTCTTAGTTCCACGATTCGTTTCAACGCTTTAATCTATTTAGTGATCAAGGTGCGTTCATGGACCCTAATGCCGACCAAGCGGTAGGAGGGTTGGATTCAGAAACCCACCCCTAAGTTTAAGAAACGCGATGTCGGTCGGTTCGGGATTGGCCACGGGTTGTGGGCGGCATCCGAGCAAATAGCGGAGTGTCAATTAACGAGAGTGTCGACGAGAAAGTATCGTGTTACGAGTAATCGTGTGTAACTCTTACACACTTCATATGTTTAATGTGTTGTTATTTGTGATTTGTCAAAAGTCAAATAATCAGAGAAATCGATAAGTTACCCTTGTGGGTAAAAGCGAGGACTCAGGTAAGTCTATCTTGGTGGCTAACGTTAATTGCCTCTGTTAAATCTGCATATGCCATATTAGATTACTCCTAAATGTTAAGCATGATTATATTGTATTGAAAAGCATGTTCATGAAAATGGGTATGATGAGAGGAGGGGGAAGGTATGATTATCAGACTGTCACCAGTGGTTAGGTACCACACATGGGTTGGCCCCACATATTAATATTTTGTGACTAAGTCTCAGTGGTTTGGAACCACCGGTGGTTAGGTACCACATATGCTTATTCTGTGACTCGCCCTAGTGGTTTGGCACCACAAAGGGTTGGCCCCACATATTGATATACTGGGATCGTCACACGGTGGTTAGGTACCACAAGTGGGTTGGCCCCACACATGATTATTTGTGACTTCGGTCACGGTGGTTTGGAACCACCGGTGGTTAGGTACCACCAATGGCTAGGTGCCACAAGGGGTAGAATTGGGAGTTCGG